>OY992882.1:119262265-119479765 GCA_963921405.1 Cepaea hortensis | reverse complement strand
GATAACAGAAAAGGGCAGAATAAACAGTGAAATCGAAATCAGATGTCAAAAAGCAAGTGAGCTTATGTATCAACTATCATACCTACTGACGCATAAAATATGCATATGTCCGCAAAACGACAGATAATTTCATCTCACTTAATCATGTTCTTGTACCTTGGGGTGTCGAGGTGAAGTATAAACAGCGGGAGTGTGCCCGCTTATGGGCTTCGTGTATCGATATTCCCATGCATTCTACTATTCCCTCCGTCCATCGTTTACGTGGTTGGCCTCTATCTCTGCTTCCATCTGGTCTGTAAATAATTGCTTGCTATAACCCCCACTTTAGTCTTGATTTCTTCAGTTATGATCTTATCTCTTCTTGATATATTGAGTATTGTTCTCAGGAATCTCATTTCTGTTGTTGTGGTGTCTCTTTTCTCTTTTCCTGTCATTGTCCAGGTCTGGCATTGGTAGCATAGAGCTGGTAGGAAGATTGTGGTGTAAAGTGCTTTCTTAGTAACTATTGATACATATATGTTTTATTTTAGTATTGGTGCCATTTGTCCAATGAGTTCGTTTGCCGTATTGTATTTGTTTTCGATCTCGACTTCTGATATGTCATTTGAGGATATTATACTTCCTAGGTACTTGAACTCTTTACTTGTTTCAGGGGTGTACGTTTTGGTGAATTGTTGTTTTTTCTTCTTTAGCTATAATCATTACCTCTGTTTTACTTGTGCTAATTTTCATGTTATGTTTCCTACATATTTCGTTTAGACTTTTCATGTGGTCTTGTAATTCAACTTTTGATTTTGTTATTAGTGCAAAATCAGAATCTGAATTACAAGAGCACATGAATAGTCTAAACGACAGATGATAAATGACATAGTCACGCCAACCCTATGCTAGCAATGTCGTACGTGGGCATTATCCAAATCACACTTATAGAAAATTAACACCTGTGAGATCAGATGCTTGAGGAGAGCTGCCAACTATCCGAGACTGAATAAGAAATAATATTATCAAACAGACAGTCTGATAAACACTTTGTGCTACATATATTGAAAGGCAGAAGATCAAATGGTTCGGTCGTCACGTTAGGATGCACCATCATGAGCCACCAGCATTCCATTAAAGAAGATCTGATACTGAATAAGTTGTAGTATTAACTATTTTGTACTGAATAGATTCTAGTATTAACTATATGGTACTGATTAGGCTATAGTATAAACTATATGGTACTAAATAAGTTATAGTATAAACTATATAGTATTGAATAGGCTATAGTATAAACTATATGGTACTGAATTGATTATAGTATACACTATATGCTACTGAAAAGGTTATATTATAAACTATATGGTACTGAATAGATTATAGTATTAACTATATGGTACTGATTAGGCTATAGTATAAACTATATGACACTGAATAGGTTATATTATTAAATATATGTTACTGAATAGGTTACAGTATTAATTATATGGTACTGAATAGGTTATAGTATAAACTATATGGTACTGAATAGGTTATAGCATAAACTATATGGTACTGAATAGGTTATAGTATAAACTATATGGTACTGAATTGATTATAGTATTAACTATATGGTACTGAATATGTGATATTATTAACTATATGGTACTGAATAGGTTATAGTGTTAACTATATGGCACTGATTAGGTTAGAGTATAAACTATATGGTACTGAATAGGCTATAGTATAAACTATATGGTACTGAACATCAATATCATTGGCACCTTGCCGTCTTGACAGACGATAGTTTGTGCTTCAAAAAGGCATAATAACTATTACCCATGGTGGTAGCGAATGTGACTGATAAGGCCAATTCGCGCTGTAAATGTTCGTCCACAGTGGGTGAATGTGAACATGTGGTCATTTCCACCATCATGCACCATCTTACGTCTCACACACTCGGTGTGTGATTTATCTGCAATAATTTTCTCCTTTGTCTTTATTCCATTTCTGATGTTTGCCCTCCATGCAACACGTTCAGCGGCGACTTGCTCCCAATGTGCATTATCAATGCCTGTATCAATCATGTCCCGCTTACACACATCTTTGTATCGTAGTAGAGGCCGACGCTGAGATCTCTTACCCATCTGTAATTCACCAGAAAAGATGTCTTTTGGTATTCTACCATCATCCATCCTCTTAAGATGTCCTGTCCATCTAAGTCTACGAAGACTGAGCATGGAATAAACCGTTTCACAACCTGATCTTTCCAATACTTCAGTATTTGTTAGTTTGTCTCGCCACTTAATACCAAGAATTCTTCGCAGACATCGCGTATGAAAGCTGTTTAAATGTTTCTCTTGGTGGGTAAGTTGTCCAGGTTTCACTGCCATAAAGAAGGGTACTAAGGACATAGGCTTGGTAGATAAGGACTTTTGTTTTGGCAGTAAGCTTCCTGTTCTCCCAGACTCTTTTTCTTAACCTGTTCATTGTTGTTGCTGCCTTACCAATCCGAATGGTGATTTCCTGATATAGAGATAATTTGCTATTTACCACTGATCCTTGATATGTAAAATGGTCTACCATCTCTAGTTCGGCGTCGTCAATAAAGATTGATGGTACCCCATGTGCACCTTGTGACATAATCTGTGTCTTCTTTTTGCTAATTGTTAAACCAAATTCAGAACAAGCATTGGAGAATGCAGATAGTAGACATTGTAATTCTTCCTCAGAGTGGGTCGTAACTGCAGCATCATCTGCAAAAAGCAACTCTCTGATCAGTACCCTCCTAATTTTGGTCTTGGCCTTCAATCTCTGAACATTGTAGAGGCCGCCATCTGAGCGTGAGTGAATATAGATACCACCATCCTTATCACGAAAGACATATTTCAGTAGAAGTGAAAAGTATATTCCGAAGAGAGCGGGAGCTAGTACACAACCTTGCTTAACTCCACTTTTGATTTCAAACTCTTCTGAAGTTGCACCATCAAACTTGATTATATCCTTCATGCCTGTGTGGAACGATTCCACAATGGACAGAAGAGTTGGTGGGCAGCCAATCTTCTTTAGTGCCTTGAACAGACTCTCACGACTGACCAAATCTATTGCCTTTGTGAGGTCGATGAAGGCAATAAACAGTGGTTGATTCTATTCACGGCATTTTTCTTGCATTTGTCGCAATGAAAATATCATATCAATGGTAGACCGTTGTGTCGAAAGCCACACTGTGATTCGGGGTAGACTTGATCTCCTAGGACTTGAAATACTTTCCCAACAATACACAGAAGTGAGATACCCCTATAGTTGTTGCAGTCGCTCCGATCGCCTTTGTTCTTGTACAGTGTTATGATGCTAGAATCTTTGAAATCCTGTGGGACTTGTCCTTCTCGCCAGCATAGCTCTATTAGCTGGTGGATCTGTAGAGTGAGTGTGTCTTGCCCACTCCTGATAACCTCTATTGGAATCCTATCCTTATCTGGAGCCTTGCCAGATGCAAGTTCATTTATAGCACACTTAACTTCTGTAATGGTGGGAAGTGTGTCCAGGTGGTCAAGAGTTGGTAGGGCCTCTATGGCGTTGAGGGCATCATCCGCTAGTTTGGTCTCACTTGAGTAAAGCTCCAAATAGTGCTCTACCCATCTATCCATCGTCTGTTTCTTATCAGTGATGATTTCTCCAGTCAAGGTTTTCAATGGTGCACTTCTTTTGATCATTGGATCACAGGCTTTCTTGGCCCCTTCGTACATGCTTCTGATGTTTCCGTTATCAATTGCATTTTGAAAAGGTACTGAACAGATTGTAGTATTAACTATATGGTACTGAATAGATGATATAACAAACTATCTAGGACCGCAGAAGTGAAAGAATTAACAATCAAGGAGTTCATAAGTTACAGAATTAACAGTCAGGGAATTCATAAGGTACAGAATTAACAGTCAGGGAATTCATAAGTTACAGAATTAACAGTCAGGGAATTCATAAGTTACAGAATTAACAGTCAGGGAATTCATAAGTTACAGAATTAACAGTCAGGGAATTCATAAGTTACAGAATTAACAGTCAGGGAATTCATAAGTTACAGAATTAACAGTCAGGGAATTCATAAGTTACAGAATTAACAGTCAGGGAATTCATAAGTTACAGAATTAACAGTCAGGGAATTCATAAGTTACAGAATTAACAGTCAGGGAATTCATAAGTTACAGAATTAACAGTCAGGGAATTCATAAGTTACAGAATTAACAGTCAGGGAATTCATAAGTTACAGAATTAACAGTCAGTGAATTCATAAGTTACAGAATTAACAATCAGAGAATTCACAAGTTAAAGTTCTAAGTATCTAGAAGTCAGCGTGGCTTGTGTGAATTAATCCGCTTGCACTTAACACTTCCGGCGCTGATGACGGGGTACGAGGTTCATTTCCTGCACGGTCAATTGTACTTCAATGCTGACTTCTGGTTCAAGAAGCAATGACAAACTACTAAACGTAAACCTGCTTTGAAAATCAACGTGAGGCTGGGTTAACGTCCTGCAAAGTTCATGCCATATTGACTAAGTATCCGGGACTCACCATCCAGGTGCTAGTCTTCACGGACAGTTTCTTAATTACCCGACACACGGACTCTAGGGGTCTATATTAGCCGCGGCAATTTGGCAGCAAACTTCTTTGCGTTGATTTCGATGGCATGAGGTGGCGGCCTTTCAGAAAACAATGTCAGACTCATTCATTCAGTAGCATGTCCTTTGCAGAATCTCTCTCCTGTAACAACCTTCCGGAAAATCTCTCGATCATAAGCAAGATGTCCCGCGTCTGATACACCCATCTGGAGATCATCCGCCACATCCTGCACCATTCTTCTCTTTGACCTTCCTCTCCCTCTCTTCCCAGTCGTATACCCCTCCATTATTGTTCTCTCCAAACTTTCGTGACGTTTCAAGTGACCAAAATATTTCAATTTTCTTTGTTTTATCGTCTTTAATAGCCAGTCATCTTCAATATCCAGCTCTTGAAGTATGGATGCATTTGTTCTTTTCGTTACCCAAGATATTCTTAGAACTCGTCTATAACATTTATATTCAAAGGCATTTATGCGCTGTTCGGCTAGTTTAGTAAGTGTCCAGGTCGCACAGGCGTATGTTGCAATGGGAAAGATGCTTGCTCTTAAAACTCTAATTGATCTTCCCTCTCAGTTTTGAGATTTTTCCAAAAACCCTACCGATTCCCCGCAATATCATTCTTTCCACATACGGGTTCTCAGTCTGTTCCCCCCGCCTTCTGCATCTTGTCTCACAGGCGCCCGACCAACTTTCCCTTGTTCATCATCTCTTACCATGTCTCTTACCTCATGTACCTTCCAGCCCACAGTTCCTGCATTGTCATGTGTCCGTGTTTGTGCTGATCTAACCCTGTCTCTCTTCCAGGAGCCATGCCTCCATGACTGTCGTTTCCGAGCCGTTGAATACATTTATCTGCCTTGTTGAGTTTCCTGGAATGTGTCATGTGATAGTTTCCCCTTGTCAGTGGGAGGATATGAAACAAATCTGACCACATTTTATTTTACATGGTGTGTACATTTGGCTCTTATGAATATCCTCCAATTGTGATTTTATTGTTAGCGTTATCTCCTCGTTCAGACACCTGATGTGTCTTGCTGGACCGAACGAGCTTGGTAGAAAATTTATTTTTTAGTTACTTGTTCCTGATATATTTTTAGTGTTTTGTTTTTGTTGTTCCACTGGCAAAGACTTCTGTGGAAACGTTCGCCTGTATCTATGTGTTAGTTTTCATCCATCCAGATTCTCGGTCGTACTGTGTGCTGTTAGTAGGGAACAGTTTGTTCAGAGCAATGTATTCAATTAGTACATTCAAACACAGAAGCCACACACAATATATTGCACGAGTTATTGCCTGGAAAATGTCTCGTCAGCTGCATAGTGCAGAGTTATATATCATCCATTTATTGGCACCTGGCCGTCTTGACAGACAATAGTTTGTTACATTGTGCTTCAAAAAGGCATAATAACTACAACCTATGGTGGTAGGACTGTTCAGACCAATTCGCGCTATAAATGTTCGTCCCCAATGGATGCATGTGGACACATGGTCATTTCCACCATCACGCATCATCTTACGCCTGACAAGCTCAGCGTGTGCAATCATTGTCTCCTTTGTCTTTATTCCATTTCTGAACTTTAACCTCCATGCAACACGTTCAGCGGTGACTAGCTCCCAATGCGCATTATCATATGAAGTGAATAAATGAATAATACTTTGGATGACATACTTAAAACAATTATCACAGGTATTGTTCGAATCCCAATACCGGTCTCTGTGGCTAAGGGTTTGCGAGCGTGGTTTGTGGGCACGTATACCCTGGTTCGAAACACAGCGGTGCTGGTTTTTTTCGAAAAAGGTATAGGAGCCGGTCGTTCAGAAAGCAATGGCAAACTACTGAATGTAAAATTTGCCCAGGAATCACGTACAGCGAAAATGCTGGGGTTGACTGTTACGCCCTGTGAAGGACATGTAACTTAATTAAATTAAATTGTTCGAATGTGGAGCATTTGTTATTCCCGTGGTAATCTCAAATTTAAAATGAAATTTTTCTGTTTGGACAAAAACGGCTAGAATTACCTAATTGCCAAGGCCTCGCTATATTAGAGCAATCGTTTATTCTTCATCGAATACAGTATACGAAACGCTATTTGTCTTTGTTAACTTTATGATCGTAGTTTACGAGGGGTTGAGAAATCGATGAGAAGAGCTTTTTATGACCTGCCAACTGAAGAGGCATTCCTGAAGACTGATTATCCCTCTATTCCACCCACACTGGTACATGTTCGGCTATTCGATTTGCTAATTCTCTTTCCATTCTACCCATGTAAGCTGCTTGGCACTCACACAGGAACTGATAAATGCAGCTTAATTTGGTGTACGGAGACAATGGTTCTTTCACAGATGGATTGGGTATCGGGGTGGTTGTATATCTGATCATTGGTTCATAGTTTATCCCAAGCTGAAGAGTAACTGAAGACTGACGTCCACTATTTCTACTCGATTAATCTTACCCACATATTTTTAGGATCTTACTCATAGATCAGTCCCAGATGATTGGCAACAGGCAATAATAGTACCAATATGGAAAAAGAAAGGCAATATGAGAGAGTGCGAAACATACAGAGGTATATCACTCCTGAGCCATATAGGGAAAATGTATGCAAAACTTTTGGAACAAAGAGCTAGACCAATAGTTGAACAACAGTTAAGCAAAGCACAATTCGGTTTTCGGAAAGGTAAAAGTTGCACTGATGCATTATTTACACTTAGACAAATTTGTGAAAAAACTATTGAATATAGTGACCAGCAGAATATTGTGTTTGTAGATCAGGAAAAGGCTTTTGATAGAGTAGACAGATACAAATTATGGACCATCCTTGAAGACTATGGGATAGAAGGGCAACTGCTAGAAAATATCATAGCCATGTACCACTCGAGCCAAAGTGCAGTAAGAACACAGGAAGGTATATCAGATATGTTCACAGTCAATACAGGAGTGAGGCAGGGATGTGTGCTCTCTCCCCTGCTATTCAATATCTACATGGACAGAATTTCCAAAGAAGCAAGTCTCGACAGACCAGATTCAGAAAATTTAGAACTCTTTACTCCAGATGAAACAACTGACCCACAGGGAATAAATGAACTTCTATTTGCAGATGATCAGTGCCTGTTTTACAGCAATGAGGGCAGACTACAAAATCATATTACTAATCTGAGTTCAACCTGCAGCAGATACAATATGAGTATAAACACAGCCAAAACTGAAGTAATGCAAGTTAGCAGATCGCCAGGCCCACTAAATATACAGATAAATAACACACCTCTGAAACAAGTTAAAGAATTCAAATACCTTGGAAGTATGATCACAGAAGATGGCAGATTGGACAGAGAAATTGACATCAGATGTCAAAAAGCTAGTGCACTTACATATCAACTATCACCCTTACTGAAACATCCAAACATACCCATGTCCGCAAAACGACAGATAATAAACAGCATATTCACACCAACCCTATGCTACCAATCTCAAACCTGGACTTTATCCAAATTACACCTTCGCAAAATCAACACCTGCGAAATGAGATGCCCGAGGAGAACTGCCAACTTAACAATCCGAGACCGAGTAAGAAATGCTACTATCAGACAGACTGTGGGATCAACACCTTGTGCCACATTTATTGACAGACAGAAGATCAAGTGGTTTGGCCATGTCATTAGAATGCAACATCAGCAACTACCATCACTGGCCTTACATCAAAGATCATCTGCGACGAGACCACGAGGACGTCCAAGAAGACATTGTACAACCTCACGGAATGACACTATCCAGTGCCGTCCACCGGGCGCTGGAACGCAAATTATTCCTCCCCACGACGCTTGACGGCAGAAGTGGAAGATGATGATGATGATGATGATGATGACTCATAGATCAAAAGTCTTGTGCACATTTTGGCGTGCAAGATAACTCGTCGATGCACTAGTGTTTAGGGTTAAATTATTGGCTATGGAAGAATATTATTTTCTAAACAATATTGACATAATACGGATACGGTTGACAATAACAATACGAGTATCTCTTGAAACAGTGAAGAGTTTAAGGACACTTTGATCACGGATTGAGAGAGATGAATGAATTCTTGGACACATTCACATATAACATGTGTGGACAGTGGATATGGATGGATGGATGGGTGGACGGACGGGCAGGTGGATATATGAAATGATGGATGGATGGACGTGGATATATGGATAGATAAATAGACTGACGGGCAGGTGAATATATACATGGATGGATGAATGGATAGACAGGTGGATATATGGGTGGGTGGATGGATAAATGGATGGATGGATGGATGGATGGACGCACGGGCTGCTGAACATATGGGTGGATGGATGGTTGGATAGAAAGATGGGCAGGTCAATGGAAGAATTGACTGATGTACGGACAGGTGGATATATAGATGGATAGATGGATGAGTAGAGACAGACAGATGGACAAGCAGATAAATGGATAGACAGACAGACTGATAGACGAGTGGACGAACGGACAAGGGTACAAACGGACAGACAGACAGGTAGGTAGGTAGAGAGAGAGAGAGAGAGCGACAGAGAGAAAGAGAGAGAGAGGGGGAGAGAGAGGGGGAAGAGAGAGGTAAGTAGGTAGATGGTATAATGCTGTTGTTTATTTGCTTGATTCTTTCCCACTGTATTTTAGAAGAATTTTGGTTGTTCTTTAATGGCAACTTTATTGTTTTAAACCCATTGTGTTGAGGTTGTTGATTTTATAGGATCACATATTACTGTATTATAAGATATAGCAAATTATAGGTGAAATGTGCATGCAATGCTTCAGGATTTAAATACTCCTAATAGGTAGAAGAAGAAACAGATAGAAGAAGAAGAAGAAGAAGAAGAAGAAGAAGAAGAAGAAGAAGAAGAAGAAGAAGAAGAAGAAGAAGAAGAAGAAGAAGAAGAAGAAGAAGAAGAAGAAGAAGAAGAAGAAGAAGAAGAAGAAGAAGAAGAAGAAGAAGAAGAAGAAGAAGAAGAAGAAGAAGAAGAAGAAGAAGAAGAAGAAGAAGAAGAAGAAGAAGAAGAAGAAGAAGAAGAAGAAGAAGAAGAAGAAGAAGAAGAAGAAGAAGAAGAAGAAGAAGAAGAAGAAGCAGCAGCAGCAGCAGCAGCAGAATAATAATAATAATAATAATAATAATAATAATAATAAGAAGAAGAAGAAGAAGAAGAAGAAGAAGAAGAAGAAGAAGAAGAAGAAGAAGAAGAAGAAGAAGCAGAAGAAGAACTTCCATATTTAGAATTGTGTACTCCTTGGTCATCATCATCATGTGGCTTGACAGGTCTTTTGCATATGTCGCTGTCATCACGGCCCTTCGAAAAGTGTTTCGATCTCTGGCCATGTCTCTTGCCTCCCGCACCTTTGTGCCTTATGGTGACTGCAACATCCTGTGTTCATCTTCCTGCAGGTGATCCCTGCCTCTGCAAGCCACTGTCATCTCCCAGCCATTGTCCTCTCCAAGCCACCGTCCTCCCCAAGCCACCGTCCTCCCCAAGCCACTGTCCTCTCCACGCCACTGTCCTTACAAGCCACTGTCCTCTCAAAGCCAATGTGACTGTTTAATACGACCAAAACCTGCCAGTTCCCGAGACACGATCAGGTTTCTGTGTCAGGTTTCTTCCATATTCAGATCTTGCAAAATGTACGCACTTCCCCCGTTTGTCCACTTTACATTAACTCTTCTAGTGGCAGGGTAGTGGGATCATTTCACACGCTAGTCAGTTGTAATTAAATGTTGACTTCTTGTTCAGAAAGCAATGGCAAACTGCTGAATGCAAATTGCATAGTAAATCAAAAACAGCCAATAGGGGAAAGCTACGCCCTGCGGATGACATCGTCTCATCTCATCTTGTTCCTCTTGTAACTTGCATTGTCGAAGTGAAGCATAAACAGCGGGAGAATGCCCGTCCATCATCTCATCTTGTTTCTCTTGTACCTTGCATTGTCGAAGTGAAGCATAAACCGCGGGAGAATGCCCGTCCATCATCTCATCTTGTTCCTCTTGTACCTTGCGGTGTCGAGGTGAAGCCTAAACCTCGGGAGAGAACCTGTTTATGGGCTTCATAATGACATTGTTGAGGGTTCCAAATCAGCCTGCAGACGATTTGGAAGCATGCCGCAATGGGTTGATTTCACTTATACTAGCGTAGGTAGTTTGGAAAGCACGACAAACTACTGAACGTAAAATAATTGCGAAGTATATCAGAAACAGGCAAAAATAATACTGGGGCTGATTGTGATGTCATGTAAAGGATATGCATCTAACATTTTTAACTATCGGAAAATTTGACAAAAAATAATCGTCAGATGACAGTATGAAAGCCAGAAACACTTGTGTCTGTCAGAGGCATGAACTGCAACTCTTGATAATACTTGCAGGGCAAGGGAGTCAACTTCTGCAACTTGACAACTCGGTGTAAATAGCACTATCTGCCTAGCTACCGATGCACAAACATAAACAAAATCAGTTTATCACAAATCAGGTTGGCATTCCCGGCTGCCCTACCCTAACATGGCATGATGACGTGTACTTTTAATACAGTCTTGATTTATGATGCCGGGTATTTACGCAACCGTGTTCAATCAAGTGGAGAAATAGTAGTTATACGTTCTTCTACTGAGTGCAAGTGATATTACTCGTATTATAGTTATAGCCTTGTTAGGAAATCAGCTTGCATAAGAGCGCTCGTACTCGAACTTTCGATGTGCTGATGCTGACGTAGCGGGTTCTGTCTCTACACCAGTTAATTGGACTAAAATTTTAACTTCTCATCCTTGACTTGGGAACGTAAATTACAAGTACCTAAAAGATGGAGTGGGTTCGCATGATGATGAGGGACACTTGTAATTGGGAAAGCTAATCCAACGCAAAATTCAGTCCAGTGCACTAGAAGTAGTAGGACGTGAATAGACTACGCTTGGGTTCTAAGCCAGTATTTTCTTATGCAAGGGTCAGAAGGTAATCATTAAGCAGCAGATGATGCCTCATCATCATCATGTTGCAGATTATCTGCAGAACGCCGCTCTCATCAAGGCGCGTCGGAAAGCCTCTCGAGCTCTGGCCATGTCTCCTGTCTAATACACCCTCGCGCCAAAGGTGTTGTCTGCAACATCCCGTGTCCATCTTCGTACTGGTTGACCCAAGCCTATTCTACCAGGAACCACGCCTCCCATCAGTATTCTTTCGTATCCACTGTGATGTTTAGCATGTTCAAAGTTTTTCAGTTTCCGAGACACGATACAGTATACGAGCCAGTTTTCTTCGATTACAGGTCTTGTAGAATTTCAGTATTTTCTTCTTCTTCTTCCACGATATTCTAAGAACTTTTCTGTGCACGTAAGCTTAAAACCACACATTTTCTTATTTAGTGATTGTGAGAGAAGCGGCTGATCGAGTGACTAAAAATGTCATGTTTTCCTTCGCGAGAACCGGGTTCGAATCTTCAGCAAGGTGTGGATTTTTTTTCTGCCGGTGGCAAGAAACGAAAACCATAACCTGTATAGTTCGAGGCGACTGCACTAGCCAGGCGGACTTAATTCTTTTAGGCTCAAGACCCCCACACCATCCCTGTCCTTTATCGTAGCGTCGGCTCCCTGGCGAAGGTGTTTCGGATGCAGTTCGTAATCCCGTATACCTGCGTTCACAACAAACAGCTGTTCAAACACAGCTGTGGGCGATTTGGAAACAGATCCCTTACGTTGGAATTTCGTTCAGAAAGCAACGGCAAACTACTGAACGTAAACTTGCCCAGGAATCACGAACAGCTAAGAAATGCTTGAGTTGACACGAGACTTAAGAATTTTCTCACGCCGTCTTCCTTCATCTCTCTTTCCACGAAATTTCAACGTTTGATTGTTAACGGTCATTTGACTTTTATATCTTCAGAAAAACTTACAGCAGAACATGTTACACAAGTCAGCAACCAGATTGTAGAAATACAGGAATGAATGAACGAGCGAAAGAACTTTGTTTCAAAAGAGTCACAAACTGGTCACGTAGAACCGTCTTACATTCGGCCCATCCAACCATTCATCTTTCGTACATCAATTATCGATCGTGCATGTTACATTCACATAGAAAAACATTGTCAAATGTATGCTGTGAACATAAACAACACATATGACTACGTTATGAGACAGGCGGGCAGAAACACACACACACATATACACAGGCTCTTACACATACATAGACACATACATACATACCTACATACACACATTCATACATACATACATCAAGTACACAAACTCTCACAGTCATACACCCACTCATTAACACAAAAACACACACTCCTTCACATATACATATACCCACTCACAATCAGAACTCGCGCCATATACTCTCTCAACAACTCAAGTCACTTCAAGTGAAAGTTTGTAAACGTGGGGGATATATTTTTTTATCCACTTTAATTGAAACGCGGTATAAATTATTTAACTTTATACAATGTTGTTGTAATTGTATAACTGACGATGTTGAAATGTAACGACTAGGTTAAGTTTTAACTGTATAACTTGTGGTGTCCGGCTCTGTGGCGAAGTGGTTACGGACGCAATTCCTAATTCCGCATGAGTGCCGGTCGTTCAGAAAGCAATGGCAAACTACTGAGCGTAAACTTGCCAAGAAATAATAAACAGTCACTACTGCAGCACACGTTGTATTCATTACGGATTCAAAGAGTATGCTTAGCAAGGTGGAGAAAGGAATGTTTCGTGTGGAATGGCTCTCGTCGCTTCAGAGGTCACAGATTGTGAGAACTGTATGGATATTTTGCCCTGGTCATGGGGGGGGGGGGTACGGGGGAATGAACAGGCTGATAGGCTAGCAGGGAATGCACCTCTTGGTGGTAGTTTGCCTATGGACAATGGGGAGGTGATCGTGCGCTTGTGGGACCAGGTGGAAAAGACGGAGGAACAGATTGAGAACTCATATGTGGAAAGAATGAGATTGTGGGGGTTCGGCAGGGGGAATCTCAAAACTGAGAGGGAAGACCAGGAGAACATTTAATCAGATAGCGGTGGGAACGATTAGTAGTATGACTCTTCGCTGGCTGTTGAACTAGGGGACTGAGCACGTATGGGAATGTCCTGAGTGCAGTGTCACGAGCTCGCCATGAGTTAACCAGATAATAATACCGACGTTTGCTTGGCGTATATTTTCTAGGCCACAACAGTCGTACTAACAGAGTAAACACAGCTGCACAGGTTACATAGTGTCAGCCCATAAACACATTTGGTGGTGAGTGAGAAGGAAGGGATACAATGCGTTGGCAGTTTATAAACATTTAGAATCACATAGCCTTGCCCGGCTCAGTACATGGAACAGCCCTGTCTGTCAGTTATAGTTCCGGACATCAGGCGAAATGGCTGCTGGGATTGTCACCACTGAACAGAAGCTTGACAGTTTGTCAACAGTCAGAGACAAACCGGAATTGGCAGCGAGAGACAGGAAACAGTACATCTGTCAAGTCTTGTTTCCGGAACATCGAGAAGATTGACAGCGTGTTGGGAAAAACTCTTTGTTGGAACTGTACAGTAACTCTGTAGATTGTTTTGGATGTCACAACCAGTGATGACAAATCTAACATTAATGGAGCCAGGGAGGATGGATCCCTGACAGGAGATGATCTGCCACTGTGCCACCTGTGTGGGGGCATAAAGGAGAACGTCACGTGGCCAACTTTGGTAGTTTGCCATATAAACCCGAGTTGGGATCAACTAGGGGGGAGTTGACCAAGAACCGTGGATTATGATGGACGTGTTTGTGGGAGAGCTCTACAGTGTTAGATTAATTTAAGATTAACTAGCATGTGCCGTTATGGCAAAGTGTAGTAGCCATCCCGGGAATGAGGCGGTTTTTACATAAGGTAGTCAATATAGTCTATTAGTTCTACTTAATATAGACTGTGGCCTTGTTAAACTATAGTGTGATGATTAGCACTGTTAGTGGAAACTAGTTAGAGTAGAATAGTGATATTAACTCTGCTAGTTAAGAATAGATTAGTGAAGTGTTGATAAGCTTTACTAGTTGAGAATTGAGTAATGAGGGATAATTGGGATCTTCCCGTAGGTGTCCCTGGTGGGCGGGGTTCCGCATTCTGTTTGCTGATTTTTTCTTTGTCATAGCCTGATTCGGCTCTAGGTGGGTAGCTAATCTGCTCTATGACTAAGTCTAGTTAGCTAAAGATCATTAAGCAAGGTGATAGGCTTACACTCAGCCCAAAGGATCAGTGACTAGTACTATCACCAGATGTGTTGTTTCTATCCTAGGTTCCCTACCAGATCCAAGGAAACTCTACAAGTTTTGGGAAAGAATTAAAAAACCCATTCTGAAGAACACCAGTTCAAGAGTCAATAAAGTTGCATACAGAAACATAACTTACGCTAGAAGGAAATTGATTCATCAAAGAGAGTGATGCATATTGATGCACCACACAGCATTAGACAGTAGTAACGAACCGAGAACCGGCTAAGAGTACCTAGTGTTAGTACAGTAACAATTAACATTAGTAATTAGCACTTATGGACTGAATGGTTCGATGTGCAACGAGGATGATCTGTCGACTAACTAACTAACTAACTAACTGCGTACACACTGCAAAAGACTTGTGCAGTTTGTTTAGGAACATTAGGAACGGACATTGTGTAGAGTGCAACCGGTCCCTGATTAACTCTTAATACCACCGGTGTCTATTTCGGATGTTCATGAAATTGGATTACCAGAGGTCTACAGAGGCAAAGCATTATCCGGCAAGATGGTTCCGGCAACGGGTGAGACGTACTTGTTCTGACGTAACGTGCTGTGGTCTATCTTTGCTGTGATCAGCTGACTGAGTTGATGTCTGAGAGACAGAGTCTACACACTTTATAGAACACGTCACACATTTTCTTCGCATACACGTCTCATACACGTTACACTTTTATTTTAATAAATTACTCTTTATTAATTTTTAGAAGCAAGAGTTGTTGAGTATGTTGCGTTGGGGAAGTATGAGAAGGGGGGCATAGTACGACAGTGAGAGAGTGATAGGAAAAGGTGTCCATAGGCTGGTGGAGTGTGTTGGACGGAAGCTGGTGGATTCTCCAGAATATTGAGGGGGAAAAAAATAATATTATAATGTGGGTGTCGGATCTCCTCACTCCAGGGACGACACTTTAAAGGAGGACACGACATTATTGGGGGCTCGTAAACGTGATATTTGGACAGTGGGATCTCTCGTAAACGGGATCTTTGGACAGCGGGATCTATCGTAAACGGGATCTTTGGACAGCGGGATCTATCGTAAACGTGATCCTTGGACAGCGGGATCTCCCGTAAACGGAATCCTTGGACAGCGAGATCTCCTGCAAGCAGGAACCTTTGACAGTGGGATCTTCTGAAAACGGGGTCTTTGGACACGGGATCCGTAGTTATAAGAGGGAGATATCAGTTTGGAGAATCCAGCTAGAGTGAATGTGGATAGGGGTTAGGACTAATATCTTACCTGTTCACACTTCACACGTCTGCATAGGTCTGTGGTCCTGATTCTACTCTTGTCACTGAGTGAATGTACTGTGTGTGGTAATATCTAGATTTATAGTACTTGTTCATATATCGGTATAGTAATTTGCAGTTATATTGTACTAGACCTGCTAGCTTACCTCTCTGTATAATGGCCACCCCTAAACTTAGCACGTTAGAATTAAAGGCAAGGGGGGAAGAAATGGGATTGGCTGGGTCTTCTCTAACGGATTACATACAGGAAGTGGAGAGAGAGTATCGTCAAGCGGAAAGGGAAGATCGAAAGGCCGAGCTGGAATTGAGAAGGATGGAATTGGAAGCTGAGCAAGCAACTAAGAAATTGGAAGCTGAGCAAGCAGCTAGGAAATTGGAAGCTGAGCAAGCAGCTAGGAAATTTGAAGCTGAACAAGCAGCTAGGAAATTAGAAGCTGAACAAGAAGCACAGAAGAGGGAGCACGAGTACCGGATGCGGGAACTCGAGCTCAAGAGTCAATCTAATGGAGAAACTGAGGGAGCAGTTGGAGGTTCCTCTATCCCAGGCTCAACACCAGTAGGTGGACATGGGTACCATGCCATGAAGTTTCCTTTGGCGGTCTACGAGGAGGACAAAGAGAAGATTGATCAATACCTTCAACGCTTCGAGGCTATGTCAGTTGCTATGGGTCTGGAGCGTAACAAATGGAATCTTAAGCTATCCCAGGGTTTACGCGGGACCGGTTACGAGGTTTATTCTCGCCTGCCACCAGGACATGAGAACAATTATGATGAGTTAAAGACGGCTCTGCTGAAACGATTCGAGGTTACGTCACATACCTACCGGAAAAAATTTCGAGCAGCGAAACGAGAACCGGGAGAGTTGTTTGCCGCCTACAGTTTGCGTCTTAAATCTTATCTCCATAAGTGGATGGATTTGGCTGGGTTCGCACATGACTATGAGAGTCTGGAAGAGCTCATGGTGGTCGACCAGCTGAAGAAGCAAATGTCTAAACCTCTCAGGACGTTCCTGGGAGAACAAGGAGCAGAACGTATTGACCTCGTGACTAAATTAGCAGAACGGTTCGTCGAGGTACATGGGGAGGCAGGGGAAAACCTTTCCACCAACACCAAAAGTCAAGAGAAACGTGACAAGAAGAAAGCCAAAAACTCAGGAACCAAAAAGTGGGAACCTTATGTGCAAAAATCAGAGGATAGTTCAGAGAAGAAGAAGGAGGGAAGCAAGAGCACTTCAAGCTCTACACCAAAACGACCATGGTCGGAGAAGTGGTGTTCAATTTGTAAGTCACCCTCTCACAATACGAGGGACTGCAAATCGAAGGCTAAGAACCCTCACTTCGCAGCATGTCAAGTGACTTCCAAGGAGGTTGTCACGGAATATGCCAAGGTCAACAAGGAAGCTCGCCACCAGGAGAGCTCACTCAAGTCCGACAGTAGAAAATCTAGGACAGGGAAATGGTGCAACCAATGCAAGTCAAACACGCACAATGCTATTGACTGCAGGGGAAAGTCAGGAGACACTCAATTCGTCGTGTGCTCAGGGAAACCTAAGGTGGAGCCCACCGAACAGGTCGAGGCCGAGGAAGAGACTCCAGACCAGGAAAAACCACCTGTAGTGGAATTGGTAGAGGTTAACGGTCGTCAAGTGGAGTGTTTATACGACACAGGACTGGACGGGGAGGCCGTGATTTCTGCGGATCTGGTACATCCAGAACAATTCACAGGTGAAACCTTGGATATACAGCCTGCACAGAAGAGTGCTGTAACCATGAAGTTGCCCATTGCTAATGTGGAGATTCGGTCAAGGTACGTCACCGGCACCATCAAGGCCGCTGTATTGACCGATCCCATTTTTCCATTCATCCTAGGTTGCCGGTATGTCTTTCTGGGAATGCCCAGGGAGCCAATTCATATGGGAGCAATGCAGACTCGCTCTCAGACGAAAACGGAAGAGGCAGACGCAATTGTGACTAACCCATTGCCGGGGGAGCTACGAACTGCCCAGAGTGAGGATGATACTTTACGTCCTTGCTACAAAAAGCTGCAGAAAAGTGCTGATCCACCAGGACGGGGGCAGTACTACATGAAGAATAGGATACTCTACAGGAGAGCAGGAAGGGGAGACAACCTATACGGTCAGTTGGTCGTCCCGAAAGCTCATCGGTCCCAGATTCTTCATATGGGGCATACCATCTCCTTTAGTGGACACATGGGTATTGCCGCCACCATGCAGCGGATTTCCTGCCACTACTATTGGCCGGGAATGACAGATGATGTGCGTCGGTATGTGAAGTCATGCCCTGAGTGCCAGAGGGTGGCACCGAAACACTGGACAGCACCGGTGATGTTGGGTGAGATGCCCATCATGAACTCTCCTTTCGAGAGGGTAGCCATCGATATCGTGGGTCCACTTCCCAGGACTAGGAAGAGGAACATGTATATACTCACAATGGTGGATTGCTGTAAAATGTGGGGTGAGGCTATACCGTTGACCACGATTGACTCGAAAAGAGTGGCGGACGCACTGATGGAGGCCTTTACCAGATTAGGCTTTCCGGATCAAATTCTGACGGATAATGGATCTCAGTTTTGTGGAAAACTCATGGAGGAGGTATTTAGGGTGTTTCACTCTAACCACATACATACCAGCCCTTACCACCCTCAAGCCAATGGACAAGTAGAGCGTTTCAACGGCACGTTGATGACAATGCTCAGGAAATTAGCGCAGGAAAAACCTGATAGGTGGGATGAATATATCCCAGCAGCACTCTTTGCCTATCGGGAAGTTCCTCATGGCTCAACAGGACTACCACCCGCTACGTTGCTGTTTGGTCGTCCAATCAAAGGACCGTTGGAAGCCATGTTGAGGAGTTGGACTGAAGAGGGGACGTCAGAAGAAGTGATCTCATCCTATCAATACGTGGAGGAACTGAAAGAAAAACTCCATAAGGGATGGACTCTGGCAAATCAAAACTTGAAAAAGGCCAGGAAAAGACATGCGGCTTACTACAACCGTAGGTCTAAAGAAAGATCTCTAGAGGTAGGAGATAAAGTCTTGTTGCTACTCCCAACGGGAAACAACAAACTGGAGATAGGTTGGCAAGGACCATTTCCCGTGGAAAGGGTGATATCCAGAACCAACTATCAAATCCGGATCCGGGGAAAGTCGAAGATTTTCCATATCAATCTCTTGCGGAAATACGAAGAGAGACCCGGAGACAAGGCAGCTCACCTCATGGCAATGGCAGTTGCAGTGGAGACAGAAGTGGGAACCAGCGAGGGCAGGGAATATCCCTTGGTACACCAGGGAACCTATAGGGATGTGCAAGTGAACCCTGATCTGACCTCCCAGGAGAGGGAAAGGATAACCCAGGTTCTCAAGTCTCATAAGGAGATACTGACTGATAAACCAGGACGAACGAGGTTGGTGGAGTTCGAGATGACTTTGACCACACAGGAGCCTGTTCGCCAAAAGGTTTACCCAGTGCCATTCTCTAAAGAAAAGGCCCTGGAGGAGGAAATACAAAAACTGCTGGAGGATGACGTGATTGCACCGTCCACATCCCCATACAATGCGGGGGTAGTTTTGTTACGCAAACCAAGTGGAGAACACAGGTTGTGTATAGATTACCGACTTCTGAACAGTCACACACAATTTCAGGTGGAACCTTTGCCGAATCCAACTCAGTTATTCGCTAGGCTCCATAAGGCTCGGTACTTTTCAAAGGTGGATCTGAGTCGGGGGTATTATCAGATACCAGTCAAACCGGAGATTCGACCACTGTTAGCTTTCAGTACACCCAGTGGACACTACGAATTCAAGGTCATGCCATTTGGACTCAGCAATGCACCTAGTGTGTTTACACGCATGATGAGGACTTTACTAGATCCGTTACAGGATCCGTCCATCATCTCATTCATGGATGATATTCTGATTTCCAGTGACAGCTTGGATGACCACTTACAATCCTTGGAGAGAGTGTTTAATAGACTCAAGGAAGCAGGGCTTACTGCTCGTCCAACCAAGTGCATGATTGGTTACCAGACTCTGGAATTTCTAGGTCACACCATCACTCCAGGACACATTGTTCCAGAAGAGAAGAACCTGGAGAAAATCAGAAATGCACCAAGACCTAAAACGAAGAAGGATGTGCGATCTTTTCTCTCGTTGTGTGGGTTCTATCACAAATTTATCCCACATTTCACTGAACTGGGAGCTCCGTTGACGGAAACCTTGAAAAAGGGATTCCCGGACCAAATCATTTGGACACCAGAATGTGAGAAGGCCTATAGTCAGTTAAAGGAGGCCTTGGTCAGCAAACCTGTATTACAGCTCCCTGACCTTTCCAAACAATTTGTGTTGAGAACAGATGCGAGTGCGATTGGAATTGGAGCCGCTTGGTTACAGGAAGGAAAAGACGATGCTTCGGTTTTGAAACCTGTGGCATACGCAAGTAAGAAACTTCTACAGGCGGAGAGGAATTATTCAACCGTCGAGAGAGAATGCTTGTCCCTCGTATGGGCAGTGCAAAAATTTCAGCCATATTTGTATGGAGTTAAGTTTCGGGTCCAGTCGGATCATCAGCCCCTGATGTTCCTGGCTACTTCTCAGAAGCTCAACGCACGTTTGATGCGGTGGTCGTTGTTACTTCAACCTTATAATTTCACAGTAGAGTACATTCCTGGGAAGGAAAATGTTGGAGCGGACTTCTTGTCAAGACACCCAGCTCCTGAAGAAGAGGAATGAATCATCTGGATTTAACTCATGGGGGAGAAGAGTGAGATGGACTACTCTCTTAAGAGGGGGCCTATGTCACGAGCTCGCCATGAGTTAACCAGATAATAATACCGACGTTTGCTTGGCGTATATTTTCTAGGCCACAACAGTCGTACTAACAGAGTAAACACAGCTGCACAGGTTACATAGTGTCAGCCCATAAACACATTTGGTGGTGAGTGAGAAGGAAGGGATACAATGCGTTGGCAGTTTATAAACATTTAGAATCACATAGCCTTGCCCGGCTCAGTACATGGAACAGCCCTGTCTGTCAGTTATAGTTCCGGACATCAGGCGAAATGGCTGCTGGGATTGTCACCACTGAACAGAAGCTTGACAGTTTGTCAACAGTCAGAGACAAACCGGAATTGGCAGCGAGAGACAGGAAACAGTACATCTGTCAAGTCTTGTTTCCGGAACATCGAGAAGATTGACAGCGTGTTGGGAAAAACTCTTTGTTGGAACTGTACAGTAACTCTGTAGATTGTTTTGGATGTCACAACCAGTGATGACAAATCTAACATTAATGGAGCCAGGGAGGATGGATCCCTGACAGGAGATGATCTGCCACTGTGCCACCTGTGTGGGGGCATAAAGGAGAACGTCACGTGGCCAACTTTGGTAGTTTGCCATATAAACCCGAGTTGGGATCAACTAGGGGGGAGTTGACCAAGAACCGTGGATTATGATGGACGTGTTTGTGGGAGAGCTCTACAGTGTTAGATTAATTTAAGATTAACTAGCATGTGCCGTTATGGCAAAGTGTAGTAGCCATCCCGGGAATGAGGCGGTTTTTACATAAGGTAGTCAATATAGTCTATTAGTTCTACTTAATATAGACTGTGGCCTTGTTAAACTATAGTGTGATGATTAGCACTGTTAGTGGAAACTAGTTAGAGTAGAATAGTGATATTAACTCTGCTAGTTAAGAATAGATTAGTGAAGTGTTGATAAGCTTTACTAGTTGAGAATTGAGTAATGAGGGATAATTGGGATCTTCCCGTAGGTGTCCCTGGTGGGCGGGGTTCCGCATTCTGTTTGCTGATTTTTTCTTTGTCATAGCCTGATTCGGCTCTAGGTGGGTAGCTAATCTGCTCTATGACTAAGTCTAGTTAGCTAAAGATCATTAAGCAAGGTGATAGGCTTACACTCAGCCCAAAGGATCAGTGACTAGTACTATCACCAGATGTGTTGTTTCTATCCTAGGTTCCCTACCAGATCCAAGGAAACTCTACAAGTTTTGGGAAAGAATTAAAAAACCCATTCTGAAGAACACCAGTTCAAGAGTCAATAAAGTTGCATACAGAAACATAACTTACGCTAGAAGGAAATTGATTCATCAAAGAGAGTGATGCATATTGATGCACCACACAGCATTAGACAGTAGTAACGAACCGAGAACCGGCTAAGAGTACCTAGTGTTAGTACAGTAACAATTAACATTAGTAATTAGCACTTATGGACTGAATGGTTCGATGTGCAACGAGGATGATCTGTCGACTAACTAACTAACTAACTAACTGCGTACACACTGCAAAAGACTTGTGCAGTTTGTTTAGGAACATTAGGAACGGACATTGTGTAGAGTGCAACCGGTCCCTGATTAACTCTTAATACCACCGGTGTCTATTTCGGATGTTCATGAAATTGGATTACCAGAGGTCTACAGAGGCAAAGCATTATCCGGCAAGATGGTTCCGGCAACGGGTGAGACGTACTTGTTCTGACGTAACGTGCTGTGGTCTATCTTTGCTGTGATCAGCTGACTGAGTTGATGTCTGAGAGACAGAGTCTACACACTTTATAGAACACGTCACACATTTTCTTCGCATACACGTCTCATACACGTTACACTTTTATTTTAATAAATTACTCTTTATTAATTTTTAGAAGCAAGAGTTGTTGAGTATGTTGCGTTGGGGAAGTATGAGAAGGGGGGCATAGTACGACAGTGAGAGAGTGATAGGAAAAGGTGTCCATAGGCTGGTGGAGTGTGTTGGACGGAAGCTGGTGGATTCTCCAGAATATTGAGGGGGAAAAAAAATAATATTATAATGTGGGTGTCGGATCTCCTCACTCCAGGGACGACACTTTAAAGGAGGACACGACATGCAGTGATGTCGGCTCTTGACTCAACTCAACTCATAAACAGACTCAAAATGCTGGGGTTGATTTCTACGTCCTGTAAAGGATATGCAACTAACTAACATTGTGTTTATAATAGTATAACTGACAATGTTAACACGAAATGTGTAGGTTAAGTTTCAACTGTTTACCTTGCGTTTATAATAGTATAACTGACGATTGTAAAATGTAATGTGTATGTTAAGTGTGTTATGAATATATTTTTGTTGTACTTTTACTCGTAGTGTATATTTATGCCACCCCTCCACACCCAGTGGTCCATTGTGTGCGTAAAACATTAAACATAAACATCCTTGTACATGCCTTGAAACGTTTTGGGTATATTAATCTTTAGAGAAACGATGGAGACGGCTTGTATCTGCAGCAAAGAACCTCAGTGGCTCGGAATGCTGAAGAAGAAGAAGAAGAAGAAGAAGAAGAAGAAGAAGAAGAAGAAGAAGAAGAAGAAGAAGAAGAAGAAGAAGAAGAAGAAGAAGAAGCAGAAGAAGAATCTTTACTCCCCTGCGGTTTTCCCGGTACCTGGTTTAGGCTGGGTCGACCCCTGAAAGTACAGGTCTATGGAAAAACCCCACCTGACGGAGATTCGAACACATGACCACCGTGTCAGCAGGCTAGCTTGCTAGCTACTGCACCATCTTGACTCCTAATGGTTGCATTCGCTCGCTTTGAACTCAAGTGTAGTCCACACATGTACTACTACTTCTAGTGCACTGGGATGATTCTTGCGTGTGAGATAGCTTTCCCTTTTACCAGTGTCCGTCGTCCTCATGCGAACCTACTCCGACTTCAGAGGTACTTGTAATTTACATTATCAAGTCAAGGTCGAGAAGTCAACATTTTAGTCCAACTGTCCGGTGTATGGGTTGAATCCTCTATCTCAGTATCAGCATACCGGATGTGCGGTCTTATAAAAAAATTGTTGTTTGAACTATTTGAACTTTCAGATGTATAGATAGATGTTAACTATATTATGTGATTAGTATTTAACAAGGTGGACAATTAATAAATCATGTGAATTATGTGTTTCCCATTCATTATATTGATGTTGAACGAGGGGACTGAGTACGTATGAGAATGTCCTAAGTGCAGTGATGTCGGGTCTTAACTCAACTCAACTCAACTGTTAACTATAAAACAATTAGTACCATGACCTTTATAGGACATCGCAATCAATCCCAGCATATTCTATGTGTTTGTGATTTACTTGACAATTTTTACGTTCAATAGTTGACAGTGTTTTCTGAACGACCGACGCTCATACCATGGAAATCAACGTAAAGCGGTTTGCTACCAAATTTTCTGCGGCTGATTTCGAAACCTGGGCTCGGTGTGTCGGGGAAGTGTGAAACTAGGTCACTGCCCATAAGCCACAGCACCGTTAGCTATAGTGTGTGATTTATGCTTTGCAAGAAACATATATTGTAAAACTATTAAACTATGCGAACTCTCAGACATATAAATAGATGTTAACTATACTCCCCACGACGCTTGACGACAGAATTGGAAGAAGAAGAAGAAGAAGAAGAAGAAGAAGAAGAAGAAGAAGAAGAAGAAGAAGAAGAAGAAGAAGAAGAAGAAGAAGAAGAAGAAGAAGAAGAAGAAGAAGAAGAAGAAGAAGAAGAACTATTTTATAGGAATGACAACTAATATTGACAACTGACAGCTCTACAGGAATGGCAACTGATACAAAGGGACATTAAGAAAATGTAGACATACTTATTGCAGATAAAATGGGGTAGAATGAAGAAGAAAGCTAAGTGCACTCGGGCTTCTATTTTAAAATATTAATACAGGGCCATTTCTTACATGCTATGTTTGTGTATGATCTTCAGCACTACGTATCCATTCACAACTGTATCAGTGCGCGCATGTATGGTGTCAAGTGCCTTTCTTCAATACAAAGCCTTATTTGGATTCACAGAAAAAGTTCCAAGCTTGAAATCGATCTTAATCTATAGAAAGTTTCATGTTTGCAGAAATAATTGACAATATGCAATGAAAAGTTCGTGGCAGTACGAACCGAACGCGATTCTTGCCGTTATAATGTGGATAAATGGAAACGCTATTCTTTTGTTTCATGTTGACACTTGTGTATCTGTGTAAATCCTTTTCGGAGCGTTATGAAAAGTTATTTACTTAATTTTTTTTTCATAATCATCATATATCAGCCGATCAGCGCTGGTAACATTATTCATACACAAATATCTGTCCTCTGTGCTCTGATTGGTGTGGGCGATCATGCTCCTCCACGTCTTACAATCTCCAACGGAAGCACCAGTTCGTGTGAAGACAGCCTTCTGTACCACGACACAAGACGTCAAACATTCCCTCTCGTTGTCTTCATCTATCTTTTTTTCCACAAATCTTTCCAGTTGTCACTATATTCACTAGTTTTGTCTTCTCATAATATGGTCAAACATCATTACTGTCTCTTTCTGATGTTTGTGATAAGTTGTCTTTGTGTCTTGGCGACTTTCTGATGTTTGTGATACATTGTCTTTGTGTCTTGGCCTCTTTCTGATGTTTGTGATAAGTTTTCTTTGGTCTTGGCCTCTTTCCAAGCGTACAGATTACACATTTTGGCCCTCTAAAGAATGTTCAGCATTCTCCTATTATGGAATAGAGAGAAAAAGCAGCGGCTGCAGCAGGATATAACAATATGAAATGGAAACAAATAGGTATTTTAAATTCCTGCGAGGAAAAACGAACTAAACATTAACAAACGTTGCACATACCTTACAAGGAGATCCACGTGTCGCGAAATACAGGTGAAAAATCCGAAATCAGAAGCACTCACTAAATATAAAAATGAATAATAAAATAAGATAAAATACACACGAACGCATACAATACGACACACAGACGTTTCGATTCTAAGAATCTTTGTCAATGACAACACAGATAGCTGACGATAAACAACGACAAAAACACAAACACACGACCTATCACTTATAGTGCACAACCTGATAACCTGAGAATTATCAGGTTGTGCACTATAAGTGATAAGTCGTGTGTTTGTGTTTTTGTCGTTGTTTGTCGTCAGCTATCTGTGTTGTCATTGACAAAGATTCTTAGAATCGAAACGTCTGTGTGTCGTATTGTATGCGTTCGTGTGTATTTTATCTTATTTTATTATTCATTTTTATATTTATTGAGTACTTCTGATTTCGGATTTTTCACCTGTATTTCGCGACACGTGGATCTCCTTGTAAGGTATGTGCAACGTTTGTTAATGTTTAGTTCGTTTTTTCTCGCAGGAATTTAAAATACCTATTTGTTTCCATTTCATATTCTCCTATTAAGCCACATCTGTAAATGTTCCAGGGATTATTTCATTGTGTATTAACTGTCCAGGATTGTTTCGTTGTGTACTAACTGTCCAGGATTGTTTCGTTGTGTACAAACTGTCCAGAATTGTTTCGTTGTGTACTAACTGTTCAGGATTGTTTTGTTGTGTATTAACTGTTCAGGATTATTTCGTTGTGTACTAACTGTTCAGGATTGTTTCGTTGTGTACTAACTGTTCAGGGTTGTTTCGTTGTGTACTAACTGTTCAGGATTGTTTCGTTGTGTACTAACTGTCCAGGATTGTTTCGTTGTGTACTAACTGTACAGGATTGTTTCGTTGTGTACTAACTGTCCACTATGTGGACAAATAAAAGTAAGATTAAAGAGAGGGGAAAAAATGGTTAAGAACATGCGACTTAATAAAGAGGTTCTGAAAATAGATAAAGAAATGCAAGAACAATACAGAGTGACTGTGAAAAATAGATACAATGCAATAACTAAAATACAGAGTATAGATGAACAATGGGAAATGTTAAGGGACTCCATTCATCAAACTAGCAAAGAAGTATTACCGGAGAGAGGCAAAATAGCTAAGAAAAAATGGATGAATGAAGATATCTTAAAACTGATGGACAAAAGAAAACAGAGTAAAAATGACAAACAAGAATATGCTAAGATAAATAAAGAAATAAAAGATAAATGTGGGAAGGCTAAAGAAAGTTGGTTAAACGAGCAATGCAAAAAAATTGAATTAAATTCCATTAGAGATACAAAAAATATGCACAGACAAATCAGTGAGCTTACAGGAAGAAAAATAAGAATAAATACAAGGTGTTTGAAATCAAAAACAGGAAAGATAATATTAGAGGAAGATGCTATAATGAAGAGGTGGGATGAGTATATAAGAGAATTATATGAAGGAGAAAGGGAAGAATTAACAGAAGATCGTAACTTAGAAGGTCCACCTATTCTGAAAGAAGAAGTCGCTGACGCTATGAAACGTATGAAGAAAGGAAAAACAGCTGGGCCAGATGAAATCACAATAGAAGAATTAGAAGTATTGGGAGAATTTGGAGTAGATATATTAATCAAAATGTTGAATGATATTTACAGCAGTGGATATTTACCCAGTGATATGCTGAAATCTGTATTTATAGCTATAGAAATAGAAATAGAATAGTGACATAGAAATAGAAGGGAAAATCCTTAACCAAGTTGATAATTTTAGATACCTAGGGGCATTTATAACATCAGATGGAAGATGTACAACAGAGATTAGGAGCAGAATAGGGCAGGCAAAAGCCGCATTTCAGAAAATGAAGAGTATCTTATGCAATAAGTCACTATCACTGAATGTAAGAAAGAGAGTGATGAAATGCTATGTAGAACCAGTTTTGCTGTATGGCAGTGAATCTTGGAATGTAAATGAACAAATTAAGAAGAAATTAGAAGCAACAGAGATGTGGTTCCTGAGACGAATGTTGCGAATTCCTTGGACTGCCAGAGTAACTAACGACGACTGCCTGAAACAGGCTAACGAAACTAGAACATTATATACAACAATAAGACAGAGACAAACAGCTTTCCTCGGTCATGTGATGAGAAGAGAGGCATTGGAGAACATCGTAACAACTGGAAAGATCGAGGGGAAGAGAGGCAGAGGTAGACCAAGAGAAGTGATGCTGGATGGATTGAGACGGTGGCATGGAGGAATATCAGCAGCAGAGTTGATCCAGAAAACCAAAGACCGAGATATATGGAGAGCCATGAACGCCTACACCAGCCGTTACAGCACTTGATGATGATGATGACTAACTGTCCAGAATTGTTTCGTTGTGTACTAACTGTCCAGAATTGTTTCGTTGTGTACTAACTGTCCAGGATTGTTTCGTTGTGTACTAACTGTCCAGGATTGTTTCGTTGTGTACTAACTGTCCAGAATTGTTTCGTTAAACACGGGAATCGTCGCCGGAGCTACGGAGCACGTGCTCTGCGCTTGACACATCTTTCAGCGGCTAGCGAAGAGAGAGTGAGGAGGAGAAGGCGAGGAAATGGTGTGAGAAAAAGGCATAGAAATAGGAGGGCAGGCGCCAGGAGAACAAGACGAAAAGTGGAGAGACTAGGTTTCAATCATGTAAGAGTGGGATTCTGGAACTGTCGTAGTGCCAGGCAGAGAGGTCCTGTATTGGAGAGGCTAATATATGATTTTGATGTCCTCATGCTCCAGGAGTTAAATACAGATAAATACCATTGCCATGGGTACGTCAGTTATATAAACCCCACTGGGCAGAAGAGACATGGGCAAGGTCTGCTGGTGAAGAAAGGAGTAAAGCATGTGGCACTTGACTTGAGCCAGTGGAATCACAGTGCAAGAGAGGTCCAGGGTATACAAATGGAGATTGGTGGCTTAAGTTGGAACATCATAAATGTATATGCCACAGTGGACTGTTTTGTCAGAAAGGAACAATGGGACTGGCTTAAAGAATTAGATGACTTACCAGGTGATAGGCTTCTCATATGTGGAGACTTCAATGCGAGAAACAGAGATTGGGACAATAGTGGAGAAAATCGACAAGGAATTGCACTTGCGGATGCCATGGTGGACTCCGATGTGGTCTGCATAAATGATGGTAGACCGACTAGAATGGCAATGAGGCCTGGCGATGCAGATACTGCTTTTGATTTGGCACTTGTCTCCCAGTCATCAGTCCTTGATGTAAAGTGGACTGTTTTGAATGACCATGGGAGTGAT
This sequence comes from Cepaea hortensis, assembly GCA_963921405.1. Taxonomy (NCBI): domain Eukaryota; kingdom Metazoa; phylum Mollusca; class Gastropoda; order Stylommatophora; family Helicidae; genus Cepaea; species Cepaea hortensis. Next base: position 119,450,726 of record OY992882.1, on the reverse strand, counting down.
CACATGCCATGCTCAGTCCTGATCTCTAAGTCCAGGAAAGTCAAGGCTGGGAGAGCGCGCAAGACCTTCCGGTATGAGTGGAGCGACAGCCTTCTTGGACGCCTCAGACATGGGGCATGCAACAGGACTGTTAAAACTCCTTTTTTGCACCCCCATGGTGGACCCCAGAAGTAGCCAATGCGTGGAAAGCAAAGAGAGCTGCAGTGAAGCAGCTAAGGAAATTGCGACAGACATCCCTAAGCTCACGAGAAGAAGTGGACATAGCGGAAAATGACAAGAAAGACAAGGTGGAGGCTTTCAAGCGATATGCTGCAGAGGCCAAGAAAGTAAAATGGGAATGTTTTATGAAGGAGATTGGAGGTGATAAAACACTGCATAAATTCTGGAAACTGTACAGACAAATGCAAAGAAAAGATCGGCCTATGACAGTGGGAACAATTTATAAAGAGGATGGGGTACGCGTGACAACAGACAAGGAGAAAGGGGAGGCGTTTCTCCAGAGATTTTTAGAGCAGACCAATCACAGTGATGTGGATACCAGGGATGCAGTTAGAGTGGAATTATCTAGCACAATAGAGAATATGCCTTACGAAGACATCATACTGTTTGAAGATGTTAATCATATTTTGCAAAAGGCAAAAGACACGGCACCAGGGCCTGATGGTGTCAGGTATGGCCACATGAAGGCTTTGAGCGATGTAGACCTGAAGGAGATGGCCGGCTGCTTTAATCAGAGCATTAGGACAGCGTCAGTACCGCAGGATTGGCTGCATAGCTATCTCATCCCTCTCCCAAAACCATACAAGGATCATTCAAAGCTTGGCGGCTTTAGGATCATCACCCTTCAAAATACATTTGGGAAGGTTTTAGAGAAGATAGTCGCTGTTAAGCTGCAGGATTTTTTGGAAAGGGGGAAGCTTCTTCCAAGAGGCCTGGGGAGCTACAGGCCAGGAAAAGATACCTGGTCAAATGCAGCCACCTTTGCCTTTGACGTTTATGAGGGGTTCCAGAGTAGACAGGAAACGATGGCGGCAGCGCTTGATCTCGAGGATGCGTACAATAGAGTTCGCTATTATATTTTGATGACCGCACTTATGGAGAAGGGGGTCAATCCCTGGTTAGTGTGAAGCGAACATCTCTCTCAAAGCCATCTCAGCAAAATATAAAAGAACAGTAAATCAAACAACAAGAGATTGTTGGAGGAAAAAAACAGAAAACCTGAATTTTGACAGGGATGGAAACAAACTATGGAAACTAGTGAAAGCCATGAACAATGAAGGACCTAGAAACAAACAAATAACAATTAAACAAGGAAATGCCTTGCTTACAGGAAAAAAGGCTGCAAATGCACTAATGGAACACTATGCCAGTGCAAACCACATTGATATTACAGCCGAAAAGAAGAAAGCAATCAAAGATAAACAGATACATCATAGATATACAGAGACAGCAGCAGAATATATGATGGCAAATCTAACAATGGAAGAAATTGAACAGGCAATGAATACCCTAAAAAAGAAGACATCACCAGGAAAGGATGGAATCACAAATGAAATACTAATAGGACTAGGCACTAAGGCAAAAAAGAAACTACTAGCAGTCCTAAATTACAGCTGGAAGAGGGGAATAGTCCCACAGGCATGGAAGGAAGCTATACTAATACCAGTCCCAAAGAAAGGAAAAGACCTGGAAGAACCAAATGGCTATCGACCTATCAGTCTTCTTAGCTGTGTAGGAAAATTAATGGAACGCATTATCAATGACAGGCTAACATGGCATCTGGAAGAAAACCAACTCTTAACACCTCACCAAGCAGGATTCAGAAAGTACAGATCCACTGAAGATCAAATAACCTATATAGCTCAGGAAATAGAGGATGCCTTCCAAGAGAAAAAGCACACACTAGCGGTCTGGATAGATTTAGAAAAAGCATTTGATAAAGTATGGAAGGAAGGACTGAAAGTAAAACTGCAAAAAATGCATGTTTGTGGGAAAATGTACAAATGGATCAGCCACTACCTTGAGAACAGAACTGCCAGGACAAAAGTACAAGGACAAACCAGCAAAATGATGCTGTTGGAGCAAGGTGTCCCCCAAGGAGGAGTTCTTTCACCAACATTATTCCTAGCATATATAAACGACATCACGGAAAATTTTCCAGCCAGAGTACACACATCATCCTTTGCAGATGACCTAGCCATATGACATCTGAAGAATATATTAGTACAGCTAACAGCAGAATACAGCAAGCCCTATTAGCGCTAGAGGACTGGTCAAAATCATGGCTAGTGAAGATAAGTGAGGAGAAAACAACATGCACAGTATTCTCCCTCTCAACTAAAACACAGCAACCTAAGCTGGTATTGAATGGAAAAATATTGCGCCATGAAGAAAATCCAAACTATCTAGGAGTCACCTTTGATCGTCGCCTGACATGGAAGACACAGGTTGAGAAAAATTGAACAAGAGCAAGGCAAAGAATGGCAATCATGAAAAAGCTTGCTGGTACAACGTGGGGAGCAGATGAGAAAGTTCTCAAGAAGTTATTTACTGGACGGGTGAGGCCAGTACTGGAATATGGCATTGCAGCTTGGGCAACAGCAGCTAAGTCAAACTTTAACAAAATAAGCAGAGTCCAAAATCAAGGAATGCGAATCATAACTGGAAGCCTGAAGACAACGCCTATTGATGAACTAGAAAAGATCACTTGTTTACAACCAATGCAGGATAGAAGAGATAGCAGAGCCCAGCAACAAGCTGAAATATTTAGAAGATTGACAGACCACCCTATGTATAAAAGGTTTAGTGGTTTTGGAAAGGGAAGACTGAAGCGTAGCAACTTTGTAGAAACTGCAAAACGAAAGATTAGGGCAGATCCCATACTTAACATATCAACAGTCAAACCCATTTACAATGCAGACAAGTTCCCAGCTTGGAGACAGCAGCTACTGCCTGAGATGATAGAAAACATTCCTGGTATTGAGAAAAAGAACACTCAGCATGAAACCGAAAGAAGAGAAATAACCCTAAACTACATAAAAGAACATTATCCAAGCAGCAATTGGACCCATGCATATACAGATGGATCAGCCAAAAATTCAGTAGAGAATTGAGGAGGAGGAATTCTCCTAAATTTAAAAAATGGAGTGAAAAAAACACATTCAGTGGCAACTGGAAAGTTTTCAAGTAACTTCAAAGCGGAGGTAGAGGCTCTGAAAACTGCAGCAGAAATGCTCTTGATGGAGGAAAATAAAGAGACGCAAATAGCTATCTTTACAGATGCAAAGTCAGCTGTCTCAATACTGAAGAGCAATTACAGCATAGAAATAGCTGACCTAAGAGCAGCACTCCATGGTCTATGCCAGAAATCCAAAAAAGTTGTAATACAGTGGATACCATCACATTGCAGTATACCTGGAAATGAAGAGGCTGACAGACTGGCAAAAGAGGGCGGACGACTACCACAGCCTGACATAGACATAACCTATAACGAGGCAAAGAGGTTGATAAAAAGCACTTATAGAACCAAATGGGAATCAGAGCATCCAGGTCACCAGAAGGATGATGCATATTACAAACTCGACCGAAGAGAACAAGTAGCAATCTTCAGACTCCGCACAGGACATAACAGGCTGAAATACCACTTGTTCAATAAACTAAAGATAGGAGATACCGATGAATGCAATTGTGGAACTGGTAAAATGACAGCTAAACATTTGCTGCAGGAGTGCCCAATATATGCAGAACAGAGAAAGATATTTTGGCCCACACCTGCTTCATTTGAGGACAAGCTCTATGGAGATATCAACAAGCTCAAGTTGACTGCAGCTTACTTTAACTACATTCAGGTTGACATTTAAAGGTGCATGAAGAAGTATTTAGACTGCCGCACTTCATACCACAGGTATGTCGGTTACAAAAGCGCCCCAGAGGCATGAAATGGACTATTGCTTGGATAGCAAATCCATTACGTGGAAAGTCCGAACCAAAAGCTCACTGTGTGAGCTTCATAAAAGGTGGAAAAAGTGTCCCAGTGGCACGAAATGGAATATTGCTTGGATAGCAAATCCATTATGTGGAAAGTCCGAATCGAAAGCTCACTGTGTGGATGTCATCTGCAGACTGCATACTTCTGGTTTCCGGAAGAACAGCCTATGGTGAATGGAAGGCCCAATATACGGAAGTGAGGCTAAGCAGCCATGTGCAGGACGTGACGATTCCTTGGGTGAGCCCAGTACCAGAGCGCTGTGTGTTGGCTCTGCAAGTATGGAAGCCTCCTTGGATGGCGGGGAATGCCCATGGTCTGCCCCTGCCTTCCCTTGAGGGCTGACCAGGATGTCTTTGGCTGTTCTATATGGGCCAGCTGGGATGGGGGATAACACCACAACAGTGAGAGCCAAACGTCCTCAGAAACCCCCGGGAAGGTTAACCCGGTCAACAAATGCCCGCAGAAGTCGGATGTGTCGGCCTAACGGCGCAAGAACGCAGCTCTGCTGTGGACAGGCACAACGCAATCACGTCCGAAAAAAAAAAAAACTCCGGATGAACGAAGAAGAAGAAGAAGAACTGGATAGCAGCCATCCTGCGTTCTCGTCAGGTTGCTCTCCGTCTGGGCGCATGGACCTCAGAGCCACATATTTTAACCCCGGGACTGCCACAGGGATCGGCAATCTTAGCGGTGCTCTTTAATGTGTACACGAGCAAGATTGCATACCTAGAAGCACCAGGGGTTGGAAGGATTCTAACATTTGCAGATGATATTCTTGCATACAGGCAGGGGAGAAATAGGGATCAAACAGCCCAGGAGCTACAGGTGACAGTAGACAACGTGATTGACTGGTGCACTGAAATGAGTGCTGTCATCAACCCGGAAAAGGCGGCTGTGTTATGGTGCTCTCTGGACAACAGGATTGTGAGAGATGATGCCCCAAGCCTCACGATAGATGGTAGAAGCGTGAACAGAGAGAACAAACTGAAGTATCTGGGAATCACATTTGACAGTAGTCTGTCCTTCAAGGATCATGTGGAGACGGTTGTGACAAGATCTCAAAAGGGACTCAATGCACTTAAAACTATGGCTGCAATGGACACAGAGCAGAGAATGCTCTTCACACTATACCAGCACTTGATCCTCTCAGTGATTGATTATGGACTAGGACTGCTCACTGTCTCAAAGAGTCAGCTGGTGAAATTAGAGCGCATACAGAATGAAGCTATGCGGGTCATTCTGGGATGCACAAGAGACACTCCAGTAGTGTGTATGCGTTACATCCTTGGTCTGCCTACTTTTGCTGGTAGGCACAAGGTGTTGCAAGCGAAGGCATACCTCAGAGTAGCTGCAGACACAGATCACCCGTTGCATGAGGCGCTGGACGTAGTTAAGGGTCAGAGACTGATAAGAGGGAAATCATGGATGGCTCAGGCGGAGGATACGATCAGACAGGTGTGCCCCTTGGAGAACATCAGGCGAGGAGAGGAGTGGGTCAGAGTGCCAGCCGTGCAGTCAGACTTGTGCAGAGTTATAATCACATTGAGCAGGGAGTGCAGGGAGTGGCCAGCAGGGGCCACGGAAGTGGAACTTCAGCAACAAATTCAGGAAAATTCTCGCCCGGGTGATTTGATTATCTACACGGATGGGTCGGTGTTGAGAGGTAGGAGAAGTGCTTGGGGGTTCTTGGCAAAAACTAATGGTCGGCGTTTGGTGCAGGAGAGCTGGCGTATGATGACACTACATCTAGCTTAAGAATGGAGGTGGAGGCGGTCAGTGCAGCTTTCCGCTGGTTAGAAAACACGATACATACACACATTGTGATTGTAACTGACTCAGAAAGCATGCTGAGAAGGGTGAGAACAGGCAAGCTTCGTGCAGAGTGGCTTGCTTCGCTTCGGAGGTCACGGGTAGCAAGCATCACCTGGATCTTTTCTCCTGGGCATGCCGGTGTGCTGGGGAATGAACAGGCGGACAGATTGGCTGGCTCGGCAGAACTTGGTTGAGTATTGATGCATGACAACGCCGATGTGGTTGCGGCCTTGTGGGAGCACGTGTACACCTCGGAGGAGCAAATGGATCTCCATAGTCTGGTTAAAATGAGGCAGCGAGGAGTGACGAGGGGATCTGGCCGACGCTCGACGCTCAGAGGAAAGGCGAGACGGACATATAATCAGATTGCTACTGGAACTATTAGTGTTGGAACTCTTCGCTGGTTGCTGAGGATGGGGACGGAGCGCTTATGGGAATGTCCCGAATGCTGTGATGTCGGTTCCTAGATCAATCAATCAATCAATCAATTGTTTCGTTGTGTACTAACTGTTCAGGATTGTTTCGTTGTGTGCTAACTGTTCAGGATTTTTTCGTTGTGTACTAACTGTTCAGGATTGATTTGTTGTGTACTAACTGTCCAGAATTGTTTCGTTGTGTACTAACTGTTCAGGATTGTTTCGTTGTGTACTAACTGTTCAGGATTGTTTCGTTGTGTACTAACTGTTCAGGATTGTTTCTTTGTGTACTAACTGTCCAGGATTGTTTCGTTGTGTACTAACTGTTCAGGATTGTTTCGTTGTGTACTAACTGTTCAGGATTGTTTCGTTGTGTACTAACTGTTCAGGATTGTTTCGTTGTGTACTAACTGTCCAGGATTGACAGCCGTGTTTTAGAAATTAGAGCCGGCTATGTGTCGAAGGGGTTACTAATGCAATTCTTAATCCTGTATACCGTGTTCTAAACACTTCTGTGGGAGATTTGGAAGCAGACCACCTTGCGTTGGTTTCCGTACAATGGTGCGAGTGCCGGTCGTCCAGAAATCAATGGCAAACTACGGTACTTAAACTTCCCCAAGAATCACAAACAGCAAAAATGCTGGAGTTGACTTCTACGTCCTGTAAAGGATGTGCAACTAACTTTTGTTTTTAGTACTGGATTTATTTAACATGCAGGAATTTTTATTTTTTTTTATTTTTAACCTCCAATAACTTTTTTGTTTCATAAAATGTTCTTAATTCCATAAAATCAAGGTTTTGTTGGTCCTTCTTTGTTATTAATCTCCGTGATACATCTTCCATCTAATATCACCCATGTGCGCAAATATTAATAAGTCTGCACTTACCCCCAAAATAAACCATTTACTTTAACTGTAAATTTAGGCACGATGTATTTCATTGATATAAACAATTAGCTCTTATAAAGGTTTAATGCAACACCAGAATTACCCACTCCCTAAGCAACGTTGAGGTTTGAGAAACATCAGCAGAAATAAATAACCAGGCTTTGGTTTGTATTCAGAGATAACAGAGGTAAGAAATGAATGAGAAGTCACCGCAGAAGCAGAACAAGTGAAAATTAAGGGGGCACTAGATTCGAATCCGTCACTTTCAAGTGTTCTGCTGTGTGGCTGTAATGATTGTAATGTGAACTAACTAACTAGACTTATTCAAAACAATGTATTCCCTTAGTGAATTCAACCACAGACGCCACACAGAGCTTAAGTGTTATTGGCTTATTCACTTCACATGATACCTAACTCTGCAGGATACACCTGGCGCGATTATGCGAAATATCTCACGCAATATATCATGCAACACGAATGTTGCGAATACCTTGGGCTTTCAGAGTAACTTACAACGATTGCCTGGAAGAGACTAATTAAAGTTGAATATTATACATATGCTGGGTTCAGTAATTGAACGTTCTATAGAAATAAATAAAAAGATACACCTTTGCTTTATTGACTACACAAAGGCTTTCGAAAGAGTAAGACATGTCAACATTTGTAGAGATACTTGTAGATCTACAAATTGATGGGAAAGACCTTAGACTTGTAAAAAACATATATTGGAAACAACAAGCTGCCATCAGAATTGATAATGAAGTGGGACAATATCATCCTATTAAGAGAGGTGTGAGACAGGGATGTATAATGTCTCCAGATCTGTTTTCCCTGAATAGTGAAAATATTTTTAGAAATGTACAAGATATGAAAGGAATCATCATTGGATGAAGAAACATCAATAACATTAGATAGTGGATGTACGAATGAACGAACGAACGAACAATCTTTATTTTCAAAGGGTTAAGAATTGGGCACGCAGGCCCGTCTGACATTCTGCCTTTCTTCTTTCTTTCCTCTCATACATTCTTTCATTCAACACCACTTATGATGCAAATCTTTGACAACAAAGAACAATAAGTATTAAAATGCATGAAAATTAATCAATAATACATGACTAACTGAGGCAATGTTTAACATGGGCATTATAAATATCTAAGGAAGGTGTAACGCGTTATACGTATGGGAATGTTTTTTGGCTAGTTGTCGTCTGAGATAATTTACCCTTATTATTGTCTTTTTTGTTGTTTTTTGTTTCTTTATGAGGGAATGTAATCTGTACTGAGGTAGTGTTCAAACAGGTTGCGAATGTAAGTATAATGATTGGTGGTGTCTTTGATTTCTTGTGGAAGATTGTTCCACATCTAAGCGGCATAGTATGCTAAGCTTGTTTTATATGTCTATCCTAGATTTAGGGACATGAAGTATATTTAGTCATTCGCTATGTCTTGCGTTATATTTAAACAATGGCCAAAGGTAGTTTGGAGCATTTTGAAATAGGATTTGTGAATTAGTTTAGCCTTATTAAATAGTAGGCGTTTGTGGAGTGGCAGTAACTGAAGACGTTTATGTAGGTTGGAATTTTCGGTAAGCTTTTCACCATTAATTAGACGCACTGCTCTTTTCTAGAGTGAATGAAGGCGTTTTGTTATTGATTTGGAGCATCCATCCCAGATTGTGGAGCAATAATCAATGTGTGTTTGTATATGGGAAGTATAGAATATCTTTTTTGTGTTTTCGTCAAGGGAATTTTTAATTTTGGCAAGTTGATAAGTTTTTTTTGGCTATTTGTTTAACGAGAGCATGAACATGGGAGTTAAAAGTTAGATTTTGATCAACGATGAGACCCAGTGCCTTGTGCTCGGTTACACTTTCTACAAGCGTGCTACCAATGTGCAGCTGAAGAGCTCTTTGCGAGTTTACACTGTGAAGTATTTGTCTGGTTGCTATTAACATATATTTTGTTTTAGAAATGTTAATTTACATGCGGTTAGGATGACTCCAGTTATATACACTATTTATATCTTGTTGCAAGGATGATTCTATCATGTGACAATCAATAGCGTTTGTATATACTGTGCAGTCGTCTGCAAATAGATCGCAGGGCGACGAAAGGTGTAGGGAAGATCATTTATATAAATGTCAAATAACAGAGGGCCAAGTATAGAACCCTGAGGTACTCCAATATTAATGGTAATGGCCTGAGATAAAGATTTATTGTGTGATATTACTTGTTTTCTGTCTAATAAAAATGATTTGATTAATGTCACTATGTTAAAGCTTACTTTCATTGTTTCTTGTTTTTTTTAATTAGAATAGTATGATCTATCATATCGAATGCTTTTCTAAAGTCTATAAACACCGCTCCACATAGAGTATTGTTGTTAATGTTTTGATGCCAGTTTTCTATCATGTTTGTTAGGGCCGTATGACAAGAATATTTTGACCGAAATCCTGACTGATTGTCAACTATTAATTTGCGGCGAACTAAGTGCTCTAGTGTTGTTGTGTGAATGTGCTTTTCTAGCGGTTTGGATAGTGAGGATAATATGGAAATTGGCCTATAGTTACTCACGAGACTATCTTCTAATGACCCATTTTTTAAATGGGGATACACTTTAGCGATTTTAAAGGCTGATGGGAAGTGACCTTTGGTGACACATTGATTATATACAAAAGGTAGTGACTCGCAGATAGCCGGTGCAGCATAGCGAAGGATCCGATTACTGATTCAATCTAGTCCTGATGAGTTATTGTGTTTTAGGTTACTGAGATGATTAAATACTTCAGTGGTCGTCATTAGCGGTATGTTTGAGGGAATTTCTCTATAGCATTTGTTCACACAAAATTATGATAATAAAGATATGTCATGAGTCATGAAGAGAGTCTGGTATTTCATCCTTCAATTGGTTTATGTCGGATTGAAAGAAACTACTGAATTGATCACATGTAACCTGATTTTATGGTAATGATTGCGATGACTTGTGTTTGTTTGTCAAAGTATTAATTGCTTTCCAAATATCTTTAGTGTTGGTTTTATCTATTATTAAGTTCTTAAAATAGTTTTTTTTTTCCTTTCGAATAACATATTGAACTTTGTTTCCCAGACTACAGTACGTGGTTAGATCTCTATTTGTATGTGTCCTGTCCCGGTCTCTCATAATTTAAACTACCTCCTGGGTGATCCACGGGGACTTAGTGTAATATTTAACTCGAACTTCCTTAAATGGAACATGCTTATCGAATACACTTAGAAAGGTCTTCAGTCAGTGGTCCAGCGCATCATCTGGGTCAGGAAGCTGGTAAACATAGTCCAGAGATGAGTTGAGCAAATCTAGTAAAAAGACATCTTGAATGAAATTTTTATAATTTCTATATTTTATACTTATGTGTTTGTGTTTCGGAGTTTTGGTACCTCTTTTTGACCACGTGCAACACACCGGGTAGTGACCACTCATTGCATTAATAGGTACAGTACATTCAGTGATGTTGTCAGCACACATAGTATAAATTTGATCTATAAGTGTTGCAGATGATTTTGTTATTCTAGTGGCTTGTTTGACTAACTGTTGGAAGTTATATGACTCTATTATGTTTTCCCATGTTTTGTTTGATTTGTTAGTGTCTATGTTGAAGTCTCCTAGCAGTATGATTTCTCTCGCATTACTAAAGACTACATCCATCTTAGTTGTGAACTTTTCATACCAGATGTTTCCTGCACTGAGGTTTCGATAAAGATAGCCAACTACTAGGGGTATGCGATTTTGAAGTTTAACCTCAAGCCATACACACTCAGTCTCACAGGTTTCAAAATCTAGCCTGCGGTGGGCGTTCAGCGAATTAGAAATATAAACTGTAATACCCGTCTCTTGTTTCTGATAAGGATCTCTTCTAATAACTTTAGAACCTTTGATAGCGATGTCATCATCTGAGATGTGAAGTGTTTGGTACTCACATATTCTAGATCATAATATAATGAGGTGTGGAAGACAGTTCTCATCCCCGCCTCCTTTACATCCCATCCAATTCACAGAACATTCTCCGGTACCTATTTTTGGACGCGTTTCGATAACACAACCGAGCTGGTGGTAACACATACATTTCTCCACCCCTGGGACAACACACTCGAGCTGGTCGTAACACATGCATTTCTCCACCCCTGGGACAACACAGCCGAGTTGGTCGTAACACATACACTCTCCACTCCTGGGACAACACAGCCGAGCTGGTCGTAACACATACATTTCTCCACTCCTGGGACAACACAACCGAGCTGGTCGTAACACATACACTTCTCCACTCCTGGGACAACACAGCCGAGCTGGTCGTAACACATACATTTCTCCACTCCTGGGACAACACAACCGAGCTGGTCGTAACACATACACTTCTCCACTCCTGGGACAACACAGCCGAGCTGGTCGTAACACATACATTTCTCCACTCCTGGGACAACACAGCCGAGCTGGTCGTAACACATACACTTCTCCACTCCTGGGACAACACAGCCGAGCTGGTCGTAACACATACATTTCTCCACTCCTGGAGATCAAACCCGGGCCACTGTTTTGGCAGGCAAGTGAAGAAACCATTATGCCATGAGCTACCCATACACAGAGCTTCCCATACACCGAGTTTCCCATACATTGAAATTTCCATACATTGAAATTCACATACATTGTAATTCTCATACACCGAGCTTCTCATACATTGAGATTCCCATACACCGACCTTCTCATACATTGAGATTCCCATACACCGAGCTTCCCATACATTAAGATTCCCATACACCGAGCTTCTCATACATTGAGATTCCCATACATCGAGCTTCTCATACATTGAGATTCCCATACACCGAGCTTCCCATACATTAAGATTCCCATACACCGAGCTTCCCATACATTGAGATTCTCATACACCGACATTCTCATACATTGAGATTCCCATACACCGAGCTTCCCATTCATCGATTGGTACCAGTACCACAGAAGGATTTCCATGAAAATGTGACATCATTTTCTAGGCCTGTCTTCTATCCTAACCCACAACTAAGTTACACGACGAAGCTTACATCCAGCCATTCGCAGTGTATTGATTTCTAATGCTAACTCAGCGATTGAGAAATTGACAGACTCGATTGACTTTGCGGTGTTATCTGCTCCATATCAAACAGACTTCCGCGTAATCTAATTTCTGTTCCCGCAGATTTTACTTTCAGCTGTTGAGTTGCAGGGTTATTTAAGGAAGTAAGCTTGTAACAGCTGCTCTTGATATGCCTCTGTGTTTCCTAATTGAGATTGTGCGCAATGTTGTGACCGCAGACATGATTAATAAGACTGTGGGCCTTTGTCGATAAATAAGTAGGGGATTATTGGCACTCTGATGAAGGGGTAGAGGTTTATTATTAAATACTTTTTTAGAGTTGCATATCTCTTGCAGGATGTTGCAGTCGACGCCAGCATTTTACTGTCGTTGTTGATGTCTTGGTAAGTTTTTACGTTCGGTAGTTTGCCATTTCTCGCTGAACGACCGGCTCTCATACCAACACTTTAAAACCAGTGCAACACAGTCTGCTGCCAAATCGGTCGCCGCTGCGTTTAGAACGCGGGTAAGCGGCATTACGAATCGCGTCCGCAACGCCATCGTGAAGTTTATTATTAAATAGTTGGAGATTATAAACACTCTTGTGAATTTGTGACGTTTATTATTAAATCCATCCATCCATCATGTGCCATGCCGATAAGCGTGGGCGGTCATGTTCTGCCATCTCACTCGATCACCAGAGTCGTGGATCAGCTCCATGTTTCTGTCTCGATCATGCCATGTGGCCAAGCCATCCACGTATTTACTTCTCGGTCTTCCCATTGGTCTCTTCCCTTCCATCTTGCCAGTTGTCACCAAGTTCTCCAAGTCATTTCTTCTCATAACATACCCAAACAATTGTGACTCTCTACGTCTGATCACTCTAATCAATTTACGATCTTTTTTTTTGTTTCTTGAAGGACTTGTTCATTGCTTATTCTGTCTGTCCATGGTATTCTTTGCATTTTCCTCAGAAACCACATGTGTTTTCAGACTATTACTTCTTGCTGTTCCACATCCATCAGCTGTTTTTCATCTTGACTGCTTATTGTCCACGCTTCACATCCATACAAAAGTATAGGTTCTATGTAGCACTTCAACACTCTGTTTCTCGTTTCAATTGATATCTTTTTTATAGGTCGGTATGTTTTTCATCTTGCAAATAGCTACCTTCGCAATGGCAATTCTTGTTCTAATCTCTTCAAGGCATCTCCCATCAGATGTTATGACTGTGCCGAGAACTAGAGAACTAGAGAATTATTAAATAGTTGGGGATTATAAAGACTCTTGTGAAGCTGTGACGTTTATTATTAAATAGTTGGGGCTAATCGGCACTCTCGTGAAGCTGTGAAGTGCATTATTAAATAGGAGGAGATTATTGGCACTCCAGTGAAGAAATACGCGTTTATTATTAAATAGTAGGGTATTATTCACACTGTGATGAAACTGTAACTATGCATTAGTAAATATTACGGATTATTCGCAGTGGTACAGAAGTAGAGAATTCATTTCCAAAAAAGAGAACTTTGTTGTAACCGGTTCGGATCCTGTATGTTTACAGCGTTCAATAATGTCTGGTATCTGGTATATCTTCTAGCTTCTACTTCCTTTTGTTGTCTTGTTTGTCCTGACACGATTATTTCTCCAGACTGTTGTCTAATGTGTCCTCAATATATTACTTTTGTCTGTTGTCTAATGTGTCCTCAATCTATTACTTCTGTCTGTTGACTAGTGTGTCGTCAATCTATTACTTCTGTCTGCTGTCTAATGTGTTCTCAAACTATTATTTCTTGCTGTTGTCTAATGTGTCCTCAATCTATTACTTCTGTCTGTTGTCTAAGGTGTTCTCAATCTATTACTTCTGTCTGTTGTCTAATGTGTCCTCAATCTATTACTTCTGTCTGTTGTCTAATGTGTTCTCAATCTATTACTTCTGTCTGTTGTCTAATGTGTTCTCAATCTATTACTTCTGTCTGTTGTCTAATGTGTTCTCAATCTATTACTTCTGTCTGTTGTCTAATGTGTTCTCAATCTATTACTTCTTTCTGTTGTCTAATGTGTTCTCAATCTATTACTTCTGTCTGTTGTCTAATGTGTCCTCAATCTATTACTTCTGTCTGTTGTCTAATGTGTTCTCAATCTATTACTTCTGTCTGTTGTCTAATGTGTCCTCAATCTATTACTTCTGTCTGTTGTCTAATGTGTTCTCAATCTATTACTTCTGTCTGTTGTCTAATGTGTCCTCAATCTATTACTTCTTGCTGTTGTCTAATGTGTTCTCAATCTATTACTTCTGTCTGTTGTCTAATGTGCTCTCAATCTATTACTTCTGTCTGTTGTCTAATGTGCTCTCAATCTATTACTTCTGTCTGTTGTCTAATGTGTTCTCAATCTATTACTTCTGTCTGTTGTCTAATGTGTCCTCAATCTATTACTTCTGTCTGTTGTCTAATGTGTTCTCAATCTATTACTTCTGTCTGTTGTCTAATGTGTTCTCAATCTATTACTTCTGTCTGTTGTCTAATGTGTTCTCAATCTATTACTTCTGTCTGTTGTCTAATGTGTTCTCAATCTATTACTTCTGTCTGTTGTCTAATGTGTTCTCAATCTATTACTTCTGTCTGTTGTCTAATGTGCTCTCAATCTATTACTTCTGTCTGTTGTCTAATGTGCTCTCAATCTATTACTTTTGTCTGTTGTCTAATGTGTCCTCAATCTATTACTTCTGTCTGTTGTCTAATGTGTCCTCAGTCTATTACTTCTGTCTGTTGTCTAATGTGTTCTCAATCTATTACTTCTGTCTGTTGTCTAATGTGCTCTCAATCTATTACTTCTGTCTGTTGTCTAATGTGCTCTCAATCTATTACTTTTGTCTGTTGTCTAATGTATCCTCAATCTATTACTTCTGTCTGTTGTCTAATGTGTCCTCAGTCTATTACTTCTGTCTGTTGTCTAATGTGTTCTCAATCTATTACTTCTGTCTGTTGTCTAATGTGTCCTCACTCTATTACTTCTGTCTGTTGTCTAATGTGTTCTCAATCTATTACTTCTGTCTGTTGTCTAATGTGTCCTCAATCTATTACTTCATGCTGTTGTCTAATGTGGCCTCAATCTATTACTTCTGTCTGTTGTCTAATGTGTCCTCAATCTATTACTTCTGTCTGTTGTCTAATGTGTCCTCAATCTATTACTTCTTGCTGTTGTCTAATGTGTCCTCAATCTATTACTTCTGTCTGTTGTCTATTGTGCTCTCAATCTATTACTTCATGCTGGTGTCTAGTGTGTTCTCAATCTATTACTTCTGTCTGTTGTCTAATGAGTCCTCAATCTATTACTTTTGTCTGTTGTCTAATGTGTCCTCAATCTATTACTTCTGTCTGTTGTCTATTGTGCTTTCAATCTATTACTTCATGCTGGTGTCTAGTGTGTTCTCAATCTATTACTTCTTGCTGTTGTCTAATGTGTCCTTAATCTATTACTCCTTGCTGTTGTCTAATGTGTTCTCAATCTATTACTTCTGTCTGTTGTCTAATGTGTCCTCAATCTATTACTTTTGTCTGTTGTCTAATGTGTCCTCAATCTATTACTTCTGTCTGTTGTCTAATGTGTCCTCAATCTATTACTTCTGTCTGTTGTCTAATGTGTCCTCAATCTATTACTTCTGTCTGTTGTCTAATGTGTCCTCAATCTATTACTTCTGTCTGTTGTCTAATGTGTCCTCAATCTATTACTTCTGTCTGTTGTCTATTGTGCTCTCAATCTATTACTTCATGCTGGTGTCTAGTGTGTTCTCAATCTATTATTTCATGCTGTTGTCTAATGTGTTCTTAATCTATTACTTCATGCTGTTGTCTAATGAGTCCTCAATCTATTACTTCTGTCTGTTGTCTAATGTGTTCTCAATCTATTACTTCTGTCTGTTGTCTAATGTGTTCTCAATCTATTACTTCTGTCTGTTGTCTAATGTGTTCTCAATCTATTACTTCTGTCTGTTGTCTAATGTGTTCTCAATCTATTACTTCAGTCTGTTGTCTAATGTGTCCTCAATCTATTACTTCTGTCTGTTGTCTAATGTGTTCTCAATCTATTACTTCTGTCTGTTGTCTAATGTGTCCTCAATCTATTACTTCTGTCTGTTGTCTAATGTGCTCTCAATCTATTACTTCTGTCTGTTGTCTAATGTGTCCTCAATCTATTACTTCTGTCTGTTGTCTAATGTGTCCTCAATCTATTACTTCATGCTTTTGTCTAATGTGTTCTCAATCTATTACTTCTGTCTGTTGTCTAATGTGCTCTCAATCTATTACTTATGTCTGTTGTCTAATGTGTCCTCAATCTATTACTTCTGTCTGTTGTCTAATGTGTCCTCAATCTATTACTTCTGTCTGTTGTCTAATGTGTCCTCAATCTATTATTTCATGCTGTTGTCTAATGTGTCCTCAATCTATTACTTCTGGCTGTTGTCTAATGTGTCCTCAATCTATTACTTCTGTCTGTTGTCTAATGTGTCCTCAATCTATTACTTCTGTCTGTTGTCTAATGTGTCCTCAATCTATTACTTCTGTCTGTTGTCTAATGTGTCCTCAAGCTATTACTTCTGTCTGTTGTCTAATGTTTCCTCAATCTATTACTTCTGTCTGTTGTCTAATGTTTCCTCAATCTATTACTTCTTGCTGTTGTCTAATGTGTCCTCAATCTATTACTTCTGTCTGTTGTCTAATGTGTCCTCAATCTATTACTTCATGCTTTTGTCTAATGTGTTCTCAATCTATTACTTCTGTCTGTTGTCTAATGTGCTCTCAATCTATTACTTATGTCTGTTGTCTAATGTGTCCTCAATCTATTACTTCTGTCTGTTGTCTTATGTGTCCTCAATCTATTATTTCATGCTGTTGTCTAATGTGTTCTCAATCTATTACTTCTGTCTGTTGTCTAATGTGTCCTCAATCTATTACTTCTGTCTGTTGTCTAATATGTCCTCAATCTATTATTTCATGCTTTTGTCTAATGTGTTCTCAATCTATTACTTCTGTCTGTTGTCTAATGTGTCCTCAATCTATTACTTCTGTCTGTTGTCTAATGTGTCCTCAATCTATTACTTCTGTCTGTTGTCTAATGTGTCCTCAATCTATTACTTCTGTCTGTTGTCTAATGTGTCCTCAATCTATTATTTCATGCTTTTGTCTAATGTGTTCTCAATCTATTACTTCTGTCTGTTGTCTAATGTGTCCTCAATTTATTACTTCTTGCTGTTGTCTAATGTGTCCTCAATCTATTATTTCATGCTTTTGTCTAATGTGTCCTCAATCTATTACTTCTGTCTGTTGTCTAATGTGTCCTCAATCTATTACTTCTTGCTGTTGTCTAGTGTGTTCTCAATCTATTACTTCTGTTTGTTGTCTAATGTGTCCTCAATCTATTACTTCTGTCTGTTGTCTAATGTTTCCTCAATCTATTACTTCTGTCTGTTGTCTAATGTGTCCTCAAGCTATTACTTCTGTCTGTTGTCTAATGTTTCCTCAATCTATTACTTCTGTCTGTTGTCTAATGTTTCCTCAGTCTATTACTTCTGTCTGTTGTCTAATGTGCTCTCAATCTATTACTTCTGTCTGTTGTCTAATGTGTCCTCAATCTATTACTTCTGTCTGTTGTCTAATGTGCTCTCAATCTATTACTTCTGTCTGTTGTCTAATGTGTCCTCAATCTATTACTTCTGTCTGTTGTCTAATGTTTCCTCAGTCTATTACTTCTGTCTGTTGTCTAATGTGTCCTCAATCTATTACTTCTGTCTGTTGTCTAATGTGTCCTCAATCTATTATTTCATGCTGTTGTCTAATGTGTTCTCAATCTATTACTTCTGTCTGTTGTCTAATGTGTCCTCAATCTATTACTTCTGTCTGTTGTCTAATGTGTCCTCAATCTATTATTTCATGCTTTTGTCTAATGTGTTCTCAATCTATTACTTCTGTCTGTTGTCTAATGTGTCCTCAATCTATTACTTCTGTCTGTTGTCTAATGTGTCCTCAATCTATTACTTCTTGCTGTTGTCTAATGTGTCCTCAATCTATTATTTCATGCTTTTGTCTAATGTGTTCTCAATCTATTACTTCTGTCTGTTGTCTAATGTTTCCTCAATCTATTACTTCTGTCTGTTGTCTAATGTTTCCTCAATCTATTACTTCTTGCTGTTGTCTAATGTTTCCTCAATCTATTACTTCTGTCTGTTGTCTAATGTTTCCTCAATCTATTACTTCTGTCTGTTGTCTAATGTTTCCTCAATCTATTACTTCTGTCTGTTGTCTAATGTGTCCTCAATCTATTACTTCTTGCTGTTGTCTAATGTGTCCTCAATCTATTACTTCTGTCTGTTGTCTAATGTGTCCTCAAGCTATTACTTCATGCTGTGTTCTAGTGTATTCTCATAGTATTACTGTTTTCATTTGTTGCATTTGTCATCTAACATCTATATCTTTCTATTGTCTTGTGCACCAACTAATAAATGTCAAATGTCACTAATCACCACCCCTACTAGTGCATATGAATTCCTATCATCCAAGTAATATTATCTTCTACTATGTTACTCACCACCCAGTGTTGTGAGGTCCTACTATCCTACTCAGCCTTCAGTAAATGTGAGATCCTACTATCCATTAAAGCTCCAAATATATAAGAATCTATATGTCTTCCATTTTATGTGAGGTTCTACCACTCTACACACTTCCCAGCATATTTAAAGTCCTACCATTTTAGACAGCTTCCATTATTCGAGTGGCTTAAAATGAAAACATTAAGAATTTGATAGAAATGACAATAGCCATGCCATTGTCTTGTCAACTGTCAAAACTGTCATCAATTGCCTATTTTACCTTGCGGGGGGGGGGGGGGTGTTCTTGAGCCTGAGGAATTCAGGCCGCTTTGCTAGTGCAGTCGCCGCGAACTGTGCAGGTTAGGATTTTCTTTTTGCCCCCGACAGAAAAAAAATCCCACACCTTACTGAGTATTCGAACCCGGGTCTCCCGAAGGAGAACCCGGCGTTCTTACCACTCAGCCAGCCGCACCTGTCAATATTGTTGTTACGTGTGGCAAGAGTGTTCAGCACGTGACATCAAGGGTGCAGACGAACTAGGTGGGGCCATAAGGACAGTTTAAAGATGGCCGCCCCACTTATGACATGCACACGTTGTTATTCATCAGTGAAGGGGTGAAGCCTGTAGAAATTCATCGGCCAATGAAGATCCAGTATGGCCGTGCATGCCTGTCAGTCCAGCAAGTGCATGAGGGCAGTAGGAAGTTTCAAAACGACGTGACTTCTGTGAATAGGTACAGCAGATAGTTCATGAGTGGTTACACGCCACCGTGATAATTTTTTTCTACAGAAATCCATGCACCTTATCGGCGCTGGAGAACTTGCATTGAACGCAGCAGTGACTACATCGAAATATGATACATTTCTTCTGTACTTTTTCAGAATATATTCACCACAAAATAAAAATAAAAAATGCAATTAAGGTTTTCATGTGAAGCTACTTCGTAATTGTTTCCATACTACCAGTTGACGTAGCCGAAAGTATTAAAATTTATAGCGCTTAAATTTCCGGTGCGCAGGTGGCGAGGTAGTGGATTCAAGCCAAATAGTGGTCAGTTGGAATTCAAAGTCCACTTCTCATCAATTACTTAGAGACGTAAACTACAAGGACCTCAGAGGTCAGAGTGGGTTCGCCTGATGGCGAGGGGCACTGGTAACAGGGAAAGCTAATCCTCACACAAAATCAGTCCAGCTGGTATCAGCGACTACTATTACTAGCGCTGATTTTCTAAACAATTGTATGTTCAGTAGTTTGCCATTGCGTTCCGAACGAGAAGTCAGCGCTTAATTCCAACTTAACGCCGATGCACATATTGACCATCTACCTCGCCATTAGCGCACATGCAGTTTAGGAACGAGCGCTTGTGTCCTTTCAACAACGTTGAAAATCAACACTGAGTTAACCGCCACGCCCTTCAAAGACATGCAACATTGTTTGTAGTACTAGTAGCGCGTGTTTGAACTGTGCTCAAGTGACAGCAAGCGAACCAGAAAGGAATGGGGTCGTGTTTTGTCATGTCTGGTCTGTGTTCGGTCACAAAAGAGACAGTCCACGAACCACTTGACCCCACAAGATCATACAACTCTGGTAATGTTTTGATAAGGGGAGAAACTTAACCCTGGAATTGGTAGTAGCAGAAAGGAGTAGTTTGTGAATTATCGAGTGTCGAGAGTCGCATACCTGCTGGGAGAGTGGTGATAAGGTATTCAGTGGTTCCCAACTTATTGTGCCATTCCTAACATTTTGCAGATAACGGCAGACTAAGAGATAGACGGACATATAAGGACAGGCTGTGGTTTCAGTGAACTATTAAAAGACAAAAGCTCAGACGGGTCCATTAACAGATAGGTAAGTTGGCAGACAGACAGACAGACAGACAGACAGACAGACAGACAGACAGACAGACAGACAGACAGACAGACAGACAGACAGACAGACAGACAGACAGACAGACAGACAGACAGACAGACAGACAGACAGACAGACAGACAGACAGACAGACAGACAGACAGACAGACAGACAGACAGACAGACAGACAGACAGACAGACAGACAGACAGACAGACAGACAGACAGACAGACAGACAGACAGACAGACAGACAGACAGACAGACAGACAGACAGACAGACAGACAGACAGACAGACAGACAGACAGACAGACAGACAGACAGACAGACAGACAGACAGACAGACAGGCAGGCAGGCAGGCAGGCAGGCAGGCAGGCAGGCAGGCAGGCAGGCAGGCAGGCAGGCAGAGAGATAGATAGATAGATAGATAGATAGATAGATAGATAGATAGATAGATAGATAGATAGATAGATAGATAGATAGATAGATAGATAGATGGACGGACAGACGGACAGACGGATGGATGGATGGATGGATGGATAGAACAGACAGACAGATAGACAGACAGACAGACAGACAGACAGACAGACAGACAGACAGACAAGCGGGCAGGCAGGCAGGTAGGTAGGTAGGTAAGTAGGTAGGTAGGTAGGTAGGTAGGTAGTCATCTACCACTAACTCTATAGTAATGACGTGTCTTCATTGTTGAATTTCTCTCTCTCTCTCAGGTGACCTTGACATGGGAGAGACGTGTACATTCTCACAAAGTGGGACAACGGTTTCCAGGTTCTGCGAGAACGGCTGCTGTGGCAACGAATGCTGCAAGGACACATCTGTCGAGTAACTGATTTTCTCTGACTTTTGGCTTGGATTTTGTTGTAGCATTGTGTTGTTTTCTCTGTCTCTGTCCCTCAGTCTATCTGCGTGTCTGACTCGCTGACACTGTCTCTCTGTCAGCCCTCTGTCTCCCTCTGTCTTTCTCTGTCTCCCTCTGTCTCTCTCTCTAAGATAAGTGATGTATGAATGAAATGACCTATGAGAGGAATGAGAGAAGGAGGGCAGAATGTCAGCCGGATCTGCGTGCCCAATTCTTAACTCTTTGAAAATGCAGTTTTTTCGTTCGTTCGTTCGTTCTCTCTGTCTGCCTATCGGTCAGTCTGGCTGTCTGCCTGCCTGTTAGTAGCTGGGATAACCTACGAGTGTTGAGCACATGGAAGTTTGGTAGCTGGGGTAGACTACGAGTGTTGAGCACATGGAAGTTTAGTAGCTGTGGTAATCTACGAGTGTTGAGCACATGGAAGTTTGGTTGCCGGGGTAGACTACGAGTAGTAGTAGCACAAGTAAATTTGTTGTGCATCTCGTATCTTCCTTTTACTCAGCTGTATGCTCTTTACATAGCGTTGCAATCAATCCCAACATGTATTGTTTTACTAGACAGTTGTACGTTCAGTAGCTTGCCAGGCAAGGGAGGAATTATGTAGAAGCTTCGGAGATGTGGCGTTGTAGAAGATTTTCGAGAACACCGTGGACACATAGAAAAGCAATGAAGATATTTTGAAAGAAGTCAACTCACACAGAGAACTGGTTATGTAATCAGAAGAAGACAATCCCCATTCTTTGGGGATATCATTGGAAGGGGAATGCGGGAGTATGTCGTCACAACATGAAGGTTGGAGGGAAGGGGAGGCAGGGGAAGGCCAAGAGAGAAGATGCTGGTCACTTTGACATCATCACAAGGAGGATCATCGGTATTAGAAATGATTGTGGGACGCAGAGGTGTTTCCAAGGCACCAGGGCTGGGTTCTATACTGGCCAAGACCTATTGACGAGTCCTCGCCGAGCGTCCCGGGCAACAGGTCCCTTCAGGCTCCTGGCTAAAGTCAGTAGGATCTTTGATTCCTCCGAAGTCGGAGAGTGTCTGCCTGCACGACGAGGAACCACCAGTCTGCACACCAATAAGCCAGACATGGGACAATGGATACTCACGCAAACCTCAGGTCCTGTATGACATCACACTGATGTTGGACAACAGGATGTCTTCATCCGACATACAGGACTTCACACTGGAGTTCACAGCCAGCGAACACAAGCAAGCAAGCAAGAAAAGATTGTCATTACACGTTAGTGTACATTGTTAGATAGCCACGCTCAGACCAACCTTCTTTACTAGCCTTTTACGGCATGCCCATGAGCTCTATAGTGTTACCATTCTTTACTTTCCCTTTGAGAACCGGCAACAGACGGGTAATTTCTTTAGCTCTGGTCAAATGTAAAAAGTAACAGAACACATTACACGATGGGGAGGATTCACGGAAAAATGTATGTCACAATTCATGCGTTGATGAAAATGCTGCACGCCATTCCACGCATCATTCCCACCGATTTAAGATGGCAATGTCACATTACCCCTACTTACGTCCCAATGTTAAGGACGAGCAGTCAACATTTTAGCCCAACCGACCAGTGTAGAGGTTGGACCCGCTACATCGGCATCAGCATACCGGAAGTTTAAGAGAGAGCGCTCTTATCTATTCGGCTATAGTGCATAACGTTGCGATCGACCCCAATTCAGGTGGATTTTCTTGGCAATGTTACATTCAGAAATGTGCCATTGTTTTATGAACCAGAAGTCAACGTTAAAGTTTAACTGACCGGGGTAGGGATTGACCGACTTTTGACCCTACCATCAACGTACCGGAAGTCTAAGCCCAAGTATTTTGCACTGCGGTCAAGCAGACTTGTATGGGAATGATAGTATTACATACGAGATTCGATGGCAACGATATCAACTTGCTACACAGTAAATATTAATTGGAGAACTATTTGAGATTATTAAGACAGTTCACAAATAAACACACATAATATATTGTTTAGCTCTCATAGTAGTAGAAAAAAGAAGTAGAGTCTAGAGGACGCACTAGACAATATAAAAAATTGAAAGCCGGGATTCGAACCTGTCACGTCCAAATGAAGACAGCGTCGCGCTGCAGGAACAAGTGTATTTCGACACATGACTAACTAGTCACCCCTAAAAGCGGTACCGTCATTGTGTCTAGTGTGTCATTCATTTTATGGGTGTCTAGTTGGTCATGCGTCGGGGTACACGTGGTCCTGCAGCGAGGCGCTGTCGTCATTTGGAGGTGACAGGTTCGAATCCTGGTTCTAAAACTATATCTTTCAATTTTTATGTTGTCTAGTGCGTCCTCTAATCCCTACCTCTGTCTTCTACTTCTATGAACACGAAACAAAACATGTGTGTTTATTTATGAACATTTTTAACTTAACAGAGTTGTTATAATCGATATTATTTTTACAAATATTGCTCTTAAATGTCTTTGACTGAATTATATTTCAGTACAAGAGCCGTAGCGATTGCCTTTGCTGTTATCTTGGGAGTCCTGCTTCTCATCGCCCTCATTATCTTGATCGTCTACTGCTGTTGGAAGAGGAGCAGACGAGGCAATAACAAGACAGACTGGAGACACAAAGACACAGGTAATACAAGACAGGCTGTGTCAGTAAACAGTGTCAGTGTGAGGTCTTTTCAAGTTTAATTGTGAAACGTCTGTGTTACTTCACCTCCGATATATACACGTACTCAATAGAACAAGTAATGCAGGTTAGATGAATACTTGATTATATTTAAATCATCATCATTATCATCCGTGTTGTCACCAGTATCATCATGATCATCATCCTCGGCATAGTCACCATCATTATCATTGTCGTCGTCATCACCATCACGCTCACCATTATCATCATCACTACCATCATCGTCCTAATCAACATCGCCAACACTATCATCACTGTCTTCATCATCATTATTATTACTATTCATCATCATCATCATCGCCTTCGTCGTCAACACCATCGTCACCATTATCATCTTGAGAATCATCGACATTATAATCATTATCGTCGTCATCATCATCATCATCATCATCATCATCATCATCATCATCATCATCATCATCATCATCATCATCATCATCATCATCATCACCATCAACGTCACTATCATCACCATCATCATCGTTATCTCTGTTACCCTCACAATTATTATCATCACTACAAACATCGTCATAATCAACATCGCCAACACTATCATCACTGTCTTCATCATCATTATTATTACTATTCATCATCATCATCATCATCATCATCATCATCATCATCATCATCATCATCATCATCATCATCATCATCATCATCATCATCGCCTTCGTTGTCAACACCATCGTCACCATTATCATCTTGAGAATAATCGACATTATAATCATTATCGTCGTCGTCATCATCATCATCATCATCATCATCATCATCATCATCATCATCATCATCATCATCATCATCATAATCATAATCACCATCAACGTCACTATCATCACCATCATCATCGTTATCTCTGTTACCCTCACAATTATTATCATCACTACAAACATCGTCATAATCAACATCGCCAACACAATCATCATTATCTTCATAGTTAGTTAGTTAGTTAGTCGACAGATCATCCTCGTTGCACATCGGACCATTCAGTCCATAAGTGCTCGGATCCCCTCCTCAGCAAATCCCGCAGCGTGTAGCGGCTAACGACGCCAGTTCTGTGTTGGTTTATCAATCTTCTTTGGCTTCCTGCGTAGTGTTCTTGTTTGGCCACCCCTCTTTTAATTTGCTGCTCTCGCAGTCTGGCCATTGTTGTAGATTCACAGTCATCACTTGGTTCTTGCAAAAGTCTCACTTCTCGTAGAGCATTCAGAATGTCAGCCTGGTCCATGGCGCGTCCGCCCTCCACAGTAGCCTCACCTGCGAGCTTGTCAGCCCGCTCATTTCCTTGTACTCCCGCATGCCCTGGCACGAAGATGAAACTAATCTTTGCCAGCCGAGACCGCTTCAGAGGCAGCAACCATTCTCTTCGGATCGACCCCTCCTCTATCCTCTTGATCATGTTCATTGAGTCGCTAAGGAAACAAGCCCTAGTGAATGTCTGTGTCTCGAGCCATGTTATTGCTTTACTTACTGCCATGACTTCCATGGTCAGGCTACTTGTGGTTTCAGTGAAAGCACCAGAGTCCTCCTTCACAATTCTCCCTCCGGCCCGAGCTGTAAAGGCCCATGAGCTTCTCACATGTCGGACGACCGACCCATCTGTGTAGATGACCGCGTCACTGTCTAGCGAATTCTCGAAAATCAACGCTTGTACTTCAGCCTCCACAGCAGCCGGATTTTCTTGTCTGCATTTTCTATCTAGTTGGATGCAAACTGAAAAGGATGTGCAGAAGTCTGTTGGCACTTGCACCCACTCCTCGCCAGGTTCTAAGTCCTCAAGTGAACACACCTGTTGAAGAATGTCTTCGGCTTGACCCATCCACGACCGTCCTCTTTTTAACCTGCTGCCCTTCACCTTCCTAATTTCACTATGCAGTGGATGCTGTGTGTTTGCGTTAATTCTGAGGTAGGCGCGTGCCCTGCAAACTTGCATTCTCTCTTCAATGGTTGGAAAATCAAGAAGGTAGCGCATCGCCCTGCATGCTGTGTCTCTTGTACATCCAAGAATAATGCGCATAGCTTCATTCTGTATCCTTTCCATCCTTTCTATCTGCTTATGGCTGAGAGTCAGGATTGCCATTGCATACTCCAAAACAGACATGACCAGCCCCTCGTACAGAAGACATAGATGGCGCTGCTCACAGTTTGCTGCCGCCATCACCCGCATCGCTGCCAAACCCCGCTTGGCCTTTGTTATCACCTGGTCTATGTGCACATTATAAGCAAGGCTTCGATCAAACCGTATCCCCAGGTAATTCATTGCCTGCGTTCTTTCCACCGTCTCTGAACACAGCATTACAGTTGGTGTTGGATTGTTGACAATATGATTATTCAACGAGAACCAAGTCACTGTTGCCTTTGTTGGGTTGACCATTGCCCCAGCTTCATCACACCAAGTACTTATGCGATTGAGTTCGGTTTGTAGTTCCACAGCAACCTCCTCTCTATCCTTACCCTGACGATACACTAAAACATCATCGGCATATGACAATGTCCTGCCAGGTCCAGTGATCTGCTCACTGGTGATTCTCACTGTGTAGGCGTTGAACAGTACCGGAGATAATGGTGATCCCTGTGGTAGGCCAGGATATATTGTTGTTGGTTCCGAAGTCCAACTGCCACATCTAAAAACTACTTTCCGTTGGAAGAGGGCTGCAGCGATCCAACTAAGGAGGAATGGACTTACGTTTAGTTCAAGAAGCTGAAACATTAAAAAATCCAGTGGTACTCTGTTGTATCATTATCTTCATATTCATCATCATCATCATCATCATCATAATCATCATCATTATCATCATCAACAGCATCATCATCAATATTACCACCATTGTAATTATCATTGTCATCATCTTTCTCGTCATCAACATCATCACCATCATCATCATCGCCACCAGCATCATCATAAGTATCATCGCCATTATCATCATCATTGTCGTCAATAAATCATCATTATGATCGTTATCATCATCATCGTGGTTATCATCATAGTTATCATCATCGGCGCCGCCATTATCATTACCATCATCGTCACGACATCGAAGTTCAACTTAATGAATCTCCAACAACCTATGTCCAATGTCTTCATTGTGCCTTCATACAGTCTTCTCCCAGTCAACGTCTCAACACTGTCCTTCCACAGGTCTAACATTGTCTTCCTCTAGCTTGCGTTTCCTCCCCACCCCATATACACAGTTTTTTTTTATTTTTAAATAAGGAGCAATGTCTCATTATATGCCCGAAGTACCTTATTTTAACCGTGTTCTCATTCAGTAATGTTTTATTTAAATCCCATTTATGTAATACTTCTTTATTTCCATCTCCTGACGTGATATATACCCCTTCTCACCTGTATACTTACAGTCCGATGGCTTCAGTCTCAACCACCCATTATTTATTTATTGTCCCAGTTTCCGCACCATACAACAAGCTAGATTATACGCGACACGGTTTTTATTGCACATATTATACTTGTGCGAGATGTGAAAACAAACGAATTAACTTCATTTCCGTGAAAAGGGTAATTGAACAGTGCGTGGTTGAATCAAACCCTTGGTCTCTTTGTCTTTTATTCTTGAATAGTGAGTAGTAATTAACGAACGTTCACATGGGACATTGATGAGTATTCCTTGTGGTTTTCGCTGGCACGGAAACGGAGCAATTATAGGGCAACCCGATGTTATGGAGAGTTGAAACCGTACGACGACGACTACCACCACCATCACCACCACCACCATTACTACTACTGCTCCTACTACTACTGCTACTACTACTACTACTTCTACTACTACTACTACTACTACTACTACTACTACTACTACTACTACTACTACTACTACTACTACTACTACTACTACTGCTGCTGCTGCTGCTGCTGCTGCTGCTACTACTACTGCTGCTGCTGCTACTGCTGCTGCTGCTACTGCTGCTACTACTACTACTACTACTACTACTACTACTACTACTACTACTACTACTACTACTACTACTACTACTACTAAAATAATAATTAATTTGTCCCCGCTATGGATCTGTGATATGAAAATGCCATCACATGGTGTAGGCCTGCATGCACGGGGCAGTGGGTAACCATTCTTTCCCTCACTTAGAGAGACGACTAGCGCAGGAGGAGTCAAACCCTGTTCCGACAGCTCACATGATACTATCAGCGGAGCTTCCCCTCGATTCCGCTAACGCTACGGCTTATAGCGAGTAGTGGTGGCAACTATTTTAGTGGGCGCGCTCCCTTGGGTAGAAGTGGGGCCAACAGAAATTTCATGTTGTAGAAATGGGACGAGAAATGTACAGGGGTAGATATGGAACAATGAGAACATCCAAGGCTAGATGTAGAACAATGAAGATATCCAATCGTAGATGCGGAACAACGAAGACATCCAAGGTCAGATGTGGAACAATGAAGACATCCAAGGTCAGATGTGGAACAATGAAGGCATCCAAGGGTAGATCTGGAATAATAAACACATTCAAACGTAAAAGTAGAACAAGAAAGTACACCAAAGTGTAGAAGTGGAACGATTAAGAAACTAAAACTGTAAACATAAAGACATCTTAAGTAAGCGCTGCAACCACACAGAAATATTACTTTAAACGTGTAAAATGACACAAAGTAGTGCAGCTTTACATAACAGAGTTACGACACATACAGAACGTTGCGGCGGTTAACCTTCATCAGCAAACAAACACATTCACAAACACAACATACAGTCAAGGAGAACTCCTGTGACTACATTAGAAGGTGATGACAGGACGAGAGGAACAAATGCATGGAAAAATGGAAGCAATGAAGAGAAAATGAGACTTGAAAAAATGTTAATTGAAAAGAATGTTAGTCGAAGAAAATGTTTAATAGAAAAACTGTTTATAGAGAAAAAAAACTGCATACTCACCTCACGTACGGATCTGTAAATGACTACGGAAATCTCGGGTGTATTTATATACGGTGCTGGATGTTACGGTTCAGTGAGCACATAGAAAGAAGGGGGCGGGGTAGGAGGCGTGTACAATTGACCAGGACCCCATTGTGTTGTTGGTCTGGGTGGACTGGTGTGCATGAACACGCGTACATACATAGACACACTTCAACAGACAAAATGCTAGTGTATGTGGACATATGTACAGTCTATGCAAGAAGAGAGAGAGAGAGAGAGAGAGAGAGAGAGAGAGAGAGAGAGAGAGAGAGAGAGGAGAGCGAGAGAGAGAGACAGACAGAGAGAGACAGAGAGAGAGAGACAGAGAGAGAGGAAAAGTGCCTGCGACCTACCACATGGGGTATATTGTAACCTAAGAAATAGTCAGTATGGTGGCTAGTCATACAACGCGCTTCAGGAGCCCCTCGCCCAGTGCTCGAGTTGTTGGGGTTGTGTAAGATCAAACCACTGGCAATGCACGTGAAGAAGGTATGCACAGAGAAGCCAGATGTAAGAGGAGAGAGAGAGGGAGAGAGAGAGTGAGAGAGAGAGCGAAAGGGGGGAGAGAGGGGGAGAGAGAGAGGGGGAGAGAGGGGGAGAGAGAGAGGGGGAGAGAGAGGGAGAGAGAGGGAGAAGAGAGAGGGGGAGAGAGAGGGAGGGAGAGAGAGAGGGAGAGAGAGAGGGAGAGAGATAGAGAGGAAAGGGAGAGAGAGAGGGGGAGAGGAAGAGAGAGAGGGAGGGAGAGAGGGGGGAGAGAGAGGGAGATAGAGAGGGAGAGAGTGAGAGAGGGTGAGAGCGAGAGAGGGGGAGGGCAAGAGAGAGATCGAGAGAGGGAGAGAGAGAGGGAGAGAGAGCGCGAGAGGGAGTGAGAGAGGGAGAGAGAGAGCGAGAGAGAGGGAGTGAGAGAGGAGGAGAGAGAGCGAGAGAGGGGAGAGCGAGAGAGAGAGGGAGAGAGCGAGAGGGTGAAAGAGAGAGAGGGTGAGAGAGAGGGAGAGAGCGAGAGAGAGAGAAAGAGAGAGAGAGAGAGAGGAGAAGTGCCTGTGATATACCACATGAGGCGTGTGAGGCGCGTCAGTCTACACGTATGACGTTTCCCTCGTACTGTACCCTATGAAATAGTCAGTATGGTTGATTGTTAAAGCACATATTCAGGAGCCACTCGCCCAGTGTACGAGTTGATGGGGCTGTGTGAGATCCAACCACTGGTAATACAAGTGAAGTAGGTAGGCACAGAGAAGCAAGATGTAAGGAGAGAGAGAGAGAGAGAGAGAGAGAGAGAGAGAGAGAGAGAGAGGAAAACTGCATGCGATATACCGCATGAGGAATGCGGACTGGGTAGGTCTACAAATGCGAGGCTTCACTCATACTGTTCTCCATGGAATAGAGGCAGTAAGGTTAATTGCTATACCACGAATTTGAGGATCAAATCATCCGGTGGTTGTGTTAAAATCAGACCACCGGCAATATAGTTGGAATATGTGGGTACAGAGAAGTCTGATAGAGAGAGAGAGAGAGAGAGAGAGAGAGAGAGAGAGAGAGAGAGAGAGAGAGAGAGGAAAAGTGCCTATGACACGCCCCTGATGTATGCGGGGTCGGTCGGTCTACAAATACGAGGCTTCACTCATACTGTTCCCTATGAATTCGGGGCAGTAAGGTTGATTGTTATACACCGTATTTGAGGATCAAATCATCCAGTGGTAGTTTTAAAATCAGATCACTGGCAATATAATTGGAATATGTAGGCACAGAGAAGAAAGATGGAAGAGAGAGAGAGAGAGAGAGAGAGAGAGAGAGAGAGAGAGAGAGAGAGGAAAAGTGCCTACGACACGCCCCTGATGTATGCGGGGTCGGTCGGTCTACAAATACGAGGCTTCACTCATACTGTTCCCTATGAATTCGGGGCAGTAAGGTTGATTGTTATACAACGTATTTGAGGATCAAATCACTCAGTGGTTGTGTTAAAATCAGACCGCCGGCAATATAGTTTGAACATGTAGGCACTGAGAAGCAAGATGGAAGAGAGAGAGAGAGAGAGAGAGAGAGAGAGAGAGAGAGAGAGAGAGAGAGAGAGAAACTGCATGCGATATACCGCATGAGGAATGCGGAGTGGGTAGGTCTACAAATGCGAGGCTTCACTCATACTGTTCTCTATGGAATAGAGGCAGTAAGGTTAATTGCTATACCACGAATTTGAGGATCAAATCACCCAGTGGTTGTGTTAAAATCAGACCACCGGCAATATAGTTGGAATATGTGGGTACAGAGAAGCCTGATGGAGAGAGAGAGAGAGAGAGAGAGAGAGAGAGAGAGAGAGAGAGAGAGAGAGGAAAAGTGCCTATGACACGCCCCTGATGTATGCGGGGTCGGTCGGTCTACAAATACGAGGCTTCACTCATACTGTTCCCTATGAATTCGGGGCAGTAAGGTTGATTGTTATACAACGTATTTGAGGATCAAATCATCCAGTGGTAGTTTTAAAATCAGATCACTGGCAATATAGTTGGAATATGTAGGCACAGAGAAGAAAGATGGAAGAGAGAGAGAGAGAGAGAGAGAGAGAGAGAGAGAGAGAGAGAGAGAGAGAGGAAAAGTGCCTACGACACGCCCCTGATGTATGTGGGGTCGGTCGGTCTACAAATACGAGGCTTCACTCATACTGTTCCCTATGAATTCGGGGCAGTAAGGTTGATTGTTATACAACGTATTTGAGGATCAAATCACTCAGTGGTTGTGTTAAAATCAGACCACCGGCAATATAGTTGGAACATGTAGATGGAAGAGAGAGAGAGAGAGAGAGAGAGAGAGAGAGAGAGAGGGGGGGGGGGAAAGAGATAGAGATTGGAGAAGTGCCTACGGCACGCCACCGGATGTGTATGGGGTCGATCGGTCTACATATACGAGGCTTCACTCATACTGTACCCTATGAAATAGAGCCAGCAAGGTTGATTTTTATACAACGTATATGAGGATCAACCCCCCCCCCCCCCCCCAGTGGTTGTGTTATTGAGGCTGTGTAACCTCAGACCACCAGCAATATTAGTTGGAATAGGTAGACACCGAGAAGCAAGATGGAAGAGAGAGAAAGACAGAAAGAGAGAGAGAGAGAGAGAGAGAGAGTTTGGAAAAGAGCCTACGACACGCCACACATGGCATAGGTAGGCACAGAGAAGCACTATTGTTGAGAGAGAATGAGAGAGAGAGAGAGATTGAGAGAGATCGAGAGAGAGATCGAGAGAGAGAGATCGGAAAAGTGCTTACGCCACGCCACACATGACATATGTAGGCACAGAGAAGCACGATTGTTGAGAGAGAATGAGAGAGAGAGATTGAGAGAGACAGAGATTAGAAGCGAGCTTACGACACGCCACACATGGCATAGGTAGGCGCAGAGAAGCACGATCGTTGAGATTGAATGAGAGAGAGATTGCGAGAGAGAAAGAGAGAGAAAGAGAGGGGGCAGAGAGAGATTGGAAAAGAGCCTATGACACGCCCCACATGGCATAGGTAGGCACAGAGAAGCATGATTGTTGAGAGAGAATGAGAGAGAGAGAGAGAGAGAGATTGAGACCGAGAAAGAGAGAAAGAGAGAGTGAAGATTGGAAAAGAGCCTACGACCCGTCACACATGGCATAGGTGGGCACAGAGAAGCACGATTGTTGGGAGAGAATGATAGAGAGAGATTGAGAGAGAGAGAGAGAGAGAGAGAGAGAGAGATTGGAAAAAAGTCTACGACACTCCACCCGTGGCATAGGTAGGCACAGAGAAGCACAATTGTTGAGGGAGAATGAGAGAGAGAGATTGAGAGAGAGACAGAGAGAGAGATTGGAAAAGAGCCTACGACACGCCCCACATGGCATAGGGGCGACACGCCACACATGGCATAGGTAGGCGCAGAGAAGCACAATCGTTGAGATTGAATGAGAGAGAGATTGAGAGAGAGAACGAGAGAGAGAGGGGGGAGAGAGAGATTGGAAGAGAGCCTACGACACGCCACACATGGCATAGGTAGGCACAGAGGAGCCCGATTGTTGAGAGAGAATGAGAGAGAGAGAGAGAGAGAGAGAGAGAGAGAGAGAGAGAGAGAGAAAGATTGAGACCGAGAAAGAGAGAAAGAGAGAGAGAAGATTGGAAAAGGGCCTATGACAAGTCACACATGGCATAGGTAGGCACAGAGAAGCACGATTGTTGAGAGAGAATGATAGAGAGAGAGATTGAGAGAGAGAGAGAGAGATTGAGAGAGAGATTGGAAAACAGCCTACGACACTCCACCCATGGCATAAGTAGGCACAGAGAAGCACGATTGTTGAGGGAGAATGAGAGAGAGAGAGAGAGAGATTGAGAGAGAGACAGAGAGAGAGATTGGAAAAGAGCCTACGACACGCCACACATGGCATAGGGGACAGGGTAGAGGATAAGTTGGAGGCCGGACAAGGGTGATATCAGGAGGGTGTGGAAGCAACAGAGTGGGGAGGGGAAATGACTACGATTAGATGAAACTATGTTGGGTGTTGAGGCCGTGTGGTGTTAGGCACCCCATAGTGAATATGAGCCGGTTTTCTGTATTCTTGCGATGTTGCGGACCAGAGGAGCAGGGCTGGATGCCAGTGACCTGGACATCGGAAGCACCTTGATGGTTGGCGCTATTGAAGTGGGTGGAGACAGGCTTGCGCTCGTTGGTGTTGATGTCCATCAGATGTTGGCGGAATCTGTCGGCTAGCATGAGGCCCGTCTGCCCAATGTACTTCATATCACACCTTTTGCATATTATGGCGTAAATGATGTTGCGACTGGTGCAGGAAAATTCTTCTGTGATGCGTAAATTGCCTTTGGGGAATCGCACTACTGGAGTGTGGATCACATATGGGCAGGTCTTGCACCGAGATCTCAGGCAAGCCTTAGTTCCTAATTGTGGTGGTGGAGGTGGAAATCCCTGTACTCTATTGTGGACGAGTACATCTCTGAGGTTGCGGTCACGTCTGTAGGCCACTAGTGGTTTCTCTGAAAATATCGCGCTGGTAGTAGTGTCAGCTTGAAGGATAGGTAGATGTCGAAAGAGGATATTCTTGACTGAAAAATTATGCGGATGGTAGGTAAGAGAAAGTACCGCTAACATTCTTTTCAATTAACATTTTTTTCAAGTCTCATTTTCTCTTCATTGCTTCCATTTTTCCATGCATTTGTTCCTCTCGTCCTGTCATCACCTTCTAATGTAGTCACAGGAGTTCTCCTTGACTGTATGTTGTGTTTGTGAATGTGTTTGTTTGCTGATGAAGGCTAACCGCCGCAACGTTCTGTATGTGTCGTAACTCTGTTATGTAAAGCTGCACTACTTTGTGTCATTTTATATTGTTTAAACTTTCACAGCTTTACCGCAGTTCCACCTAATTTTATGCATACTTTAAACGTGAAACCACAAAGACATTCTAGCCTAAAAGAACAACTATAAAGACACCCTTTGATAAATGTGAACTTATAAAGCCAGGGACGTCCAACGGAAAGAGATGGTCCGATAGTTGATTGGATAAACAGACTGGTTGCTAAGTGCGCCGCATCCAATTACTATTGCAGCGTCCTTTGTTTCTGGCTAACACACTGAGTACAAACTTCTTGTAAAAAGCGCACAGATGCCCGTGTATAATTTATTTGTGAAACTGTGTATAGGCGTTGCAAGAATAGCTGCAGACACTGAATATGATTGTAAAAAAAAAAGCAGATGTAATTATTGGATATGAATTATTGTGCATAGCTCTAGCCTTCCATGTCTGTTATTTTAAAGCTATTTCGACATTTAATATGGCCACAATATTTCAGTTAGAATTAGAATTAGAATATTCTTTTTGTTTAAAGCGAATCGGTACAACGAACTCGGATCAGTCATAACATCTGATAATGGGTGCTTTGAAGAGATTAGAACAAGAATCGCCATGTCTAAGGTAGCCTTTAGCAAGATGAAAAACATACTGACCAATAAAAGGATGTCAATTGCAACGAGATAAATAGTGTTGAAGTGCTAAATAGAACCTGTACTTTTGTATGGAAGTGAAGCTTGGACAATGAGCAGACAAGCTGAGAATCATCTAATGGCTGTGGAAATGTGGTTTCTGAGGGAAATGCAAAGTATACCATGGACAGACAGCTAAACCAATGAGCAAATCCTACATCTGTA
Organism: Cepaea hortensis; assembly: GCA_963921405.1. NCBI lineage: Eukaryota > Metazoa > Mollusca > Gastropoda > Stylommatophora > Helicidae > Cepaea > Cepaea hortensis. The sequence goes on along the minus strand of OY992882.1, from coordinate 119,415,465 downwards.
GGATTGTACAATGGCTTTGATGTCGTCAATCCATTTTCTTCTCGGGCGTCTACTTGCTCTCGTAGCAGATCTTCTTTGATGTGGGGCCAGTGCTGGTAGTTGACGGTGTTGCATTTTAATGATATGGCCAAACCATTTGATATTCTGTCTTTCAGTATATGTGGCGCAAGTCGTTGATCCCATTGTCTGTCTTATAACATCATTTCTTTTTCGATCTCGGATAGTTAAGCTGGCATCTCTCCTGAAACATTTCATCTCACAGGTGTTGATTTTTCGTAAGTGTAATTTGGATAATGTCCAAGTTTGACATTGGTAGCATAGGGTTTGAAGAAACAAATGAAAACCGTAAATTGATTAGAGAAATTAAACACAGACAGTCAACATTTTGGGGACACGTTATATTAGAGAACTTGGAAACGACTGGCAAGATTGAGAGCAAATGAACAAGGGGAAGGCAGAGAATAAATATCTGAATGGCTCTGCCACGTGGCCTGGTCGAGACAAGAACACAGAGCTGATACGACTCTGGTGATCGCATGAGATAACGAAACATGACGGCCCACGCTTATCGGCATGGCATATGATGATGATGATGATGATTTCAGTTTTTGAGAATGATTCTTATTTTGAGCCGGTTTTCATCGATGTTCAGATCTTGCGAGAATGTTTTCTTCTTATTGTCAACAATATTCTTAACAATAACAACAAAAACAAAATCACACACACCAACAACAAAAACAAACACACCAACAACAACTAGGATCTAAAACATTACATTGAAAAGTCTAGATTTTCAAATGTGATGATTGGGAAATGATCCACGACACTTATCCATATGTTGCCACAGGAAAATACAAGTTCTTAAAATTATTACTTGAAAAAAAGAATTACGGAATTATGTACGTGATACTGCAAAGCGTCCACAGATTAGCACTAAAATATCGTCTGCCCACATGTCCCAACATTTCCAGTGTCAGAATTCCCTCCCCGTGGGCTGGCTGTCCCTGGAGAAAGTTATTTCCCTAGAACTGTTCCCTGAAAAAACATAAACAGTCGCCCTTGTGGCAATATCGATTACCAGAAATCGAACATGTTTTGAAAGGCCAGGAATCGATTTCCAAGTGGATAAGCGATAATTAAATCTGAAAAATGATTGTGTTTCTTTTTTTGTTTTAATACGTGCGATGTGAACTAAAACTGAAACATTCTAGTCACTGGATTTGTTACCAAATACAGTATTCTTATTTAAGTAATAAAGCTCTTGTGGTAATAATTTGACAGCTACAGTTCTTCTTCTTCTTCTTCTTCTTCTTCTTCTTCTTCTTCTTCTTCTTCTTCTTCTTCTTCTTCTTCTTCTTCTTCTTCTTCTTCTTCTTCTTCTTCTTCTACCTCCTCCTCCTCCTCCTTCTCCTCCTTCTTTTTCTTCTTCTTCGTTCCACATTTGAGAAGTGCGTCACGCCAAGTTATGCACCGCAAAGATCAGCGTGTCCGACTTCGGCATGTATGTGTGTCAGGCTTGCTTCCTCTATCTTCCTCTATGAGTGATTGGAAGGGCCGAATGTAAGACGGGCCTGCGTGCCCAATTTGTTACCCTGTGAAAATAAAGTCCGTTCGTTCGTTCGTTTATCTAGTCAGATTCTATCCAATGCAGGGGCTCTAACTCCGTGTGAAACTACAATTCACATAATTTGTTTGCTAAATATGTTAATAAACAAAAAATGTTTTCTCTAATCAATCAATATTTGTCTAGAAGATTTCTGCCCACATAATGGCGTTGCTTTCTGGGAGTTTCATTAACCTTCGAGCGGTCTTTTTGTGCTTTGTTGCTATTTATACAACCACAGATAATGTCCCTTTCTCTGTTGGATGCTTAAGTTTTCGGTTGTCCGAGCTTTCTATCATTTGTGTGAGTGAGAACAATATACAAGTAATACATAATTAATATCAAATACAGGCAGCCGAGAGGCAGAAAAAACCCCCAATAGAAACAGAATAGGAACGAGCAAAGTGACATTGAACAGAATACAACAATAGAAAGCTTCCCATATCTAGAAGTTGCGAATTGAAACAACGAATGATCATGTATTAGATTTACTCTATAGCAGAATAAATAAGAGCGCTCGCTCTTAAACTTCCGGTATGCTGATGCCGACGTAGCGAGTTCAACCTCTACACTGGTCGGTGGGGCTAAAATGTTGATTGCTCGTCCTTAACTTTGGGACGTAAATTACAAGTTCCTCAGAAGTCGCAGTGGGCTCGTCTGATTTCGAGGGACACTGGTAAAAGGGTAAATCTAATTCACAAGCAAAAGTCAGCCAAAGCATTATTCATTTATTCACTTTCTATGATACATAACTCAACAGTATGCACTTGACGAGATGCAGTAACAGATGCAGAGGCAATAAATTGTGCAACATTTAGTTTGGGGCTTCTGTGTTTACATTCACTATGGGAATACACTATCTTGAATTTCCGATATATGAGAAATTACCCCTGCTATCGCACTGCTTTAGTTATTAGTTATTTTGTTGTTATTCTAATTTTTAAACACTCCTCAATTTTTCATAGCCGCTGTGCCTCTATAAATCCTCTATTTTTCATTTAAATGAGCATTCTGATACCTTATTTTGAGTATTTTTGTTGTTATTATGTTACACTTGTGTATTCATTTTCATACGCGGGGGGCACGTGTGTATATGTCTAGTTATAACATTCGTATATGTGGACGTTCATATGTGCATATGCATGTTTAAATATTCTGTCCCTACTATATGTATGCAACACGTACGAGGGTAAGTTATAAGTAAGACACAAATGGCTGTAGAAAAATAACTAAATATCTTCTTCTTCTTTTCGTTCATCCGGAGTGTTTTTTTTCAGATGTGATTGCGGTGTGTCTGTTATGCGCCCTTGGGCCGAAACCCGCAGGCCAACACATCGACTTTAGCGTGCTTTTTTGACCAGGTAGCATTCCTGGGAGACTCTCACTTTTGTGGTGCCATCTGCAACCATGCTGGCCAAGGTTGAACGGTCGAAGACAACGGTCATCCCTCAAAGGAAGGCAGGGACAGTCCATAGCATTTTCCGCCATCCAAGGTTGCTTCCATAGTTGCAGGGCCGACACATAACGCCCTGGATCTGGGCTCACCGAGGGAGATCGTCACGTCCTACTCATGGCTGCTTTAAATCCTCACTTCAATATATTGGTCATTTCGTTTCCCCGGGTCATTCCCGCACAAACCAGACAGGTTTGCAGACGGCATCCACTCAGCGAGTTTTTGGACTTGTGCTTGTCGTTGCGCCCATCAGAGCTTTTCCAGGCTCAACAGACATTCGGAAAACTACCCAGTCAGAGCTGTTCCGAACAAGAGCGGCTTTCGGAAACTAGGTAGTCAGAGCTGTTCCTAGCACGAGAGACATTCGGACGAGACATTTCACTCGGACGTAATTGCGTAGTGTCAATTTTTAGTTTGCCACCCGTAGGACGACACTTCCGACTTCAGCGGGCATTTTTTAATGAGGTTATCCATCATCTGGTTTCGAGGCACGTTGGACTGTTGTGATGTCGCTAACATCTCAGCTGGTCAAGATAGAACGATGAACGACATCGTGGTCGGCCCTCAAGGGAAGGCAGGGGCAGACCATGGGCATTCCCTCGCTATCCAAGGAGGCTTCCATAATTGCAGAGCCGGCACATATTGCTCTGTGACTGGGCTCACCCGAGGAGTTGCCACGTCCTGCTCATGGCTGCTTTAGTTCCTCACTTCCATGTGTTGGGCAACTCGTTTGCCACTGATCGCTCAAGCACACACCAGGGACGGTCAGACTGCAAGCGACACCCACTCGGTAAGCTTTTGCTTTTGACTTCGGACCACGCAATAGGTTCGCTCGCCGTGCGTTCCATTTTGCGTCATTGAGACGTTCTTCCACTTTTGTCTACACTCTCTATGAGTTAGATACAGTTTTCGCAGCCATTTTCTTCGACTGGGGCACTTTTTTTGACTTTTTGTACTCGCTCACGAGGTAGGCTACTTGTGCTGCCGGCTCAGCACCTTACCTTCGTGCAGCGGTGAACGAGAAACGGCCTGGCCCTCTCATCCGGGAATCTCTCATATCCCCCAGCTTTGAGCCTTCGAACTTGTATCAGACCTGAGCATGTAGCTTGCTCAGTATCACGCCTTTATTTTTCGAAAGGTTGGGATCGGCCCGGCTCTCAGGTCCGAGGGTTTGTGGCTTAGAGGCGTTCAGCCACAGCCCTCGACAGGGAGCCTTTAGTGTTTTGTCCGGACCAAGAACTTCTGCCTTTGTGCGCCTGATTTAAATTTTAGACTGCTATCCTCAGTCTCACCTGCAGAGCAGCAGGTTGTGTCTCTCTTAGTCTGGTCCCTATCCCATAAGCTGTCCAATATGTAGTTTTTCATCCATCAGCAAGCAAATGGGGTCGATGGGACACGCAAGCTCCCCCACCACGTCAAGGTGGAGACACATCGGGGGAGTAACTAAATATGATAACAACTTGAAACCAGTTTATTTTTATACATACACTGTCCCTTTATTTCTCAACATAATTTCCACCAACATTGATGCACATATCCCATTGTTTTATCAGTCCTCCCAAACCGGCTGCATAGAACTGTGTGCTTTGTTTTCATTTACCTGCCATCCCACATAACTGTGTGACTTACTTATTGACTCGCTCTCGTAACTTTTTCTACCCAGCTTTGCACAGCTTTACGGGAAATCGCTAGGGGCTAAATTAAGTCCACTGAAAACCCACCTTGGCGAGAGACGTTTCGAGAGTGACGCCGAAGTTTAGTGTGAAGTCAAAACGTGGTTTAGAAAACAGAACACGCAGTTCTATGCAGCCGGTTTGGGAGGACTGATAAAACGATGAGATAAGTGCATCAATGTTGGTGGAAATTACGTTGAGAAATAAAGTGACAATGTATGCATAAAAATAAACTGGTTTCAAGTTGTTATCATATTTAGTTATTTTTCTACAGCCATTTGTGACTTACTTATTGACTTCCTCTCGTATATGTGTGCACGTGTATGTTGTATGTGATGTTTGCAAATCCTATCTCTGCTATCAATATGTAAGGATTTTATGTGCGTGCGTTCATAATATTGCAAATGTTTACATAACTTGCCTCTGCTATCTATATGTAACAGGCACTTACGCGCGCATGTATGTGAATGTTTACATATTCTGCCTACTTCCAGATATATAACAATTATATGTGCTCGCATACATCTATGTATGTTTACATTTTCTGTATATCTTGATGTTACATTTTCTGTATATCTAGATGTAACATTTTATGTGCACGCGCATATGTATATGTGAATGTCAACACACACTGCCTCTTCTACATAAACATAACTTGTGCACATTGTTATGTTACAGAGACGCAGCCTAACAAAAGGACCAACAGAAATGGATACCCAGCTTCGTTCTTTGGCCCAATCGTGAAAGTAAACAGACTTATCCAAACAGGAGATCCCGAAGCCGAGCCCAAAGATAAAATACTCTGGGGCCGCGTCAACCGTTGGTCTTCAAATCCAACTTCAAGATCTCGCACGACAAGAAGAATATGGAATCGGTCAGTTCGGCCGATGGATAACTTTTCGCAGACAACAGACGACGATATGTATCGATACAAGCAGATTGCACCTGGTAACAAAACCGAATCTGTATCGCAGACAGAGTCACTGCCTCCATCGCCGTTTCAAAGTGAGATTATAGAATTTCAGGAGAAAGGAATTCAAACTCCAGCCACCAAAGTGAATAACAACGACTACAACAAAGCGGTTAAGGACAAGAACAAACAGTACCTAGCTAACTGGACGCCCAGGGCTCCGTGGCGACCTAGTGCACAACATAAGAGTCTGACTAAAACCAACGCTCTACAGCCGAACGCATCGAACAACAACCCGATAGAAATGGAACCTTTCTATACAGTACATAGATGCCCTCCGGATTCAACTTTCAACTCTGAACAGTCTGGCGCTCACAATAGATCAAATGAGATGGATATTAGCAGTTAAATGATACGAGTATAGAAATCATTCATAAATTAATGTTGTTTCTCATGTTTGACACCAGTGCTACAGATGACTTTATGAACAAGTGGTATTCGTAAATGACCGTAGGGTATCGAGTACTTCCTAAGGTACTTCCAAACCACACAGCCGATTCTTGAATGTAAATGTGAAGTATTAGAGAGTTGACACTACGCTATCTTTCACCAATCTACCCACACCTACTACAGGTTACCATATATTTTCACATTTATCTGTGTAAAAACTGCCCCAAAATCAATATGGCGACAGGAAAAGGGTCATCCGATCACGTGACAACTAAATCTGACGGCTGGCAGGACAACTCACTCTACTCGAGAGTATTCATCGTTGACATCAAGATTCCCGAAGAAGACAATCAGACATGTTGTAGAAACGTTCTCACGCAGGCTATTGTGTGTGGTTGACAAATTCAACAGTTTTCTACCGTGTACTGTGTATTGCTAATATATCCAGTTATCCTTTCGTACCGTCCATTCTCAATAAAGCATGACTGTATTTGGATATTCGACGTGGGCGTGAGGATAAGAAGGCTAACTCTTCAACTTCCCGTGCGCTCATGGCGATATAGGACGCTCAATCTCTACACCGATGTTAAGTTGGACTTAATCGACGTCTCGTTCAGAAAGCAATGGCAAGCTACTGAACGTAAATATTGTCTAGAAGATCAACTTGGGCTGATTGCAACACCTTGCAAAGGACATGGAACAGTTTTAAGATATATAAATATGTTCTGTCTGTCTGTCTGTCTGTGTGTGTGTGTGTCTGTCTGTCTGTCTGTCTGTCTGTCTGTCTGTCTGTCTGTCTGTCTGTCTGTCTGTCTGTCTGTCTGTCTGTCTGTCTCTCTCTCTCTCTCTCTCTCTCTCTCTCTCTCTCTCTCTCTCTCTCTCTCTCTCTCCCAGTGTGGGTGTGGGTGTGAATATGTACATTGACTGACGGATCTTTCCCCTTGTCTTGAGATTTATTGGCTATATAGTATTCGTCCCATAACTGCACAGACCAGTCTGCACTCTGTGGGTAAGTAAGCCAGCAAATCAGCCAGACAAGGGCCGCTTTTTCGCGCCTCCGTGCACATTGGGCATATACATTGCATACCTGATAAGGCGAACTCGCCTGGGGCCCAAGAAATAGTTCTTCTTATCAGAAATTCCTTTTATTAGAGACAAGAGACAAAGAAGAAAAATTGCCGGGGATAAACAATCTGTCCTTCACAACAGAAATTCGCCACATCCGTTCATTCGTTCGTTTGAGAAATAAACATTAAAAATTCGTCTTTCTTCAACTTGCCTTATGCAGCGTTGGTTATAATTGAGGTACGTGTCTCGCGGTCCTATATTCGCTTGCGTGCATCTCACATAGAATATCAATTGCTAGGGAATTCTCAAGATCATTGAAATAGCATAGTAAACATATTCACGGGTATTACTGGGCACTCAGAGAAGGAAAAGGACACAAGTAAGTAGAGATAAGAGAATGCATTTTTGGATTCCGTCTTGTATCTCGGAGGAGCAAATGGATTACCATAGTCTGGCAAGAATGAGACAGCGAGGAGTGACGTGGGGATCTGGCCGACGCTCAACGCTCAGAGGAAAGGCGAGACGGACTTATAATCAGATTGCTACTGGTACTATTAGTGTTGGAACTCTTCGCTGGCTGCTGAGGATGGGGACGGAGCACTTATGGGAATGCCCCGAATGCTGTGATGTCGATTCCTAAATCAATCAATCAATCAATCTCCCGGTGGAGTTGAAGACCTCGACCAACCCACGCAGAGTCCTCCTGTCTGTGTATCTGTTTGGGGTTTTGCAGCTTGAAGTTTATGGGACGAAGCAGCCGGTCTGACGCCAACCCTCATTACTTGCATCTTACGGCATGAATGGCAGGTCGCTGTGTTACTATTCTTTGCTTCCGTTATGGACCCCGGTGCCCGTTCCGTGGAGAATGGGTTACGGACGCAGTTCGTAATCCCGCATACCTGCATTCGAAACACAGCTGCAGGCGATTTGGCAGCCGACCGCTTTGCGTTGGTTTTTACGAAATGGTATGGGTGTCATCCGTTCAGAAATCAATGGCAAACTACTGAACGTAAACTTGCCAAGAGATCACAGTAGCAAAAAATGCTGGTGTTGACTGCAACGTCCTGTAAAGAATATGCAACTAACTTTATGGACCCCGGTAACACAAGGGCGAGAAGTCATATTGGACAATGTTAAAATTGAATGCTGCAGGCACACCGGATTCGATCCTGCCATCTCCAAATTACGACGTGTCTGCTCCTTCTTGTTGTTTCGTTCTCTACAGTGTCTGCTGATTCTCACTTCTTTTCGTTACTTCTATGAGTGCAAATCAACGCCTCTTTATATATGTATGCTATTAAGTGTTAGCGTTGTGGATATCTGCAATTATTTAATCCAATATTCTTGCTGAGCTTAACACGACTTTCGGATTTTTATCAGATTTAGTCCATCGTGGTACTCTCTAAACTTAACCAAACTAAACTCTCGTGTTAAATGCTCAATAACAAAATAAATAATAGAACTCTTGCGTTACCATGCAGCCATATCTCTTTCTTCTCAATAAACCCGGGAGTGCCTTAAGTAAGGACACATAAAGACATATTAATGTGTTCGTTTAAATACCAAAACTTGGCAAATATTGCGAGAACGTGTCATATCTACACAGTCACGTAAAATCTGTATGGCTATCTGCGCGGATTTTGTCATTATGAACTGTTTTTGAGTGCGGTCGTGCAATTTAAATCTTTAGTCACACACAGAAATAGGTTTAGTAAGGCGTTTAAAAGAGAACGGTAAACAAAGACTCCATTTTCGATATTTAATACATTTTATTTGTAACGAGGGTAGATGTTGTATAGAATAAAGGAAACATTCATTCGGTTACATATACAGCAGAACAAGTTTTTGTTAGTTATGAAAAGTTGGAATTTTCTTTTGAGTATTATAAATGTGTTGTAGTTACTGTAGGTTGCCATATGGTTGTCATAAATGCCGTGTTAAGATCTTGTGGTGTGGCCAATCTACGGTCCAGATTTATTATTCAGTCGCAGTCTATGGAATGAATTCAGTTTGAGAATACTGTTGTATGGTTTTATGTTGGTGGTCTTGTAGTGTTTTTGTTTGTTTGTTTCTTGGTTGTCATGCGCAGATTTATATGTTTAAAGTGGTGCCGTGGTTTGCTAGTTTCGGTGTTAAACTATCTGTGTTCATAATAAGAGTCGCGGTGGCTTAGTGATTAGAAGCTCACCTATCTGCCTGGTGGTCATAAGTTTGAATCCGTAAAGGGGCTGATTTATAAACGTAGACCTTGTCCCTCTCTGTCGGTCAAGAGTGTGGTTGTTGTCGTTAGAAAGATTCTGTACTTAATAGCTTGGATGGCTCTCATTTTCTCAAAGTATGAGTCTTCGTTATGTTCTTGTTCAATTGTTGTCTTCCATTTTGTATGTTTGGTGTGAATGGCTTCAGCTGAGTCCAACTTTACAATTACCTTACTGTAATACTGCCTTCTCACATATTATTATTACCTTTCATGTTACTGTGAAGTCCAACTTTACAATTACCTTACTGTGATACTGTCTTCTCACATATTATCACCTTTTATGTTACCGTGGAGTCCAACTTTACACTTACCTTACTGTGATACTGTCTTCTCACATAATATCACCCTTTATGTCACCGTGGAGTCCAACTTTACAATTACCTTACTGTGATACTGTCTTCTCACATATTATCACCTTTTATGTTACCGTGGAGTCCAACTTTACAATTACCTTACTGTGATACTGTCTTCTCACATATTATCACCTTTTATGTTACCGTGGAGTCCAACTTTACAATTACCTTACTGTAATACTGCCTTCTCACATATTATTATTACCTTTCATGTTACTGTGAAGTCCAACTTTACAATTACCTTACTGTGATACTGTCTTCTCACATATTATCACCTTTTATGTTACCGTGGAGTCCAACTTTACAATTACCTTACTGTGATACTGTCTTCTCACATAATATCACCCTTTATGTCACCGTGGAGTCCAACTTTACAATTACCTTACTGTGATACTGTCTTCTCACATATTATCACCTTTTATGTTACCGTGGAGTCCAACTTTACAATTACCTTACTGTGATACTGTCTTCTCACATATTATCACCTTTCATGTTACCTTGCGCCACTTTCTGTGGTCTCAAATCTCTCCAACTTGACCAAACTCAACCTAGAGCGGCTCTGGTAGTTGAGATTCTACGGGTCCATTTTAAGTCAAATATATCACCCACCTATTCTATTCCAATGTGAATTGCAACGAGAAAAAGAGTGTTGAGGTGCTACATAAAACCTGTACTTTTGTATGGATGTGAAACGTCAACAGTGAGCAGACAAGGTGAAAAAATGTCTATTGTTAGTGGAAATGTGGTTTCTGAGGAAAATGCAAATAATACGATGGACAGACAGAAAAACCAATGAGCAAGTCCTACAAGAAGCTAATGAAAAAAAATTAACTGATTAGAGAAATTAGACATAGACAATCATGATGTTTGGGCACATTATGAGAAGAAATAAACTAGAGAATTTGGTGACAGCTGGCAAGATTGCGTAGGGAAAATGCAATGGGAGGGCAGAGCGATAAATATCTAGATGACCTTATCGAGACGAGAACACAGAGCTAATCCACGACTCTGGCGAAACACGGTCGCCCACGCTTATCGGCATGACACATAATGATGATGATGATCATGATGATGATGATGATAATGATGATGATGATGATGATGATGATGATGATGATGATGATGATGATGATGATTCTATCCAGTATTTCTACACCTCACTTCTGGTAATCTGTATGTTGTCGTGTGATGGAGTTTTCAGTTTGCAAATCGATCTGAGACAATGCGTTTGAAATGACTGTTATCAATTATGACCAATACTCTTAGAATACCTTGGACCAAGAAGAAGAAAATACTGAAATTATCCTAGATCTGAACATGGTAGAAAACATGTTTATACACAGCCTCACGTCACAGACACGGAAATACTGTGACCATATTAAGAGATTAAGTCCAATGGAATCATTAATCGTCTCAAGCGACTTCCCCTACTGCCGTAGGCTTATATATCACCGAAATGTCATTATGTTATAATACAACATGTCAGCTAAAATATGAGCAACTTTCAAGTCACAAATGTGACACACCTCTACTTCCTATTTTTCGCCATCCATTTTTGTTTGGTCCAACCCTAATTTTTGTTTGGCACTGAATCTCTTAAACCAGTGGTTCTCAACCGGTGGGGAATCCACCCCCCACCCCCACCTCCAGGTGGGAATTTTAGGGTTTCCAAGGGGGGGGGGGATGAAGACCATTTCAATATCGCGTTAATACAAGAACCGATTACTTGATATTGTTTTCCCCTTCATACTTTACAATTATGTACGTCTCATCCTTCTAAAATTCATTTTATAAAGTAAGTACACCCACAAATCATGTTTTATGTGGACGTCTAGACTTGTATATGCTATTAAATTTACCTTCCAATTTTACGTATACTGTGTAGGGGTGGGGGGATTTTTAGATAGGAAATATGAAAGGGGGGGGGGGATGACGTTCTGAAAATACGGTGAAGGCGGGCACGGGCTAAAAAAGGTTGAGAACCACTGTCTTAAACAGTCGTGCCTCAGAAAGAACAGTGATGGACGACAAAGTTCGTGGCAGAAATGGGGGGTGTCGACCATCACAGATGTGGGCAGAGGACACTAGCCACACGCTGGACATGAGAATGCATGAAGCAGGGGAACCGGCAGTAGATTCGAACTCATTTCTGCGTCGTGTCATATTCTTTTTAGGGTGTTCACTCGCTTTAAACTTATTTGTAGTCAATACACATGCTACTACTCGTACTTCAAGTGCACTGGACTGATTTTTTCGTGTGGATTTTCCCTATTACCAGTGTCCCTCGCCATCAGGCGAACCCACTCCGACTTCAGAGAGTATTTACGTCCCCAAGTCAAGGACGAGAAGTCAACATTTTAGTCCAACTGTCCGGTGTAGTTGAGAGCAACATCCTGCAAAGAACTTGATATGTGATAAATTGTGGCCCACAGTTTAATCCCCAAAAAGAGATTGTAACTATGCGGGGTATTTAGGGGGGTGGGGGGGGGGGGTGGGTGGCTAGCATTGTAAAGGATAGCAGCAGGGGGATATTTACTATTGGTTGTAACTTTCTAGGTCAAGGTTGCACTGGGTTCAAGGATGTTATTCTTGTCTTGATATCCAATAACAAACTGAAGACAACTGCATAGGTTATCGAAGGGAGGGGGTAGAAATATATTAGAGGTGCGTCGTTCTCCTGCATCTTGAGCAGGCCTGGTACGATTCACGGTGGTGGGGGGGGGGGGGGTATGGGTGTTTGATTGTCATGTGCCGAGTCGATAGATCTTGGTGTTCATTGTCATGTGCCGTGTGGGTAGATCTTGGTAATCATTGTCATATGCCGTATGGATAGATCTTGGTGATCATTGTCATATGCCGTGTGGATAGATCTGGGTGATCATTGTCATATGCCGTGTGGATAGATCTGGGTGATCATTGTCATGTGCCGTGTGGATAGATCTTGGTGATCATTGTTATGTGCCGTGTGGATAGATCTTGGTGATCATTGTCATGTGCCGTATGGATAGATCTGGGTGATCATTGTCATGTGCCGTGTGGATAGATCTGGGTGATCATTGTCATGTGCCATATGGATAGATCTGGGTGATCATTGTCATGTGCCGTGTGGATAGATCTTGGTGATCATTGTCATGTGCCGTGTGGATAGATCTTGGTGATCATTGTCATGCATTGTGTGGATAGATCTTGGTGATCATTGTCATGTGCCGTGTCGGTAGATTTTAGTGATCATTGTTCGCTATCTCACGCGTTCACCAATCTTGGTATCGGGTCTGTCGTCTTTTCCCGATTACGCCGTGTGGCCAAGCCACCCGTATATTTATTTCTTTGTCTTCTCCTTGCTCTCTTCCCATCAAGTCTGCTCGTTGTCATAAAGTTTTCAGGTCTTTATTTATTTATTTGTTTATTTATTTATTTATGTATTTATTTATTTATTTATTTGTTTTGCGCTCGCTCGCTTTGAACTCAAGTGTAGTCCATACACACTGCTACTAGTAGTGCTGGACTGAATTTTGCGTGTGGATTATCTTTCCCTATTAACAGGCTCCCTCGCCATCAGGTGAACCCACTCCGACTTCAGAGGTATTTTCAGGTCTATTTTTTTTTAAATTATAATAAACTAGGCATCTGTAAAGAAGGTAGTCTGTCGTTGGTTTCCTTCTTGGCAGTGACCAAACTGGTCAGTGGTTGTAGCCATTTTCTCTATTAAGAGATCCTCTGACTACCTTTGCGAACTAGAGAACATAACCAACAACTACCTGTCTGATGGTCCCAAGCTCAATCCGTAATGCGTGGGTATGGTTCCTCCTGACCCTGGTATGAGTTTAGCGAATACTCCCCTCTTGCCCAGTGGTGTCTTATAGGATGTTGGAAGTAACGAACTGCCCTCTTCTCCCGTGGCAGGAGATACCTCTGCATGCCACCCAGTTGACAAAATTTGGAGATCTGTGGATGACACTTCGTCTTCGTTGTTCGTACTATAATTTTTGTTTTGTTTTGGATATGATTGCGTTGTGTTAGTTTACAATAGAGCTGCGATATTTGCAGCTTTCAGACGATACATCCGACTTCTGCGGTGTGTGTTGACCCGGGTGCCTTTCCGGTAGAGGATGATACAGACTTCACTGATCCTGTGAAAGTGGATTTACATGGCCTTGTGAAACCATTTCAACAAATAAACATCACGATTTTCACATTGATTGTATCAATCAATAATATGCCGTCTCCACAATGAAGGTTGACTAATGGATCTTCAACACTGTCTGTCTGTTTATATAGTTAGTTAGTTAGTTATCAGTTGGGGTATCTTCGTTGCACTCCGGACATGTCCATAGGTGCTCAGATCCTCCCCCCCCCCCCCCCCCCAGCATATGCATCAGCGTCCGGTGGCTAATAGTGCCAGTTCTGTGTTGGTTGACGAGGCGCTTTGTTTTCCCGATGTACCTCTCGCGTCTGGCTGTGCCGATTCTTACTCCCAGGTCTTTCATCCTGGAAAGCGATGTGGAATCACTGGCGTCAAAATCCTCTGTTCTCGCCATATCTTTAAGGGCGTTAATAACATCGGCACGATCCATGGGCAGGCCATCTACAGGGGGTGCAGAGCCAACCAATTTATCAGCTCGTTCATTTCCCTCGACTCCCGCATGTCCCGGGACGAAGATGAAGGTGACTTTACGGACAACAGACTTCCGCAGCGATTCAGTCCACTGTCTACGTACAGATCCAGCTTCGACCTTCTGAATCATGCTCATTGAATCACTTAGTACACACACGTTGGTATAATGCTGTGATTCCAGCCATATGAAAGCCTGTGTAACTGCCATCACCTCCATCGTCATGCTGCTCGTGGTCATAGAGTGGGCACCACTGGATTCTTGAACGGTTCGGCCCGCTGAACGGGCTGTAAATGCCCACGCACTTCTCTGCTGCTTTACAACAGATCCATCTGTATAGATGAGCACTTCGGGGCTATCTGAGTGATCATAGATGAGCGCGTTAACCTCTGCATTGACAGCGGCAGGGTTCTGCTCTCTGCACCGTCTGTCGAGTGTGATAATGCAGGAGAAGGTACACTTAAAAGCTGGAGGCACCGGCACCCATTCCTTGCCGGGGTTGATACTGGTAAGACTGCAGACCTGTCCGACGACATCTTCCGCCCGACCCATCCATGATTTGCCCCTCTTTAGCCTGTCACCCTTTTCTCTGAATACAGCGTCATGCAGAGGGTGCTGCTCATCTGCACTTATTTTTAAGTATGCACGAGCTCTCCAGATCTTGATCCTGTGTTCCATTGTCGGGAAGTCAAGGAGGTATCTGTTTATATAGTGTTTCGGTAATTTAAAAAAAAAATGAAAAAAAAAATTGTTTACCATGGACAGACAGAAAAACCAATGAACGTGTCATACATGAAGCACGTGACAAACGTAAACTGATTAGAGAAATAAGAAGTAGACAGTCAACATTTTTGGGCACGTTATGACGAGAAATAAGCTAGAAAACTTGGTGACAACTGGCAAGATTGTGGGGGAAAAGAACAAGTGGAATGTATAGAAGTACATCTCTGGATAACTTGGCCACATAGCATGATTCAGACAAGACAACAGAGCTGATCCACGACTCTGGTGATCGTGTGAGATGGCGAAACATGACCGCCTGCGCTTATCGGCATGGCACATGATGGTGATTGTGTGTATTGTTTGGCAGATACAGAGAATATTCCAGATGTGTCCTCACCATTGAACTTCATTTCAAAACAATGTATTCCCTCAGGAATTTACACAGAAGCCGCAAACAATATGTTACACGATTTATTGCCTGTCATACTTCGCTGAAGCCCATTTGATTTTGGAAAAAGGTGTTAGCTGATCATTCCAGGCGTAATGGTTTGTTTAGTGTTCGTTATGCGTTACTAATCAGTGAATAAAATAACAATTGCTCAGTTGCTGTCATAAAGGGTAGGAATAGAATGGGAAATAAGTTGGAATTAGAGGAAATAGGTTGGAATTAGAGGAAATGAGTTGGAATTAGAGGAAATGAGTTGGAATTAGAGGAAATGAGTTGGAATTAGAGGAAATGAGTTGGAATTAGAGGAAATGAGTTGGAATCAGAGGAAATGAGTTGGAATAAGAGGAAATTAGTTGGAAAGAGAAAATTAGTTGGAATTAGAGGAAATAAGTTGGAATTAGAGGAAACACTAACAACATGGCCGCTGTGGCATTGAGGTTAGTTCACCTGCCAAGACAACGACAGTGATAGTGACTCAATCCCCAACAGAGGCAGAGTTATTTTTTCTGACCCAAGCAGCTTTGGGGTCGACCCAGCCACATAAAAATGGCAACAAAGTTATTACAATTTACGATGCAAACACGACAACAAATCTTATCTGAGTGTGTGTTATGTGTATGCTTGTTTGTTATGTGTTGATTATTTATAAATTCATTATTTATTATGCAAACGTATTGGTCAATAACTCACTCATTGGGGTTCTGTTAAATGTGGTGTTTGTGTTTTCTCAACAGAATACATGTTCGAGTAACTCTGCCGTGTCAGCGTCTATGGCTCTGGGGTTAGTGAACGCAGTTTCATAATTCCCCGGCGTACCCACTCGAAGGTTTGAAATCAGCCCCGGGTGATTTTGATAGCTTTGCGTTGATTTCGATCATGTAAACGTCGACCGTTCAGAAAAACATGACAAACCACTGAACGTAAAATTGCCATGTAAATCACAGACAGCCAATAAATGCTGAGATTGAATGCACCGTCCTATAAAATAATACGCGACTAATTTCCCGTACTGTATCATTGTCTTGTGAATAGGTTCATAAAGGGACGATTTGTAAAATGAAACGAGAAATGTATATATACATATTATGATATGCATGTAAATAAGATTATTAATAATAAAGTAAATTATTACATGATGGCAAATCGTATTTATTTTTTCACGACTGAACGTATAGAACATTTATGTCTGTCTGTTAGTCTATTGTGATATGAATGCAAATACGATTATTAACAACAAAGTAAAATATGATATGCCGCAAATACGTGACATCACAGTGCAGACGAACACAGTGACGTCATGACAAGGACAGTTTAAAGATTGTCGCCTCACTTTTGACATGCACCAAACTGGAGCAGCGTTCTGCTATCCGTTTTTTTTAATTAAATCAGTGAATTGGTAAAACCTACAGAAATTCATCGGCAATTGAAGGTCCAGTATGGTGATGCATACCTGTCAGTCCAGCAAGTGTATGAGTGGAGTAGAAAGTTTCAAAACGGCGTGACTTCTGCGACAGACTGTTCACGACCGGGTCAGGCACGCCGAGTAGTGACCCCAGACTGGTTACACACGCCACCAAGAGAATTTTTCTCTACAGGAATCCAAGTACTTTATCGGCGCTGGAGAACTTGCATTGAACTACATCGAAACATGATACATTTGTTCTTTACCTTTTCAGAATATATTCACACAAACGCATACACACCAAAATTAACATTTAAGGTTTTCATTTTAAGTTTTTAAGCCACTCCCCCCCCCCCCCCACTCCCTCCTACAAGCGTAAATCAAACAATTTCTTGGTAAATATGTGCTTCCCTATGCCAAATTTCACCATAACCGCTCGCGAATCTTGAAAAGGAATAAAGAGCCGTTAGGCATAAATTATGTCTCATAATGACCAATGTTTGTCCATGCGCTCCGGTTCTTTGCCGGCATTATCAAACAAGGTGGAGTTGCTGATATGACAGAGTGATATGACTGTTTGGTTTGTATAACGCCTGCAGATTCTGAAAAGCAGATAGCAAGATTCCCCTTCTGTACATTGCTGTAAACAGATATCAGTCTAAAGGAAATGTTCAGTAACTTGTTTACATGTTTTACAGCTGCTTTATAGTGATCTGTTTCTATTCACAGGCGTGTCTGTATTACAGAACGTGACTATTTTTAGCTTATAACACACGTGAACTGTTAAATATATTCGTTTAGTAATAATATGCATATGTTAGACGTACTAAAAGGCTTCAAATGAAAACCTTAAACTCCCAATGACCCTATGAGTTGTTCAAACAGGTGGAAATCACTTGGGGCCAAATCTGGCGAGTACGGGGGATGTGGCACACACTGAAAGTGGAGGCTTTCGATGGTTTCACCCGTTGCACGGCAGTATGGGGTCGAGCACTGTCGTGATTGCACAAGGACACCTTTACTCAGAAGTCCGCGTTGTTTGGATTTGATTGCGTGTCGAAACTTCTTACTCCACTCATACACTTGCTGGACTGACAGGAATTTATTTATTGATTGATTGGTTTAGGAACCGACATCACAGCATTCGGGGCATTCCCATAAGCGCTCCGTCCCCATCCTCAGCAGCCAGCGAAGAGTTCCAACACCAATAGTTCCAGTTGCAATCTGATTATATGTCCGTCTCGCATTTCCTCTGAGTGTCGAGCGTCGGCCAGATCCCCTCATAACTCCTCGCTGCCTCATTCTTGCCAGACCATGGTGATCCATTTGCTCCTCCGAGGTGTACATGTGCTCCCACAAGGCCGCAACCACGTCTGCCCTGTCATGCATCAATACTCCACCAAGTTTTGCCGAGCCAGCCAATCTGTCCGCCTGTTCATTCCGCAGCACACCGGCATGCCCCGGAGAAAAGATCCAGGTGATGCTTGCCACCGTGACCTCCGAAGCGAAGCAAGCCACTCTGCACGAAGCCTGCCTGTCCTCGTCCTCCTCAGCATGCTTTCTGAGTCAGTTACAGTGTGACGAAGTCTCCAGCATCCCCATCATCTTTTGATTAAATTGGAGAAGAATCCCTTAAAAACCCTTATGTAATTATATATAGAATCTATATTAGTTTTTATTCCTATATATCTATGTATAGATAGTACATGTCTATAGTTTAAATCAACTCATATTTAATGTTATGAATGTAATATGAAGAAATACGTTACATTAGTATAAGGGAAGAGGCTTAATTTACAAAGTAGTGTACCCAGCCAAATCTATAAATTTGGCTACGACTATTTCACAATTTGGCTGGAGAAATTAACGACCACGAACTCCCTGGCACGGCCACTTCCGGTCAGGGAGAAAATAGCGAAACTCGGCCTTTTGCAGTCCAGAAGTCGGTGTAG
Organism: Cepaea hortensis; assembly: GCA_963921405.1. Taxonomy (NCBI): domain Eukaryota; kingdom Metazoa; phylum Mollusca; class Gastropoda; order Stylommatophora; family Helicidae; genus Cepaea; species Cepaea hortensis. The sequence goes on along the minus strand of OY992882.1, from coordinate 119,396,557 downwards.
AAACATATGCTAGTCACTAGGCTCTTAGAAAATACTTATAAAGTGTTAAGAGTTTTGTTTTTGGCGCGTATTACGGCCATAAATATATTTAGATATATTAGAGACATTCCTATAGCAAGTTTTCGTACCCGACAAGTGCGGTCAGAAGATTATAAGGATTTGACACCTTCAGCGCCAAGCTTTAGATGCGCCAACCCGTGTGACTGACTCATTGTGAAGCATCACTTACCACATCACTTATTAGCCATACCAAACAAGGTTAACACTCACTGTGCAAGCCAGAGAACCAGAAGATCAGTGGCCAAACTTACCGTTGGCTGCCACCACCATCTACATGCAAATAATACCAACCTTTGTCAGGCCATTTCAATGATTAAAATGCAACATTGTTAGTTTCTTAAAATTACAACCACTAGTTGTTACCTTACTTAGTAACCTTAGTCAGAGTAGTGTGAGAAGTTACGAAATTTTGTCTCTTTTAAATATTTAACTCTGTCTTTCTCCGTGTCGGTGAGAGTGATTAGAGTTTGGGGGTTCGAGCTTTTTATTTCAAGCACATAGCTAGACAACCTTGGCAGACTGTCTTTATCATACAAGTATAGTTGTACGCCATTCCTGTCTGTCTGAACACTGTCAGAAGATTAGACTTGTTCTGGGACCTTTACTCCGTCTAGAATTACGAGCTATTCAGTCTTGTCTTCTCCAGTGACTTATTTTTCTATTCTTAGAAAGTCTATCCGCAGCAACTTTGATAGATTCCTTATCATCGTAGCTGACGCTACACTACAAGTACAGTCACGATATGTGTGTGTATCATATTCTCCATCCAGCGGAAAGCTGCACTGACCGCCTCCACCTCCATTCTTAAGCTAGATGTTGTGGTATCATACGCCAGGCTCTCCTGCACCAAACGTCGACCATTAGCCTTTGCCAAGAACCCCCAGTCACTTCTCCTACCTCTCAACACCGAACCATCTGTGTAGATAATCACATCACCCCGGCGAGCATTATCCTGAATTAGTTGCTGGATTTCCACTTCCGTGGCCCCTGCTGGCCACGCCCTGCGCTCCCGGCTCAATGTGATTATAACTCTGCACAAGTCTGACTGCTCCGCTGGCACTCTGACCCACTCCTCTCCACGCCTAATGTTCTCCAAGGGACACACCTGTCTGATCGTATCCTCCGCCTGAGCCATCCATGATTTCCCTCTTATCAGTCGCTGACCCGTAACTGTGTCCAGCGCCTCATGCAACGGGTGGTATGTGTCTGCAGTAACTCTGAGGTATGCCTTCGCTTGCATCACCTTGAGCCTACCAGCAACAGTCGGCAGACCAAGGATGTAACGCATACACACTACTGGGGTGTCTCTAGTGCATCCCAGAATGACCCGCATAGCTTCGTTCTGTATGCGCTCTAATTTTACCAGCTGACTCTTTGAGACAATGAGCAGTCCTAGTCCATAATCAATCACTGAGAGGATCAAGTGCTGGTATAGTGTGAAAAGCATTATCTGCTCTATGTCCATTGCAGCCATAGTTTTAAGTGCATTGAGTCCCTTTTGAGACCTTGTCACAACCTTCTCCACATGGTCCTTGAAGGACAGACTTCTGTCAAATGTGATTCCCAGATACTTCAGTTTGTTCTCTCTGTTGACACTTCTACCCTCTATCGTGACGCTTGGGGCATCATCTCTCACAATCCTGTTGTCCAGAGAATACCACAAAACAGCCGCCTTTTTCGGGTGGATGACAGCACTCATTTCAGTGCACCAATCAATCACTTTTTCTACTGTCGCCTGTAACTCCTGGGCATGCATCACCATGCTATTACTTCATTCGCCGATGAATTTATACATGGTTTCACCACTTCACTGATAAACAAAATGGATAACAGAGCGCTGCTCCTCTTTGGTGCTTATCAAAAGTGGGCGGTCATCTTTAAACTGTCCCTATGACGTCACCGTGTTCGTCTGTACCGTGATGTCACGTGCTTAACCCTCTTGACATCTTTAACACCAATATTGACGGGTTAAAAGACAATGGCATGGTTATTGTAATTTCTATTACAACAATATTGACAGGTTACAAGACAATGGCTTGGTTATTGTAATGTCTATCACAACAATATTGACAGGTTACAAGACAATGGCTTGGTTATTGTAATGTCTATCACAACAATATTGACAGGTTACAAGACAATGGCATGGCTATTGTAATTTCTATTACAACAATATTGACAGGTTACAAGACAATGGCATGGTTATTGTAATTTCGATCACAACAATATTGACAGGTTACAAGACAATGTCATAGTTATTGTCATTTCTATTACAATTTTAAGGTTTTCATTTGAAGCCCGCTCGTATAAACTAAAGTGTGAGCCTGCCCTGCTACCAGACGCGACCATCGGGTGGCAGGTGTGAGATGACTAACTTCTAGGTAACGACATCACCATTCTACTGGGGGGGGGGGGGGGATCTGGAGGCCGCCCTGGTATCTGCAACCCATGTGTGTCTGAATAATGGGAAGGTCATTGGAATGACCACCCGACCAGACGACTCTGACAATGTCATTGACTTGGCCCTGGTGTCGCCCACCACTGCGCCCAGTTGCGTCATGACAGTGATCACTATCCTTGTGTCATCTTGATCGATAAAACAGGGTCAGAAGTCAAGAAAATCAGATAAATGTCTTCCTGTATGACAAGACAGGGCAAAACGCCATCAACAAGATTAGAAGAAGAAAACTAAACTCCTCCGACAGGAGACAAAAAAAGATGGTTGCAACCATCATGGTGGAATAGTGAGGTCGAAAAAGCGTGGCTGGGAAAGAGGCAGGCTGTCATAGCATGGCCCGAAAGACTAACATGTTACCGTGTGAGCTGACGTACCTGAAGAATGATGTCCGTAGGACGGCGACTTTCTTCAAATAATGCGCCAAACAGGTTATCCGTGCCGAGAAATGGGACGAATTCTGAAGAAGGGTGATACCCTATCAGATAACAGATAATAGATCGCCTCTAGGTAGAGAATTTAGTCGCCAGTGACTTGAATAAGCGGCCGTGGATCAACACCAAAGGAAATGGTCATTGAGAGAAGGCGAGTTAGTGGGTAGTATAACGGTAAAATACCTCAAAACTCTGTGACAAGGCCATCGTGGGGTAAGGGGGGGGGGGGGGAAGAAGAGGCTCCATACTTAATTCTCTCGCCAACCCATCACCCCTTCCCACACACATACACTTTGCTCTCTAGCATGGTTGCAGGGTGTCTTTTTAGACAATATCTATAGAAGTCAAGCCATACACAATCCGGTGGACGTCAAGGGGAAGCCAATTTTTTTAATTATCCCTAGCAAAGTGTGCTTCTGAACAAATTCTTGCAATAATAGTGATACTCAGAGACTTTACATTCAAAGGTAGACAGTGAAAAGGTGATAGAAGGAGAAAAATACATAAAGAAATAGTGAACACTAGCAAAGATGTTAAGGACATGTGGCTGAATCAGAATTGAAAGGAGAGTAGGACAAATCATGTGGAAGATTGAACATTCCATGTGCCAACAAATAAGCGTCAGTTTGGGAAACACCAAGTACCGTTGGATTTTTAAAATGAAATGATGGCGCAGTTTTCTTCTTCTTCTTCTTCTTCAGCGTTCCGAGCCATTGAGGTTCTTTGCTGCAAATACAATCCGTCTCCATTCGTCTCTCTGGTGGACCTTCTCTTGCCAGTCGTTGATTCCAAGTGCTTGTAGGTCTGTACATGTATTATCTCTCCACCGCCTTCTTGGTCTACCTCGGGGTCTACGGTCATTTATTTCCTGAGTGTAAGCGAGTTTTGTTTCCCTATTATCTTCCATTCTTTCTATATGCCCCAGCCATTGTAGTCTATTAGCCTTCATGATACCAGTTATTAGCGGGGACTTAAACAGATCATAAATGTCTTTGTTACTTCTTCTTTTCCACTCTCCACTTTGTATATCCCTAATGGGTCCAAAGATGCGTCTTAAAATTTTGTTCTCAAAGGTTTGTAACAAGGCTTCGTCTCCTTTCGTTGTACTCCAGGTTTCAGAGCCATATAGCACAACTGGTCTGATCAGTGTTTTGTATATTGTGATTTTGGTGTTACGAGATAGCGCCTTTGATTTTAGTAGATGTTGTAGTGCATAGTATATCTTATTTCCAGAGTTGATTCTAGTTTGTATTTCTTCCCTTATGATGTTGGAGCAGTTGAAGATCGTACCCAGGTATTTGTATATTTCCGTTCTTTTAATGGTCATATTATCTATTTGTATGTGGCCAGAGTTTCTAGCCATTCCGTCTCTTGAAATTACCATATATTCTGTCTTATCTTGGTTGATAACCAGCCCCATCTGTTGGGCTTTTTCCTTTAAGTGAGTCAATATTTCCAATGTCTTTTGTTCACTTTGCCCTATAATATCTATATCATCTGCATAACCAAGCAGCTTGGATGTTCCTCCAATATCACATTCCTCCTTTACCTTCCTTACAACTTTCTCTAGAGCCAGATTGAAGAGTAGCGGCGATAGTGCATCACCCTGTTTCAAGCCAGATGTTATTTGGAAGGGGTCTGATTTCCTGCCTTTATATGTTACTATATTATAAGTATCTTCCATGCATAGTCTGGTCATGTTGATTAACTTCCTTGGTATTCCAAATTCCTGCATAGCATTCCATAGACTATTCCTATGGACACTATCATAAGCCTTTTTAAAATCCACAAAAATGTTATGGAGATCTCTTTTATATTCCCAATGTTTCTCGGCTATTTGTCGTAAGATAAATATCTGATCTATTGTTGATCTGTTTTGTCTAAAACCTGCCTGGTAGTCACCTAATATGTCTTCTGAATATGGTTTTAGTCTATTTAGTAATACTGCGGATAGTATCTTATAGCTTGTGGACAGTAGTGATATTCCTCTATAATTTCCACATTGGAACTTGTCTCCTTTCTTAAAGATAGGTATCAATAATGACTCTTTCCAGTCATGGGGTAATTCTTCTGTCCTCCAGATTTTTAATATTAGTTCGTATAGCTTTAGATGTAATGCATGGCCACCTGCCTTTATAAATTCAGCAGCAATTCCATCAGTCCCAGTTGCCTTATTGTTTTTAAGTCGTGTGATTACATATAGGATTTCTTCAAATGTAGGTTCTTCAATTTGTGGTTCGCATGTTAGAACCTCTTCCTGTGAGAAAATGTTACTTGGAGCTTCACAATTTAGTAATTCAATAAAATATTCTTTCCATGTGTTGCACATTTCCTCATTGGTATTTATCATATTCCCATTTTTGTCTTTTAAACCATATGTGTTTTGTTGGTGCCCTCGTTTCATTGACTTCAGTTCTTTAAAAAATTTTCTGGATTCATTTTTCTGGTGATTAGTTTCCATATCTTTGATTATATTACTCATATATTCTCGCTTCTGCTGTCTGACTATTATCAGTTTTAATAACAAAAAATAATATATTTAAGAGATTATCATAATACATTTTTTTGGGGGTTCGCATATCCTTTACAGGACATCGTTGTCAACATCAGCATCCTTCAGCTGATTGGTGATTTCTTGGCATGATTACGCTCAGTAGTTTGCCATTGCTTTCTGAGCGACCGGCTCACATACCCCTAAGTTACCTACGCGGAGAGAACCGCTACCGATTCTCGCGCACGTCACGTTACTCACGAGAATATACCGTATTACGGTGAACGTCGTATAACGCCTAGACCAGGGAGACGGCATCATAATACATAGAAGAGATATATGATGATATGAGACTTGGACATAGACAAGGGGAGATCTGAGGGAATACAACCAACCAGACTGTCGGCACTTGCAGATTGGGGTAAAATATCGCAAGACAATGGCATTGAAAGGTGTCAACACACGAATTGATACATGCTGTGGATATTGCAAGATGAGGAGACACAGGATCGCCTACACCAGTAGATAAGGCGCGTGATAATGTCCAGAAAGTTGACATACAAATAATATTGTATAGTGGTTGTCATGGCAGCTACAGTAACAAATATGGCGTCAACCGTGCGGTCTGTCATTGTGTCAGTGGACCGTGTCGTGACTCGTGAATGTCGTTTCCGGCCAGATAAGATACTTGAAATGTTCGCAGAAAGGGCGCCATTTATACACAAACATAACTCAGATTGTCTGAAATCACAAGATTGCTGATCGTAGACATCACAGACTCTAGACGCACCATGCGGAATTTTTAAATCAGTATTTGAAACTGAGGAGAAAGGGGGAAGGGGTGGAGAAAAGGTGGAGGAGAATGAGAAGGGTGTGGAGAAGATCAAGCAGAAGGAGGACAGGGAAGGAGAGACTGAGACCGATAAATGTTTACCATGTTGGACATTTCAGCTCGATTCCAGAGAGATTTCAAAACATTTCGTTAAGTTAGTTGCATGTCCTTTACAGAACGTAGCAGTCAACCCCAGCATTTTCTGACTGTTCGTAAATCCCTGGCAAGTTTACGTTCAGTAGTTTGCCATTGCTTTCCGAACAACCGGCACCCATACCATTTCATAAAAAACCAACGTAAGGCAGTCTGCTGCCAAATCTCCCACAGCTGTGTTTCGAACGCGGGTATGCGGGATTACGAACTTCGTCCGTAACACCTTGGCCATGGAGCCGGCTTATTATTTCGTTATTAACTGTTCATTAATATTTTTTTATTCTTAAATTTTATTCAGGACTTTTCATCATTACATTTTCATTTGTAACTGTTTATTTATTGTTAACTTTTTATCCTAACATTTTCATTCTGAACTTTTCATTAAATTGTCATTTTTAACTTTCCATTATAAGCTTTTTAATCTGACCTTTTCGTTCGTTTGTAACTTTTTTTTATTAACCTTGCATTCTTAACGTTTCATTTTTAACTATTAACTTTTGACTTATTATTCTTAACTTTTCATTTTTAACTTTTCATTACAAATGTTTCAATACCAAGAAACGAGTATTGTGTACAGATATTGATGTGGCTTGTCTACCCACTGACGAACCTACAGAAAGACCTGTTTGGTCTCTATGCTACCGATGTGTTGTGAGGAGCTGCGGTTTATGGTCGGGTGTTGTTGACGTTAAGGGAGTTGATGTTTCAGTGCTTTATTTATGGGGTATTGAACTGAACGTATTGTACTGAGTTTTGTTCTGGTTATAAATTTTAAATATCTCGGTTGCTACACTACCACGTATGTCGTCAACGTGCAATACGCGTTACACACTTCATGGACATTCGTTTATGAATGAAAGGCAACAAACGCCCGCAGAAGTCGGATGTGTGGGTCGAAATATGCAAATATCGCTGCTCTGCTGGAAACTCACACAATGCGATTATGTTCAAAACAAACAAAAACATTAATCGGATGAATGACGACGAAGAAGAAGGAAGCAAAGTTTAAGGACCATTTCCTTCCCACGACGTGAGACGTTTTGCGTTTATGGTGTTAGCCCCACGTTTTTAATAGACCAAGACTTACTTGATGGGGATTCGAACACATGACCTCCGGACCAGTAAGCATGCGTGGGTATATGGTGTTAGTTCCATATTTGTTTTAAAATAGACTACTGACACTTAGTGGATATGGTCATTATAGCGATACATCCCGAACTGTCCAAAACATTTATGGTTCCCATGTATGCTGGGTTGACTTGGAAACTTAGATGATTAATTCTTGCCTCGTTAGGGATTCGAACACAGAAAGGCGTTGTTGTAACCATGCATTACAATCAAACAGGTCAATCGTTTTCAGTGTCAAGGCTACACAGTGACATCTGGCGGAAGATGTGGCAAAGAAATAATGTACATAATCGACATATGCAAAGTTTATATCACAAAAATTAACAACATCATGAAAACAGAAACATCACAATGACAAAATCTGCTGCCCTAACAGTTCTGATTGGACTGTTTTCAGTGTGGAGACAAACACGGGTTTAAAAGGCAAGACTATCGACTTAACTGATCCGCGTGTTATCCGATATGGTTCGGTCTCAACACTTACCGGCCAAACGTAGAGGGAGAATAGGAAAAGGGGGCAAATAGATACGAGTAATTAAGAACCAGTATACGTAGACTGGGCTTTGTCAATCTCAGTAGATGTGCCTAGTCTAGGATCAGCTCTCACCAAGAGCACCAGGTCTTCTAGGTATCTCTTTGAGTGACAACGAGGAAAGACCAGGTGGAGTCAGGACTGGACAGTGGTTCCGAATAACGACCGGCTGATCATACATGATCCTAGCTAAGCCTATTGGAGCCTACTGAATATTTATTGGAGTCGACTGAGGTATCATCTCACCTGTATTCCCGATGTCACGCCACAAATGTCTACAGCAGTTACGTATTTAATTGCATCGTTGATGTATATTTATATTATTCCTTATCATCATCATTCTGCAAATATCAGTTTTTCATAGTGATAGTAATAAAGAGTTGTAGTTTGTTTTAACCCATAGTTATCTGTTATTTTCCAAGTGTGCATACGTGTTTGTGTGTACCTGGATTGGGATTAATTACAACCAAGGAATGGGAGTATTACCAGGAGGAAAACTTCCTTGCCTAGTAGTCCATGGGTAGACTTAAACCTAGGCATCTAACCTTCTCCTTCCCATGCCTTTGGGGTTACTAGTACCAGCTACTTTTATCTTTTAAACGAGCCATTCTCATCTGCACTCTTGGGTATCCAGGGGCTTAATCTTTATTTCAGCCATGTAGATTTTGTCCCAAGTTTCTCTCTGTCGTCTGGAGTGTAAGGAATCTGAACCTACCTCAGGACTAATCACTAGCGGGAGAAACAGTGACTACTGATTACTGGACGGCAAGTCTGGAAACAAATTAGTCGTCTGACAAATTGATTGCCTGTCCGGTGTAAGCAAAAAAAAAAAAAAAAAAGCGGGTTCAACCCCTACACCGGTCAGTTGGGCTAAAATGTTGACTTCTCGTCCTTGATTTGGGGACGTAAATTTCAAGTACTTCAGAAGTCGGAGTGGATTCGTCTGATGGCGAGGGACACCGGTAATAGGGAAGGCTAAAGCAAATATCAGTCCAGTGCACTAGACGCAGCAGCAAGTGCATGGACGAGTATGAGCTCAGAGCGAACGGGAAAAAAAAAATCACAGAAAAATCTTGCACCAAACATTATGTCCTTTAAGACTTGGTGAACATGCTCAAGAAGGTTCAAGCTGTCGTCATACACCATGAGAGGCTCGACACACTGAACACATCACACTTAGTCTAGAAACTTACATATATGTACCGGAGCACTCAGACGTGCACGGCACAGAGCGAGCTGATCGGTTGGTGGACATATCGGTGGGATGATCGAGGTGGGAAGAGCTATCGGTGGGTCAGGCATCGTCAGCGCCATGAGAGACGCTGGACGAGCAGATGCTCGCTTGCTTGTGTTCGCTGGCTGTGATCTCCAGCGTGAAGTCCTGTATGTCGGATGAAGACATCCTGTTGTCCAACATCAGTGTGATGTCATACCGGACCTGAGGTTTGCGTGAGTATCCGTTGTCCCATGTCTAGCGAATTGGTGTGCAGACTGGTGGTTCCTCGCCGTGCAGGCAGACACTCTCCGACTTCGGAGGAATCAACGATCGTACTGACTTCAGCCAGGACTCAGAAGGGACCTGTTGCCCAGGACGCTCGGCGAGGACGCGTCAATAGGTCTAGGCCAGTATAGAACCCAGCCCTGGTGCCTTGGAAACACCTCTGTTGCCCAGGACGCTCGGCGAGGACGCGTCAATAGGCCTAGGCCAGTATAGAACCCAGCCCTGGTGCCTTGGAAACACCTCTGTTGCCCAGGACGCTCGACGAGGACGCGTCAATAGGTCTTGGCCAGTATAGAACCCAGTCCTGGTGCCTTGGAAACACCTCTGTTGCCCAGGACGCTCGACGAGGACGCGTCAATAGGTCTTGGTCAGTATAGAACCTAGCCCTGGTGCCTTGAAAACACCTCTGCGCCCCACGAGCAGATGACTTTCAGGACACTTGGTAGTCTGCTTCTTTGTCCAGGGCGGGATGAAAGTGGGGCGGGGCGCCGTCGAACACTAATTTGTGAAGGGCGCAAGACACTTAATTATTCAACACAGAACTGGTACTGTCTGTTGTTGTACGCTAGATGTTGTTGTACGCTAGAGGTTATGTTAAAGCTGGGATCAGAGCACCCGTGAACCTGTCCGGGATGCGACGATGACTTTCCTAACTAATCACTAATTACATTCTATCTTATATAAGAGTTAGAAGGTAAACACACAACACTGAGAGAAAGAGAGAGAGAGAGAGAGAGAGAGAGAGAGAGAGAGAGCGAGAGAGAGAGAGAGAGAGAGAGAGAGAGAAAGAAAGAAAGAAAGAAAGAAAGAAAGAAAGAAAGAAAGACGTAGAGAAAAGGAGAGGGAGAGAGAGATTGAACATAAATATTAACTGTGTCAAATTGTGCCATATCAGGTCTATTCAAGAACAAGGCACGAACAATCTCCAAAGAAACAAAATTAAAGTTCAGGTTGCTGGATAAGCAATAAGGTCAGTGAGTTAGTGTCGACAGAAAAGATCACATAACCGCGCGGCACAAAGCATGCAACAAACGTATATAAACCGTCTAATATTTGATTAGTTTTTGTGACGTAATGTGTACCGCTATTTGGGGATCTCGGTGGTTGCATGAAAAGACGTTTTCATAATTGATAACCTCTGAGTAAATGTAATGTGTAATGTGTTCTGTGTAATTTGGGAAGTGTACTTTTATCCTCGGTGACTTATGAGACCTTCTCTGTAATAAAGAGGATAAGGACGCAATTCGTAACCCTTATACCATGTTCGAAACACAAATGCGAACGATTTGGCAGCAGACCGCCTTAGTTTTCATACGATAGTACGGTGCCGGTCGTATAGTAAGCAATGGCAAACTACTGAACGTAAACTTGCCAAGAAATTGCAAACTGCCACAAAATGCTGGGGTCTACTGTAACGTCCTGTAAAGAATATGCAACTAACTTTAACCTAGAGAGTAGTGAGACGCGCAGGTTCATATTTCTCTGACTTACAGAGTCGGGAGTTTGATATTAGCGCGGGCGATTTGGCAGCAGACCGTTTTGTGTTGATTTTGATGGATTGAGGCGTCGGCTGTTTAAAAAAATAAAAAGCAATGTCAAACTACTGAACTAACACTGCCTAGTAATCACAAATAGCCAATAAATATTACTGTTGATTGCAACGTTCTGTATAGGACATGAAACTAACTATAACTGTTATTATTTTACCATACCATGCTTGCAATCCAGAGATAGGGTGGCATCATGGATACTGAACATACACATGTATAACTTTTTTTTTATCGTTTCCATCCTGTTTCAGGATATTGCGGTCAACACCAGCATCTTTCAGCTGTATGTTTGATTCCTAGGCTAGATTACGCTCATCAGCACTCCACGACTTTCTGAGCGACCGGCTCCATACTCTCATAAGTCACTGGTGCGACTCGAACCGCTTCCAATTCTCGTGCACTCACGTCAGCCACGAGAGTATTCGGGGTTACAGAGAAAGCTGCTAGCTCCTCGGCCAGGGAGCCGGCACATGTATAACTGCTCTCATAAATTTTAAAGATTTGTACAAACAAAAAGTAGATTTGGACCAAACAAAAATGAATTACGGGAAATGAGAAGTAGGCGTGCGTCATATTATGATTTTTTTTTTTTGGGGGGGGGGGGGGGGTTGTTCGCATATCCTTTACAGGACATGGCTGTCAACATCAGCATCTTTCAGCTGATTGTTGATTTCTTGGCTAGATTACGCTCAGTAGTTTGCCGTTGCTTTCTGAGCAACCGGCTCACATACCCCGTAAGTTACTGACACGGCTCGAACCGCCACCGATTCTCGCGCACGTCACGTTACTCAGGGAGTATACGGGATTACAGAGAAAGTCGCTAACACCTAGGCCAGGGAGACCGGCTATATTATGACTTACAAGTTGTTAATATAGCAGCAGACATGTATTATAACGCAAAGACCACATCTCGGCGATATATAACCCATTAAGAGATACGCTAAGGCCAACTACGACGATCAATCATCCCACGACACTGAATCAATTAAGTTTTCAATGGTTTCTTGAAGAACTGTCTCTCTCGTTTGTCTGTCCACCCGTGGTACTCTCCGCAATTTGCCCAGAAACCACATTTTCAATGCTACTTAGTGTTTCTTTGCGTGTTTGGGAGTCTCCGTGGCGAAGTGATCAAGCCGTTTAACTCGGGCTCCGAAGGTTGTGGGTTCGATTCCGGGCCGCGTCCTTCGGTTCACGAGTGAAATTTTTCGGAGACTCCTGTGGGTCGTCGCTAGAGCTACGGAGTTCGTGCTTTGTGCGACGCTTTCCCGGTGCAATGGAGTCGACCCTGTAGACTTTTAAGCGACTTTTTTTGCGTGTTTGCAAACAACGCAGTATTACTTCGGGCTACCAGAAAGATAATGCTACCAACTCCACCGAAATGGATATGTAGCAATCTTCAGACTCCCCACAGGACATCACAGGCTGGACTATCACTTGTTCAATAAACTAAAGATACGAGATACTGATGAATGTAATTGTGCCAATGGTTACCTGGCGGCTACACACTTGCACTTGCTGCAAACATGTCCAATACATACACAACAATTGTGGCCCACGCTCGCTCATTTCAAGGATAAATGACAAGGATATGTCACCAACCTAAAGTACACTTTAAAAAAAAGTTAGTTGGATATCTTTTACAAGACACCGCAGTCAACCCCAGCATTTTTGTGGCTATTTGTTATTCTCTTGTCAAGTTTACGTTCAGGAGTTTGCTATTGCTTTCTGAACGACCGGAACTCATATCTTATTTTAGGAAACCAACGCAAGGCAGTCTGCTTCCAAATCGTCTGCAGCTGTGTCTCCAAGGCGGCATGTGGGATTACGATTTGCATTCGTAACCTCTTACCCACAGAGCAGGTCAAGTAAATTGGCAGCTTTCTTTAAATATATTCAGGATGGTGTATGAAGATGCATGAAGACGAAGCAGATTAGAAGCAAACACTGAAATTCTTATTAGAAGCAAACACTGAAATTCTTACATTTACAAACAACGTCGCTGGCCCAGTGGTTACATACATTATGACCACATACTGTATTTTCAACACTAAATGGTGCAAGAGCGGTGGTTATCGTACAAAAGCTATTCCAAAGTGACTGTAAAATTGGATAAGCATTGAGATATTGCAATTTTCCCGCCTATGAGCCGGATTATACCGCTCTCTTTCATTTCCGCAAAGATTCATAAAACTCTCAATGTTCACACCCACTCATCCAGAACAATAAAATAGCGGGGAATATGGCGTCGAAAAACCGTTATTGATTTCTCCCAAGGGGTCAAAATTGGTGTTGAGTGCTCGCCATTATAACTAGCACGGCTGGGTAAACTTTCATAGAGTTCTTGTAACAAGGCAGGGGCAACTGGGGCAGTTATTGCTCGTATACAACAACCATAAATACAAATTCAAACGTTGGCATTCGGATACGATGCGGTCACATTCATGACCATTGTTCCTTTAGTGAAACAAGCACCGAATGTACTGCTACAAACAATCTAATGGCCCCATTTCTGCAATATGAAGTTTACTTTTCAAACGATTTTGCCAAATGAGTAAGTTTAAAAAGTTGGTTCCATATCCTTTACATAGTATCGCGGTCAACTCCGAAATTGTTTGCCTCTATAAGATTTCTTGTCAAGTTTAGGTTCAGTAGTTTGTCATTGCTTTCTCAACGACCGACGCTCGTACCATTGTATGAAAACCAGCACAGTGTGGTCTGCTTTCAAATCTCCTGCAGTTGTGTTTCGGGCGTGGAACGTGGAATTGCAAATTACGATCGTCACCCCTTCACCACAGCATCGGTACAGTAAGTAAAGAACTATTTCCCTCACCGTAGTGCACACTGGCTGTATTGTTACACTTGATAGTGTATTGTTACACTGGCTGTATTGTTACAGGGTGTATGGTTACACTGTGTGTGTTGTTACACTGGCTGTATTATAACACTGTGCGTGTTGTTATCCTGGCTGTATTGTTACACTAGCTGTGTAGTTACACTGTGTGTATTGTAACACTGGCTGTATTATTAAACTGTGTGTGTTGTTACACTGATTGTGTATTACACTGGCTGTATTATTACAGTGTATGTTGTTACCCTGGCTGTATTGTTACACTGTGTGTGTTGTTACACTGGCTGTATATTACACTGGCTGTATTATTACGCTGTGCGTGTTGATACACTGTGTGTGTTGTTACATTGGGTGTATTGTTACACTGTTTGTTGTTATACTCACTGTATTGTTAAACTGGGTGTATTGTTCCACTGTGTGTATTGTTACACTGGGTGTATGGTTACACTGTGTGTGTTGCTAAACTGGGTGTGTTGTTAAACTGGGTGTGTTGTTAGACTGTGTGTTGTTACACTGGGTGTATTGTCGCACTGGGTGTGTCATTACACTGGCGGTATTGTTACATTGTATTGTTACACTGTGTGTGTTTTTACATTGACTGTGTTGTTACACTGTGTGTATTGTTACACTGTGTGTGTGTTGTTATACTGGCTGTATTGTTAAACTGGGTGTATTGTTACAGTGTGTGTTGTTAGACTGTTTTGTTACACAGGGTGTGTTGGTACACTGGGTGTGTTGGTACACTGTGTGTGTTGTTACACTGTGTGTGTTGTTACACTGGGTGTGTTGTTACACGGGCTGTATTATTACACTGTGCATGTTGTTACCCTGGCTGTATTGTTACATTGTCTTGTTACACTGGCTGTATTGTTACACTGGGTGCATTGTTACACTGGCTGTATTGTTAAAGTGGGCGTATTGTTACAGTGTGTGTTGTTACACTGTGTGTGTTGTTACACTATGTGTATTGTTACGCTGGCTGAATTGTTACATACAAAGTAACTTTGACCATTTTCTAGTTTGATTTTTGGAGAAGAAAATTGAGAATTTTGTAAGAAGAGAATGAACAAACGCTGAGATATTCAGGGTTTCAGATAGCGCTAGATCATTCATCAAAGCGAAAAGGAACAATGGCAATTCATGGGGCATGTCACAAGAAGAGGTGGAATATGCCTGGTATCTTCTTGCTTGGCTCGTGGTAGATGATCTGACACTCTTCATGAAAACATACATGCAGTAATTGTAGAACAAGTGCGACACCAGCGTCCTAGAAGTGGAACGTCGCTGATTATAGACAGTGTTACAACACCCAGCTGTCCACAGTCTCATTCAGCCTCGCAGTAGGTCGGAGGGCAGACGGACGTTAAATCTCAGCTTCAAATAATAGAAAGATAGAACAGATACAGAAAGCCGACAAGTCGACAATAAAGAAGACTAAAGAGAGATATTAAGGCAGCACACCCCATGATTCAAAGAAGATGATCACATGAGAGTCAAACGGTAACCTAAGTTGACAAAGCATCAAATACTGTGTGGAGAAAATGTAATAAAGTGTATAGAAATATTCCACATAAGAAGAAACATTCATAATGGAGAGGATAATGATACCTACTAAACACACACATACCTTCATCCAGAGCGTAATGGCTTAGGTAGGGATGAAGATGCTCATGCCCCAGCATGAATGAGGAACTGCATGAGGATACCCAGGGGACATTTTGAATCTCATAGCAATGTTACGCTCCGGTGTTCTGAAACAAAGGAGACTGGAGGTACACGACATCCAAGTAGGGACTAGGAAGCGCGCATCCGACATACACAATTTTTATTTTTTATTTTTGTGATGTGTTTACTTGAATATCATTCTATCCTATTATGAGAATGCAAAGAGATGTCCGATGGAATTGAACAATAGTAAGACATTATACTAACACACAGTATCAATGTTGTTACATGTCAAGGGTACACATACCAAACAAACTATCAAAATGGTTGCAATTGTCATGTACCAATAGAGGGTATACGGTACACATAACAGCTGACAAGATTAGCCTAGAGTAGAGTTAACAATAGAATAGTGACAATCACCATGAAAGCTTGGTATAGCATAAGGCACGGAGAATAGTGATGATAAATCAGCAGTAGAATGACGAACTCAAGAAAGGGAAACCACTCAGGAGGCAACGACCTCAAAACATCACGTGACGTGACGGAGGAGACGTCAGAGCTTCGAGAATGCTAAATGGCAGTTAAGGCGAAGCTGGACATTTGGAAGGTCATAAAATGTGTCCAGGCATTTGATAACATCGAATAAGATATATTAACATCGCCATTAAGTTCGTCAATATGTCCTGCGATGGACCAGAGCACCAAACTACGTTATTAAGATGAGTTTGGCTCAAAGTTAACGAAGTTTCACTGTCAAGGTACATTGACATTGTGCAGTTTGTCAAAGATGGCCAGCCAGTGCTGTAAGTTTGACATTTATTAACGTTAACATGAAATGTTGTGAAGAAGCTGCTGCTCCCTAGACGCTAGCTAGTGGACATCTAGAAATAATAATATTTGTACCAGTCGTCTCACATCAATATTTAACATCCGTCTGCCCTCCGACTTACTGCGAGGCTGAGTGAGACAGTGGACGGCTGGGTGTTGTAACACTGTCTATAATAAACAACGTTTCACTTCTAAGACGCTGGTGTTGCTACAATTTTTACAACTACAGTTCTACAATTACTGCATGTATGTTTTTGTGAAGAGTGTCAAATCATCTACCACGAGCCATGCCTTTTTTGGCCCGTGCCCCCCTTCACAATATTTTCAGAACGTCATTCCCCCCCTTTCGTATTTCCTCCATAAAAATCCCCCCCCCCCCACAGTATACGTAATAATGGAAGCTAAGTTTAATAGCTCATACTAAAACAAGTCTAGACGTCTACATAAAACGTGATTTGTGGGTCTACTTACGTTATAAAATGAATTTCAGAAGGGTGAGACGTACAGAACTGTTAAATATGAAGGGAAAAACATTATCAAGTAATCGGTTCTTGTATCAACGCGATCTTGAAATAATCTGAATTCCCCCCGTGCTAGAATGTTTCTCTCTTATAATTACGCTCGCCGTCCAATCAAACAAAGTAGCAGATCAACGGGAACCAGAATCCATGTCAACGAAAATGACTGCAGCAACGATGGCATTCCACGTCAAATCAAACTTTATTAGTGGTAATCGTTCGGACAGTTTAGTACGTCACCATTCCCATGTTGATGGGAGGCCCTCCCATCAACATGGGAATGGTGACGTACTAAACTGTGAAAATATAACAAATAATTATTGGTAAATATACAATGTTAACAGCTGATTTCGATTCCATCCTAAGTAAATTGCATGTGGTCCACCGCTCTGTAACTACATTATGTTCCTCATTCTGACCATCTGACTTACGCTGATCTATGTGTGTGCAGACGCCATGACCTCTAACTGCTAATCGACCGGCAAGTTATGATGCAATCCATTTTCCTCATTTTCTCTGCGTTAAGCGTTCATCTCCCGGTAATTCTCAGTAATACCGACTATACCCATGTTTCCTCATCTTGCTGGAGTATCAGATGTCATGTCCAGAACGTCTTTCAGTTGGATATTGGTGTGGATATCTCGGTGTTGTGATCTTGTCCGCCCGTCTCTATGATCCTCCCAAAACCTGACTGACTTTGGTGACGTAGTCCGCCGTGACGCCATGTACCAACTTGTGTATTCTTCCGCTTCTCGGTTAACTCTCCTTGTTCCGTTTGCCACAATTTTCGTATCTTATTCTAAATCATTGACTCTTGCCTTCGACGCTACATGGCACCCTGGGGGGGGGGGGGGGGGGGGAATTCCCGACCGGTTGAGAACCACTGTATTAGAGCTACTCCTTCACAGTGAGGAGCATTTTCTTCTATGAGGCCTGAGAAGCTTCACATGTGCTTAGAAGCTTGATGTCTGCTCTAATCCACCTTATTTCATAGAATCCAAAAATGCTAATCTTGTAATATTTCAATTCTTCTACCATATTTACCGTCTTTTCCAATTTATTTATAGTTCAAACATCCAGGTGACAATTTTGAAGATTTTCCTATGTGAAAGGAACTATAAGTCTGCAATCCTAACTCCTTGCGGCTTTCTCCTCATTGCATCATATCCCTTCTAAAACGGTCTCACTTCCTCTGATTTGGATGACTTCATCTTTGTTCCTTATCTTTAGACAAATACTTTTACCCTTTTTTACCTCATCTAACTGTGCTAAGACCTGCAAACACAAGCACAAACAATTATCTCATTCCATCTTGTTCCTCTTGTACCTTGCGGTGTCGAGGTGAAGTATAAACAGCAGGAGAGTGCCTGTTTATGGGCTTCATATATCGAGATTCCCATGGGCTCTGCTATTCCCTCTGTTTATTGTTTACATGGTTGGCCTCTTCTTCTGGTTCCATTTGCTCTGTCCATCATTGCTTGTTGTAGTATATTGTTAGTTGGTTGCCTAGTTATATGGCTGAACCATCTAACTTGCAGCTTTCTAACGAAATCTAGTGCTTCTGTAACTCCTACTTTAGCCCTTATTTCTTAATTTCTGATTTCCTCTCTTCTTGATACATTGAGTATTCTTCTGAGGAATCTCATTTCCATTGTAATATTTCTTTTCTCTTTTATTGTCATTGTCCAGGTTTGGCATTGGTAGCATACGGTTGGTGGAAAGATTGTGTTGTAGAGTGATTTTTAGTTTATGATTACCAAAAATTCAAAAACACATCCGAGAAATTTGAAATGTGTTATTGTTTTCTTCCTAAAAATCAGACCAAAATTATCTGTAAATTTATTATACAATAAAACAGAAATTGGACAAAACTAAAAGCAAAGCTTTTGTTAAGAACAAATATTTGCAAGGCAAGACATTTTCCAATTAACAGTCATTCAAACAACAGTATGCATTGAAAATAAGTTCCCATAGATATCTACCAGGAATTTTAGAACCAGGGCTGCACTAATAGTAGTAAAATTATCTCATTTATGTTGGTCATCTAGCATTAATAGTAGTAGAAAAATCCCATGTATGTTGGCCCTCTATGTGACGAAACGCCATGACAACACAAGAAATATTCTATCATTCTCTAAGTAAAAGAATAATTGTCCACCAGAAATAATCTGAGTCCCCAACCAAGGAATAAGGAAAAACTAACAGAGATTGAAAACAAGAGAAAAATACATTTTGACCACGCACGCCCCATCATTTCTGTAATGCTAGGTCTGAGAAAGCTTTGATGTACAGATCAAACGTAAAACCCAGACATCACGGCACCAGTCGGCAGGCCTATCAAAGGTTGAAAACTCGCTGTTGTCAGTACAAGGGAAGAGAAAGACAAAGTGTGAAATCTAGGCTGGGGACGACGTTGATACATCGTGGAGCCAGTCAGTTGAGATTGACGTGTTAGTTTACAATCCTGTGGTTGGAATAGGGACAGACACCTAACACCTTAGTTCAACAGGACCTAACGTGTGAACCAGCCATGGCAGAATGGGAGATAAGAGGGTCAGCCAGACCCGTCTGAAATAACACATGCGTCTGAAATAACACATGCGGTAAAAGTCCAGACTTTGGGGAGCCGGGACAACGTCTGTAGTTGCCACCACAAAGGAGCAATTAGGACCAGATGCTTAACACCTCACTGCAATACAGCGGCAAAGTAGGAACACATGGCTGACACATTTTTGCCAGCAACCCAGGAAGGCTGGTGTTAACGCAGATTGGAATGTAATGACGCAACTGCATCGCCGCCAAAGCATGTTTCATTGTTTCAGGAATGTGGCGGGGCATCGGTCAATTTGATTGGCAGAAATAACTACAGTCCATGTGGAAAATAGGTGGAGTTAATGAATAGGGGAATATTAATTAGCCAACGTGGAAACTAGCCAGGGATGAAGAGAATAAAACTACAAGCATGGCCAGCAAATCCTGAGACACATTCACAATAGCATTCATTGGATACCTACTGGAGAAATATTAACATTTCGTTCCGTTGGACTTCTGTATGAAGTATTATGATGGAATTTCCTAGCTATAACCCAGATCTCTTTGGAGCAATGGACAGTCAACATCTTATAGCAGGGTGTGACTTAGCCAAGTGAAGGGACCAATTTGGACTCCTTCAATCTGACAGTGAACTGCGTCTCACTGGGGGGAAGCATGACCTATGTGACCTCTTAAGTTATGTATACCATAGTATAATCATCATCATCATATGATCATCCAGACTAAAAATAATAAACACAGTTGTTGTATTTTAAACTCAGTTGTCTGTATACATTCTAAATGTTGATAAATGTTTGTGTAGTTTAAATATGTACACACATTTGGAGAACATTTAGTGGGGGTTCACACATATTGTCCAGAAGTGGGAATATATGTCAGGGAGGTACCTTGCCTATGCAGTCATAAGTAACCAGATTACGTTGCATAACTTAACTCCTCCTTTCTCACTTCTGGTGATACCAAGTACAGCCAAATCTATATAGATATATTCTATCTTCAACGAGCCACTTCTTGGCTGTTTTCTTAAGTATCAGGGATGGTGTCTTAAATCAGCAGAAAAGACACTAGTTCCATGTTTTCTCTCTGGGATCTGGGGTGGTAATTAGTCCCATCTGACAGAGGTAAGGGATCTCAAACTGCACCCAGAACTAAACCCCAGTAGGAGAAAACGAATTTGGCTGAGTGGTTGCCCATCTGGGATCAAACCCCAGCCAGTTGGTGACACTCTATCACTAACAGAAGTACAAATATCACATTAATGGTGGTACTATATCACATTAATGGTGGTACTGTATCACTAATAGTAGTGCAAATATCACATTAATGTTGGTCCTACAGTACTAGCAGCAGTACACATATCACATTAATGATGGTTCTGTATCACTAACAGTAGAATAAATATCGCATTAATGTTGAATTATGAATGCCCAAGTTTATCGGCATAGCACATCATGATGACGAACATAAATTAATCACCTAGATATGTGTAGTGACATATTAATGTCTGAAAAATGGATAATCATAAATGAATAAAATAAATTTGTGTAATCATAAATGAGTCTCTCAAAGAAATCATAAATGAATCATATAAAGATGTGTAAAACTAAATGAATATCTTAATCATAAATTAATCATATAAAGATAAAGATATGTAATGATAAATGAATCTCTCAAACAATCATAAATGAATCAAATAAAGATATGTAATGATAAATGAATCTATGAAAGGATAATAAATTAACTACCTAGAGATATGTTCTTCTTCTCTGTCTTGTTCCCTTTGTCCCCCATTGAGGTATGTCTCTCAACTGATTCACTCCAAGCCACTAAAATGACTCGTTCATGGTTGGTTGGAATTTCCAGCTAAAGTTTTTCCGCAGAATGGGGAAGCCAGCCTCCAGCCCAACCCTGCTTAGTTGCCTCTTCTGTCATGTATGGCAGGTTGCAGTGTGTTACCATCTATATGCTTCAAGTGCTTAGGAAGAATTATATCATTAAATGGTAAATCAGAAGACGAGATTGGGAACAGATGAAATACGGCA
Source organism: Cepaea hortensis (assembly GCA_963921405.1). NCBI lineage: Eukaryota > Metazoa > Mollusca > Gastropoda > Stylommatophora > Helicidae > Cepaea > Cepaea hortensis. Next base: position 119,374,967 of record OY992882.1, on the reverse strand, counting down.
AACCAGCTCACTGACAAATTGCACCATTACTAAAGAACAAAAACAAATGTTAAAAAGGCAAAGGTTTTATCCCATATGGCTTGGTCTCTTTTCCACAGGGCAAACTGCCTAAAGTCTCACACAAAGCACAAACTCTGTAGCTCCAGAGGCGACCCCCAGAAAAAACTGCACTTGTGAACCAAATGTTATAGCACAGAATCAAAACCTTTGGAGCGCAAGGCAGGTTGTGTAACCACTTCCCCATGGACACTCGCTGAAAATTAATTATATAACAATGAATAATGATAAATGAATCTCTTAAATGATTATAAGTCCATCACCCAGAGATTTATGAGATTAATTTATCCCTGAGAAATTTGTGCTAGCATCACTAGAAAGACTCGCTGAAAATTAATCACATAACAATGAGTAAAGATAAATGAATCTCTTAAATGATTATGTCCAACACCCAGAGATTTATGAGATTAATTTATCCCTGATAAAGTTGTGCTAGCATCACTAGAAAGGAAAACTCATTAAACTAAACTCACCGGAGATGTAATCTTTAAAGAGTAACAGTAACAGCATAACAGTGATCACGCAAACAGTAATACATCAGTGTAAACTTCACAATAACTCTAGCACCAAGTGTAGATATATCAACCAAACTACACATCAGAGACAACCATGTTGAAACTATTCACACCAAAACATAAAATAAAATTTAAAAAATAAAAAAAAGTACAGATGATAAAATACTTCACTAAGGAGATATTTGACATGTTTCCAATAATAATAAAAGAATTCAATAATTTCCCAATAGAAATAGGAAATATAGATAAAACAAACTAGTGTGAGGATTACCTAAAATTAAAGAAATGGGATGAAACATGACATAGCTTCAAATGCACAGCTGAATTATTCATCCAACTCTGACAAGACTAGAACTACAGTTTTGCCTGTATCAGATCAGGTTTATCCAGAAACACATTACATGCTGAACAAGTTGTGTTGTGTCAAGAACCCACATCACAGCACTCAGGACATTCCCATACGAGCTCCGTCCTCATCCTCAACAGCCAGCGAAGAGTCCCAATACTAATGGTAGCAGTAGCAGTCTGATTATGTTTCCTTGGAGTCCTGAGTGTTGTCCAGATCCTCTGGTCACTCCCTGCAGCACCATTCTCTCCAGACCGTGATAATCTATCTATTCTTCTGCACACACAGATCTCAAAGGATCCCGACCACATCAGCCTTGTCATGCGGAACGATGATCATCATAAATGCAACAATCTTTGAAATGACTGACAATCATCACTCCTCTGCCCTCTGCAAAGTAAAAGACCCCACCCACAACTTGAGGCATTTATGGTGTATAAAGTAATCATCAAGAGATTTATTTTTCTTCTCCTCATTTTTTCCTTTTCCCTCATTGGGACTTGTGTTCTCAACTGACTTATACTCCAAGCTCTTTAAAAAGACTTGTTTATGGTTGGTATTTTCAAAGGGTCACAAATTAGGCTCGCAGGCCTGTCTTACATTCAGCACTTTCAATCTCTCATCTTTTGTACATCAATTATCTATTGGGCATGTTACATTCACATAGGAAACAAGCTGCAAGCAAAACCCAAAGTATGTCCTACAAGACCACTAAACTGAGGGAGGAAATCTGGCTGACAGGAGCAACCCTTTGAGAAAACCTCTGGGGAAATGGTGATGACCTCAAGCAAACCATCTTGTTGTGCTGGAATAGATGCATAGCAAACGTTGATCGCTGGATAAGAAGAAGAGGAAGAAGATGAAGAAGACGACATATTCCTGACTTCCAGAAGAAGATGAAAAAGAAGAATAAGGAAAAAGAAGATGAGGAAGAAGAAGAAAAGACCACACATCTGTAAAGATGCTTTATAAAGCACCTGTTTCATGATGATAATAAGCGAGAGAAGATTCTTGACAGTCATTTTTCAAGGCACGAAAGGGAGTCATCACATGAACTGATCCATGCTGTAGGAGATCGCAATTTGTGGAGAGGCGTGATCACACGCGCCAGCCAGCAAGGCACTGGATGATGATGATGACGTATAAGGAAGTCTCATCTCATCTCATCTTGTTCCTCTTATACCTTGGTGTCGAGGTAATAAGTAAGCATTATCAAAATTTAAAAGAACACAACAAGCTACAACAACATAATTCCCGACCCCCTAAACTTGACAAATGAAGCAAGAATGGGAATGACTTGACAGAGAAATGAACAATATACAAGAACTGTTTGTCGTATTATGCAGTTATCAGCACAAACTGGCAGGAATCTACTGCTCCTTTGGTTCCGCTGATGGAATGTTTCCTTTCTTCTCAGACTTCTTCTGCTTCTTTGCCTCTTGTTCCTCAATAGGGGCTGGCTTGACAAATGGAATTTTCTCATTATAGCCTGAAATGAACATCAAAAGATACAATTAACATTCGGTTGCTTTCAGCAAGTATTCCAGCTTTTGGGCTGGTGTTGAATCTTCCTGATTATTCCATTCCCTAGCTGGCTGTCTTCTTGTCCTTGGTCTACTCCTACCATTTTCCTCCCGGTATTGTGTTCTTCATGTCTTAGAGTGTGACCAAGCCAAGATAATTAACACTTCTTCTTTGTTTTTTGTCTGTGTTCACTGACTTTAAATACAGCCATCACACGTTACTGCTACTACCACTAGCGAGTGCACTAGACTGATTTTGTGTGAGGGTTAGCTTTTTCTATTATCAGTGTTCCTCGCCATCAGACTTCTGAGGTAATGGTAATTTACATAAGAGGGGGCAATGTGGTTTCAAATTATGGTGTCCTCTTCGAGTGCTGGAGGTCCCGGGTTCAAGCCCTGGTGAGGGCCAGGATTTTTTCATGTGGACTTCTAGTTTCTAGTAAGAAAATTTCCCCTGATCTCTTGGTATTGAGATCGGATGCCCGTGTGTATTGTTGCGCACGTAAAAAATCCCTTGGCAGTTGGACATCGAAAAAGAGTAGCCTATCGGCGCTGCCTGGGTAAAATGTCGAATTAAAAAATCGACCCAAAGTATTTCAGGATCCTCACCAGTGCTACGGAGTTCTTGCAATGAGCTGAGATTCTCCAGACTGAGGCTTGAGTTAGGAGTAGAACGGAGCACTTATGGGTTACACCCGTGTACCATGATGTTGATCTGTTTACTAAACTAAAATAAACTGGTAATTTACGTTCCCAAGTCAAGGATGAGAAGTAAACATTTCAGCCCAACTGACTAGAGTGTGAAACGAACCCATTATGCTGCAGTTTGAAGATACAGTTTAAGTGTGCTAAACCTCTCAGCCATGCCAACCACCTGTGTGATGACTTTAAAAAGGTTATCTTTATTCTGTTGTATGTTCCAGATCGTGCTCATTTGTCAAGTATGCAAATGAGTGGGCACAAGAAATTTCAAACTAATGATACTTTGTTGAATGGCAGAACATCACAAGCTCTCATATAATCACTTCCATCTCTCGTAACAAGAGTGTCATCGCTTCTCGGCCTTTTGGCTAAGATCAAAGTGTAGTGTAGTTCCTGCACTTGAACTTGCCGGGAGCCAGGATGATCACCCAACACAACCGACACCTAGGAACACGGGACCTAGTGGGACGACTCTTGCCACTCTGGGAACCGTGAGCCTTTAAAATAAAAAAATTTTAAAAAAAATTTGGGCTCATAAGTGGACATAATAAGCCTTGACATGCTTCAGCCATGTTGGATATATGGTGCTAATCCCATGATTGTATAGACCAATCAGTATTCGATAAGTCATGTGATCAATATTATATCAGCTGCCTTTGCTTCCCATGAAGTTTCCTAGTACCCTATGTTGAATTTCCCCCCAGGACATGCTGGTGTGATGGGGAACTTACAGATGGACAGATTGGTTGGGTCTGCACCACTTGGTGGGGTATTGGTGCATGATAAGGCAGATGTGGTCGGAACCTATTGGAATCGTGTGTATCGTGCAGAATAAACAGATCATCACGGCTTGGAGAGAATGGTGCTGCAGGGTGTGACCAAAGGATCTTGCTGACAGACACTCAGGACTCTGAGGAAAGGCCAGACGGACACATAAACTGCTACTGGTTTCATTAATATAGGGACTCTTCACTGGCTGTTGTAGATAAGGGAGTCTCTGTGGCAAAGTGGTCAAGCCGTTTGACTCATGCTCCGAAGGTTGTGGGTTCGATTCCGGGCCGCACCTTTCGGTTTACGAGTTAAATGTTTCGGAGACTCCTGTGGGTCGTCACTAAAAGCTACGGAGTTCGTGCTTTGTGCGACGCTTTCCGTGCTGCGGAAAGAGACCGAGCCATATGGAATAAAACCCGGTGCAATGAAGTCGACCCTGTCGACTTTTAAGCGACTTTTTTAAGATAAGGATGAAGCATGTATGGGAATGTCCCAAGTTCTGTGATAGTGGTTCTTGACTCAACTCAATGGTTTAAATGGGACATAACATCAAGAGATGAATAGTAAACAGGGTGTTAATGTGCACAGTATTTCAATTGTCTGACTATGAAATTACTAAATCGGTGCTGTGGCTTAGGGAATAGTGAATATGCATTTCACAGTTTCCCGACACACTGAGTCGAGGGTTCAAAATCACCCGTGGGCGATTTGGAAGCAGACTGCTATGCCTTGATTTCGATAACGGCAAACTATTGAACTAAATATAGCCTAGTAATCACAAAGAGCCAATGAATGTTGAGGTTGATTGCAATGTTGTGTATAGGACATGCAACCAAATTTAAGATCTTATCAAAAAAATTTGTTTGCAAACTGATTTTTGTGTGTAGATTAGTTTCCCCTATTACCAGTGTCCCTTGCCATCAGGTGAACTCACTCCGACTTCAGAGGTACTTGCAATTTACATCCCCAGGTCAGATCCAAGAAGTCAACATTTTAGTAAACTGACATGTGTAGGGGTTGAACCCACTGCCTCAGCATCAGCACACAGGAAGTTTAAGAATGAGTGCTCATCAGCCATGATGACCTCCATTCAGAAATGCTTTCAGCAATCCCAACTCTGGCCGGGGAGAAGGAGTAAAGGTGCTGGTTGCTGAGATGTTCGAGTGTGTGCCTGTGTCTCAGAAATTACAGGGTTTATTGATTTCTTGCATCCATTATAAATCCATCAAATCTCACAGCTTCCTGCTGACACTAATGTCTCCCATCTCAGCAAGGATACTGTCTCACCCATGTCATCTAAATCAGCAGTTGCCATCTACACTCAATGCTGATATACAGGACCACAATGTCTTACTGTTCTTTATTCACTCAAAGGTTTAAAGGCGAGAGGGTAGACTTTACTGCACAAACCTGTACATTTACCCAGTCTTCTTCCGCAGAATGGAACACTGCCATATTACCCAACTGAAAATGTACATCACCTGTTGAAAGCATCACACTAGAACAATTTCCGTAGCTCTAGCAATGATACCGGGAATCTCTGGAAAAATGACCCTCTGGGCCTGAACAATGCAGTCGAAAATGAACACATGACACTCAAAGTGTGAGGCAAATGGCTTGACCACTACACACTAATGTAAAGAGAAACCAGAAACAAATAAATAATAACAACCACAGATATAACATACCAGGGGGCATAAACTTGCGCAGAGCCTCTGGAACAATGACGCCATCTTGCGTCTGGTAGTTTTCCAAGATCGCGCATAGAGTTCTTGTGGTGGCACACATTGTAGCATTGAGCATATGGACAAAACTGGTCTGCAGTGATAGAATATAAACATAGGGCAATGACTTACCAACAGTAGCCTACATTGTAGCATTGAGGATATGGACAAAACTGGTCTGCAGTGATAGAATATAAACATAGGGCAATGACTTACCAACAGTAGCCAACACTGTAGCATATGGACAAAACTGGTCTGCAGTGATAGAATATAAACATAGGGCAATGACTTACCAACACAAAGTCTGGGGTTTAACTTCCAGCACTGGTCTTATTAGTATGGCATTGGAGTTGACAATTGCTCATAAAATTGATACCAGAGATGATCAAATCAGTCTGAAAGCCACCAAAACCTGCTCAAGATGACTATCACATTATGGACAGACCAGAACAAGTCATTATTCTGCGCCTCAGAACAGGACACAATAGATTACGCAACCACATGTATACAAAATTCAAGATTGGTGAATCAGCCATGTGCACATGTGGTTTGGTGTCGCAGACAGCAGAGCACATACTACAAGACTGCCCAAAATACAACATATCTAGGGAAACCTTCTGGCCTAGAGAGACGACAGTGGAAGATAAACTCTATGGACCACTGAGTGAACTAAAAATGACAGTTAAATTCATACAAGAGACAACATTGCAGTTATAGACATATTTCAAGCGAACGAAAGAAGAAGATACCAGAGATTTTAATGGTAAAGAAAAATAGTGAGAAGTGAGTTGGTCATGCCACCTCTTAATGCCAACACCTAGTAATATGAAAGCCTACCACTTCACACCCCTACTTCAGCACGTCATGAGGTTAACATTTCATGATAAAATGTTGAATAAAAGCAGATCTGGAAAAAGATGGCCTTTCCTAATAATAATGATGACTTTTCAAGTACTTGCTATTTTGGCCCAAATTTGCTGTTATGCACAAGTTGAAATTTGTTTCTAGAGCCAACAGTGTTTAGAAAAGATCTGAGACTATAGTTGAAATAGATTGGAGATATGTAGTTGGAAAAGTTTGGTGACATCTAGTTTGCCCTTTGTTTTTCTATTTTCTTTTCATTGTTCTAATTTTCTTTATCTTTCCATTCTTCCCATTCAGTTATTATGCCTTAATGTAGTCACTGAAGTGTCTTCCCGATGTTTATATGTTGTGTTTTGTGTATGTGTTTACTGATGAAGTCAAGTCACCACATCGTCCTATGTTTTCCATAACTGTGTTATGTAAAGCTGCATTACTTCGTGTTATGTTATATTGTTTACATTTCCACATCTTTACTCAGTTCCACTAATTTTCGAGCAGCCCCATCAGTTCCATAGCTTTAAAGAGACTTCTAAATAAGCTATGAACATGAACCGGGGAAAACAAGATTACAGACCAGGGTGTTATAACATGAACATCCTAGACAGAATCCAGCAGACCAGGATCTTTAGATTCAGAACAGGACATTGTGGACAAAGAGGTCGTCTTCATCAAATGGGTCAAAGAGATTGCCAATAGCAGCTGTGCAGCACCAAAGCAAACTCCAGAACACATTCTACAAGACCAGAATTTTCCAGACAGAGAAAGGAAATTTTATACATATGAACAACCATCATCATCAAATGTCTTGCCGACTGGCATGGGCTATCATCTTTCTCCACATCCTGGCAATCTCCAATGTCATGCAACGATTCATAGAACAACCATACTATTCACACACTTTGGAGGACTGGTCAGGCCCTCTGGTGAACTGCCTTGTGAAATACCAACAGGCATGTAGTCAACACTAACCAAGTTGTTTTACTTGTGATAGGTAACAATTCCATACCCTACAAGAGATCAAAACATGTCTCTTATGGTGTATCCCCGCCTTCCCCCTCACATACACACAGAAAAAATTCCATTTAAAACAAAAATCATTGGAAGGATTTCAATCAATCAATCAGGTGCCATCTCCACAAAGAAGGTTGGCTGCAATGGATTTCCAACACTGTCTGTGTCTCCCCTTGATTGTACACTCTGTCAGAGTGCTGTTTGTCCATCTCTTGATGTTATCTTCCCACTTGTATCATTGTCTACCTTTTGCTTGCTTGCTTTCAACCTTACCCTCCGGTATGGATTTTATAAGACGGTTATGTCTTTCAAATTGTGTCAGGTCTTAGTCAGATATGATTGAGCTATCGTATGACAGTAGACGGTGCTACCTGCTTTCTGTTGGACGGCGCTCACCAAACCCGACACCCCACATTGTGCCAATGGTTTCGGGCAGATGAGTGCAATTGGGAGGGTACAAGCCTTACCCTAGTGCGAGGAAATGCAACCTAAAGACTAAATATCATGGCAAGGTAGACCAGACCCTAAGCCTTGGTCGGTAACTGATCTAGGATCAGAGCTCCGACAGGCGGACAGTTAGAGCTTTGCTTTGCTGATCCAGCAGCTTCTGCAGCTTGCCTTGTTCCAGGTGTACTGGTGTTACCTTTCCTCTGGAGTAAACTAGGCAGGCTGAGAGAGGGATCATGCTGCATAAGCAACACATGGTCTCTAAACTCAGCCCAGGCTTTGTGTTATGGAGAAGTCAAGATGCCAGTCATGTCTTTCAATATGGCCAAAATATTTCACTTGCCTCTTTTTACTTACTTTGTATTTATTTTGCATTTCCATTGCTGTCTTTGGGATATTACATAGTGAGGTCCCAATCTCTTCCACAATGGCCAACCATGTTGACTATTGTGTCCTGAACATGCCTCATGTGTTCCACACACTCTACTGCTTCGCTTTTAAAGCTGTTGATCTTTACAGATTCATTAGCCTTGCTCACCATCCCAGTCTAGGAATAATTTACTTCCCAGAAAAGACACTGAAGAATGATAAACAGATCTTTCCATGCATAAAGTATTAGCATGAGAACACCACAAACCTCTTGTCCCGCAGCTTTGGTCTGGCCGTACCTAATACGAAGTCTGCGGGACTGATAGTCCAAACAGTTGGAGCATGACACCAACTCCCGGAAAGCTCCAGATCCTGGAAACCAAGCCTCCAGATCCAGCTTTTTGGAAGCTGCATTATTTAGCTCACCTGAAAAATGCAGTCACAATTTGTTGGTCACGTCATGAGAAGAAATAAATTGGAGAACTTGGTGACAACTGGCAAGATTGAGGGGAAGAGAACAAAGGGAAGGCAGAGAAGTAAATACCTGGATGGCTTGGCCATGTGCTATGGTTGAGACAAGAACACAGAGCTGATTCACAACTCTGGTGATCGTGTGAGATGGCGAAACATTACTGCCCATGCTTATCAGTATGGCACATGATGATGATGAAAAATAAGATGTAATGTAATAATAAGCTAATATAGTAGAAACAGAAAGTGTCATTATTTACTGACTATCATATAAAGTAACATTGCCGATGTGCCACTAAGGAATGTAGAAGATATATGATGTTCAGCCTATATGTGGTCTCCCATGCAGTTACTGGATTGAATCCCTGCAGAGGTCCACAATTCACAATTATGTTCTTCATACCAAGACACACTGGTGTTGTGGACAATGAAAGAGCAGACTGGCTGATATTGCCACTATATCAGAGTCGACCACTGGACTAAGCCAAGAATAGGAACACTTTTAGAGAGTTTGGCCAAAGCAAGGACTTTCATTTAAATGAATCAAAACCAACAGTTAGAATACAAACATTTGGACTGAGGACAGGTGTTGCCAGAAAAGAGCAAAACACTAAGCACATAGTTAGTTAGTTAGTTAGTTAGTTAGTTAGTCACGGTTCCAACTTCACAGCAACGGGTCGTCCCCATTATGCTCCGTTCCTGTGCCAGTGAATATCACATAAAACGCTCCCCACTGCCCAATGCGAAAAGTGGAAAAGACAGGAGTCTCGACAAACAACAGCCCGCACAGATACACTGTGCATAATGCCGCTGCCAGAATGTCAACACAATAGTCCCCCACGAAACATCCAGTTTATCTCTGATGGAATCGGCAGTCATTTTCCTATCTGGATGCTTCCTAGATGTTCACCCACTTCGCTGCAGTTTGTGAGTTGCATACTGCAGAATTATATATCATCTGAAGTGAACAGATGAATCATATTTTGGCTGACATACATATAGTCATTGACACTGTTCCAATGTGGAGCCTTTGTTATACCTACAGCAATAGTGAATCTATAACTACTCATTGTTTATGGTTTCTTTGTTTATAATCAACATCAACTGGGCAGTTTGTTGCTATACACCACTGGATTTAATATATAGAAGGGCAAGCACCTATGGACATGTCCGTAGTACAAATATGACTATCTGAACTGAATGAACCTGATTTACACATAACATATCAGGTAACCAAACAACTAACCAGGCAATTAACCAACTAATCATGTAACCTACCAACTGAGCAACCAACCAACTAACCAACCAATCAAGATACCAACCAACCAACCATCTAAGCAACCAATCAACTAAGCAACCAATCAACTAACCAAGCAACCAAACAAGTAATCAAGTAACCAACTAATCAAGCAACCAACAAACTCCCTTTGCCACATTTTGATATGATTCTATTGCCTTTAAATGTTTATCAAATGTTTATTACTTTAAAGTAACAAACGTTTGGAATGGAAAGAGTTAAGAAATAACTGCCTGAAACAGAAAGAGTTAAAAGTGACTGAACTCGTGCTCACCTGAGACAATGTTGACAATTCTGTATGGTATCCCTAGAGCTCTGTTGAACTCTTCAGCGTTGTTGATCATCTCATCAAACATCTGCCAGGAAGTGTCAGCTTCTGGCGATGTGATGCAGAACTGTTCAATCTGAAGGAGAAGCAAATTAACAAGTACAAAAATCCACTGGAGAAAAGTTATGCTTGGCATATTCTTCAGTATGGATGCAAATACTGGACAATGTGTAATGAAATGGTGAAAAAGCTGGAGGGAATGTAGATGTGTTTTTTGTTTTTTTAAGAAGAATATTGAGGATGAGTTGAGTTTAGTTGAGTCAAGAAGTGACATCACAGCACTTGGGATATTCCCACATGTGCTCCATCCTCATCTACAACAGCCAGCATAGAGTCCAAATACTAATGGTACCAGTAGCATTCTGATTATGTGTCTGTCTGACCGTTCTTCTGAGTTTTTAGTGTTGGCCAGATCCTCTGATCACTCCCTGCAGCACCACTCTCTTCAAGCCATGATGACCCATTCGTTCCTCTGCACCATACACCCGACTCCAAATGGCTGTTGAGAATATCATGGACAAAGAAAACAAACGTTGGATAACTGAGAGATGCATGTGTTACAAGATCACTCATCAGTTGCAATGTTAGTTTGTTTCAAGGAAATTCCTATCCTCTTCTTCGGGAACAAAACCAAAGAAAAACAGCCAACTATAAGGTAATAGGTCACTATAAGTGTGCTAATGGAAACAAACAAGGCATAATTTCAGTTGAATAAGCCATGAACAGATGTTTTTTTTTCTTCAAGTTTTTGTTTCTCAAGAGGAAGCAGATTGGCTTAGATGCCCGCCTGCTGGAGCAGATCTATCTATCTATCTATCTACCTACCTACCTACCTACCTATCTATCTATCTATCCATCCAGTTATTACTATTACTGAGTCGTGTAGTATTGATTTTTAATTTTTCCACATGCCTTTATAATGCATATCTTTTATATTGTTGCTGTTTTCAGTTAGCCTTGAATGATGTGTCAATGGTATAATGTATGAAAGAGAGTGATAAAAGGGCAGAATGTTAGACGGGCCTGCGTGCCCAATTCTTAACCCTTTCAAAATAAAGTTTTCTTGTTGTTGTTGTTGTTGTTGTTGTTGTTGTTGTTGAACTGGTTAGATTCATGGTATGGATTTTTATAAAACAAGAAAGGGATTGTACACTCCGGAGGTAGTGGATAGGGCACTATATAGTCTTTCTTAGACAAAGGTGAAAAACTGAGAGAACTAGTGTCCATGAAGTCTTATCTCATCTTGTTTCTCTTGAACCTCGTGGTGTCGAGGTGAAGCATAAACAGCAGGAGAATGTCCATTTATGGGCTTCATATATCGAGATTCCCATGGATTCTGTTATTTCCTCTGTCCATCATTTACATGGTCACCCTCTTCTTCTGGTTCCATCTGGTCTGTACATCATTGCTGGTTGTGGTATACTGTCGGCTGGTAGGGCATTAACTATACATTGACAATTCCTTGGCAGTTTGAAACTGAACAGAGCAGGGAAAACAGGTGACTTCCCAGGCTACATTTCACAATGAGAAAATCAACCTAGAAAAGAATATTCAATTCTTAATCCTTTGAAAATAAAATTTATTTGTTCAATCGTTCTTTATTTATATTACGTGTGATTCTGTTATACACACAAACGGGTCTTTCTCATTGCTACGGGGCTCATACAATGATCTAAGATTCTCATTGTGAGATCTATGGGAGGAGACAAGAGCACATATAGGGTAGAGCACTTATAGGGTTATCCATGAGCAATGAAAGTTGCGCTTTACCACAACCCAAAATCAAACCACACCAGCCTTAAGTGGACAGGCATTATTTCCAAGTGTAGCACCTCACATATCTCCTTGACATTGACTACATTTTAAAAATGTGTCCCCAAGTAGTTTCCTGCTATGGGTTTGTGATGTGACAGGGCCATCACATTTTGTAGGCCTGGATACATGAAGGAAGAGGTGGTCAGTCTTTCCCTCATTTAGCAGGCAACAAGCCCAGGTGTTGAACCCTAGCCCAATTGTGCTCATGACATTATCAGTGCAGTTCCCTATCAACTTCACTAACATACCATGTAAATGCCACACAGTAACAGAAGAATAGACATGAAAGAACAAATGGATGAACTATAACCTCACCTTTTCAAACTGATGGACCCTGAATATTCCTCTTGTGTCACGCCCATGTGACCCAGCCTCTTGCCTGAAGCAGCTGGAGTATCCCAGGTATTTGATCGGCAGAGACTCCTTGGGGAGCCATTCATCACGGTGGAAGGCAGCTATCGGCTGTTCAGAAGTTGCAATCAAGTACTTTTCATCTAGATCACTCTCGTCTTTTTTCTCAGAGGCCTTACCAACAACCTATAATAGATCAGAAATCATCATCATTGGCACCTTGCCGTCTTGACAGACGATAGTTTGTAAGGGATGGAGTTATTGCCTCTCCATAGCACAAAGCCTGGGCTAAAATATAGAGATCATGTGTTGCCCATGCAGCATGATCCCTCTCTCGGCCTGCCTAGTTCACTCCAGAGAAAAGGTAACACCTCTACATCTGGAACAAGACAAGCTGCTGGATCAGCAAAGCAATGCTCTAATTGTCTGCCTGTCGGAGCTTTGATCGTAGACCAGCTGCCAACCAAAGTTTAGGGCCTGGTCTGCCCTGCCATGACACTTTGTCTTTAGGTTGCATTTCCTCGCACCAGGGTAAGGCTTGTACCCTCCAAATTGCGCTCTTCCGCCCGAAGCCGTTGGCACAATGTGGGGTGTTGGGTTTGGTAAGCGCTGCCCAACGTTCGGCGCTAACAGAAAGCAGGTAGTACCGTCTACTGTTATACGGTAGCTCAGTCATATCTGACTAAGACCTGACACAAAGATCAGAAATATACTTATAATTATAATAAGAGTGTCATCATCAAGCAACACGTACTTGGCAGAACATTGATCTCATCAAGGAGCCCTGAAAACATCTTTAAGATTTCAACCTCACAGTCCTCTAGTGGATTCACAACTAACCAACAACCATCAAACAGTACTACTTCCTACCTTATAGAGTTCCTCATCAAACTGTGACAGCTGTGCTACCTCTTGCATAACCTCCTTGCGCATGAAGAAAGGCGTGTACAGAGGTACATAACCTTTTGTGTGCAACATATTCATAGCCAGGTTAATCAAAGCTTGCTCCATGTAGACCAATGGACCCTGGCGAGAATTCAAGCAAACAGTATATTAAACATACAGAGGTGTAGTGATTTCTGTCAGAGGCAAGGGGAGAGTTAAGGCTATTGTGTCATGTCTATAAAATAGACATAGCCTACGATGAGGCCAAGAGATTTATAAGAAGCAATTACAGAATCACATGGAAATCAGAGCCACCATGTCACAAGAAGATAATGCATATTACCAACTCAACTGAAAAGAACAAGTTACAATCTTCAGACTACGGACAGACCACATGTTTAATAAACTAAAGATAGGTGAGACTGATGAATGTATCTGTGAAACTGGTAAAATGACAGCTAAGCATTTGCTGCAGGAGTGTCCTACATGCGCAGAACAGAGGAAAGTATTTTGGCCTACACCCAGAGGACTTTGAGGACAAACTCTATGGGGATATCAACAAGCTTAAGCTGATTGCTGTTTTCTTTGCATTTATTCATACTCATGTCTGAAAGTGAAAGGAAGAGGAGGAGGAAGGGGGGGGGAGGAGGAGGAGGAAGAGGAGGAGGAGGAGACAAAGAAGATGTATAAAATAATACCCTGTACCTCACCTGAGGCATGAGCAGTCTATGTGCTGGTGTTACAGAACCCTTTGAAAGACTTCTGCCATATGTCTTTGTGGTACACAATAGATAAGTGACCATTATAGGCTGAATCAAACTGGCAGGGGGGAATATCAGAGTTTGATACCTCTAGAGATGCATGGACTAGAAACCGTGTGGAAAATCTCTGGCACTCATCAGTCAACTTCCAAATCATGGATAACTGATGTCCACGAAGGGTGTGCTCTACTATTATGACAGATGGGTTATAATGTCCACCTAGTATGCTCTAATATCCACCAAGTATGTTCTAATGTCCACCAAGTATACTCTAATGTCCACCAGGTGTCATTCCTACTCACTGCTAATTCAATTCAAATGTAAATTGGATGAAAATCCTACTGAATGACAAATTCTGTTCAAATTTTCACAACACATCATTTACTAAATGGAATATCCGTGCGACAAGAGAAAACCTTGCTTCATTTTCAATTGTTCCAAAATTAAGGAAGGATCCTGACTGTCCCTAATATGCTACATTAAATACCATTTATAAAGACCTCCCTGGATGGCAGTAAATGTCCATGTTCTGCCCCTGCATTCCCTCAAGGGCCAACCACCATGCATGTGGCTGTTCTGAAAGGGCCTGCTGTTGGGTGGGGGTGATGGTGGGGGGATTGCTTGTATCGAGTGGCAGCGGGCACCATCCGTAAATGGAAGGGTGAAGATGACATCCTATGAAACTATCAGGAAGGCTGAACCAGTCAACAAATGCTGGGAAGAAGTCGGATGTGTCGGCTGATAGGCACAAATATCACAGTCCCAACATAATTACTTCCAAAACAAAAATATATTGCATGAGCACAGAAGAAGAAAATATATATGTTGTGGTTATTCATGAATCCTCTGGAAAAGTTTTAAGTTCCATGGTAGTCAGACCATCCAAGCTCTATAAAGCATTTGCATCTATCTCAGTGGGGTTTGTATAGAAACTTTTCTCCTGACCCGCTACCAAAATACCACTTTCACAGTGAGAATTGTGTTGTAGATAATCCCTTCCCCTCTTCAAACTCAGAAATCTTTAGGGTGTGCAAGATGGGTACTGGAACTTCACATCTATTTGCAGACGACTGCACAGTATATACAAACGCTATTGATTGTAATGTGCTAGAATTATCCTTGCAACAGGAAATAAATAGTATAGTTAACTGGAGTCATGCAAACCGCATGCAAATTAACATTTCTAAAACAAAATCTATGTTAATAGGAACCACGCAAAGACTTCACACGCTAAACTCGCAGAGAACTCTACAGCTGTGCATTGGTAGCATGCCTATAGAAAGTGTAACCGAGCACAAGGCACTGGGTCTTATCATAGATCAAAATCTAACCTTTAACTACCATGTCCATGCTCTCGTTAAACAAATAGCCAAAAAAGTATACCAACTTGCCAAAATTAAAAATTTCCTTGACGAAAACACAAGAAAGATATTCTATACTTCCCATATACAAACACATATTGATTATTGCTCCACAATCTGGGATGGATGCTCCAAATCAATAACAAAACGCCTTTATTCACTCCAGAAAAGGGCAGTACGTTTAATTAATGGTGAAAAGCTTACCGACAATTCTAACCTACATAAACGTCTTCGGTTACTGCCACTCCACAAACGCCTACTTCTTAATAAGGCTAAACTAATTCACAAAATCCTATTTCAAAATGCTCCAAGCTACCTTTGGCCATTGTGTAAATATAACGCAAGACATAGAGAATGACTAAATATACTTCATGTCCCTAAACCTAGGATAGACTTATATAAAACAAGCTTAGCATACTCTGCCGCTCAGTTGTGGAACAATCTTCCACAAGAAATCAAAGACACCACCAATCATTATACATACATTCACAACCTGTTCGAACACTACTTCAGTACAGACTACATTCCCCCATTAAAAAACACAAAAAAAGACAATAATAATGGTAAATTATCTCAAACGAAAACTAGCCAAAAAACATTCCCATATGTATGGCACGTTACACCTTCCTTAGGTATTTATAATGCCCATGTTAAACATTGCCTCTGTGAGTCATTTGTTATTGATTATTTTTCATGCATTTTAATGCTTATTGTTCTTTTGTTGTCAAAAATGTGTTTCATAAGTGATGTTGAATGAAAGAATGTATGAGAGGAAATAGAGAAGAAGGGCAGAATGTCAGACGGGCCTGCATGCCCAATTCTTAACCCTTTACAGGGCAGACGTTTGTCTGTTTTGTAGCCCTGAACAGGCAAGAAGAATTTTGAGGTTCGGTAAAATTTCAGGTTACGTTAGTAAAATCATCACATAAAAGGTGTTAGTCAACTGATTTTACTTAAATAAAAAACAAAATGAAGCAAAAAGCATGCAGATTATTTTACTCACGTGAATGTTCCCGGTAATCCACACATGAACACAAATATTTACAAAATACAACATATTGTTTGTGATTGTCAGTCATTTATACGGCAATTTACAAATCCATTTTCAGAATCAGAATCATTTTCTTTAAAGTCCGACTCACGACTGCTAACGCAAAGTAACAGTGATCACTGATATCTAGCTCTGATTAATAGTCAACTTCATGCCCTACAATGTCACTTAAACTGAACCCAGTGAAATCTCCAATATCACTTGAAGAATCGTCAAAATCCATTTTGAAATACAAAGCGTAAAACCCCCAAAAACTACTTTTAAAATCCGTTCAAATTCAAAGTACACGCTTGCGAATGGTGGCCACGTCGTCAAGCTATCAGCAAAACCGAAAGTAGACAATCGGAAGTCTCGGAAAGCCGCGAGATCGCATTTTTACAATGCATAATAGTGACGGACGCTTTCGGACTGTTTGCCCGTTCTGGGGTAAAAACATTCTCTGGCATTTTGCCCGGTAACGGGTTAACCCTTTAAAAATAAAGATGTTCGTTCGTTCATCTGCAGAGATATTAATCAACAACTACAGCAAATACAGACTTGATGGGATCAGGTCTAGCCTGGTATGATTCCTCCATATGTTTTAGATATCTCAGTCAACTGCTTCAACCTGATGCCAAGAAGGAACAGATAATACACACACACAAACACACATCAAAGCAATGTCAGTTTTATTTTGCCATGTTACACAATGTCAGTTTTATTTTGCCATGTTACACAATGTCAGTTTTATTTTGCCATGTTACACAATCTCAGTTTTATTTTGCCATGTTACACAATGTCAGTTTTATTTTGCCATCTTACAGTTTAGTTAGTTAGTCTTTCCTCTTGAGCCTAAGGCGGCGCATTGGCAGAAGTCCTGTCTCTCCATGCCTGGCGGTTCGCTGCTACCTGTTGTAGATCTTGGATATTTACTTCCAACCACAAACACACATCAAAGCAATGTCAGTTTTATTTTGCCATGTTACAGTACCCAAAGACCAGAAATGTTTAATGGTAATAACAATTTGATTTCTAAGGAAAATGCAAAGAATACCATAAAAAGACAGAAAAACAAAATGAGGCAGTCCTTCAATAAAAACGTGAAAACCTTAAAAAAATTATGAAAACCACAAAAAGATTGCTTCTAAATCATCTGCGGCTGATTTCACACCCTTGACTCAGTATGTCAAGGAATTATGAAATGTACGCATAGTGCCTAAGCTCCAGCGCCGGCAACCCTACAACAGGTGCTAATAGAAACATAAGTGCCAAACAATTAAGCCAAGAGCAGGTAATTCAGGACAGTTGCTTGCCTCTGGCAAAGACACAGCTGCTCCTCAGTAATGGCAATGAAATGTAGTGTCTATGGTTGATAGATGGGTGTGACTGAAGCAGTTTGTGTTGCAGACCCGTCAATTACGGACATGTAGCATCAATGTGATGAAATGATTCCTCACGCAGAAAGCAGTGCCTACAGTTGGGTTCATACAAGATCTACTTTATCCCGTTACTAGATGATGATTGATACATATCATAAGAGTGAACTAAAAAGGGTCAGCATGGGACTAGCTACCTCAACCCATGGAAAACTTCAGCTGCACAATCGAACCAATCATAAACATGTCTACAAAAGACGTGGCGTGAGTTGGTTCAGGGTCATTGGGAAATGAAAGACAGAAGAAGAAAAACAAAAGTCGCTTAAAAGTCGACATGGTCGACTTCATTGCACCAGGTTTTATCCCATAAGGCTCGGTCTCTTTCAGCAGCACGGAAAGCGTCGCACACAGCACAAACTCCGTAGCTCTAGCGACGACCCACAGGAGTCTCCGAAAAATTTTACTCGTGAACCGAAGGACGCAGCCCGGAATCGAACCCACAACCTTCAGAGCCCGAGTCAAACCACTGCGCCACGGAGACTCCGCCACGAAGAAGAAGAAACAAGTTGACAGTCTTACCTTTAGATAGTACCCTCGACCGCCTGCAGCAACTGCTCCCCTCTCACTGTCAGCTCCATCAATCATCACAACCAGGTCAACGTGAGAATATTTCTTCCTAGTTTCCGTATCACCAAACGTTCGCTCAATACCATTATCATCCTGAAGTGGTTACATTTTGTATGTATGTATAAACATGGCATAATATATTCTTGCTATTAAATAAGTTTCAAGCTTTAACTATATAAAATACTCTGGCCATATAAAATGTCACTGTGGTTGAGACAGATCAGTGAGAGGACATGTAGTTTCCTGAAGAAGAAGTAGAGGTCGCCCAATGTGACGATGGACTCAGAACATTACAGAGAGCCTGGGCATGAAAATTTGTGAGGTAGGAAACTGGCAAAGGATCAATAATCTTTCCAGCAAAGGTAGAAGGGAAATCTCGGTATCATAGTGGCTAAAAATTAGCCTGCCGACCAGTAGGTCATAGGTTAAACACTTGCGTGCTGACCAGGAGGTCTTGGGTTCGACCAGCAGCTGGGCAAATTCAAATTTTTCCAAATGGATCTGGGTTGCCAGGTTGACCCAACCTAAACTTGGTACCAAGAATGTTTGGGGAAGTAAAGCCGGCCAGTGAGATACTGACCTCACCACCCACCGAGATACTGACCTCACCACCCGCCGAGATACTGACCTCACCACCCGCTGAGATACTGACCTCACCACCCACCAATTGGCCTATAATAATATGCTTGCTTGCTTGTGTTCCTTGGCTTGAGCTCCAACACGAAGTCCTGTATGTTGGATGAAGGCATCCTGTTGTCCAACATCAGTGTGATGTCATACAGGACCTGAGGTTTGCGTGAGCATCCGTTGTCCCATGTCTGGCTTATTGGTGTGCAGACTGGTGGTTCCTCGCAATATAATAATATGAATCTAGCACCATAAGCCCAATGACCCTTACAACCAAAAGACAGAAGAGGAAAGACTAGTAAAGAAGGAATAAGAAGTGATAACTATCTGTTAAGTTGTGTATGAAATTTCTACTTGCAAAACAAGGGAATTCACATATATTACCTCATTGTTGCTAACAATGCAGGAGTCATGCAGCAAATTCCCTATCTCTTTCAGAGCTTCGTTCCTCTCCATCTCATGCTCCAGCAATTTCACATTGTTACTTGCCACAAGTTCGTCAATCTCCTGACTGACCTTCTTTATCTGCGTCACTGTTAATACCTGCAGACATATTGAAATTACTTCTGATCACAACAGATAAACATAAGAATGATGAATTCATTGAAACAGTTTGCTTATCAACTCATTAACTAGAAGAATAAAACACACTGTGGCAAATTCATTTCATTTACATTGTTCAACCACAAGTGGGGATACAATTCCAGCAGTTTTTAAAGGACTTTCAAAGACAAGAAAAATGACTTCATTGTATTGAGTTTGATCTGTTATGGCACCATCTCTTTCCACAGGATGTTGTGAGAAAGCGTCGCACAAAGCACAAACTCCATAGCTCCAGTGATGACCGCCAGGAGTCTGAAAAAACTGCAATCATTAACAGAATGATGTGGCCCAGAATCGAACCCACAGAGAGTGAGGCAGGCTGTGCAACCACTTCACCAATGAGCCTCCCATAATAATTCCAGCAGTAAACAAGTACAGCAAAGGACCACGTTTTACGTCAACCACCCAGTTCAGGGTTGGGTGGATGTTGGTTGATATTGTCTGTGGTGTGAGATGACTAGTCTCAGACCAATCCTCTTGAGTCACCTTTCATGATAGACGTAGGAGGTTGAGTTGAGCCAAGAATCGATATCACAGCACTCGGGACCTTCCCATACATGCCCCGTCCTCATCTGCAACAGCCAGTGAAGAGTCCCAGTACTAATGGTACCAGTAGCAGTCGGATGTGTCCTGAGTGTCAGCCAGATCTTGTGGCCAATCCCTGCAGCACCATTCTCTTCAAACCGTGATATCTGTTCTTCTGCACTATATACATTATTCCAAAGGGCATCGATCACAACAGCATTATCATGTACTAATAACCCAACAAGTGGTCCAGACCCAACCAATTTGTCCGCCTGTTCGTGAGAGAGAGAGAAGAGAGAGAAGAGAGAAGAGAGAGAGAGATCCAATAAATGCTGACTATTTTTAATTGTTGAAATGAATGAAGTCTGCCACTCTGCGGGAAGCATGCCTGTCGTCACCTTCCTCATCATATCTGTGATTCCATTACAACCATGACATGCATGTGCTCCAGCCAGCGGAATACCACAGTGACTCCCTCCGCCTCCATTCTCAGATGCGGGGGCTGTTCCACGTGCAGGAGGTATATAGTGTTACTATTGTTTACCTCCCGTCTGGGGCCTCAGTAACACACTGGTGAAATGGCATTGACTGGCACCTTGCTGTCTTGATAGACATCGTTTTATAAAATAAAGTTACACCTCTTCATGGCACAAAGTCTAAGCTGAATTTAGAGATCATGTGTGGCCCATTCAGCATAATCCCTCTCTCGGCCTGTTTAGTTTACTTCAGAGGAAAGATAAGACCAGCTGAGTTGAGTTGAGCTAAGAAATGACATCACTGCACTCAGGACATTCCCATATGCGCTCCGTTCCCTCGTTCAACAGCCAGGAAAGAGTCACACTACTAATCGTTCCCACTGCTATCTGATGGAAAGCTCTCCTGGTCTTCCCTCTCAGTTTTGAGATTCCTCCAGAACCCCTGATGATCCCCCTCCATTCCCTGCCAGCCTATCAGATAACACCAATACGTCCAGAATGAGACAAACTGCAGAAGCAGCCGGATCAACTTGTCATGGCTTCCATCCTAGACCCACTGTCGACCAAGGCTTAGGGCCTGGCCTACACTGCATGATATTTAGCCTTTAGGTTACATTTCCTCGCACTAGGGTAAGGTTTGAACCCTTCAAATTGCTCTCTTCCACCGGGACCACATTCACATAATGTGGCGTGTTGGGAGTGGTAAGCACTGCACAACATTCTACACTAACAGAAAAAAAGTTAGTTGCATATCCTTTACAGGACATCGCAGTCAACCCCAGTATGTTTTGGCTGTTTGTTATCTCTTGGCAAGTTTACATTCAGTAGTTTGCTATTGCTTTTTGAACGACTGGCACCTATGCCATTTTTTAAAACACCCAATGCAAGGCGGTCTGCTAGCAAATCGCCCACAGCTGTGTTTCGAACGTGTTATGCGGGATTACTAACTGCATCTGTAACCCCTTTGCCATGAAGCTGGCTCTAACACAAAGAAATGGCATAATACTGATTATATTTCCCCCATATTGTGGCATTCGATGAACGGAAATATGTGCTTAAGAAACTAGGAGAAACACAGTAGTGCAGTGACTAGCATGCTTTACCTCTGAAGTCGGAGTGGGTTCGCCTGATGGCGAGGGACACAGTTAATAAATAGGGGAAAATAATCCACACACAAAATTCAGTCCATCACTACTATAAATAGTGTATATGGACTGTGCTTGAGTTCTTCTTTTTCTTCTGCGTTCATCCGCAGTTTTTTTTCCGGATGTGATTGCGTTGTGCCTGTTTACAGCAGAGCTGCATTCTTGTGCCGTTAGGCCGACACATCCGACTTCTGCGGGCATTTGTTGACCGGGTTACCCTTCCCGGGTGCTTGAGTTCAAAGTGAGAGAGCGCCCAAAAAAACAAAAAAAAACTAGCATGCTTGCTTGCCAGCCTGGTAGTCATGTATTCGAATCTTTAGAAAGGTAGTGGTGTCTGTCACAGACCTGGGCTGCCAGGTTGACTCAGCCTTAAATGGATACCAGGATATTCCTTTGGAAGTAAAGGTGGTCAGCATGATACTGATCACTTCACTCATGAGTGCCGGTAATCAGTCTCACAATATGATTAATTGATTGATTAATTTAGGAACCGACATCACAGCATTCGGGGCATTCCCATAAGCACTCTGCCCCCATCCTCAGAAGCCAGCGAAGAGTTCCAACACCAATAGTACCAGTAGCAATCTATTATATGTCCGTCTCGCCTTTCCTCTGAGCGCTGAGCGTCGGCCAGATCCCCTCGTCACACCTTGCCAGACCATGGTAATCCATTTGCTCCTCCGAGGTGAACACGTGCTCCCACAAGGCCGCAACCACGTCTGCCTTGTCATGTATCAATACTCCACCAAGTTCTGCAGAGCCAGCCAATCTGTCCATTTGTCACACAATATGGAGGCTGGAACCATATAACCAGCAAGTCTAATGGCATGAAAAGGTTTTTCCCCCACCACACACACACACAAATAAATTGATGAAGCTTCCAGTGTTCTTTTACTTTACCTTTCACTCAGAAATAGATCTCTTATTATAAGGCTGAAACAATAATAAACACAATATTTAGTAAACATAGAGTCTTGTAGGCAGATTTAACATACAGATAGTTTCTCATGTGTCAGCTCATCTATGTTGTTTACGATCTCTGGTGGCAGACTGTCATCACTCCCCACGTTTTCTTTTCTCTGAGGAAAATGCAAGTTTTAGCAAATACAAATCTGCTATAGCAAAACAATAGATGTATCGTTACTTTAACATTTTCAAAAATTATCATCACAGCATTTTGTATCATACACACACACAAGCAAGTGCCAGCCTATGAGCATGCATACACACATGTATGAATGGATCAACATATGCACACTCACACATGCACGCATGCACACACACACATACACACACACATAGAGACAGAGAGAGAGAGAGAGAGAGAGAGAGAGAGAGAGAGAGAGAGAGAGAGAGAGAGAGAGAGAGAGAGAGAGAGAGAGAGAGAGAGAGAGAGAGAGGAAGAATGAAAGAGTAATTGGCAGTGAAAGAGAGAGAGGGGGGAAATGTGAGGAAGGAAGGAAGGAAGGAAGGAATGAAAGGAAGGAAGGAAGGAAGGAAGGAAGGAAGGAAGGAAGGAAGGAAGGAAGGAAGGAAGGAAGGAAGGAAGGAAGGAAGGAAGGAAGGAAGGAAGGAAGGAAGGAAGGAAAAGTGTAATTAAGAGACAGAGGGGGGGAGAGAGAAGTGAGAGAGAGAGAGAGAGTTGAGAGAGAAATAAAGGTGACAGAGAGATTATACATACCTTCAGTTTCTCACTAATCTCTTTGCTACATAATTTCTTCACTTTGTTCAGCAAATCAGCCCTAAAGCGCACTGAAATGTAACAATAGAGCCAGTTTATGTACAATTTCAACTGAAATGTAACAATAGAGCCAGTTTGTGTACAATTTCAACTGAATTTTGATGCCTACCGGGTTGTTGTGGCCAAGCGGGGGTTGGCTGTGATGCGGTTGATGGCGGCAGCAAACTGTGAGCAGCGCCATCTATGTCTTCTGTACGAAGGGCTGGTCATGTCTGTTTTTGAGTATGCGATGGCAATCCTGACTCTCAGCCGTAAGCAGATAGAAAGGATGGAAAGGATACAGAATGAAGCTATGCGCATTATTCTTGGATGTACAAGAGATACAGCATGCAGGGCGATGCGCTACCTTCTTGGTTTTCCAACCATTGAAGACAGAATACAAATCTGCAGAGCTCGCGCCTACCTCAGAGTTAACGCAAACACACAACATCCACTGCATAGTGAAATTATGAAGGTGAAGGGCAACAGGTTAAAAAGAGGACGGTCGTGGATGGGTCAAGCCGAAGACATTCTTCAACAGGTGTGTTCACTTGAGGAATTAGAACCTGGCGAGGAGTGAGTACAAGTGCCAACAGATTTCTGCACATCCTTTTCAGTTTGCATCCAACTAGACAGAAAATGCAGACAAGAAAACCTGGCAGCTGTGGAGGCGGAAGTACAAGTGTTGATTTTTGAGAATTCGCTAGGCGGTGATGTTGTCATTTACACAGATGGGTTGGTCGTCCGACATGTAAGAAGCTCATGGGCCTTTACGGCTCAGGCCGGAGGGAGAATTGTGAAGGAGGACTCTGGTGCTTCTGCTGAGACCACAAATAACTTGACTATGGAAGTCATGGTAGTAAGTAAAGCAATAACATGGCTTGAGACACAGACATTCACTAGGGCATGTTTCCTTAGCGACTCAATGAACATGCTCAAGAGGATAGAGATGGAGGGGATCCGAAGAGAATGGTTGCTGTCTCTGGAGTGGTCTCGGCTGGCAAAGATTAGTTTCATCTTCGTGCCAGGATATGCGGGAGTACAAGGAAATGAGCAGGCTGACAGGCTTGCAGGTAGGGCTGCTGTGGAGGGCGGACGCGCCATGGACCAGGCTGACATTCTGTATGCCTACAAAAGTAAGACTTTTGCGAGAACCAAGTGATGACTGTAAATCTACAACCATGGCCAGACTGCGAGAACAGCAAATTAAAAGAGGGGTGGCTAAACAAGAACACTACGCAGGAAGCCAAAGAAGACTGATAAACCAACACAGAACTGGTGTCGTTAGCCGCTACACGCTGCGGAATTTGCTGAGGAGGGGATCTGAGCACTTATGGACTGAGTGGTTCGATGTGCAATGAGGATGATCTGTCGACTAACTAACTAACTAACTAAC
Source organism: Cepaea hortensis (assembly GCA_963921405.1). NCBI lineage: Eukaryota > Metazoa > Mollusca > Gastropoda > Stylommatophora > Helicidae > Cepaea > Cepaea hortensis. Next base: position 119,349,844 of record OY992882.1, on the reverse strand, counting down.
TGTTGTAGCTACATCAAACAGAAAAAGTAATATTAATTGAAAGGAAATGCTATTTTAAACGTGAAATCTGAATTTACACAAATTTAAAGTGACATTTTCAAGCTGTAAATTTGAATAACGAGAACACAAGCAAAATGTTAACACCATTTCTTGTCTGGCATACTTCACTGTATTTTGTCAATTGCTTACCTCAGAAATAATTACAACACAAAACAGCTGGCTAAAATGTGTATAATCAGCAGTCATACACATCTGTAAGCCTCAATTGTGCAAATAAAAAGACATGAGAGTCAGCTAAATTCTAACGTGGTAACAATCACACTGAAACATCAGACTATGTGCTGTGTATTTTAGCTATAAGGAGTCACTGTTTTGCTGTATTTTACATTGATTTAATTATTTCTGTAATATGTACTTAACGAAATACAGTGACACATCATCATCATCAAGTGTCGTGCCGACTGGCGTGGCGTTCATGATTCTCCTCAGATCTCGTTCTTTGGTTTTCTGGATCAACTCTGCCGTTGATATTCCTTCATGCCACCGTTTCATTCCATCCAGCATCATTTCTTGTGGTCTGCCTCTGCCTCTCTTCCCCTCGATCTTTCCAGTTGTCACGATGTTCTCCAGGGCCTCTCATCTCATCACATGATCAAAAAAAGCTGTTTGTACAGCAAAACATGCCAGGCTACAAACCTGTAACCTATTGTTTGGGTTCTGATTCAAATATAAAAATATTACACACAAACTGGTATTGTCTGTGGCTACATCCTGAGGGAGATACTGACTTATGGACTAAAAGTCTGATGTGCAGTGAAGATGTTCTGTTGACTAAGTAAGTAAGTAACCTACCGCCTGCCTGTCCATCCAGCCACCAACCACCCAGCCCCGCCTACCCAGCCACCAACCCCCGCCCACCCAGCCACCAACCAACCATTCAAATACATGCATGGGTATATAGTGCTAGCACCATTTTTGTTATCGACCAATCAGCACTCAATGAATGATGTCCTCAATATCCTAGTGGTCATCTTTACTTCCCACAATTCCTAGCATCTACTTTAAACTGGGTCAACCTGGGATCCCAGATCCCCACCTGGGTGGGGATTTGAACATACGACCACTGGGCCAGCAATCAATCGTGCCAGTTACTATACTAGCCCTCATTCAGTTTTCACGTTTATTTCTTCTCATAAAAAAGTAAAGGTAGTCCCGTACCACATACTGCCATGTAATGTGTTAGGCCTTCACATATTTTTGGTCATGACATATGAGGTTCAGTAGCCAGTTGCTTTTTCTTGCAAGACAACTCTCCAAAAAGTTTGAAAATTGTCTAATTCCCATTTTTATGAGGCTGGATTGAGGCACTGCCATGTTGGTTGGAACTCTGTCTCATGCTGATGACAGGACCAGTGTCGTGCCAGGCAAGTGCACAAACCAATATGCCAGCTTGACTCTTCGTAACATGACAACTGCCTGCATGACATTTCTCAAATCAATTTGTCATGTTCATCTGCTTTTCTGTCCATATTTGGTATTCTTTAGTTTTTCCTTAGAAACCACACTTATGCTGCATCACATGTATGTTTGGTTTGTTTACTTATTGACACATTTCACATGTTTACAATAGTACAGGCTCTGTACAGCACTTTAACACTTGTTTTCTCACAGCAATTGAAAAATTGTATTTGTGTGTCTTCCATCTTGAAAATTGATATTTCTGCCATGGGTAGAAGAGGAGATTGGAGGGGGGAGAGGTGGAACAAGGTAAAGAGGACATGGAAGAAGAAGAAAAAGAGGATGAGAAGAAGAAGAAGAAGAAGAAGAAGAAGAAGAAGAAGAAGAAGAAGAAGAAGAAGAAGAAGAAGAAGAAGGAGAAGGAGGAGGAGGAGGAGGAGGTGGAGGAGGAGGAGGTGGAGGGGGGAGGAGAAACAGAAGAAGAAGAAGAAGAAGAAGAAGAAGAAGAAGAAGAAGAAGAAGAAGAAGAAGAAGAAGAGACTCAATGATATTTGCTTTGACTTACGTTTTAAACTAAATTATTACTAAACTAATCGTTAATGGTGTGTCACTGTGTCTTCTTCTTAGACTTAGAAATAAGATTAAGAATGCTACCTTACTCAACTTACTGCCTTACTACTACTACTACTACTACCTACTAGTACTACTACTACTTCACTTGCTAAGCCTTCTAATCAGATAATTAGGGGGGAAAAAAGCTTCTTCAAGGCCAGAATCTGACTATGATCAGCTTTATCAGACTGACAATAAAACTGATGATGACAAATGACAGAAAGAAAACAAAAACAATAATCAATAATTTAATTTCCTTCTTACACGATCTCCATTCTGAATCATGTTCAACAATCTTGTCGACTAGTGTCACATCTTTAAACCTCTTGGCTTGATTCTCCCGGATTTTAGCCGGGTTCCCACCTTTATCAGCCCTGAAGAGATCAAGATCAAGCACCATCGCGTCCTTAAAAACCTGTATAACAGTAAATTTCTAGCCTTAATGTCAGTCTCAATGTTACATAACGTTTCATGAGACGCCGCCGTTGTCTCTCTGTTGTGATCAACGTGGAAATGTCATTCCTGGAAGAGGCTTCATTGTTCAAATTAAACATAATTTATAGTCATGCTTATTAACTATTATAAGGACCACTTCCATTTAGCTTTTTGTAAAAATTTACATAGTAAAATTATGTATATGTCTGTTTGATGGTTATTTATGTTTGTATTGCAAGTTAATTAAAATGTACTTGTTTTTGTATTTCAATGTAAACGCACCTCCCTTCGTTTTGATTTTGATCTAAAGTCTGTAATCATGAATTTATTAAATTTAAACGCAAGTTTTCTACTAATATTCCGTAGTATATTTCTATGAGTTTATGTACCACAATAAACTAACTTTGTGATTATAGTTTAATAATAAGACAGGTACGATCGATACAACTGAAGAAGTGAATTGGGAAATGTAGATAATTATTCACTGTGCCCTCCCCTCGTCTGCCAGACAGAGACAACTCCCGGAGGCATCGACTGCGACGATGGAACCGTTAATTTAACATAACACACACGACTGCTATTATAATATCTTTGGTGCTTTCCTGTTTTCTGCCAAACCAACATGTATCGTGCTTTGTACGCTCATAACAGTAAACTGCCTAAGTATTTGTCGTTTGAAGCGGGCGATAGGTTTACATTAGTTGACACTTCTAAGTCTGATCAGTGGTTTCTGGCTCAGAATGGACTTGGAGAGATTGGGTTCGTGCCGTTCAATTATATCAAGAAAATTGAGGTAATTCAGTGCTGTTTGTAATAGTAACGTAACACTGATCTGTGTAGAGTTACAAGCATAGCATTAGCAGTAGCAGTATTATGTCAGAAATATGTAGTGTTCTATTTAATAGATAGACATTACAGTTGACTGTATCAAGATATCAGGATTTGATCATTAACGCATCAGTTTTTAAAATCTTGGCTTATATTAAGTGCTAAAAATTAAAGATTAAATTATTTTCATGATATGAATATTTTTCATCATCATCATCATCATCATCATCATCCAGTACTTAACAAGCTGAAGAGCGCTTACATGAATACAAATATTATAGACAGGTTCTAAGAATATCTTGGATACAGAAAAGAACACATGCATCCACATGACAAGAACTAAATATTGAAGAAGGTTGGCTACTAAAGATGATAAAACAAAGAAAATTTAAATATTTTGGTCACTTGAAACGTCATGAAAGTTTGGAGAGAACAATTATGGAGGGTATATGCCTGGGAAGAGAGGAAGGCCAAGGAGAAGATGGGTGCAGGATATTGCGGATGATCTCCAGATGGGTGTATCGGATGCGGGACATTTTGCTTATGACCGAGAAGTTTTCCGGACAGTTATTATGGGAGCAGAGTTCTGCAAGGGACATGCTACTGAATGAGTGAGTGAGTGGGTGGGTGGGTGGGTCAGTGAGTGAAGACGGAAGGAAGGAATGAATGAAGGAATGAATGAATGATTGATCATCCAGTGGCTTGTCCTATACAGAACTTTTTCCCCATAACAGCCTTTCAAAATGTCAATGATCATCTAGATGTCCAGCCTCTGTTGCTGCTATATGTACATTATCTATCATACATGGAATCTATTTATATTGTGGTCTTCCTCTTCTCTGCTTCTCAGGTACACCTCCCTCCATAATGATCTTTTCCCAGTTGACGTGATATCATTTTGTGAATTGTGTTGCACTGTTTCTTCAAGTCTTTGGCTCAGTACATCCAACTTTGACTAACATTTTAACAGGTTTACTTTCCCTAGCCTTAGACTGTCCCCATTGTACCTACAAGGTTTCTAGTTTGTGTCTTTCATCACCTGGTACCTGTCCTACATGGGACGCCCTGCCAGCAGCTGTGCTACTGTTGGCATAGCTCTTGGGGGCCATTGGCACATTCAAGCCCCTCTACCTCTACAAGGTGGAGACACAGAGGGGGGTTGATATTACTGGTGGTAATAAAACAGATATTTGAAAGGTAAAATAGGACGGGAAAATAGACACAGAAAGTTTTGTAGTATTGTGAAAACTTGGAAATATCATCCCCAAATACTGGCTGTCCAGCTTTTAAGCACTACAAGCTATTAACATCACATCTGGCAAGTTCCTAAGTTTAAACACAGCAACCATAAACAATATATTGCACAATTTCTTACATATTTCTCTGCATCACGTCAGGTGCACACTGCAGAGTTACACATCAAGTATGTATGATATGTAACTGCAGTATGCACCTGATGAGACTATGTACCTGATGAGAGTATGTACCTGATGAGAGTATGTACCTGATGAGATGCAGTGAAATATGCTAGGCAAAAAATCATGCAATATATTTTTTTATGGCTGCTGTGTTTAAATTCACTAAGGAAATACATTGTTTTGAAGTTCCTAAGTGTTTGGAGTAATATGACAGTTCTCCGCTTCATCCAGTTTCATCTCACTGCCTGTGGCACTAGCATTGGGGCAGTTTAGAAACTGAATATGTATAACTGTATGAGAGGTGAGTTAGTTGCATATCCTTTACAGGACGCTGCAGTCAATCCCAGCAATTTTTGGCTTTTTGTGATTTCTTGGCAAGTTTATGTTCAGTAGTTTGCCATTGCTTTCTGAATGACAGGCACGCATACCGTTTAATAAAAAAAAGCCAATGCCAAGCGGTCTGCTGCCATATCGCCTGCAGCTGTGTTTCGAACGTGGTGTGAGGGATTATAAATTACATCCGTAACACCTTCACCGCAGAGCCAGTTTAGTAGGTAGGTAATGCACTTTCTGTAAGTCTTGAAATAATTATGAAAAAATATCTACTTGTAAGAACTGAAAAAAAAATGTCATCAAACATTATCATTTAAGCCCCTACCTCAGATGTTAATTTTCTTCTGTGAGAATTAATTGTGTGTTCAAGACACAAACCCATAACATATTCTTGCAATGGGATTTATGCTTTGTTTTGTTTTTTGCCAAACTTGTCGAAGGTGTTAGAAACAGGTCAGCACAGGGAGAAAAAGCTAGATGGATTTTAAAAGTGGCACAAAAGACAATCAATGGTGAAAGTTATCAAGAAACAAGACAGATATTTGTGGAGGGACATGATCACCTGCGTTGTCTTTCGAATGATGATGATGATTATCAGATAAGCACTTTATTTTTTATGCATTTTTATTATTTTTTAAATTTTATTGTTCTGTTTGGAAGTTGTAATATAGATGTGTTGGCCAGAAATAAAATATGCACTTTGACAGATCTGAAGATAAATGTGCTAATGTGTATGTTCATGTGTTTCACATGGCAGGCCACCAATGAGCAGCTGGTAAAGTTCATCGATGGAGCCATGGAAGCTATTCATCTGCAAGCTACTAACAGTGGTGGGCAGTACACACATGAACAACGAGTGATTATGAAGTAGGTTTCTTGGTGGCAATCTTGTCTCTCTCTCTCTCTCTCTCTCTCTCTCTCTCTCTCTCTCTCTCTCTCTCTCTCTCTCTCTCTCTCTCTCTCTCTCTCTCTCTCTCTGCCCCCCACAGGGTGTGTGTGTGTGGTGTGTGTGTGTGTGTGTGGCAGGCATGAGATAGTAGTAATTACGGATGTGTCGTAGATCATTTGTCTCTTTCAGATATAGAGATAGTAGTAATCATGGGTGTGTTATAGATCATTTGTCTCTTTCAGATATAGAGATAGTAGTAATCATGGGTGTGTTATAGATCATTTGTTTTTCAAATATAGAGATAGTAGTAATCATGGGTGTGTTATAGACAATTTGTTTTTCAAATATAGAGATAGTAGTAATCATTGGTGTGTTATAGACAATTTGTTTTTCAAATAAAGAGATAGTAGTAATCATTGGTGTGTTATAGATAATTTGTTTTTCAAATAGAGAGATGGTAGTAATCATTGGTGTGTTATAGATAATTTGTCTCTTTCAGGTATAGAGATAGTAATAATCATGGGTGTGTTATAAATCATTTGTTTCTTTCAAGTACAGAGATAGTAGTAATCATGGGTGTGTTATAAATTATTTTCTCTTTCAGATATAGAGATAGTAGTAATCATGGGTGTGTTATAAATCATTTGTTTCTTTCAAATACAGAGATAGTAGTAATCATGGGTGTGTTATAAATTATTTGTCTCTTTCAGATATAGAGATAGTAGTAATCATGGGTGTGTTATAGATCATTTGTCTTTCAGATATAGAGATAGTAGTAATTATGAATATATTATTGATCAGTGACAAGATTTATTTGTCTTTCAGAAAGCTAGTGAAGCATCGCAGTGAAGTTATAAAGAATGCATCTGCATCAGAGAGCAAGTCTGCACATCGAAGACGGCCAGCTCCAGCACCTCCTGTTGATAGAAGTTCCAGCCTTGATGCTACAGCAGCAGGGAAAAATTTTAGCTTGGCTGTGGTAGGGCGTAGAGCCACAGTCACTGCCGCCTCCACTTCTTGCGAAAGTAAAAAAGCCATGTCTGACATTGCTAAAGATGATGGCAAGCATAAAAAGAAATCATGTCTAAAACAGGAAGCAGTGTCCTCTCGTGAGAGCAAAACAACAAGCTCTTCAGACCCACGTCGATCTTCAGCCCTGTCAGAAACTACAAGGACGGAAGTCATCAGCGAAGACTGCTTCAGAAAAAGCAAAAGTGTAACTAGCAGTATTGGGCAGGCTCCATCTTTAGTCTCGTCATTCTCTAGCAATACAAGTGATCTGACCTGTACTGATTCAACAGCAGATGCCTCAAAACTCTCAGATGAAGGCATAGATGAGACACTGAGCACTGATAGTGGGGAAATTAATCAACATAAAGCACCACAGAATGAAAGTAATTGCACTGCAAAACTCGAAACTCATTTTGATGTCTCTGATACAAATATAAGAACGTCTACGGGGTCTGAGAATGGTGACAGAGATGCAGAATTAGAGTATCTGAGTAGTGAAGCTGAATCAACAACTCAACTCCATGAGATCGCTGTGGTGAACAGCATTGATCAGGGTGATATGCCACCTCCTCCCGCAGAGTACAGCAATCATGATGACAGCCGTGAAAGCACCACTTCTTCTACTTCTGGATTGAATGAACCTGACCTCCCATCAGAGGATTTACCTCCACCACCTCCAGAAGTTTATGCTGACATCGATGATGACCACTTTGAGGTGGATGATACTCTTCCTCCAGCCCCACCAGACTTTGGTGAGGAACTCAAAGTGGATGACTTCTACATTAATCTGCACTCGGATATTCAAGAACTGTGTGGAAAGAAACCGATGGAGGAGTGTACATGTGAAGATTTTCAGCCAAAATTTGAGTCTGGTGGTAAATTTTTCGCTCAGTAAGTATGCATAATTTTACTTTTTTTTAACTTGTCACTAGTCTGCAAGGATATTAGCTTATGGTTAAGAACCTTGTGGGAGGTGCAATAATGCAGCAGCTAGCATGTTTTCCTGCCGGCTCATTGGTCATTGGTTGAAATTTACATGGAAGCGGATTTCTAATATTGACCTGGGCTCAAATGGATGTCCAGAAAATGACCAGGGAAGTAGAGGCGGCCGTGCATTAGTGACCACGTCATCCACCGAGCAATGAATGGTCTATAAAAACATGGCTAGCACCACATGCCCAGTGCACCTCAGGCATGTAAAAGAACCTTTACTTACTTTACTAAAGAACATATATACAGTGTTTCCATTTCTCTGTATTCATGATCTTTCTTTTAAATTTAGTTGCATTCTCTTTACAAGAGATGCAGTCAACCCCAGAATGTGTTAGCTGTTTAGTATCTACTAGGCAATTTTTAGTTCAGTAGTTTGCCATTTCTTTCTGAATGACCAACGCCCAATACAGTCTAAAACAATGCAAAGCGATCTGCTTTCAAATCGCCATGGCTGATGAACTCCCCACTCTGTGTGTAGGAAAATCGTGAAACCAAGTTCCACTATCCCATAAGCCACACTGTCGCCAGGTCTTCCTGTAGTCATTTAATTTAGCTCCTTCAGATTTAGTTCTACATTCTCCTTTCATCCTGTCCATGGACATCCACCCTTTAAATTTATGTCCATGAATACAACTAGTTGTTACAGTGTTTCTATGATTCATCTTTTTATTTGATGTTGTTACCTGTCTGTCCAACATATATCTCAGGTCACCTGAGCCTAAAATAGGTACCAGGAAATGACTATGGAAGTAAAGATTGCGGGCCTGATACTGACCACATTCTCCTGTCATCGTCTCCTCCACCCTGTACACCTGTTTCCGTGAATACAACTAGTTGTTATATTTGTGTGATTCATCTTCTATTTGATGTTTGTACTTGTCTGTCTCTCTATTTATCAATCCCTAAAGAATAATTTGTTATGCATAGATTTTTTGGGGCGTTTGACCTCTTTGACCTCAAGCATAGTCCTTAACCTGCTACTGCTTCTAGAGCATTGGACTGATGTTTGGGAGTGGGTTAACTTTCTCTATTATCAGTGTCCCTCACCATCAGACGAACCCTCTCCGATTTCTGAGGTGCCTGTAATTTACATCCCCAAGTCAAGGATGAGAAGTCAACATTTTAGTCCAACTGACCGGTGTAGGGGTTGAACCCGCTACCTCGGCATCTGCACACTGGAAGTTTAAGAGTGCTCTCTTATCCATTTGGCCATGCTGACCTTATACATAAATGAACTTAGAAATGGTTGATCTGAGCCAAATTTGTTGCCTGGACTGCATTGAGATTGTGTCTGCATGGTTTACCTTTAGATAGAATATGACCATCGGGATCTTGGTCACTGGTCATTTCTGTAGCCAGATTTTCTTTGATTTTAGGCACACAAAGCTGCTGAATTGGCTTCATTCTCACAAAATTGTCTGAACAACTTTATTTATCTCTAGAAATTCCAATCAGCGCACGCTGCTTATCATATTTCTAATGTAATCATCTCAATGGAAGAGACACAGGCAGACTCAGAGCGAAGATGTTTGATGCTCTAAGGTGATGGCACGGAAGAACATTATCAGCAGAACTGATTCAGAACACTAAGGACCGAGATCTTATGAGCAGGGCACATGATGATGATGATCACTTATAATTCAGTGTCTTCTAGTGAAGCCACCACCTTTTTCTTCCAAGCATTTTATTTTAGATGTAATGAGATTCCTCTCTTCTTTCTTACTTAGACAGTGCCCATGCTTGGCACTGGTAGCTGAGTGCTGTTAGAAGTATGCTAATTGTCACTTGTCTTCTGTTCTCATTTGCGTGTGCTTGAGTAATGGTGATGGCATGTCATTTTTTTTGACACCTTCTTTCTGCATCTCTGTCAAGTCTTCCATCTTCTGTGAAAATGATACCTACATACTTGTATTTTGGGACTTGCTTTACTTTGATGTTATCGAATTGGTGAACTAGAGAAAAGACAAAGATAATGCGAATCAATCAAGCACATGATAACCCAATCTCACTTGATGAAAGTTAGTTGCATATCCTGTACAGGATGTAGCAGTCAATTCCAGCATACATTGGCTGTTTGTTATTCCTAGGCAAGTTTACGTTCAGTTGTTTACCATTGCTTTCTAAACAACCGTGAGTACCATTGTATGGAAATTTGGGTTTGAAAACTTGGAGAACATTGCTGCTGATCACTTGGCCTGGCGTAGTCGTATTTCTGCTGTATGGCGTCCTTTGATTATTTATGAATCTGAAACTATCCAGAGGTCTACTGCATGGAAATAAAAATTCTAGATATGTCGGTTTGTTTGACAGTATGGGCTCATCTTCCCCCACTGCAGAAGATTTCTTCTTATTCAAATAGGTATTCCAAGCCACATCCCAAACCTGATTGGGACAGACAGGTGATGATATGGTCCTCTTCTGTAACATCCCGCAAACTGCCATCTTATGTGTTTGTGTTTATTTTTAACAATATTACAGCTGTCGGTATTGCCTTAACACTGCCATTGGGGTGTGAAGTCTGAGGTCTTCACATATTCTAGACCATGCCATATGAGATGGGTTTGCCAGTTTCCTTCCTCATCACCTTCCCAGAACATTCAGAAAATTTCTCATACCTGTTTTTAAGAGGCTGGGTCAACCTCAGAGCTGTACTGATTGGCAAGAATAATCCTATTTTGCTGGGGATTTAACCTGGACCTTTGTCTTGGCAGCCAATCACACTAACCACGATCATCTACCACCACTCCTTTAACAATATATTGAAGACAATGTCTAAAAACGATTTTATTTTCATTTGTCTAGCAACTCACTGCAGTTGCCAGCACCACACAATTTGAAGCTGAGCAAGAAGGAAACATACCAACCAAAACAGGTGTCTCATGTTTTTAGCTCTCTGCTCAAGCCACAAGATGACCCAGAAAAGGTGGTCAAACAACATGAGCTGTTGGAGCTGGCACAGGCCCACTGTGTGCAGGTCACTCACGCAGATTGTGAGGAAGTCATTGGAGAGGTATGTTAACTCATATAGTTGTGCAGTCAGACACAATGGTGGCCATAGGGAAAGCAAGCTGGTCAGATGTGTATGAAGTTACAGATCTTTCCTTGTTGCTTTTCTTATTTTTAACTCTAAACTCTCTGGATTTAACTAAATGTTCACTCAGAGCCATTTGTAGCCTGATTTAAAATTAACCAGCAGACGTGTATATCATCACAAATCAAAATTTATAACCTGATTTAAAAATGAACTACCAAATTTGTATATTATCACAAATCAAAATTTATTACTGATTTAAAAATCAACTGCCACATTTGTATATCATCACAAATCAAAATTTATAACCTGATTTAAAAATCAACTACCAGATTTCTATGTCATCACAAAGTAATACCATAACTCACTGAACTCATTAAAGTTATTTTAAAATGTGAGTTGCATGTCCTTTACAGTCACAGAACTTCTGTATTCAGGTGGGTCATGATGACCAGTCTACTTTAACTTCCATTTATTAAAGTCAGTTATTAAAGGACCCTGTTACACAATCTAAGGTGTATTGAGCACCTGATGCAAGACCATTTATATAGACCATTGGGTACTCCAGTTGTGGTGTGCACAATATCATGCCGACCAGTGTTATTTCCTGCGACATATCCTGACCTCAGAGTCTAGGTCAGTTTTTGAAATCGCCTCACTGCAAAATCGAACCCTTGACCACTGGGTCAGCAGCTAAGCATCTAGCGGGTTCCAAATGTTGCTGTATGTAGCCGAGGCGCGGTGTTGGGGTGAGCGCCCAACATTGCTCAAATACCACAATGGCTCGTGAATACATAACCTATGCAGCAAAAGTCCAACTCCTGGCCTTCACGTGGCGGGCCTGTTTAAACTAACAGGAGAAGGGGCGACGGCGAGTCTCTGGCGCCGGAAAATAACCAGTATGCTCTAGATGTGTATGCACATACATGCATGCGCAGACAGGCGTGTGCGCGCGTACACATCTACACTCGAGTGAGACCACAGTCTGCTCTAGCAAAGAAAGGTGCTGAAGACGGAGGCAACCAGCCAAGAGGCGCACCACAGAAATCAGGATGCCACGCAATCACGCAAAATGGAATATGTCGACTACTGCTAATCGTTATGGTGCTCGCCCTGCTTTGGACCCCCAGGCAGGTGCAGTGCCGGGCCCTATGTCTCGAAAGGGTCCAACCCCAACTACTGGAGGTCCTTCTCAGATGTCCTGTGGAGCCAGGGGACATGAGAATAGGACGACTGGCCATACTAAACGAAGACTTAAAATAATGCACTGGAATGCGGAGGGAGTCAGCAACAAAAAAATAGAATTAGAAAAAATCTTGGACCAAGAAAAAGTAAGCATTTGTTGCTTGCAAGAAACTCACCTCAATGAAAATATAGCCTTCAAAATCAGAGGCTACCAGTGTTACCGATCTGACCGAAAGAACAGGCGAAAAGGTGGGATACTGACCCTTGTAAGAAATAACATCATGGCTTCCCAAATCAAAGTCTACATGGAAGGGGCTGAGTATCAGACACTTAAACTTAAGACAGGTAATACAGATCTACATCTGATCAATTACTACTGTCCAAGTGACCGCCCACAGGCACTGGACACGCTACCACTAAAAGAAAAAATGATTGTGTGTGGCGATTTCAACAGCCACTCGCAGAGCTGGGGCTATGATCACATGGACCAGAGAGGAGAGAGACTGGAAGACTGGCAGGATGAGAATAGATTCATGTTGATTAACAAGCCGTCCGACCCACATACCTTCTACTCGAGATAATGGCACTCTACAACTACACCTGACCTGGCTTTTCATTCACCAGACCTGGAGTGGAACATTACACGAACTGTTGGGAAACAACTTGGTGGCAGTGACCATCGGCCAGTCTTTCTAACCGTAGAAAATGAGCTTGTAAGTGAAAGCAGCACCCTCTCGAGGTGGAACTACAAGAAAGCAGACTGGGCAATGTACAAGCATCGCACCAGCATACTGGTTAGAAACCTGAACACTGAGAAAGACATAAATAAAGCAGTTGAAGAGTTTGGGAAATGCATACTACAGGCAGCGCGAGAAACAGTACCAAGAGGAGCCCGTAAACAATATAAACCCTACTGGAGTAGTGAACTGGAACAGTTGCATAATGATGTTGAAGTGTGTAGAAAGCAAGCAGAGGCCACACCCAGCCAAGAGCACCACAATAAATTCCAGCATGCAAAAGCCAAATTTCAAAGGGCCAAGCTGCAGGCTAGACGGAAAAGCTGGCAGGAGAAAACGGAGTCTCTGAACTTTGAAAGAGACACAAGGAAATTGTGGAAGCTAATAAAACAGCTTAATGACGAGGGCACAGGGAGAAACTCAAAAATTGCACTACATAAAGATGGAAAAATCTTAACAAGAAAGCAAGCAGCTGACCATTTTGCGGACTCGTTCGCACAAGATAGCAATATCAAAATTAGTCCAGAGAAACAACAAGAGATTCGAGAGAAACGACAACATACAGGACAGAAGGAAATAGTACATGAGGTTCTGGAGGCACCCATCACAATCAGCGAACTGGAGCTAGCCATATCAAAACTGAAAATGAGAAAGTCACCAGGAGCTGATGGTATCTCCAATGAAATGATCAGGAACCTAGGAACAGAGGCCAAAACAAAGCTGTTGCAGATCTTCAATAACAGCTGGACCTTAGGCAGTGTTCCACAAGCCTGGAGAGAAGCAATCATGATACCCCTCCTAAAATCAGGGAAAGATGGTTCCATTGCCTCTAGCTACAGACCAATTAGCCTCACCAGCTGTCTCTGCAAAACACTGGAGCGCATCATCAATCACAGACTGCAGTGGTACATTGAAAGTAAAAACATCCTTGTGCCACAGCAGGCTGGCTTTAGGCAGTGCTACTCTACAGAAGATCAGACAACCTACCTCTCTCAAGAAATTGAGGATGCATTCCAAGAGAAGAAGCTGGTGCTTGCGGCATGGATAGATCTGAAGAAAGCCTTTGACAAAGTCTGGAAAGAAGGTCTGATGAAGAAACTGAGAAACTGCAAAGTCAATGGAAGAATGTACAAATGGGTGAAAGCATATCTGCACAACAGAAGAGCCCGAGTACAGATAGACGGACTCAAGAGCAAGAAAGTACTACTGCGTCACAGTGTCCCCCAGGGCGGAGTCTTGTCCCCCACACTTTTTCTAATCTTCATCAATGATCTTGTTGCTCACCTACCGCATGGAATTAAAGCGGCAATGTACGCCGATGACCTGGTTCTATGGAGCACAAATGAATATGCATCAGTGGCCACCAGATTGCTACAAAGAGCTGTAAATACATTTGCTGCATGGGCAAATAGATGGTGTGTCAGCATAAACACTGACAAGTGCAGCACCACCCTATTTACCCTCTCTCCAAAACAAAAGGCAGGGATCATCCAGATAAATGGAACACCCCTAAGAGAAGATAAAGAACCAACATACCTTGGAGTAACATTTGATGGCAAGCTGACATGGAGAAAGCACATCAACAAAGCAGTAGCAAAAGCCAGAAGGAAAATAGCCATCCTGAGAAAGCTAAGTGGAACCACATGGGGAGCCAGTACGAAAATACTTAGCAAAGTTTACCAACAGAGCATACGACCACACCTGGAATATGGGTCAACTGCGTGGTGTTCAGCATCAAATACCGCACTACAAGAGCTGGACAAGGTGCAAAATCAAGCACTTAGAGTCACCACAGGAGGGATGAGATCAACCCCTATAGTGGAAATGGAGAAGATGGGGAGGACACAGGCACTGAGTGAGCGCAGAGATACGAAAACGCTAATACAAGCAGAAAAGTTCCTCAGCTTGCCAGGCCACCCTATGAAGAACAGATTTGAAAACCTAGCTATGGGGCGGTTGAAAAGAAGTAGTTTTATCCACCAGGCCAAACGACTCTGCAGAGAAACCACTGATCTGCCCACAGTTGGTATCCCCCTAACAACTATTCCAGAGCGAACTCCATGGAAAGATGAGCATAGACTATCATTACAAATCCAGACAAAAGTGAGAGGAATATTTGACAAGGAAGAACAGAACAGTGTGCAGCGCAGAACAGCCACTCTCAGCTTCCTTGATGAAGAATACCCACAGGACCTCTGGATCCGAGTCTACACAGATGGGTCAGCACAAAATGCTGTTCGAAATGGAGGAGCGGGAGTGTACATAGAATACCCAAATAATACTAGGGACACAGCCAGAGTACCGACAGGAAAGTACTGCCATAACTATGATGCCGAAATTGAGGCAATCAAGATAGCAACAGAGAAATTACTAAATAACAGCAATGGTACACAACCTGAGGTGCTACTAACAGATGCAAAATCAGTACTCGAGGCGCTCCTCTCTGGGAAATTGCCAGTACTAAGGACACTACTTTCTGAACTTAGCAGTCAACATAAAGTCACCATACAGTGGATACCATCCCACTGTGGAGTACCCGGAAACGACAGAGCTGATCAATTGGCTAAGGAAGGAGCCAAAGAGGAACAGCCTGATGTGCCCGTTACATACCACCAAAAGAAAAGAATGATCAAATCAGTCAGAAAGCCACCAAAACCTGCTCAAGATGACTACCACATTATGGACAGACGAGAACAAGTCATTATTCTGCGCCTCAGAACAGGACACAATAGATTACGCAACCACATGTATACAAAATTCAAGATTGGTGAAACAGCCATGGGCACATGTGGATTGGCGTCGCAGACAGCAGAGCACATACTCCAAGACTGCCCAAAATATAACATATCTAGGCAAACCTTCTGGCCTAGAGAGACGACAGTGGAAGATAAACTCTATGGACCACTGTGTGAACTGAAAAAAACAGTTCAATTCATGCAAGAGACGACATTGCAGATATAGACATATTTCAAGCGAACGAAAGAAGAAGAAGAAGAAGCATCTAGCCACTACACTGTTCTGGCTCCCTTTTTTTGTGTATATCCTATCTACAGGACATCACAGTCAACACCAGCATTTTACTGCTGTTGTTGATGATTTGGCAAGTTTACATTCAGTTGTTTGCCATTGCTTTCTGAATGACCGACTCCCATATCAGCACGTTAAACCCAGCGCGACACAGTCTGCTGCCAAATCGATTGCAGCTGTGTTTCGAATGCGGGTAAGCGGAATTACGAACCACATCCTTAATGCCTTCGCCATGGAGACCTTCCTTTTATTAGCTGGTCTCAATTCATCTCCCACTCAGACCTGGGAGACTGATCACTCTTTAGTATAATTTTGAGTAATATATATGTGCATGTATATATGGTTCATTCCTGCCCCTCCTGTCTCATTATCTCTCTTTCTCTTTGTCTTTTTCATCTCCTATCCCATTGTTCTTATCCTTCTACCTCTCTTTTTCTCCTCTTCTACCTATCTCTTTCTCCTCTTCTACCTCTCTTTTCCCTCAGTACCTCTCTCCCTGTCTTCTCTCTTTTTCTTTCGCTTCCCCCACTCTCACACATTTTGGTTATTAGGTTGCAATCTGTATGTTCTACTCAGAAACCAAACAAAATGGTTATATATTGAAACAAATACCTGACACCAGGGAAAGACTAATGAAAACAAGAATAACAAACAGAAGTGAGGGAAATTGGCATCACAAGAAACAAGATTACAAGGTTAAAGACAAGAGGGTCAACTTCATCGCACCAGGTATCTTTACTCCATCTGGCTTGGTCTCTCCCCAAGTGCAGCAAACCGTATTGCACAAAGCACAAGATCTGTAGCTCCACCGATCGTTTAAACAAGCATTGCAGAATAATTATCAGAAGCGAACAACTGCTGCTGGCTGCCCTATATTCTACAGTATACATGAAGATACACTGAGGATTCTTACATCAGTTCATTTCATATAAGTAATATTAGTTTACTGCTGTGGTGATGCTTAAATGTATAGTATTGCATAGTTTTGTGGTTATATTTATTATCACATTATTGATCTTACCAGTTTCGTAAAGTGACCGGGTTGAGTCATGAGGAGAGTCACTGGGCGATCCTGACTGTGATGAATTTGTTGGCTGCAAAAGTACCTCACATCAAACCATCTCTAGAGGTGGTCGGAATGCGTTTCAATATGGCGCATGAGGTATATATTTATATCCTTTCTTAACACTTATCAGAATCTTATAATTTTTTCTGTGGCTTCTGTTGTGTTTTATTTATGTAACACAACATTTAACTACATGGTTAGTAAGATCTATGTAATCTTGCTTGAAAGGGAAGAGTTGCAAAGAAAGATTGTATAACTTCTTCTTTAGATGCCTGGTCTTGAACAGACATCTTCTTCTTCTTCTTCAGCTTTCCGAGCCATTGAGGTTCTTTGCTGCAGATACAATCCGTCTCCATTCGTCTCTCTGGTTGACCTCCTCTTGCCAGTCGTTGATTCCAAGTGCTTGTAGGTCTGTATATATATTATCTCTCCACCGTCTTCTTGGTCTACCTCGGGGTCTACGGTAATTTATTTCCTGAGTGTAAGCGAGTTTTGTTTCCCTATTATCTTCCATTCTTTCTATATGCCCCACCCATTGTAGTCTATTAGCCTTCATGATACCAGTGATTAGCGGGGACTTAAACAGATCATAAATGTCTTTGTTACTTCTTCTTTTCCACTCTCCACTTTGTGTATCCCTAATGGGTCCAAAGATGTGTCTTAAAACTTTGTTCTCAAAGGTTTGTAGCAAGGCTTCGTCTCCTTTCGTTGTACTCCAGGTTTGAGCAGACATCGGCAACCATAATTCCTAAATACTTTCTGTCATATGATATTGTTATGAAGCACGTGTGAGAAAGAATTACAATGCCTACTATCTGCATTCTCCAATGCTTGTTCTGAATTTGGTTAAACAATTAGAAAAAGAAGACGCAGATTATGACGCAACGTGCAAATAGGGCACCATCAATCTTATTGAGGATGCAGAACTGGAGATAGTTGACCACATTACATATCTAGGATCAGAGGTAAACAATAAATTATCCCTAGATCAGGGATCAGGATATCAACATCAGAATTGGTAAGGCAGCAACAACAATGAACAGGTTAACACAGATGGTCTGGGAGAACAGAAATCTTTCTGCCAAAACAATAGTCAATTCTCAAATTTAACATGAACTGTTTTATGCAAACAGAAAGAGTTCGTATTAAATTTGAAATTACCGTGGGGTTAACAGATGTTCCAAATTTGAAAAATACTTGTGACTACGCGTTTAATTGTTTCAGCTAAGGTATTATTCATTTAATTGTATATTTAACCCCGCAGCACGCACCTGACGAGATCCAGCAAAATATGTCAGGCAATAAATTGTGCAACATATTGTTTGTGACTTCTGTATTTGAATATTACAAATGTATAGAACAGAAGAGAGAACAAACAGATCTACCCAACAAGAGCTCACTACTGAAGAAGATTGGCTATTAAGACAAATAAAATTTTAAAACATAATGTGTTCATGTTATAAAACATGAATGTTTGGAATAGAATACAATGAAGGGAGGTATACTGGAAAAGTATAGATGAGTAAGGCACTGTGTAGATGGTTTCAAAATATGATAGATAATTTGTCCTTGACTTGGGGTCATAAATTACAAGTACCCCTGAAGACTGAGTCAATTCGCCTGATGACGAGGGACACTGGTAGTAGGGAAAGCTAATCCATACGCAAAATTCAGCTCTAGTGCTACAAGAAGTAATATGTATGGACTACGGTCTAGTTCAAGGCAGACAAGTGCAAAAAAATGTACACTTAACAACTCATTTCATCTCGTCTCATCAGGTTCCTCTTTTGCCTTGCGAGATGACAACAGAGGCAAAACATCTGATGTTTTGATGGAGAGAAATTTTGAAAGACTTACGGGGGGGGGGGGGGGGGGGGGGGGGGGGGGTCTGCACATAACTAGCCACTGTATGGATGATATAATACCATTATTGTTTTGAGAATCAGACAAATAAATGAACCATGAATCTGTAGCACTAAATGTTATGTCTGAATGAAAAACAGGGAAGTAATCAGAGGATGTGACTGACACTCAGAACTCTGAGGAAAGGCTAGTCAGATATGTAACCAGACTGCATTGCAATTGGTACCATTAGTATCAGGACTCTTCGCTGGTTGTTGAAGATGGGCACAGAGCATGTATGGAAATGTCCTGAGTGCTGTGATGTCAGCTCTGGACTCAACTCAACTCACAGAGAAAAGTTATGTACCAAATCCTCATATCCATTAAGACAACAGATTCTGTGCCAAGCCCAATGTAGGTCTGGACCAAATAAAAATGAAAGACGGAAAATAGAAAGTAGGGGTGTATCACACAAAAAATAGAAAGTAGGGGTGTATCACACAAAAAAATAGAAAGTAGGGGTGTATCACACGAAAAATAGAAAGTATCACGTGAAAAACACAAAGTAGAGGTGCAACACATGAAAAATAGAAAGTAGGGGTGTATCACACGAAAAATAGAAAGTAGGGGTGTATCACACGAAAAATAGAAAGTAAGGGTGTATCACAGTTATCACTTAAAAGTGGTTAATATGGTAGCAGGCACATTGTATTATAATGCAATGACAACATTTCTGAGATATATAAGCCTATGGCACATGCGAAAAGTCGTTTCAGACAATTAATCACTCCAAAGGACTTAATCAGTTGAAGGCAGTATGTACCAGAACTGAGATTGACCAAGACATAAATTGGATCCTTGGACTTGTCTGAGGAAGTACAGGCAGATGATGACTTACTGACTATATAACCCATTGTATGCCATTCAGGCATTGAAAGTATGGGCTTAATTCTCAATATGTGGATAGGTTTGTTTACTGTATGCTCTCATGAAAACATATACTTCATTGTTAATCTCAGTGTAACAGCAGATGATGACTTACTGACTATATATCCCATTGTATGCCATTCAGGCTTTGAAATTATAGGCCTTATCTTCTATATATGAATAGGTTTGTTGACTGTATGCTCTCATGAAGACATATTCTTCATTGTTTATCTCAGTGTAACAGTACAGGGCGTGACTACCAGTGTGAGGACACGCTGACTCTTCATCGACTGATCTCTGAACTGGAGGCAGTTACATTCGACTCACAGCAGAGGGGGCATTACTTGAGGGATGATCTGGATAGCATCATAGACATAATTACAGGGCTGTCTGAGACGTTGGTAAGTTACTTGGCCATGCATTGTATTGTTGTATCCTTCACCAGGCAAACTCATTCCAACTTCAGAGGTACTTGTAATTTACATCCCAACGTCAAGGACGATAGGTCAGCATTTTAGTCCAACTGTCCGGTGTAGGGATTGAACCCCTTACCTCGGCATCAGCACACTGGATGTTTAAGAACACGCATTCTTATCCATTCGTCCATGCTGACCTACTCATTCTCAAATGATATCAATTGAAATCTAAAAGTTTGTGCACTGTGCTGAACATGCGAGTCACCTTGGCACATACCAGCTGTCTTGGCGGGTAGATCTGGGTAGATCTGTTTTCATTGTAGTTGGCTGATATGAGCCAAGGTGACTAGTATGAGCCAAGGCGGCTGGTATGTGCCATGATGGCTGGTATATGTCAAGAAGACTGGTATGAGCCAAGGTGACTGGTATGAGCCAAGGTGACTGGTATGAGCCAAGGTGACTGGTATGAGCCAAGGTGACTGGTATGAGCCAAGGCGACTGGTATGAGCCAAGGCGACTGGTATGAGCCAAGGCGACTGGTATGAGCCAAGGCGACTGGTATGAGCCAAGGCGACTGGTATGAGCCAAGGCGACTGGTATGAGCCAAGGCGACTGGTATGAGCCAAGGCGACTGGTATGAGCCAAGGCGACTGGTATGAGCCAAGGCGACTGGTATGAGCCAAGGCGACTGGTATGAGCCAAGGCGACTGGTATGAGCCAAGGCGACTGGTATGAGCCAAGGCGACTGGTATGAGCCAAGGCGACTGGTATGAGCCAAGGCGACTGGTATGAGCCAAGGCGACTGGTATGAGCCAAGGCGACTGGTATGAGCCAAGGCAACTGGCAAGAGACTGACCACATCAGCCACTGAGTGTTGATAGGTCTATAAAATCATGGGTCCAGCACCATATGCCCCAATGTGTGTCTTTGGGTTTGTAAAATGGTCCTTGTCATTTATTTTTAGCTGGAATATGCCAGGAGTTTTTTCTGGCCTGGGAATAAAGGCAACTTGCCCAATCATTTGCAATATAATATACTAGCTAGGATTTGTTTGAAAACCTTACTGAGAATCAAACACGCATCCCATGATGTGTGAGATGAACATTCTGACCCCTCAACCACCAGCTGTTCATCTGTGAAGATAATGTGTACACCATGTGGTAGAGGAAGAGATAAACCAAGGACAACAGTGATAAAACAGGCATGTACACATCTAGCAATGCAGACAAACATGGGATTAAGGAGAGTGGCACAAGACAGACAACTGTGAAATGGAATGTTCATCACCAGCCCAAGAGCTGAAACACTTGTTGATGATGATGAAATATGCTGCCTAATAGTCAAGCAATATATTTTCAGAACAATGCTAAACTGTGTGTGAGCATGGCGGCGATCCAGCGGGACAATTTTAACATGGTGGAGATCATCGCCAAGTACTACCAGATGGTCAGTGGATTGTATTTCTATGTTTCATTATGATTCTGACCATATTCTCATGTATTGTAGACATCTATTTTTGTATGTGTTTTGTGAGGTGATCCTACTTTCCCCACATAATTAGAATTTCTGTTTTCACAAATGAGTCAAATGTCTATTTTCATTTGTAAGAATTTATCCTTTTTTAACATGAAATGATGATGTTCGTGTTATGAGAAGAAATAAGTTATAGAGAACTTGGTGACAATTGGCAAGATTGAGGGCTAAAGAACAATGGGAAAACTGGGAAGTAAATATCTGGATGATTTGGCCACACAGCAAGAACACAGAGCTGATCCATGACTCTGATGGTCATGTGAGGGCGCATTCTGGTGATCGTGTGAGATGGTGAAACATGACTGCCCACAATTATCGGCATGGCACATGATTATGATGATTGATGTTCATATTTAATCAAACAATTATCACTCTTCACACTTAATGAAATTACAGAGCATGCTGAGTAGGGTAAAGACAGGAATGCTTCATGCAGAGGGGCATATGTCAATTTAAAAAATCTAAGATAGAGGGCATCTGTCTTGGCAGACAAGATCACTAGCTACCATGTTAGTTCACCATCATAAACCTAACTGTTTCAGTTTTGCAACAGATGGCCAAAGGAACAAATAACCACTATGAAAGATTACTAGTTATCACTGTTAAAAATGCTAAATACACAGAAACAAGGTCATTTGGGTAAGCCAGATTTCTTTAGTATGTCCTGGCGAAATACAGAATTGTAAGAGAACACATAGTATGGTGGTAGGGACACAAAGGGGAGAATTAATCATACATTATGCATTGCTTGGGACTGAAGGAACTAGAAGACAAACTATTGTCTTCTTCTTCTAACTTCTTATACTCTCTATGTTGCAGCGTTGTGTTGTTCGTCAAAAGGCTGTTGGGGAATTGTTGTCCATGCATGCATTGTGTACGTGCGAGGTCGTTTATTCTACCTTTGATAGATTATATTGCGTACATGCCAGGTCTTTTATTCTACCTTTGATAGATTATATTGTGTACATGCCAGGTCTTTTATTCTACCTTTGATAGATTATATTGTGTACATGCTAGGTCTTTTATTCTATCTTTGATAGATTATATTGTGTACATGCCAGGTCTTTTATTCTATCTTTGATAGATTATATTGTGTACATGCCAGGTCTTTTATTCTATCTTTGATAGATTATATTGTGTATATGCCAGGTCTTTTATTCTATCTTTGATAGATTATATTGTGTCTGTGCTCGGTCTTTTATTCTACCTTTGATAGTTTATATTGTGTACATGCCAGGTCTTTTATTCTACCTTTGACAGGTAAAGAACATCAGTCTTATTGGGATTGAGAATCTGTATCTCCAGATATAAGACAAGTCTCCTGACTGTTTAGTCACCATCATTGTTATAGTTATCCTTACTTTCACCATCCTCATGAAAAACTGTCTTTTGGTACATTGATCTTGTGTGAAACTCTTTGAGATGAGGTAATGGGTAATTGGAAATCAAATGATCAAATATGGTCCTATTGTTGGGTAAATGGCGCTAGCGAAGTTGATAGTGAACAGCGCTGGTAGTATCATGGGCATGGTCAAGCGCTTTGACGCCTGGACTTGTCGCTTGTCAATGAGGGAAAGATTGTTCACCCATTCCTCGTTTGCTCTCAGGTCTACAAATGTTGGCACTCTAACATCATAGACATATAGGAGGAAACTAATTCGGGACAAATGTGTTGTTGTGGTATATTTGTGATCTTCACAAGGTATACTTCTATATTGAAACTGTTGGGTTTTATAGTTTTTGTTTTCTGTGATTTAGGAAACCAGATGGGTGATCCATTCCTGCATGCTGCATTTAATAGAGATCATCTGTAGGCTGAATGCCATGGCAATCCAGGAGTTTCTCTACTCGGAGCTGCCTCAGGAGATGGTGGCAGAGATGCAGCAACATCAGAATGGTAGCTGGTTTTCTCCCTTTGATCAAGATGTCCAGTTTATGTGTTCTAGTCATTTATATATTTATATATATATATATATATATATATATATTTGCGTTTGCTCACTTTGATCAAGATGTCCAGTGTATGTGTTCTAGTCATTTATATATTTATATATATATATATATATTTGCGTTTGCTCACTTTGATCAAGATGTCCAGTTTATGTGTTCTAGTCATTTATATATTTATATATATATATATATATATATATTTGCGTTTGCTCACTTTGATCAAGATGTCCAGTTTATGTGTTCTAGTCATTTATATATTTATATATATATATATTTGCGTTTGCTCACTTTGATCAAGATGTCCAGTGTATGTGTTCTAGTCATTTATATATTTATATATATATATATATATATTTGCGTTTGCTCACTTTGATCAAGATGTCCAGTTTATGTGTTCTAGTCATTTATATATTTACTAGCTGACCCGGCCCGGCTTCGCCCAGACCCTGGTGGGGAGCATCTCATTTAATTCATATAAGTAGTCATATAAGTTCTCGTTCCCGTTACCGACTATCTGTCTGTCTGTCTGTCTGTCTATCTGTCTGTCTGTCTGTCTGACCCGGCCCGTCTTCGCCCAGACCCTGATGGGGAGAATCTCATTTAATTCATATAAGTAGTCATATAAGTTCCCGTTCCGACTATCTATCTGTCTGTCTGTCTGACCCGGCCCGGCATCGCCCAACTCCTGGTGGGGAGAATCTCATTTAATTCATATAAGTAGTCATATAAGTTCCCGTTCCCGACTGTCTGTCTGTCTGTCTGTCTGTCTGTCTGTCTGTCTGTCTGTCTGTCTATCTGTCTGTCTGTCTGTCTGACCCGGCCCAGCCCATGGTGGAGAGCATCTCATTTAAATTATATAAGTAGTCATATAAGATCCCGTTCCCGACTATCTGTCTGACTGTCTGTCTGTCTTGGGTAAATGGAGGAGGGAGGAGGAAGAGGGAGGTGGAGGAGGAAAGAGGAGGGAGGAAAGAGGAGGGAGGAGACGGGAGGAATAGGAGGGAGGAGGAGGGATTAGGAGGAGGAGGGAGGAGTAGGAGGAGAGGGAGGAGGAGGGAGGAGGAGGAGAGAGTAGGAGGATGGAGGAGGCGGAGGGAGAAGGAAGAGGGAGAATGAGGAGAAGGAGGGGGAGGAGGGGAGGAGGAGGAATGTGAAGGGAGGAGGAGGGAGGAGGTAGAGGGAGGAGGAGGAGGAGGGAGGCGGAGAGAGGAGGAGGAGGGAGGAGGAGGAATGTGAAGGGAGGAGGAGGTAGAGGGAGGAGGCGGAGGAGGAGGAGGAGTGATGAGGAGGAGGAAGAGGGAGGAGGAGGAATGTGAAGGGAGGAGGAGGGAGGAGGTAGAGGGAGGAGGAGTGAGGAGGAGGAGAGGGAGGAGGAGGAGGGAGGAAGAAGGAGGAGGAGGGAGAAGGAGGGATGAGGAGGAGGAGGGAGGTGGAGGAAGAGGGAGGAGGAGGAATGTGAAGGGAGGAGGAGGTAGAGGGAGGAGGGATGAGGAGGAGGAAGAGGGAGGAGGAGGAAGGAGGAGGGAGGAAGAAGGAGGGATGAGGAGGAGGAGGGAGGAGGAGGAAGAGGGAGGAGGAGGAATGTGAAGGGAGGAGGAGGGATAGGGAGGAGGGGAAGAGGAAGAGGGTAGGAGGAAGAGTGGAGAGGAGGAGGAGGGAGGAAAAGGGAGGAGGAGAGAGGAGGGAGGAGAAGGAAGGAGGAGGAAGAAGGAGGAGGAAGAGGGAGGAGGAGGATGGAGGAGGGAGAGGGAGGAGGGAAAGAGGAAGAGGGTAGGAGGAGGAGGAGGGGAGAGGAGGAGAAGGAGGGAGAAGGAGGAGGAGGGGATAGGAGGAGGCAGAGGGAGAAGAAGGAAGGAGGAGGAGGAAGGAGGGAGAATGAGGAGGGGAGGAAGGAAAGGGAGGTGGAAGAGGAGGATGGAGGAGGAAAGAGGTAGGGGGAGGAGGAGGTAGAGGGAGGAGGAGGAGGAAGGAAAGGGAGGAGGAGGGTGGAGGGAGGAGGAGGAGGTAGAGGGAGGAGGAGGGAGGAGTAGGAAGAGGGAGAAGGAGGAGTGAGGATGATGAGGGAGGAGGCAGGAGGAGGAGGAGGGAGGCAGGAGGAGGAGGAGGGAGAGGGAGGAGAAGGGAAGATGAGGGAGGAGGCGGAGGGAGTAGGAGGAGGCGGAGGGAGTAGGAGGATGGAGGAGGAGGGGAGAGGAAGAGGGAGAAGAAAGAGGGAGAAGGAGGAGGGAGTCGGGAGAGGGATGAGAGGGAGGAAGAAGAGGAGGAGGGAGGAGGTAGAGGGAGGAGGAGAGAGTTCGCCATTCCGAATTCATACTCGTCTAGTTCTTCCCTTCTACATGACTGTAGATAACTTCCTTACACATAAAAAGATGAATTGTTATTGATATTGCCGTGGCATGGAGGAATATCAGCAGCAGAGTTGATCCAAAAAACCAAAGACTGAGATCTACGGAGAGCCATGAACGCCTACGCCAGCCGGCACGGCACTTGATGATGATGATTGCCGTGTGACGATTCTGTGTAGTCACGTCATTTTCTTCCCTATCCCTAGCGTTTTGGTTCGGGGATTCTTTCATCATCATCATCATATATTTACGTACGTATTTTGGGAGGGGAGGAGGGAGGAGGAGGAAGAAGAAAAAAAAACTATGACAGTTGACAGCTCTGGAATGAAAGGAAGGTGTGTAGAAAATTTCATCTCAATCGGATGGGCCGTTCGCGAACAAATAAAGGACATACATATTTACATACATACACTTTGTTTTATAGATATAGATATATATATATATATATTTGCGTTTGCTCACTTTGAACCCAAGCATAGTCCATTCACGTGCTACTACTTCTGGTGCACTGGATTGATTTTTGCGTGTGGATTCACTTTTCTTACCGGTGTCCCTTGCCATCAGGTGAACCCACTCCGATTTCTGAAATTCTTGTAATTTACATCCCCAAATCAAGGACGAGAAGTCAGCATCAGCACACTAAAAGTGTATGAATAAGTACTTTATCCAATCAGCCATTCTGATTCATTCATTCAGCATGTGCACATATGAGAGAGAGAGAGAGAGAGAGAGGATATCTTAGTTCATCTGGCTTCATCTTCTATTGCCCAGCAGTAACAGATGTAGTTCTTTCAGCCTTAAATAAAATACTGCATGCTTTCTTGTCTGGCATAATTTGCTGCATCTCATCAGGTGCATACTGTAGAGGTGTATATCATTTTATGTGAAACCTAAACTTTTTTTTCATGTCAGAATTTCAAATTATATTTGTATTCTCCAGATGATGCCAGGTTTCTGCAGGTGGCGAAAACACTGGGGATAATATTCATGAAAGGACTACCATCATCACACAAACTCGTCTGTAAGTTTCGTTGGTATGAAACAAGTATTTGTCGTAATCTAGGGGGGGGGGGGGGGTGATATGGCTGAGAGGCTTCAAGTTTAGAAGGTATCAGGTTCGATCCCAGCATCGGGCCGGGAGCTTTTTAATGATATCATTGCCCACCTAATTTCTTGAATAGTGAAATTGGACAGATAAGGGCAGAACACAACATGTGCATGTTAAGAATCCCCCGTTGTTGGAAATCACAAAGAGTAGGCTGTAGGCTTCCCTGGGAAAATGCTAGGAAAGAAAGCCTACACACAGGTAGATAGAGCCCATTACTTGGATATAATCTGTCTAGAGGAGTAAACTACACAAATCCATGCTGATGTTGGATGTACCAACCTTTGAGGGGCATAAATAGGTGTAACACACTTCCATTAAAAGAGGAAAGAAGAAGAAGAGTTGTCTAGTGAGGAATATTGTCTGCTGTATAATTCCATAGTATTTACTTTATTGTTTTTGTTAAATTAATCCATAGTTTTCACCAAATTATTTTGTTCGCTTATACATGAGTCACAACCCCAGAAGTCGGAGTGGGTTTGTCTGATGGCAAGGGATACTGGTAATAGGGAAAGTAATCCACATGCAAAATTCAGTCCAGTGCTACTAAAAGTAGTGTGTATGGACTACGCTTGAGTGTAAAGCAAGGGAGTACCCAAAAAAACAAAACACACAAAACACACATGAGTCACATCAGAAAGATCTTGCTAAGAATTACCAAGCAAAAGGTAAGGAAGAAACTATAACCAGACATAGAGAAATAACATATGGGTTTGTTGAAGGCAAGGAATGCTGTGTATTTGTTTAGAACATTAATGGAGCATTTTACAGAAGTAAACAAAGACCTACATCTTTGCTTCATTGACTACACAAAGGCTTTCGATTAAGACACACAAATGCTTTTACATCTGTCAGCAGTTGTTTGTATTGTGAACTGCATGTTCATAAAAATGGCGGACGGCCGATTGCTGAACTAGTTGGTTTTTGCCGTAAGCAGTAATGTGTGTGCACCTGCTAGTTGTCTAGTGACTGCCACTTCCATCAATGATGAACTGTAATTTTAATGGTGGAATGTTGTGTTGGCATTCTGGCAGCAGCCTTATGCATGTATGCCTGTGCATGCTGTTGGTTTGTCGGGACTGCTGTCTGTTTCACTTTTCACTTGGGACAGTGAGGGGCATTTTGTGTGATATTCACTGGCACAGAAATGGAGCATTATGGGGTGAAACTTTGTCATGAAGTTGGAACTGTGACTAATGACTAACACCTTTGTGATGAAAATACTTGCAGATCTCTAAACTGGCAGAAAAGACCTTAGTCCTGTAAAGAACATATATATATATATATATATATATATATATATATATATATATATATATATATATATATATATATATATATATATATATATATATATATATATATATATAGAAAGAGAGAGAGAGAGAGAGAGAGTAAAATTACTTGAACTACTGTTGTAAAGCTGTGGAAATGTAAATAATATAAAGAACACAAAGTATAGAGCAACTTTACAAAACACACGGATGGAAAACAAAGGATGTTGTGACTGCAAGCTTTCATCATCAAACAAACACAAGAAAACACAACAACAAATAGACAACAGAGAAATCTCTGCAGTGACTACATTAAAGTATAATAACAGAATTGGAAGAATGGAAAATTTAGAAAAAATGTGTGCTACATAGATCCCAGAATGGGAAATAAACCTAAGAAACAAACCAAACAGAGTGAAACAAGCTAAAGAATTGTTTCACATTATGGGATTCTGAGATAAGCAGTACACATTTTCATCTAATTTTCCCATTCAAGATTGTATTTTTCATATTTTTAAATAAAATGATGATTGTAAGTAATACGTATGCTTCCATGATTGTTTAATGATTGTAAGTAATATGTTTGCTTCCATGATTGTTT
The DNA here is from genome assembly GCA_963921405.1 of Cepaea hortensis. Taxonomy (NCBI): domain Eukaryota; kingdom Metazoa; phylum Mollusca; class Gastropoda; order Stylommatophora; family Helicidae; genus Cepaea; species Cepaea hortensis. The sequence goes on along the minus strand of OY992882.1, from coordinate 119,320,828 downwards.
AATGATTGTAAGTAATACGTTTGCTTCCAGTGACGATGGATATTCCGTTTTTCATCTGGCTCCTGGGAATGACAGAAAACATGGCAGAGATGAACAGACCCAGTGATGTGGACATGCTACTAGCCCTGATCTGTGCGTACCATCTTCAGCATGAGGACAACTCCCAGAACCCTGTTACCGAGGCCCTGAAGATGGCCCATGGGCATGCATTGCTGGAATCAGCCCTCATTTTCTTGTCCAAGCATGGTAACTATTTACATACATCATTTCATCTTAATAATATCATAATTGCTCTTTTCACCTTTGCCCTCAACAAGCTTTAAATGAGGTTCTTAGTAATTATACAAGACATGTTCTGATGGAGACGGAGCACATACAGGCATGTCCTGAGTGATGTGTCATTGTTGTTGTTGTTGGATGACAATTGTTGTATAAAGGTCAAAAGGATCGGAGGCAAGAGGATCAACTTCATTGCACTGAGTTCCACCCCACATGGCTCGGCCACCTTTCCTGCAGAAAGCATCACACCTAGTTTGTTGCATGAATCCATTATTTTCACTGAATTACATTTTTCTATTGTTCATGTGAATTTTGTTCACATATCATGAGTTACATCACAAAGATTTTGCTAAGGATCATCATGCAAAGGGTTGTCTTTCTGCTTAGTTCCAGCGGCGATCACCAGCAATCTCATAACAAATTGCACTCATGAACCGAATGGCAGAGTCTGAAAATGAATCAGTGACCTATGTATCAGGAGGCAAGTGGCTTGACCACATCACCATAGAGGAAACTAACCTCCCTCTCCACCCTTCCCACCCACTTTTCTATCAAAGTACTGTGGCAGTATTGACACTCACAAGCATAGCCAGATTTCTGCTGGCATCCTTTGAGCAGTTACAAATTGTGGAAGCTATCTAGTCAAGTTATCTATGTCTTGTCGAAGGTCAGCAGTTTGGTTCGCTTTCTTGACATATTTATCCGGGCTCAGGCTAAGCCATCTCTGAACTCACCTTAGATGGCAGTGAGTACTCTTCAGGAATGATGGACAAACAGCAAAATAAAACGTAGTTGTAATCCTTTGTGTTTTTTTTTTTTTTTTGGCTGGAATTTCCAAGCTTCTCTCTCACTAGTACCCACATATGTCTGCTGTCTGCCTGTCCTGTCTCTCTCTCTCTCTCTCTCTCTCTCTCTCTCTCTCTCTCTCTCTCTCTCTCTCTCTCTCTCTCTCTCTCTCTCTCTCTCTGGATTCAAATCTGGACTCAGTCATTTTGTTCACGAGTACAATTTTCCCTGAGACTCTTGGGTGGTCACCGCTGGAGCTACGGAGGTCGTGCTTTGTGTGACACTTTAAACAAACCGCCCTGCAGAATGAGACCGAGCCATGTGGGATCACACCTGGTGCAGTAAAGCCAATCCTCTCACCTTTAAATATTTAAACCACAGAAGTCAGAGAGAGTTCATCTGATGCTGGGTCAGCACTGGTAATAGGAAAAGCTAACCGTCTATGCTCAAGTATATTTCATCATCATCACCAAGTGCCATGCCACTTAGCATTGGCGTTCATGACTCTCAGTCTGGTTTCCTGGATCAACTCTGCTGATGACACTACTCCATGCCACCGTCCCAATCCATCCAGCACCATCTCCCCCAGTCTGACTCCACCTCTCTGCCTCTTGACCTCCCCAGCCATCACGATGCTCTCCAATGCCTTTCTTCTCACCACATGACCAAAGGAAGCTGCCCGTCTCTCTTCCATTGTTGTACACAGTGTTCCAATCTCACCAGCCTCCTTTGGATATTCGCCGCCAGTCGCCCCAACAGTCCAAGGAACTCGCAACATTTGTCTCAGGAAACACATCCCTGCTGCTCCCAAGTTCTTCCCAATTTGCTCATCCACATTCCAAGACCCACTGCCACCCAGCAAAACAGGCCCTACAAAGCACCGCAGCACTGTCTCTCCCACACCCAGTGATAGTCGCCAGTTGCACAAGATACTCTTCATTTATTATTAATATATGTATTGCCCCATTGTTAAGTATATTAGTTTATCCATGATATTTTACTATGGTTTTTCACTTTGTAAAAACAACCATTTTCATCAGATGACCCAACAAAGTTGCTGGAGTCGAGCATTGAGCCCAAGCTCAACTCTGTCGTCTTGCTTCTCTCACACTTGTTTGACAACCCAGATACGGCCGACCTGCTTTATACAAACGATGTGGAAGCTCTCATTGGAATATTTGAGGAGTTTCTTCGAGACCTCACAAGAGATGACCCGGTTAGTTTGCAATTATTTTCAGATAAATCTGTTCATAATAACTGCATTTCTATTTTAGCTCTTTCAGTTCCTGAAGGTTTAACAGGCATATGCCCTTGAGAGGGAATAGCTACTGTGAAAAATCACTGGTGCGTGACTTTTAAAGAGGCTAAATATTCTGGATATTTCTGCTTTCTGATGTCACATGTAACTTATGTGAATCTGGATATTTCTGCTTTCTGATGACAAATGTTACTTCTGTGAATCTTGATATTTCTGCTTTCTGATGACACATTTGACTTATGTGAATCTGGATATTTCTGCTTTCAGTTAACATGTGATTTCAGCACTCGAAGTGAATCTGGATATTTCTACTTTCAGTTGACACATGTGCCTTATGTGAATCTGGATATTTCTGCTTTCAGTTGGCATGTGTGATTTCAGCACTCGAAGTGAATCTGTATATTTCTGTTTTCTGATCACACATTTGACTTATGTGAATCTGGATGTTTCTGCTTTCTGTTGACATGTGTGATTTCAGCACTTGAAGTGAACTTGGATATTTCTGCTTTCTGGTGACACATGTGACTTAAGTGAATCTGGATATTTCTGCTTTCTATTGACACATGTAACTTATGTGAATCTGGATATTTCTGCTTTCTGTTGACACATGTAACTTATGTGAATCTGGATATTTCTGCTTTCTGTTGATACATGTAACTTATGTGAATCTGGATATTTCTGCTTTCAGTTGGCATGTGTGATTTCAGCACTCAAAGTGAATCTGGATATTTCTGCTTTCTGTTGACACATGTGATTTAAGTGAAACTGGATATTTTTGCTTTCTGTTGACACATGTGATTTAAGTGAATCTGGATATTTGCGCTTTCTGGTGCTGTATGTGACTTCAGCACCTATTTGCCAGGATTTCATCTCTCTTCAATAGATGCTATAATTAGCCTCTTGTGGGTAGGTTTTCTCATTTGGAAACATAGCTAGGGCAGCAAACTACATGTCATACTGTTTATGATTTCCAGCAGCTTGGGGATTTTTAATCAATAAATTCAAACTCCAAGTTTTGATCTGAGGAGGCTAGGTATGTGATCCACTACCCAGAAATCAGGAGATGTGTAATCTCATTGAGTTTCTATGAGAAACAAATTTTGTCTGGAGAATATTTTTCTCTGATTTGAGTCTGGGACTTTTCAAGTTACATGAGGGCACTATACCACTAAGCCACTCAACTGCTTCCTTTCTTTCTCCCTCCTCCCCCTCTTTTTAACAAGTCACTGTAGCCACAGGGAGCCTTTCAGCACAGTGGTCATGGGTTTGAATTTGCATCAAGGCAGATTTTTTTAATTGATCTGGGTCCAGAGGTCATCATCATCATCATCATCATCACCATCATCATCACCATCATCATCATCTTCCACTTTTGCAGTTAAGCATCGTGGGAAAGAATAATTGGCGCTCCAGCGTCCGATGGGTGGCATTGGATAGTGTCATTCTGTGTGATTGTACGATGTCTTTGATGTCATCAATCCATTTTCTTCTTGGGCATCCTCTTGGTCTCGTCACGGGTGACCTTTGATGTAGAGCCAATGATGGTAGTTGATGGTGTTGCATTCTAATGAGATGGCCAAACCACTTGATATTCTGTCTTCCAATAAATGTGATGTCGGTTCCTAAATCAATCAATCAATCAATCAATCTTCCAATAAATGTGGCACAAGGTGTTGATCCCACCGTCTGTCTGATAACAGCATTTCTTACTCAGTCTCGGATTGTTAAGTTGGTAGCTCTCCTCAGGCATCTCATCTCACAGGTGTTGATTTTGCGAAAGTGTGATTTGGATAAAGTCCAAGTTTGAGATTGGTAGCATAGGGTTGGTGTAAATATGCTGTTTATTATCTGTAGTTTTGCGGACATGGGTATGTTTGGATGTTTCAGTAAGGGTGATAGTTGGTATGTAAGTGCACTTGCTTTCTGACATCTGATGTTGATTTCTCTGTCCAATCTGCCATCTTCTGTGATCATGCTTCCAAGATATTTGAATTCTTGATCAGCCCAGCTTAATATGAGTACCGTGAAATGTATTGGGAAGCAAACGTGGCCTACATGATATTGACCATATTAGCACCATGTGCTTACTTGCTTTAGCCACAGGGTCCAACCCCAGTTGTGCCACTAGAATGCTCAGCTGTTTGCATATATTATTTAATGAATTTATTCACATTTTAACATGAATGTATTCACATATTAATATCTGTAATATATGTCTCTCAACATTTCCTCTGACATTCAAATTTCATTTTTTTGTCTTTACAGTTACGAACACAGATTTTGCATCTGTTTGAAAACTTCATGCGGAACTATCCAGACACAATCTCCATGAAGGGATCCCTCAACAAGAAGTTAGGGCCCTTGCTACTCAACATCAGGGAGGAGAAGAGCAAGTGTGGAGAGATGGCTGCGCAGATTCTTGATGACAACAGTGTTATATTTGATGAGGTTTGAGCATCTATGTTTTATTGCCGAAATGGTTATCAAATATGAAACATACTCAGTGGACAAAATTGTTTATATTTTCCAGTTTAATAACTCACAATTAAAACCGTGTTTTACATTACATATCAAATAATTCATGTAAGCAATTTACAGTTTTTGGAGTTGAAACTTTGTTAAATGAAGAAGATATTTTAATGTTTTATTTACTTCTATTTTCATTCGCTCTTAAAGATTTTTCTTAAAGATTTATGAAAGATTCTTCTCTTCTGCCGGTCATCTCCCAATGAAGTATAGGCCGCCAACTAACTCATGCTGAACTATTTGTGGACTTGTTCATGACTGGCTGGGTTTTGTGCATCTTTTGGAAGCCCATCTTGTGCACACCTTGGAAAAGGCTAAAGTTTTGACAATTTTAAATCACACTTCATTTCTGATTGACAGCTTCAATGCCAATTATTCACTTGACATGATTCTATCATCATGAATAATGACAACACTGCGGTTCAGCATGTTTGGGCTGGTACACATGAAAGATTGTCCAGGGCGTGGAAGATCATGCAGTTCCATCTCCTCACTTTCTGAAGCTTTAATTCTTTGAGCTCCAATTGACTACACAACTTCCATACAGCACATAAGCATTTGTGAATGTTCACCAGTTTCTTTTTCTGCAACCAGAATTTCTATTACAATTCGCTGTTTGTAAAATTGTTCACACACGCTATTTTAATGAATTGCTGTAACTGTTCTAATTCTCCAAATGTGGTGCAGTTTCATACAAACAATAGAGATATTCCAAATTAGAAGTGCAAAATTTCATGTTTCTATATTTATTATTCACTGAGAAATGTGAACTTGTAATGCATTATTTTCTGTCCGAACCTGATACTTCAGAAAATGCAAATTTACTTTCTGGGAGTTTGTCAGTTTGTGAACCTGGTACTTCAGAAAATCCACCTACTTTCTGGGAGTTTGTCAGAGTTTGTGTTTGATTATGTCATTGATGCTGTGTCTTAAATAGCGATGTTTGATGGCACAAGTGCAATAAACTTGTTGTTTTATATGAAATCATTGTTTGTAATCATGTCCTAGGCTTATCCATATCATCAATAGAATTGATTCCAAGGGCTGGGACCTGTAGAGATACACAAACGCCCACACCATTTATGTATGAAAAATGAATGATTATACACTGTAATAAGGTGGTTAGCGCTCACTGAGACGGTAGTGCGGGTTCCGTCCCTATTAGTGACGGGATCCATTGTGTCTAAGAAGTAATGCTATGAGTGTGACCCAGCTTTATAATATGGGTCATCATTATCATCCAGTGGCTTAATAACAAGCTTTTGAAATTCCTAGCCTAAGTCAGATGTTATGCCTCTGTTGCCATCATATGTAAATTATCTATTGCCATCATATGTAAATTATCTATCACTTCCTAATTCCATTGACGACATGGTCTTCCTCTTCTCTGATTCCCCTGATGCCTCTCTCCTTAATTATCTTTTTCCAGTTGTTCATACCCCTCATCATCATCTTCCTTTTTGTCATGGGCAGGAATAGTTCACACTCTCATCGCCCAATGTCTTTGATGTCGTTAACCCATTTTCTTCTTGGGCATCCTTTTGCTCTCATAGCAGATCTACTTTGATGTAGCGCAGTGCTGGTAGTTGATAGTGTTGCATTCGAATGAGATAGCCAAACCATTTGACCTTCTGCCTTTCAATATATATACATGTCCCTACAAGCCTGTATATTTAATTTTCCTCAAATATGGATGCTGCGTAATTTTCTGAATTTATGAGATTTATCTGGGAAAGGCAGGTGTTGAGGAATGGAATTGGCCACTTCACCTCATGCCATGGCCTAAAAATTGTCAGAGCCTAATACTTCATACCTGACTGGCAGTATCTGCTGAAAGACCATCTTTACGTAATGTTTATTTAGCTACCAGTCACACCAGGGACCTGAGCTTCATTGGTGATGTGACATGTGTAAGAGGTCGGAATTAGATTACAGTCCCAAGTTCAAGGTGAACCCACGTGCTAAGGAACTGGATGGCCATGGGTTACTTGTTCGTTAACTTTGTGGGGAAAAATCAGGCGTGGGAAATCTTCTGGACATTCTGGGCCTCTAACCTAGCAGGCAGGCTCTACTAGGGTGACTGTATTTCCTGCAATATAATAAATACTTATATGGAAACAATAAGAATATAAGAATACATAAGAATCATCACTGGAGCTACGGAGTGCATGCTCATTACTCGATGTCATCTCCATCAGCCAGTGAAAAGAGCTTCTGCTCTTTGCTAGCTGTAGCAGATGAAGACGGAGAAAGTATGGGAAAGTCCTGAGTGCTGTAATGTTGGTTCATGACTCAACTCATTAATTAGACTACAGTGTGTCCCTTACATTATGCTTATGACAGGTCAGAAGGAACTACAGGACATGTTAGTTTCGGTGACTGTAGAAAGTGAAAAGATAGGTCTCAGCTTGAATAATAATTAGACAGAAGTAATGGTAATATCAAAGAGCAGATCATGCCTAAATGTACAATTACGGTAAGTGGTGTTAATTTGGGATAATGCAGAAATTCAAATATCTGGGCACATAAATAACATCAGATGAAAGATATGTCACAAAGAGATAATAGGAGAAGCAAAGTCTGCATTTTATTAAATGAGGAATATTTTATGCAATAAATCTGTGTCTTTGAGGTTTGAAAAAGAATTCTTTCACGTTAACTAGAACCAATTTTAACATAGCTGTGAATCTTGGACAATTAGTAAATAAGCCACAACAAATCTTTACAAGTTTAGAGATGTGGTTTTAAAGAAGAATTATGAAAATTCCTTGGACAGCTGAAATAAATAATCTAAACATCTTGAGAGCGGCTAAAACTCGAACACTGATCAAAACATCAGTATGAGGCTGTCATCATTATTTTGCCTCATTATGAGGAGACAGAAGCTAGAAAGATTTGTGGAAAGAGAGAGAGAGAGAGGAAGACAGCAAGAAAAAAATTCTTGACAGTCTTGTGTCACGGCACAGAAGAGCTGGTTGAATTGTTGGGTTGGTGGACAAGCAGACTGACAGAGAGACACATAGACAGACTGACAGACACATAGATAGGCAGCCAGGCAAGCAGATAGGTTGACAGACAGACAAGCTGACAGGCACATACTTACATATATACACACATAGACATACAGGCATGATGGGTCGGCAGAAGTTTTACAGTAATGGTGCAGGACATTATATTTCAAGCACCCGGAGACTAAACGTGAGTACTGTATACCAGCTTTTGCTGCACTCAGAAAAATATTGTAACCTTACAGCACTCTAATGTTTATGTTTACTGATAATGTTACACTCAGTGATGATCATGTCATGGTTGTGAGCATTTGTGATGTGGACTGTTCAGCTGCAGCTGTACATTGGTCTTATTTCTTTGATATGTATGTGTTATTGTGAGAACTGCATACTGGCTCATGTTGGGAGTGTTTGTGATGCAGTGTTCACAACAGCTGTTGATTAGTCTGGTTTCTTTTATGTTTATATGTATGTGTTCTGAGAACTTGCACACTGGCTCGTGTCTCATTGTAATATCTGTATTTAATCTGTTTGCTAAAACTGTAAATTGATTAACAAAAATTGTGAGCATACACCTTGAATGTATACCTGTCAGTTCATCTCATATTGTTTACATGCGCTAAAGATGTTCCCCAGTAGAATTCTAAGAATCGTATGGACTGCTCATCATCATAGAGCAGGTCTTATGCAGAACGTGGCTGTCACCACAGCCCACTGATAGAAATCTTTTGGTTTCTTGCTGTCTCTCCTGTCTCATGCTGTCTCTCCTGTCTCATGCACCTTCATGTTCAAGGTGTCTGCAATGTCCTGCATCCATGGATGGCTAATAAAACCAGCTTTCAAGTACTGCAAAATGGCAGTTCACAAAAATATTTTTTACGCCCATCAAGACAATAAATTGTCATTTTTTTGGTCACATGAGATGAGAGTGTCTAGAGAAGCTTGTGACAACTGGGAAAATCTAGGCTGTTTGAAACAGGGGTCAACAGGGAGAACATGCTGGGTGGTTTGACAGAGTAGAAGATGATCTGTTGTCAATTTTATCAAGAAAACAGAGGACAGATATTTGTGGATGAACTAATGTCATGTATTTTTTAATGTTTTTGAAAACGTCACAAAATTGCTTATGAGTTTTCCTCTGTATATTTTTTGTGTGTTTCTTGTTATGCATGGAAAGTTGATGGGGGATAGATTCAAGTAAACCTGTATTTTTTAAATGTTTGTGAAGTTGTTGCCTTTGAGATTTTCTCCAGGTGTTTTGATGATTGTTGTGATGCGTGGTAATTGTGTGTGAGTTTTTTGCTGTATTTTTATAGTTATTCTTGGGATGCTTAGGAAATTATTGCTTGTGAGTTTTCCTGTGTATTTTTTGTATATTGCTGTGAAGCTTGGGAAGTTGCTTGTGAGTTTTCCCTCTATTTTTCAAGTGATTATTGTCATGTTTGGAAAGTTCTAGTTTGTGAGTTTTCCTCTGTATGTTTGAGTGATTCTTGTGATGCTTAGGGAGCTGTTTCTTGTGAGCTTTCCTCTGTATTTTTGAGTCCTTGTTATCATATTTGGAAAGTTGTAGCTTATGAGTTTTCTCTGTATATTTGAGTGATTCTTGTGATGCTTGGGAAGTTGTTGTGTGTGAGCTTTCCTCCAGATATTTTGATGATTGTTGTGATGCTTCAAACATTACATCTCAGGACATGAAATATCTGTGATTAACTAGCATTTCACAGTTTCCGTTCCACGTTTTCAAGCATTTTAATATTACTTCATGTCAGATGTCAGTTATTTGTTACCCTTAATTTGTAAGATGACGGTTGACTCTGCGGTGTAGTGACAGCTCACCTACTTACTACTATGGAAGTCTGCGGTTCATTTCCCCAGGAGGTGTATAATGATCTCACTTTGAATTAGGGCCCTATGTGTTTATACTTATGCAAAACATGAAAAAGCCAAAAGGTTCTTCTGCACTTCTGAGTAGAAGTGCAAAGCTTTTGAATCAGATCCTCAATTATCAGCCCTGTTTTTATATATGATGTGACATGCATAATATAAATGTTTATCAATGTAATTGTTATAAAATAACAGTTCAGAAAACAAGTATTTAAATGCTTCAACAGTATTTTATATTGTTTGTGTTGTTGATATTTTTGTAATTATTCTTGTTCTTTCCTTACTGTAAAATGTTGAACAAATTTGTTTTTGAAACATTAGCACATGTTTTTCAGACATTTGTATGCGATGTGTTGTTTATATTAGTACATGGTTTTCAGACATTTGTAATGAGCAATTAACTTCTTCATGAATTTTTTAAGCTGATTTGTTTTTTATAATTGCTCATTTCATGTATTTATTTTATTCGTATTGCTTCATATGACACAGAATGATAACAAAACAGATTTTATTTACTGTTCACTAATACACAAATATGTTACGTTGTATTTATGGACACGTTACATTATATTTATAGACACGTTATATTTATGTATGTTCCCTGGGTTGACATAAATATGAGAGCACCCAGTATGTAATGCTGCCATTTCCTTCATATTCATTTTTACTCCTTATGTATTTATTAGTGTTGTTCCATGTGTTTTTGTCAAATTCCACTGTATTTATTATAGTTGTAGTTTCTTTCACATTTTTATCTCTCTTTCCTATGTATGTATCATTTTCAGGTAAAATGTAAAGCATGCCGTTTCTCTGTGGTCATTGCATATTTGGAAATTGAACTAGACCGGTACTTTCTTGGCTAAATGACAGTTAACAGGTGATGTGGTCGGCATCTGACCTCCCAGTAACATTTTTTGTGTCCATTTTATGAATCTGTGTGGACCCTGAAGTCCAGCAGCCGTGAACAAATCTAACCTCACATGAGATTCGACTCAGGACCAGTTACTGATATTGATATATTTCTTGTGGTCATGTCTGTTAAGTGTACTGCTGTCATTTCATTTCTATTAATTGCTATCTTAACATTCATGTTTTTTTACTATTCATTCTTGTCTGTTTATTGCAGTAATTTCTTTCATGCTTTTGCTGATGAAATTGTGTCCATTTATTTCTGCCGTTTCCTGTGCTTTGTTGTTATTTCCTGTGTGCATTGTTGTCTCTGGTTTTGCTTTGGTGCCAATTATCTGTGATAGATAGGCGGCTCAGTATTCCACAGTATTTGTTGTTTTTTTTTTTTACCGGGAGCTGTTGAAACCTGAATATTATTATTGCTTTTTTTTAGCTTAGAACTAACACTCGGCATTTCCGTTGTACATTTCTGCAGTTACGACCTCTGGGTTGTAACACTTTAAACTTATCTGGCTAATCAAGAAAAGGCTTTAAAGGAGGGCTTAAATGCAAGAGGGTCGGGTCGTGGCACTTGTTTTATTCCATTTGTTTGGATCTCTTTCCACAGAATGACCTACTGGAAGTGTCACACAGATCTTTCCACAGAATGACCTGCTGGAAGTGTCACACAAATCTTTCAACAGAAAGACCTGCTGGAAGTGTCACATAAATCTTTCCACAGAATGACCTGCTGAAAGTCACACAGATCTTGAACTCCATAGCTATGACTCCCAGGGGTCTCTGAAAAGAATTGCAGCCATGAACGAAATGATGGAATTCTTCTTCTTCTGCGTTCATCCGGAGTTTTTTTTTTTTTTTGGACGTGATTGCATTGTGCCTGTTTACAGCAGAGCTGCGTTCTTGCGCCGTTGGGCCGACACATCCGACTTCTGCGGGTATTTGATGGAATTCAAAAACAAACCCACAACCTTCTGAGAACAAGGCAGGCGGTTTGACCATTCCACCACGAAGACCTAATGGTGTACTTATGATGTGACTAACCAACACAGTGTGTTTATATATGTGTATGTGTAAAGAACAAGAAAACTAATATACCTGTTCACCTCAGGGTAGACAAATGAAGGCAACAAAGAGAAATCTTCATGCTTGTTAAACTCAGTATGTTTTGTTCCAGTAAAGTGTGATATATTTTCCTAACATCTTTAAATATTGCATTTACTTTATTGACTTGGTATTGTCATTGTTTTGCTTCAAGTGATTCTATTAAACTTTCAAGGATATTTTCAGAACTCTTATTGTTCTTTTATGGAGGTATGAATGGGTGGAGATGGGAACAAGAAAGGACATGTTTCTTCTTAGAGATGCATACCACATCCTATCTGCACATAAAGTGTTTTGAAAGATTGATTAAACCTTTTGTACAATTATACTGCATTTTCTTTCTCATTGAATTTTGTTTTCAGCTGTAGATTGCCATGGCTCATGCTGATTTGGTAAGACTTTGAGGCGAAGGCACATATGTACATGCACAAACATGTATTGTAGACCACCACATCTCATTATGGTTTGATGAAATATGGAGGCGCGCACATATGCACACACACACACATACAAACATTGGCTTACAAACTTACAAACAAACATACATGCACAGGTACCCAATGTAGATGATCTGGGAGCCCATATAATTTTTAAAAGTCTGCCTCAATGCGGATTCAAACTCGTGATCATCCAGCCGGCAGATGAGCGTCTAGTCTCAGAGCAGCCATGCGACTCCTGCATTGCTATGTCCAGTCTAACAATATGAAATGACACAAAGTAATGCAGCTTTACATACCAGATTTACAACACATACAGGACGTTGCGGCGATTAGCCTTCATCAGCAAACAAACACATTCACAAACACAACATATAGTCAAGGAGATCTCCTGTGACTACATCAAAAGGTGACGACAGGACGAGAAGAACAAAAGGATGAAAAAATGAAAGCAATGAAGAGAAAATGAGAATTTGAAAAAATTTTCATACTTACCTCACAGTTCCGCAATCTGTAAATCTGTTATGTAAAGCTGCACTACTTTGTGTCATTTCATATTGTTTACATTTGCACAGCTTTACCGCAGTTCCACCCAATTTTATTCATATTTTGACTATGTCCAGTCTATATCATTGCAGCCTGATGACTTCCCCTTCTTCACTTTGTATTCCTGAATTGTATAAAGTTTCTGGTTCTTTCTGTTCACTTTCACGTTCTTTGTCTTATCTGTGCCCACAGTACTCCTTCCATCTCTGAAGTACATATATTTACTTATGTTTAAGTGTTGCTATTCGTTTTGTTTATTACACATAATTATGGTATGAGGTTGCCTGCTAATGTTCAGATATTTGAACAAGTTTCCATCTTTCTCTTGCAACTATTCTATTCAAAAGTTAGTTGCATATTCTTTACAGGACACCACAGTGAACCCCAGCATATTTTGCTGTTAGTGATTTCTTGGCAAGTTTATGTTAGTAGTTTGCCATTGCTTTCTGAATGACCGGCACACACACCATTGTATGAAAATCAATGCAACGTAGTCTACTGCCAAATTGCCCGCAGCTGTGTTTCAAAAGCAGTATGTGGCATGGCATTCTGAATTGCGCCCGTAACCCCTTCGCCATTCTATTCTATTACATGAGGTCATTGTAAACTGTTTCTTGTCATCCTTGCTCGCACTTCTAATTGTTCTCCGCTAGGTTTTATATGTGGGACTGTTGTTGTTGTCTTCCACTTCTGCCGTTAGGTGTCATGAGGAGAGGTTATTGAAGTTCTAGCGCCTGTAACAAGCAACTTTCCTTCAATTTTCTCCGTGATTCATGAGAATGTTTCTAGGATCAATTAAATTCCCTATCGGTTTGCTAGACCTGTTATAGGTTCCTTACCTCACTCATTCAGTAGCATGTCCTTTGCAGAACCTCGCTCCCATAACAACCTTCTGGAAAACTTCTCGGCCATAAGTAAGATGTCCTGTGTCCGATACACCCATCTGGAGATTATCTGCCACATCCTGCACCCATCTTCTCTTTGGTCCTTCCTCTCTTCTCTAGCATATTTTTTTCCCGCGCATATCCTATTACAGGACATCGCTATACCCCTCCATTATTGTTCTCTCCAAACTTTCATGACACTTCAAATGACCAAAATATTTCAATATTCTTTGTTTTATCATCTTTAGTAGCCATCCTTCAATATTCAGCTCTTGTCATATAGATGCATTTGTTCTTTTCTTATCCAATATATTCTTAGAACCCATCTATAACATTTATATTTAAGGGTATTTATGCGCTCTTCAGCTTGTTTGGTAAGTGTCCAGGTTTCACAGGCATATATATTGCAATGAGAAAAGTGCATGCTCTACCTACTTGACCCTATATATGTGAGACTGTTTGTTTCTATTTGTATTCCTTTTTAAAAAATTATTATTTCTATTAACCTGAATGTTTTCTCTGAGTGAATCGGTACAATTATGTTAGAATAGTCTTAATCTGATGGGAGATGCCTCGATGAGATTAGAACAAGATTCGCCATGGTAAAGGTAGCCTTTTGCAAGATGGAATACATAGTTAGTTAGTCTTTCCTCTTGAGCCTAAGGCGGCGCATAGGGCAGAAGTCCTGACTCTCCATGCTTGGCGGTTCGCTGCTACCTGTTTTAGATCTTGGATATTTACTTGGCCATTGAATGAGCCTTCTCTAATGATGGTTCTACGCAGGGTCTCTCTTGGTCTTCCCCGTTTTCTTTTCCCTACTGGTGACCTACTGATGGAATACATACTGACCAATAAAAAGATGTCATTTGCAATGAGAACAAGAGTGTTAAGGTGCTACATAGAACATGTGCTTTTGTATGGATGTGAAGCGTGGATAATGAGCAAACACTGGAAAACATCTGATAGATAGCTGTGGAGATGTGGTTCCTGCAGTAAATGTAAAGAATACCATGGACAGACAGAAAAAGAAATGACTAAGTCCTGCAAGGAACAAATGAAAATGGTAAACTGATTTTAGAAATTAGACCAGACAGTCACAATATTTTTGGTTACGTTATGAGAAGAAATAAATTGGAAAACTTGGTGACAAGTGGCAAGATCGAGGGGAAGAGAACAAGGGGAAGGCAGAGAAGTAAATATCTGGATGGCTTTGCCACGTGGCATGGTCGAGACAACACTGAGCTAATCCACGACTCAGGTGATCGAGTGAGCTGGCGAAACATGACCACTCACGCTTATTGGCATGGCACATGATCATGATATGTCCTATGGGATTTATCTCTGTTTCCTGTACTTGTTTGTTTGTTTCTTTTTGTATGTGGGAAATGTGTATTCTATTCCTGCTGTTTTAAACGTTCCTCTAGTTTGTGTTATCCGGAATGTTTCCTCTATTCACTGCCTCTTGTATTATTTTCGAATCATGTTTTATACTGGTGAGGTGAGAGTCTCTCTCTCGCTTGTTTCGCCACCTCGCCATGTGTCATGCTTTATTGTACTGCCATTGACACTTCAACGTGTTTTATTTCAACGTTACATCCAGGTGCTATGTCACTTAAATCAAGCAGTGTTCGTTGTGCTTTTTTTATCACTTTCTTCAGTTGTATCTTGAAATCTTCCTTAAGTAGTTACACAGTTTGCTCTTGGCACTGTCTTTGTGGATGCTGTAATGTCCTTCCTCCTGGCACTGTCTTTGTGGATGCTGTAATGTCCTTCCTCCTGGCACTGTCTTTGTGGATGCTGTACATGTCCTCCATCTTTGTTGTGTATCGAGAGTCTCATGGCTAAGTGGTTACACCACCTGCCTCATGCTCCAAAGGTCGTGGGTTTGATTCCGGGCCATGTCGTTCAGTTCACGAGTGCAGTTTTCTCAGGAGACTCCTGGGGATTGTCGCTGGAGCTATGGAGTTTGTGCGGAAAGAGATCGAGCCATATGCGATATAACCCAGTGCAATGAATTTTAAATACTTGTTTGTTTCGTTATGTGATACATTTGGTTCCCGTGGTAACCATCGAAAAGAACAAAAATGATACAAAAATGTGAAATGACAATAGAAGGGGAAATGCTTAATCAAATGGATAAATATCAATACCTAGGGGCAATTATAAAATCAGATGGAAGATGCACAACAGAGAGTACAGAGATTAAGAACAGAATAGGTCAAGCAAAAAGCTGCATTTCTGAAAATGAAAAGTATCTTATGTGCTAAGTCATTATGAGTTAATGTAAGGAAGAGAATGCTGAACTTCTATATAGAACCTGTTTTGCTGTATGGCAGTGAATTTTGGAATTAAGAAGACTTTAGAAACAACAGAGATGTGATTCCTGAAATGAATGTTGTGAATTCCTTGGACTGCCAGAGTTGAATTGAGTTAAGAACCGATATCACTGCACTCAGGACATTCCCATACGTGCTCTGTCCCCTCGTTCAACAGCCAGGGAAGAGCCATACTACTAATCTTTCCCACCGCTATCTGATTAAAATTTCTCCTGGTCTTCCCTCTCAGCTTTGAGATTCTTCCAGAACCCCTGCCGATCCCCCACAATCTCATTCTTTCCACATATGGGTTCTCAATCTGTTCCTCCGTCTTCTCCACCTGTTCCCACAAGCGCACGACCACCTCCCCCTTGTCCATAGGCAAACTACCACCAAGAGGTGCATTCCCTGCTAACTTAACAGCCTGTTCATTCCCCCGTACCCCCGCATGACCAGGGTAATGCCAGAGTAACTTATAGTGTTCTAGTTTCATTAGCCTCTTTCAGACAATTGTTGATAGTTGCCAGAGTAACTATCAACAATTGTCTGAAAGAGGCTAATGAAACTAGAACATTATATGCAACAATAAGAAAGAGACAAACAGCTTTCTTTGGTCTTGTTATGAGAAGAGAGGCATTAGAGAACATGGGGAAAGAGACAGAGGTAGACCAAGAGAAATGATAGAGGATGGATTGAGACAGTGGCATGGAGGAATATCAGCAGCAGAGTTGATTCAGAAGACTAAATACAGCGATCTGTGGAGAGACATGAACGCCTGTGTCCGCTGGCAGGGCACATGATGATGATGATGGTTATGAGAGATGTCCCAGGTCCAAGTTTACAGCCTTCTTGGATATTATATGTATTAATAGGATTGTGTGTTTTTTTTTTTTTGGGTGCTCGCTCGTTTGAACTCAAACGTAGTCCACACACACTACTTCTAGTAGCAATGGACTGAATTTTGTGTGTGGATTAGCTTTCCTTATTACCAGTGTCCCTCGTGATCAGGCAAACCTAGTATAACTTCAGAGATACTTGTAATTGACGTCCTCAAGTCAAGGACGAGAATTCAAGTTTTTAGTCCAAATAAACAGTGTATCTCAGCATCAGCACACCGGATGTTTAAGAGCAAGTGTTCTGACCCATTCATATATGCTGACCTCCTGGGGTGTTTGTGAAAGAAAGACTGTTTACTACGCACGCTACAATTAGTTTCTCTTGTCTCTCATGTCTATGTCCTAGACCAAGCGGACCTCTGCCTTTTCTTCTTCCATTCTTTCAATTCCAATTTCTGCGTTGAAATCCTCCATAATTATTAAACATTGAGATTTATTTTCCCACCTCTAGTGATATCTTAATAATGTATAATAGGGCAGATAAGGTCAGAATGTTAGATAGACGTGCATGGTGAATTCTTAACCATGTGAAAATAAAGTTCGTTCGTTCTAGTGTAGTCTACTGTAAAATTGTCGAAATTTATCTTCTTATGTAATTGTTGGTGTACAAATTTGTGATTTTGTCAATTTCCTTTTCTTTATATTTATTCAGATAGTGAGACTTCTGACTGAATTTTCATTATATTCAAGTAGAACTGGATTTCTGACCCACCCCTCTCCTCTCCCAATGTTCTCAAGCATGCACACTTCTCTGATTATTTCCTCTGCCTGAGACATCTTTGATTTTCCTCTGATCAATCTGTGGCTCTTGTCTTAATCTTAACTGTGTTTGGGGCTTCATGCAAAAGGTGTCCCTTGTGCATCCTAGGATCACCCGTAAATAGTGTCATTCTGTACGCGCTCTAGTTTCGCCAGTTGATTATTTGACTATCGTCAAGGTTTGAGTTTGACACGTTTTATGTTATAACGAAGCACAGGCAGTCATATATTTTAAACTATTACATTACATTTATTAAGCTTACCCAAGTACATTAGTTAATTAAATAGCCATACGATTCAAAAGAAGAAGAAGAATGAAAGAAGAAGTAAATCTAACACACGCGCGGCTATGAGTAATAGACAAGAAGTAAATTATGAATTGTCGAATGTACGAATCCACGGGCTGTAGTTTTTGTACTGCCAGAGTTTGTTTACATGGCGCTAAGCAGCGGAGAGATCCCGTCAGAGACCTAGTCACTTGCCTACTTGACGATTCCACTTCTCGCTTTCTGGGTCTGTGCTCACTACTCCAGCCCATAGAAGAACGCA
The DNA here is from genome assembly GCA_963921405.1 of Cepaea hortensis. NCBI lineage: Eukaryota > Metazoa > Mollusca > Gastropoda > Stylommatophora > Helicidae > Cepaea > Cepaea hortensis. The sequence continues at coordinate 119,302,691 of OY992882.1, read as the reverse complement.
GGAGGGGCAGCTCTTAACCAGGATGGAGTTATATATGTCTCCAAATATGCAGTAAGTGCTTTTAATTTTTATTTAACAAAATAATCTGCTATTCACTATTGACAGTTCTTTAAATCTGTGTGTTCTTACTAACTTACTACTTTATTAATATATTACTTATTTACTTATCTCTCTCAGTTGACGAGTTGTGTTGTGTTGAGTATTCCGCTGCGGTAGTTCTGGTTTTAATATAATTATTATACTAATTTAAACGAAGACGAAAGGCGTCTCGGAAGGCAGTTGATTGTGTCGTTCTAATAATACAAATGAGGCAATGAGTTGAGTCAAGAACCGACCGACATCACTGCACTCAGGACATTCCCACACGTGCTCAGTCCCCTCGTTCAACAGCCAGCCAAGAGTCATACTACTAATCGTTCCCACCGCTATCTGATTAAATGTTCTCCTGGTATTCCCTCTCAGTTTTGAGATTCTTCCAGAACCCCTGCCGATCAACAGCCAGCAAAGAGTCATACTACTAATTGTTCCCACCGCTATCTGATTAAATGTTCTACTGATATTTCCTCTCAGTTTTGAGATTCTTCCAGAACCCCTGCCGATCAACAGCCAGCGAAGAGTCATACTACTAATCGTTCCCACCGCTATCTGATTAAATGTTCTCCTGGTCTTCCCTCTCAGTTTTGAGATTCTTCCAGAACCCCTGCCGATATGAGGCAATGAATGAATCACAAGAAAACGAGAAGTACTACTACTAATAGTAGTCACTAGTAGATTGTGAACTTTACACGATTTCCAATAAATGAGTAATGACGGTCTGCTCATTTAAATTACTAAATTAAACTAAAATAAATTCACCTTGACCGAATAAGAAAAAGTTATCCAGTACGATACATGCATTGATTGCTATGTCGTGGTCTTTCTTTTGTAATGTTAGCGTGATCCATCAGTACTGAAGCATACTTTAACCGGAAGTCATTTTTTCCGCACTTGCGCAGAAGGGTGTCGTCGTGTCTACATCATTGACTATTAACATACACTTTGTATATCTCACTGGATATATTTAAATCACTCGTGCCAATAACGAATTACCATCTCCGCTTCCGGTAAAATGGCCAGTCTAATCATTGCGCAAATAGCCGGTGGTTAGATTTGAAATTGTCTTGAGATAATTTCACTATTTGGCATACCATAAATAATTATTATAATTTTAGTACAAGGCATAGATATTCGTTAAATTTAGCTGCATTTTCGAATTCTGCATGCAAAGATACATAAAGTTGGAAAGTTTCATTTAAAAATATTGGGTCCCTCTGGTAGAAAAAAATTCGTTTCGCGGGCATGATAAATTCCTCTTTGTGATTGTAAATCCACATTGTCGGCACGCAATAAACATTTTTTTTAGTACAAGGCATAGATATTCGTTAATTTTAGTTGCATTTTCGAATTGTGCATGCAAAGATACATAAATTTGGAAAGTTTCATTTAAAAATATTGGGTCCCTCTGGTAGAAAAAAATTCCGAAAATTCGTTTTGTTTGCGGACATGATAAATTCCTCTTTGTGATTGTAAATCCACACTGTCGGCACGCAATAGAAATTATTTTTAGTACAAGGCATAGATATTTGTTAATTTTAGTTGCATTTTTGAATTGTGCATGCAAAGATAAATTTGGAAAGTTTCATTTAAATATATGGGGACCTTCTGGTAGAAAAAAATTAATGAATTAATAATTATTTTTGCGGACGTGATTAAATTCTCTTTGCGATTGGAAAAATAAATAAATCCTTTTAATAAAAATATATGTACTTTCTCATTATATAAAGATATCATCTTTTATTATTATATGATTGCATGTAATTATTAAATATTAATTTTACGTAAATTTATTTAGAATTTGACTGACTATCATGGCAAGGACTGCTGATGATCTCAGATCCCATCTATCTGCGTTCGAAGGAGGATATCCTATAAGTACAGGATACATTGCCCGCCTGCTGGTTGTGGACAGTTGTTCTGTACCTGATGTGTTAGGAAAAGTCCAAACCATTGTGGCGACAAATGATCCAGGGAAAGACATATTTTTGCCGACATATTAAATCCCTCTTTGACTTTGCCTTTGGAAATCCAAAATGTCGGCATGCGTTTCACTTTTTAAAACGTGCAATTCTTCTTCTTCTTCTGCGTTCATCCGGAGTTTTTTTTCGTATGTGATTGCGTTGTGCCCGTTTACAGCAGAGCTGCGTTCTTGCGCTGTTAGGCCGACACATCCGACTTCTGCGGGCATTTGTTGACCGGGTTAACCTTCCCGGAAACACGCAATTCGAACTACTACCTTGTGAGCCAATCTCTTTAATTAATGACAAATGTTTAAATGTTTGCATAAAGGAGAAATCTTTTTTTAGAAAAATATAATTTCTCATTATATAAAAACTGTCATTTACTGCCAATATAGTACCTTGCGGTGTATGGCAGAGGGGTCTTTGAGCCTGAGGAATAAAGTCCGCCTGGCTAGTGCAGTCGCCGCGAACTGTGCAGGTTTGGATTTTCTTTTTGCCCCCGACAGAAAAAAATTTGACACCTTACCGAGGGATCGAACCCGGGCCTCCGAATGAGAGTCCGGCATTCTAGCCTCTCGGCCAGCCGCTCCTCCTCTCATTATATAAAGATATCTATTTTAGCATGAACCATCAGATTTTAAATTTGAGTATTTACTAATGGGACCACCACCGAAAGATAGGCCTTGAGAAACCGAATCTAATGGTACCAAGATGTTGCATGTATGTCAATTAGAAGCGAAGATATGCAACTTTGAGTGTCGTGATCGTAAACACATAAATTAATTAATATAACTACTAATTAGCGGCCATTTTTATATGCTAATTAGGTAACATTGCATACTATCTAAACAGGATATAACACATATCGTGCGTTGCACAATTTCGCAGAATACAAGATACAACTTACCAGGGTTTAAAGCTAATATAAAGAATGCTCGTGGTAATTAATTAATATAACTACTAATTAGCGGCCATTTTTATATGCTAATTAGGTAACATTGCATACTATCTAAACAGGATATAACACATATCGTGCGTTGCACAATTTCGCAGAATACAAGATACAACTTACCAGGGTTTAAAGCTAATATAAAGAATGCTCGTGGTAATTAATTAATATAACTACTAATTAGCGGCCATTTTTATATGCTAATTAGGTAACATTGCATACTATCTAAACAGGATATAACACATATCGTGCGTTGCACAATTTCGCAGAATACAAGATACAACTTACCAGGGTTTAAAGCTAATATAAAGAATGCTCGTGGTAATTAATTAATATAATAACTAATTAGCGGCCATTTTTATATGCTAATTAGATAATGTTGCATACTATCTAAACAGGAATTAACCCATTATGTGCGTAGCATCATTCCGCATAATACAATATATTACGTGCCAGGGTTTAAACATAATATTAAGAATGCACTTGGTAATTAATTAATATAATAACTAATTGGCGGCCATTTTTATATGCTAATTAGATAATGTTACATCATATGTAAAAATAGATGACATGAGCGGTTAGGCTTCGCTACACCGATCGCAATGATGTATGGTTGCTAGGATGTTCGTGTATGGTTGCTAGGATGTTTGTTTAAAAATAAACAAACTACTCTAGTTTTGATAACTTCTGCTATGACCTTGGTTCGGACACGAAAAAAAGATGTGCAGAAGAGATCTTTTGTGTCAATTTCTGCGTTAATGATCTCGACACTCAAAGTTGCATATCTTCGCTTCTAATTGACATACATGCATCATCTTGGTACCATTAGATTCGGTTTCTCAAGGCCTATCTTTTGGTGGTGGTCCCATTAGAAAATACTCAAATTTAAAAATCTGATGGTTCATGCTAGTAATGTTTGCAAGTGTTTAACATTTTCACGTATTTTATTGTGTGTTATATTTATTTCATGATTTCCTGTTCAACCCTTCTGGGTTATATATGTATAATGTGTACTATTGTTTCAGTAATTGACTTATGTGTTTGTTTGTTTACGTCTTTCATTTACTTATGATTCATATTATGCATCTCATCTTTGACATTGAGATGTGCAGTTTTATACACATACTTATACTATATCCATACTGCTATTATTTATTTGTCACTATAATTAGATATGTTTAAAAAGGACTTAAATTTGTTAGTATGTTACTTTATAAAAGCAATCCTCTCTATTAAAGCTTTTACCCCTCTCTTTCTTGTTATATATTGCTTGACAGCCCCTTTGGCTTAAAGATTGATGAAACAGTTTCCCCGACATACCAAGTTGGGGGATCAAATTTAGCTGCTGGTTATTTGAAAGCAGATCGCTTTGTATTGATTTCAATAGTTCAAGGCAACAGGCATTCAGAAAGTAATGTCAAACTACTGAACATACAATTGCATGGTAAATTACAAGCACATAATAAATGCTGGGGTTGACTCAACATCCTTTAAAGGACAAGCAAGTGACTAAATATATTGCTTAATATTTCTTTGCCTATCTCAAGCATTGTCTGCCTTTTCCATTGCTCTAGGCTGCAGTGGGTCATATATTCTATTAGTGGTGTACTTCCTGTTGTGGGTCATACATTCTCTTAGTGGTGTACTTCAATGTCCATGTTTCTTGCACTTCAGTAAATAATGTTGTGAGGTTGGCATGGCCAAATAAATAAAGGTGTTGGCTCTTAAGCTTTTGGTGTGCTGATGCAAGGTAGCAGGTTTAATCCCTACACCGGTCAGTTGGAATAAAATGCTGACTTCTCATATTTGACTTGACAAATTACAAGTACCTTCAAAGTCAGAGTGGATTCGCCTGATGGCGAGGGCCACAGGTAATAGGGAAAGCTAATCCACACGCAAAAATCAGCCCAGTGCACTAGAAGTAGTAGCATATGTATGGACTACGCTTGAGTTCAAAGCTAGCGAAAGAAAAAAAACAGTAAATAAATAAAATAATGTTGTATATCATTATGTTGTATATCATTATGTTGTATATCATTATGTTGTATATCATTATGCTATTCCAAGATTTAGTTGTTATTGCAAGGAACACAACAACAAAGTATGATATAACAGGTGGATGAAAATGCTTCACCAAGTCAATAAATTCAAATATTTGTGGGAAGTCATGAAATCCCCGAGGTAGACCAAGAAGACGGTGGAGAGATAATATATATACAGACCTACAAGCACTTGGAATCAGCGACTGGCAAGAGAAGGTCAACCAGAGAGACGAATGGAGACGGCTTGTATCTGCAGCAAAGAACCTCAATGGCTCGGAAAGCTGAAGAAGAAGAAGAAGTCATGAAATCAGATGCGAATACCTGGGACTACCAGAGTAACTAACAATGGCTGCACGGAAGAGGTTAATTAAACTAGAGCATTGTACATCACTATAAGAAAAGGTGTTGTTTAGTCATATAATGAGAACAGTAGCATTAGAGAACATCGTGAAGACTGACAAGATCAGCTTTAGAAGAGACAGAGGCAGAGAGGAATGGAGAATGTCAAAACAATATATTCCTTTACTGAAACACAAACAATGTGTTGCACTATTTATTGCCTGGCATATTTTGCTGCATCTCGCCAGGTGCATACTGCGAAGTCATATATCATCTGAAGTGAGTAAATGAATAATACTTAAGCTGAAACAATTAAAACATATAGTTACAGGTATTGCTCGAATGTGGAACATCTGTTTTCCCCATGGTAATTTCACATTTAGAACAAACTCTTTCTGTTTACACAAAACCAGCTGGAAGCAGTTGTTCCACATTTGATAATGAAACAGTGAAGTGTATTTCACCAAATGATATAACATTGCATTGATATTGCATATAGTTTACAATCAGTATTCTAATATTGACAATTTGTTCTGAGGTACTTCATTTGGTCTAAAAGCACTGTCTTCTGAAAGGATTTCTTCTTATTTCTGCTTGATTCTATTCACAAATCCCTCAACATTACTTTACTTGGAAGCCTGAATAGGCTTTATGGTTTGGCTTATGGTTCTGTACTTCTTGGACATTGTTTAGATTTTCTTTCTTTGGGAGAAGTATTAACAAAAGTCTTCGTCCAACCTTTCAGCAAGTTTTGTTTTTCATATTGTTTTGAAACTGGTTGTCAGGATATTTTCTTTTTCAGGTCCTCCGTATTTCAGAAGCTCTGATAGGAGTTATCTAGACCTGTTGACTTTTAAGTCTGCACATATCTTCACTTCTTCTTGTAATACTATTACATATTTATGCTCACATAAGACTTGACTCAGGGAAACATTCCTGCATTTTGGACAGCATGCATGCTCTACTACCACCCTTGATCACACACTCAGTCAGTCTATCACAGGGCACCTGCTGTTTTGATTTGTGTCTGTTCTAATTCTACCCTGGCTTCCTTTACTGGTGGACATCTCTGTGGTGAAGTAGTTCAGTTGTCTACCTTGTGCGCTGGAGATCATGGGTTCAAGTTTGTACCGCTTCATTCAGACCACGAGTGCAATTTTTCTGGACACCCCTGGAAGTCATCTGTTAAATATTATCTGTTATATCTCTTATCTGTTGGGGTATGATCCTTGCACTTCAGACAAGCCCATAGGTGCTCAGATCCCCCCACCCAAGGTATGCATCAGTGTCCTGTGGCTAATAGTGTCTGTTCTATGTTGGTTGATGAGGTCCCTTGTTCTCCCGATGTGCCTCTCGTGTCTGGCCATGCCAGTTCTTGCTGCTGGATCTCTCATTCTGGACACTGGTGTGGATGCACTGGTGTCACAGTCCTCTGATTTCAACATCTCTGTAAGGACATTAATAACATCGGCATGATTTATGGGCTGGCGATCTGCAGGGGATGCAAAGCCGGCAAGTTTATCATCTAATTCCTGGGAGTAATCGCTGAAGTTTATCATCTTATTCCTTGAGGTAATCGCTGAAGTTTATCACCTAATTCCTGGGGGTAATCGCTGAAGTTTATCATCTCATTCCTGTGGGTAATCGCTGAAGTTTATCATCTCATTCCTGGAGATAATCGCTGAAGTTTATCATCTAAATCCTGGGGGTAATAGCTGAAGTTTATCAGTTCACTCCCGGGGTGCTGAAGTTTATCATCTAAATCCTGGGGGTAATCGCTGAAGTTTATAATCTCATCCCTGTGGGTAATCGCTGAAGTTTATCATCTCGTTCCTGGGGGTAATCGCTGAAGTTTATCATCTCGTTCCTGGAGGTAATCGCTGAAGTTTATCATCTAATTAATGGGGGTAATTGCTGAAGTGTATCATCTCATTCCTGGGGGTAATTGCTAAAGTTTATCATCTCATTCCTCGGGGTAATTGCTGAAGTTTATCAGCTCATTCCTGTGGGTAATTGCTGAAGTTTGTGAGCTCATTCCTATGGGGTAATTGCTGAAGTTTATCAGCTCATTCCTGGGGGTAATTGCTGAAGTTTATCATCTCATTCCACGGGGTAATTGCTGAAGTTTATCAGCTCATCCCTGAGGGTAATCACTGAAGTTTATCATCTCATTCCTGTGGATAATCGCTGAAGTTTATCATCTCATTCCTGGAGATAATCGCTGAAGTTTATCATCTCAATCCTGGGGGTAATAGCTGAAGTTTATCAGCTCACTCTTGGGGTAATAGCTGAAGTTTATCAGCTCACTCCTGGGGTAATTTTTTTTTTTTTTTTTTTTTTTTTTTTTTGCGTATCCTTTTACAGGACTTAGCTGTCAACAGCAGCATCTTTCAGCTGTCTGTTGATCTCTTGGCAAGATTACGCTCAGTAGTTTGCCATTGCTTTCTGAGCGGCCGGCTCAGTATCCGCAAGTCACGAGCGGGGGTCGAACCACCCCAGTTCTCGCTCCGCTGCGAGACTCTGCGTGATAAACGGGATTACAGAGAGAAAGTGTTGTAACCCCACAGCCAGAGAGACCGGCCCTGGGGTAATAGCTGAAGTTTATCAGCTCATTCCTGGAGGTAATCGCTGAAGTTTATCATCTCATCCCTGGGGGTAATCGCTGAAGTTTACCATCTCATCCATGTGGGTAATCGCTGAAGTTTATCATCTCATTCCTGGAGGTAATCGCTGAAGTTTATCATCTTATTCCTTGGGGTAATCGCTGAAGTTTATCACCTAATTCCTGGGGGTAATCGCTGAAGTTTATCAGCTCATTCCTGTGGGTAATCGCTGAAGTTTATCATCTCATTCCTGGAGGTAATCGTTGAAGTTTATCATCTCATCCCTGGGGGTAATCACTGGAGTTTATCATCTCATTCCTGGAGGTAATCGCTGAAGTTTATCATCTTATTTCTTGGGGTAATCGCTGAAGTTTATCACCTAATTCCTGGGGGTAATCGCTGAAGTTTATCAGCTCATTCCTGGGGGTAATCGCTGAAGTTTATCAGTTCATTACTGGGGGTAATCGCTGAAGTTTATCATCTCATTCCTGTGGGTAATCGCTGAAGTTTATCATCTCATTCCTGGAGATAATCACTGAAGTTTATCATCTAAATCCTGGGGGTAATAGCTGAAGTTTATCAGTTCACTCCCGGGGTGCTGAAGTTTATCATCTAAATCCTGGGGGTAATCGCTGAAGTTTATCATCTCATCCCTGGGGGTAATCGCTGAAGTTTACCATCTCATCCATGTGGGTAATCGCTGAAGTTTATCATCTCGTTCCTGTGGGTAATCGCTGAAGTTTATCATCTCATCCCTGGGGGTAATCGCTGAAGTTTATCATCTCGTTCCTGGGGGTAATCGCTGAAGTTTATCATCTCATTCCTGGGGGTAATTGCTGAAGTTTATCATCTCATTCCTTGGGTAATCGCTTAAGTTTATCATCTCATTCCTGGGGTAATAGCTGAAGTTTATCAGCTTATTATTGGGGAAAATCTCTGACGCTTATCAGGTCATTCCTCGGGGTAATTGTTGAAGTTTATCAGCCCATTCCTGGGGGTAATTGCTGAAGGTTATTAGCTCATTCCTGGTGGTAATCGCTGAAGTTTATCATCTCATCCCTAGGGGTAACCGCTGAAGTTTGTCATCTAATTAATGGGGGTAATTGCTGAAGTGTATCATCTCATTCCTGGGGGTAATTGCTAAAGTTTATCATCTCTTTCCTCAGGGTAATTGCTGAAGTTTGTCAGCTCATTCCTCGGGGTAATTGCTGAAGTTTATCAGCTCATTCCTGTGGGTAATTGCTGAAGTTTGTGAGCTCATTCCTATGGGGTAATTGCTGAAGTTTGTCAGCTCATTCCTGTGGGCAATCGCTGAAGTTTATCAGCTCATTCCTGTGGGGTATTTGCTGAAGTTTATCAGCTCATTCCTTTGGGTAATTGCTGAAGTTTATCAGCTCATTCCTCGGGGTAATTGCTAACGTTTATGCTTTGAGCAATACTCTTTTCGGGTGGCTTGCAATTCTGTGAAATGAGACTGAGTTAGATGGGGTTAAAAGCAGTGCAATGACGTTAATTCTCTTGACTGTAACTATAATCTTTCACTTTTCATTTATGGATATGCTCTACTTGAAAGAAAGGTTTTCTATCAGCTAATTTCTCTGCAGAACCAGATACTCTAAATATCTTGCTTGTTTCCTAGACAGTTTGCACATTTCACTCTCTAGCTTGGTAGTCATTTGTTCTCTGCGACCTTGAAAGTGGCATAACAATTGTAAACGTGTTCAGAAACATTATTTTATGATAGGGGTAATTAATTACTGTAATTATATATATATTTAAATTGTTCTCCCTAAGTTTGTTTTCAGTAACCAACTTACCTTATGGTATTAATGTTTTTCTTACATTTCCTGTTTTTTAGCTGCTAGAATGAATATTATGTTACTCTTATTTTGCGCACATTTAGTTTAAAAAAAAAAAAAAAAGTTAATTGCACATCCTTGCATAGAACGCAATTTGTAATTCTTTATATCGTGTTCGAAACACAGCTGCGGGCGATTTGGAAGCAGACTGCCCTGTGCTGGTTTTCATTTAATGGTATGAGTGCTGGTCATCCAGAAAGCAATGGCAAACTACTGAACGTAAACTTGCCAAGAAATCACAAACAGCCAAAAATATGGGGTTGTCTACGACATCCTGTAAAGGATATGCAAGTAACTTTATGGTGATAAATAGTACTACTATTGTTGTATGCCTTTGTTCTGTGTGGGCTCTACAGATATACAATCAGATAGCCAATATTTCCCTAACAGGCTTCAACTTGAAAAAATCCATTCAAGATAGCCTGGCAATAAAAGATGTAGTTTAACATAGATACCGTTATGTCCTGTTTATCTCCCTTACATGTGCTGTTTACCTCCCTTCCAGCTTTACCTGGCAAGTATTGACGTCGGTGTCCGTTATATTCAAAAGAGGATAGAACAATGTCGTTGCACACCATTCATTTATTCACATGCTAATATTTGAGCCGTGGCATGTTGAGACTATTGAAAGTGTTTCTTGAACTGCGGCAGAGCACAAGCTAGAAGGTTCCGACAATAGGCATTCAAATAAAAACGACAGGTTTGGGCAGTCATATGAAGCTGTAATTCAGTTGCATTTTTTAAAAAGAAAGGCGGATTAAGCATTGTACCACGTGTATGCAGTTTAATCCCGGAAAGGTGGACAGTAATGTTTGTTGTTGTTGGTTAGGACTTACATGGAGAACACACGAGGACAATAAAGCGAGGCACTATTTTGTCTGGTACCCAAGAGGCAGAAGAAATAACGGGAGGACTACAAATACACGGAGAAGAGAAATACAAACAAAGATGAATGTTGTTATCAAGATCGACATACCCGCACACCGGGTATTCCCATGGCTGCTCAGTCCACCGATTCAGCAGCCATCTCAAAGTATCTCTACTCACTGCTCCCATGAGGAGTTGATGAGACAGAGATGAATAATATTGGGAGAACGTGGGGGAAGCTGCAAAATATAGGACGGCTTGGTTTGGTGAGGGCTTGTGCCTCAATGAGGGATACTGGGCACAAGAAAAATGTTTGTGAATCATATGAAAGCCTGTTTGAAACTCAAGTCTGACGCGTATTTGTGGCCTAAGCACGGCAAAGCGTTTGCATCTATCGGAATCAGTTTGGTGTAGAGATCTTTCTCCTGTTCCTGTGCCAAATGAAATTATTAAATTATTAAATTTATTAAATGAAACCCGCCCAGTGGCTTTATTACAAACGTATGAAAGGTGATCGAGTGAAATGGCGAATCATGACCGCCCACGCTTTCCGGCATGGCACATGATTGATTGATTGATTGATGAAAGGTATATCAACATTAGGGGGAAGTGGAATTTAAACACAGCACCTGGATTCATCAGAAGTCGCCATAGGCGTTCAGAGGCGTATCTCACTGCTTAAGAAGGTGGTGAATACTGTCTGCGAAAAAGTACTGGTTGCTTGTTGAGTAATTTTGGTCACAGCTGTCATGACGTTTTTATCGGTATGAAATCGTTGTTCCTTTAGAAAGAGTCCGAACAAATGAGAGTCACATGACGTCAGACCCAGGCTGGATGTAGCAGGACTGCCTACGTTTTCAGTGCTAATGCTTATTGCACAATGTTCATCACATATGGGCAAGCATTGCGCAGCAGACTCACACCATGCGAAAGCATGCGGGGCCGTTTATGCTTGATGGCTCAATGCCAGAAGGTGTGTTCACAGTGGATCCTACGGATGCTGACCTACAACCGTCAGGAAGAATTATGGAGTTTGAACCGGTTGTTGTGTTACTGCAGGGTGGGGATGATGCATTTTTGATGCATATAGTGGCAAGTGATGAATCATGGTGTCACCAATTTGAGCCGTGCAGCAATGCCTCGAGCATGCAATGGGAATATCCTGCATCACCAAAACACAAACAAATGCAAGTCACTGGTTTCCTATGATAAAGAAATGCTGACCGTATCCTTTCACCATGAAGGGCCTTTGTAGGCGGAATCATCATTAGCATCATCATGTCAAATGGCATATGTATTCATATGTCCCCACAGATCTCGGTCCTTAGTTTTTTGGATTAATTATATTGATGTTTTTCTAAGACCCTCCAACATCATTTCCGTTGGTCTTCCTTTTCCTCCTCTTCCGCTGATATTTCCAGTTGCCACAATATTTTGCGATGCTTCTCTTCTCATTTCATGACGAAAGAACAATGTTTGTCGCTTTCTTATAGGTGCATGTATTTTTTTTTTTACTTTCATTAGCCTCTTCCAGACAATCCTTGTAGGTTACTCTGCCACCAAACGATGACCGAGTCGCTGAAGGGCCACCAAACGATGACCGCGTCGCTGAAGAAACAAGAGTACATTGATGCGTGTCATCTAGATACCCCACTGTTATATTCATTTGTAATCATTGGAAATAGTGATGAGTTGGATAAGGCACTGACTTGTCAGCGTGATGGTCTGTGTTCAGTCCCCATTTAAGCATGTTTTTAGTGTAACCTCATATCGTTGTACAAGTAATACAATATTGGTTGTTGATTGTTGTTAATTAGTTAGTTCGCTAGCTAGCTAGTTAGTTAGTCAGTTAGTTATTCAGTCAGTTAGTTAGTAAGTTAGTTAGTTCGCTAGCTAGTTAGTTAGTTAGTCAGTCAGTTAGTTAGTTAGTTAGTTAGTCAGTTAGTTAGTTAGTCAGTTAGTTGGTCAGTCGCGGTTCCAACTTCACGGCAACGGGTCGTCCCCATTATGCTCCGTTCCTGTGCCAGTGAATATCACACGAAATGGTCCTCACTGCCCTGTTTGAAAAGTGGAAAAGACAGGAGTCTCGACAAGCCAACTGCCCGCACAGGTACATTGTGCATAATACCACCGTCAGACTGCCAACACAAAAGTTAATATCAGTATTGCTATTATAACATAAACAGCATCATTATTATCAGGTTCTTCTTCTGTCCTACTGATACTCCATTGGGACATACGTCCTATACTAACTCACTTCAGGCTGTTCTATCCTTATCTATCCAATGCAGTTTCGTCCATATCTACCCCATATTGGTATCGGATTCAGTGCCAAACAAAATGTAGGTTTTTACCAAACAAAAATAGATGGCGGTAAATGAGGAGTAGGAGTGTGTCACAGTTATGACTTAAAAAACTGTTAATATAGTAAAAGACATTTTACTGTTACATGTGTGAAGCATAAATTGAAGAACCTGCATTTGAAAAAATCCTATATTTAATAACACGACTTAAAAACAATAAGGCAACAAGGGCTGATGGAATTGCTGCTGAATTTATAAAGGCAGGTGGCCATGCATTACATCTAAAGCTATACGAACTAATATTAAAAATCTGGAGGACAGAAGAATTACCCCATGACTGGAAAGAGTCATTCTTGATACCTATCTTTAAGAAAGGAGACAAGTTCCAGTGTGAAAATTATAGTGGAATATTACTACTGTCCACAAGCTATAAGATACTATCCGCAGTATTACTAAATAGACTAAAACCATATTCAGAAGACATATTAGGTGACTACCAGGCGGGTTTTAGACAAAACAGATCAACAATAGATCAGATATTTATCTTACGACAAATAGCCGAGAAAATTTGGGTATATAAAAGAGATCTCCATAACATTTTTGTGGATTTTAAAATGGCTTATGATAGTGTCCATAGGAATAGTCTATGGAATGCTATGCAGGAATTTGGAATACCAAGGAAGTTAATCAACATGACCAGATTATGCATGGAAGATACTTATAATATCGTAAAATATAAAGGCAGGAAATCAGACCCTTTCCAAATAACATCTGGCTTGAAACAAGGTGATGCACTATCTCCGCTACTCTTCAATCTGGCTCTAGAGAAAGTTGTAAGGAAGGTAAAGGAGGAATGTGATATTGGAGGAACGTCCAAGCTGCTTGGTTATGCAGATGATATAGATATTATAGGGGAAAATGAACAAAAGAGATTGGAAATATTGACTCACTTAAAGGAAAAAGCCCAACAGATGGGGCTGGTTATCAACCTAGATAAGACAGAATATATGGTAATTTCAAGAGAAGGAATGGCTAAAAACTCTGGCCACATACAAATAGATAATATGACCATTAAAATAACGGAAACATACAAATACCTGGGTAAATCTTCAACTGCTCCAACATCATAAGGGAAGAAATACAAACTAGAATCAATTCTGGAAATAAGATATACTATGCACTACAACATCTACTAAAATCAAATGCGCTATCTCGTAACACCAAAATCTCAATATACAAAACACTGATCAGACCAGATGTGCCGTATGGCTCTGAAACCTGGAGTACAACGAAAGGAGACGAAGCCTTGCTACAAACCTTTAAGAACAAAGTTTTAAGACGCATCTTTGGACCCATTAGGGATACACAAAGTGGAGAGTGGAAAAGAAGAAGTAACAAAGACATTTATGATCTGTTTCCCCGCTAATCACTGGTATCATGAAGGCTAAATGACTACAGTGGCTGAGGCATATAGAAAGAATGGAAGATAATAGGGAAACAAAACTCGCTTACACTCAGGAAATAAATGACCGTAGACCCCGAGGTAGACCAAGAAGGCGGTGGAGAGATAATACATGTACAGACCTACAAGCACTTGGAATCAACGACTGGCAAGAGAAGGTCCACCAGAGAGACGAATGGAGACGGATTGTATCTGCAGCAAAGAACCTCAATGGCTCGGAACGCTGAAGAAGAAGAAGAAGAAGAAGAAGAAGGAGATTTTGAATAAGACGATTTATCACTCCATGGCACTTGAACAGTTATTTCCTGCCTACTACTTTTCTATATAAGTTTTTAGGCCTTCCCATATTTCTTGTGCCGTGTGTATTCCAGACAAATTACGTGTACTTTCTCAGGATGTCTCAATTTACGTTCTATTTATCGCCATCATCTGTTCTCTACCTCTTGCACCGACAGCATGTATCTAGATCTCTCCATGAGCTCCACATTGGTGATTCTGTCATACCCATGTTGACTTGTCTCTGTGCACAACTGATGGACTCTCCTGGCATGACAGTCCATCTGTTTTGCACAGACAGAAGTTAATGAATTTGTATTGTTTATTTGTAATCGTTTTTGTTCTCAGTGTTTCTGACCCATACAGTCGTACTTATTTAACCTTAGAATTGAAGTTAGAATTCTGGCATGTTACATAGATCCAGTTTTTTAACATACGGTTGAGAATCATGGACAGTTAGTCAACAGGCGAAAAAGATCCCTAGAAGCCATGGATATGTGATTTTATAGAAGAATGGTGAGAATATATTGGACAGCGAAAATGAGCAATCTGGATATTTTGAGGAGGCTAAGCCGTAAAGACAACTTATCACAAACAACAGAAAGAAGCAGTCACAATTTTTTTTTGGGTCACATTATGAGAAGACAAAAATTGGAACTTGTGACAATCAGAAAGATTTGTAGAAAGATAGAGGAAGACAACGTTAGAGAATTCTTTACAATCTAGTGTCATGGCACGGAAGGGAGTCAACACATGTATTGATCCATGCCGTCGGAGATCGCAAATTGGGACGAAGCATGATCGCCCATACCAGCCGGCAAGGCACTAGATTGATTCTAAGTTTGTTGCTAAATTTTATTTATTGATTTATTATCAGATTAGCCAGTACATAAACTGGTGTTGCAGTCATCTGCTCATGCCACTCCACCGCCCCTACCCTTCTTCTCTTCAGTTCTGTGTATGTCTGGAACCCCAAATATGCCCACGTTATGTAGTTTATTTGGCATCTAGATTGTGCCCTTCATTATTCTCAGTTAGTAGACTTTCATTCTCATATTTTGACTGTCTACCTTTTAGTATACTTTTCGTTGACTTTGTTTCTTCCTGCAGTAGTACCATAGTAGTACATTTAAAAACATACATACATACATACATTGGCACCTTGCCGTCTTGACAGACGATAGTTTGTGCTTTAAAAAGGCATAATAACTTTTAACTATGGCGGTAGCGAGTGTGACTGATAAGGCCAATTTGCGCTGTAAATGTCCGTTCACAGTGGGTGCATGTGAACACGTGGTCATTTCCACCATCATGCACCATCTTACGTCTCAAACGCTTGGTGTGTGACTTTTCTGCAATAATTTTCTCCTTTGACTTTATTCCATTTCTGATATTTGCCCTCCATGCAACACGTTCAGCGGCGACTTGCTCCCAATATGCATTATCAATGCCTGTATCAATCATGTCCCGCTTACACACATCTTTGTATCGTAGTAGAGGCCGACCCTGAGATCTCTTACCCATCTGTAATTCACCAAAAAAGATATCCTTTGGTATTCTACCATCATCCATCCGCCTAAGATGTCCTATCCATCTAAGTCTACGAAGACTGAGCATGGAATAAACTGTCACACAACCTGATCTTTCCAATACTTCAGTATTTGTGATTTTGTCTTGCCACTTAATACCAAGAATTCTTCGCAGACACCGCATATGAAAGCTGTTTAAATTGTTCTCTTGGTGTGAGTAAGTTGTCCAGGTTTCACTGCCATAGAGAAGAGTACTAAGGACACAGGCTTGATAGACAAGGACTTTTGTTTTGGCAGTAAGCTTCCTGTTCTCCCAGACTCTTTTTCTTAACCTGTTCATTGTTGTTGCTGCCTTTCCAATCCGGATGTTGATTTCCTGATCTAGGGATAATTTGTTATTTACCACCGATCCCAGATATGTAAAATGGTCTACTATCTCTAGTTCGGCGTCGTCAATAAAGATTGATGGTACCCCATGTGCTCCTTGTGACATAATCTGTGTCTTCTTTTTGCTAATTGTTAAACCAAATTCAGAACAAGCATTGGAGAATGCAGATAGTAGACATTGCAATTCTTCCTCAGAGTGGGTCGTAACTGCAGCATCATCTGCAAAAAGCAACTCTCTGATCAGTACCCTCCTAATTTTGGTCTTAGCCTTCAATCTCTGAGCATTGTAGAGGCCGCCATCTGAGCGTGAGTGAATGTATATACCACCATCCTGATCACGAAATGCATATTTCAGTAGAAGTGAAAAGTATATTCCAAAGAGGGTGGGAGCTAGTACACAACCTTGCTTAACTCCACTCTTGATTTCAAATTCTTCAGAAGTTGCACCATCAAACTTGATTATACCCTTTATGCCTGTGTGGAACGATTCCACAATGGACAGAAGAGTTGGTGGGCAGCCAATCTTCTTTAGTGCCTTGAACAGACCCTCACGACTGACCAAATCAAATGCCTTTGTGAGGTCGATGAAGGCAATAAACAGTGGTTGATTCTGTTCACGGCATTTTTCTTGCATTTGTCGCAATGAGAATATCATATCAGTGGTAGACCGGTTCTGTCGAAAGCCACACTGTGATTCGGGGTAGACTTGATCTCCTAGGACTTGAAGTCTGCGCAGAACAATTCTGGCAAATACTTTTCCAACAATACACAGAAGTGAGATACCCCTATAGTTGTTGCAGTCGCTCCGATCACCCTTGTTCTTGTACAATTTAAAATTTAAAAACAGATACTAACATAATCCCACAGTTTCTGTTTGCCAAATGTTGATCACTATCAAATTCACAATAGCACGCAAATAATTAATAAATGTTAAACCAATTTATGTGCTAGCTTTATCACAGCGGCTCACATGCGAAGGAATTACGGGCGCAGTTCGTTATCCTGCATACCAGTTCGAAACAGCTGTGGGCAATTTGGCAGCAGACCGCCTTACATTTGTTTTGTTTTTAATGAAATGGTATGGGTGCCGGTCGTTCAGAAAGCAATGGCAAACTACTGAACGTAAACTTGCCAAACGAACAGCGAAAAAAAATGCTGGGGTTGACTGCTACGTCATGTAAAGGATATGTAACTAACTTTATATCGTTGTGAGGTTGACCAAGCCTCGTAATGATATATCCCAACATTTATCTTACACGACAAGGTTTATCATACTGGTCTCACAAATCAGAGAACACAGATTCCAATCCACGGAAAGGCGAGGGATATCTATAGAGACATTAAATTGCATGTATGTGTGTGTGCGCGCACAGAGAGAGAGAGAGAGAGAGAGAGAGAGAGAGAGAGAGAGAGAGAGAGAGAGAGAGAGAGAGACAGTTATGCCAGATCTGAGATCACATCCCGTAGCTCAGTATGGATTATGAGAGTACTGAGCCAGTTTTAAATGATGATTCCCCTTCTTCTTCTTCTTCTTCTTCTTCTTCAGCTTTCCGAGCCATTGAGGTTCTTTGCTGCAAATACAATCCGTCTCCATTCGTCTCTCTGGTGGACCTTCTCTTGTCAGCCGTTGATTCCAAGTGCTTGTAGGTCTGTATATGTATTATCTCTCCACCGTCTTCTTGGTCTACCTCGAGGTCTACGGTCATTTATTTCCTGAGTGTAAGCGAGTTTCGTTTCCCTATTATCTTCCATTCTTTCTATATGCCCCAGCCATTGTAGTCTATTAGCCTTCATGATACCAGTGATTAGCGGAGACTTAAACAGATCATAAATGTCTTTGTTACTTCTTCTTTTCCACTCTCCACTTTGTGTATCCCTAATGGGTCCAAAGATGCGTCTTAAAATTTTGTTCTCAAAGGTTTGTAACAAGGCTTCGTCTCCTTTCGTTGTACTCCAGGTTTCAGAGCCATACAGCACAACTGGTCTGATCAGTGTTTTGTATATTGTGATTTTGGTGTTACGAGATAGCGCCTTTGATTTTAGTAGATGTTGTAGTGCATAGTATATCTTATTTCCAGAGTTGATTCTAGTTTGTATTTCTTCCCTTATGATGTTGGAGCAGTTGAAGATTGTACCCAGGTATTTGTATGTTTCCGTTTTTTTAATGGTCATATTATCTATTTGTATGTGGCCAGAGTTTTTAGCCATTCCTTCTCTTGAAATTACCATATATTCTGTCTTATCTTGGTTGATAACCAGCCCCATCTGTTGGGCTTTTTTTCCTTTAAGTGAGTCAATATTTCCAATGACTTTTGTTCACTTTGTCCTATAATATCTATATCATCTGCATAACCAAGCAGCTTGGATGTTCCTCCAATATCACATTCCTCCTTTATCTTCCTTACAACTTTCTCTAGAGCCAGATTGAAGAGTAGCGGCGATAGTGCATCACCCTGTTTCAAGCCAGATGTTATTTGGAAAGGGTCTGATTTCCTGCCTTTATATGTTACTATATTATAAGTATCTTCCATGCATAGTCTGGTCATGTTGATTAACTTCCTTGGTATTCCAAATTCCTGCATAGCATTCCATAGACTATTCCTATGGACACTATCATAAGCCTTTTTAAAATCCACAAAAATGTTATTGAGATCTCTTTTATATTCCCAATGTTTCTCGGCTATTTGTCGTAAGATAAATATCTGATCTATGTTGATCTGTTTTGTCTAAAACCTGCCTGGTAGTCACCTAATATGTCTTCTGAATATGGTTTTAGTCTATTTAGTAATACTGCGGATAGTATCTTATAGCTTGTGGACAGTAGTGATATTCCTCTATAATTTCCACATTGGAACTTGTCTCCTTTCTTAAAGATAGGTATCAATAATGACTCTTTCCAGTCATGGGGTAATTCTTCTGTCCTCCAGATTTTTATTATTAGTTCGTATAGCTTTAGATGTAATGCATGGCCACCTGCCTTTATAAATTCAGCAGCAATTCCATCAGTCCCAGTTGCCTTATTGTTTTTAAGTCGTGTGATTACATATAGGATTTCTTCAAATGTAGGTTCTTCAATTTGTGGTTCGCATGTTAGAACCTCTTCCTGTGGGAAAATGTTACTTGGAGCTTCACAATTTAGTAATTCAATAAAATATTCTTTCCATGTGTTGCACATTTCCTCATTGGTATTTATCATATTCCCATTTTTGTCTTTTAAACCATATGTGTTTTGTTGGTGCCCTCGTTTCATTGACTTCAGTTCTTTAAAAAATTTTCTGGATTCATTTTTCTGGTGATTAGTTTCCATATCTTTGATTATATTACTCATATATTCTCGCTTCTGCTGTCTGACTATTTTTGTAGCCTCTTTACATTCATTTCTATAATGCTCTTCCTTTTGGATGTTATTGATGTCATTTAACCATACATGTCTGGCATTCTTCTTCCTAATGACTGCTTCTTCACATTTTTGATTGAACCATCTGTTCTTTCTATGCGTGGTTAACACACCGAGACATTCTTCTGCGGTAGATTGAATTGTATTCTTGATGTTCAACCAAGTTTGGTCAACGCTTTCCTCCGAAGGGTTTTGCAGAGTTTCAAGTTTACATTTTATTTCATCTGTAAATTTCTCTTTGACTGTAATGTCTTGTAGTTTTTCTCTGTTATATGTTGGGTGTAATCTTTGTAATTTAGTATAGAAAGCTCTCTTAAGTTTTATTTTAAATTTTGCTCCAACGAGGAAGTGGTCACTGTGGCACTCAGCTCCTCTATAACTTCTGACTTGCTGTATGTTTGATGCATTTCTGTTGTTAATTAAAATGTAATCTATTTGATTATAGGTTCTCTTGTCACATGATTTCCAAGTTTGTTTGTGTATATCCTTTCTTTGTAGTCTGGTACTGCTAATCTGCAGTCCTTTGGCTTCTGCCAGGTTGATGACTCTCCCTCCATTATCATTTGAAGTTGTATGTAGGCTTTCCATACCAGCCACTTTTTTATTAGTTTGCTCTCTACCTATTTTTGCATTGAAGTCTCCCAGCACAATCAGGATGTCCTGTTTGGGGGTTTCTTCTATGACATCTTCCAGATCATTATAAAAGTCTTCTTTAATATCATCTTCTTTCTCTTCAGTAGGTGCATGTACATTAATCATCGTTATATTTTTCCATTTACCTTTTATTCGTAATTTACTAATCCTGTCATTAAAAGCTTTAAAGTTTAAAACGTTCCCCCATAACTCTTTTTTGATGACAAATCCTGTTCCTAATTCATGTTTATTTTGGGTGTTTCCTCCATATATTATAATCATTCCATTTTGCTCTAAAGTACCCTCTCCTGGCCACCTTATTTCTTGAATTGCCGTTATATCCATTTGATATTCAACCAGCTCCCGGGTTAGTTCTTCGGCCGCTCCAGCTCGATATAGATTATAGTGTCCGTACATTCCATGTTCCAAATCTCAAAAGTCCTTTAACGTTCCAAGGTCGTTGTCCAGATAAGTCAGTCCGATATCGAGGCTCATGTATTTGTTTCGAAACAAAGAAAGGTTTTTACAAAGGTGGGGATGTTAACCCCACGCTTCAACCCCCAACCTGGAGGACCAGGGTGTTTCTCTTTGTCTGTTCTCTACCCTTTGACCTGTCCGGCTTGGGAGGCCCTGCTGGTAGCTACGCTACCGCCGGCATAGCTCTCAGGGTCATTGAGAAACTCAAGCTCCCCCACCACGACAAGGTGGAAACACCATCGGGGGAGATGATTCCCCTAGTACATTCAAATAGTCATGGCCTTTACGCTATCCGCACGTGTGGTAATAGAAACATAACACACACAAAAACAATCACCTAGGTTTGCAGCGTACACAAATGGATTGTCTTAAAACACGGCGAACGTGCTAATAGAATCTCACCCTGGAAATGTGTGTGGACAGGATTGTATTCGTACGTAACCCGATGCCATCCAACCACCAGGACGCCATACTTTTCAATACCACGCGAACGCCTACGGAGCATCATTATTAGTGTTTTGTTTTCTTTTTCACAGAACGTTGTTAAGCGACATGATGCTGTTCTTTTATTTGATTATCGACCATGTTTTTCAATGTGATCTATTTTAGGCTGAACTGATGCTTATCTAATGAGTTAGTTTGCTGGCGTGTAACTAGCAGTTTCTTCGTATTGTTTTTGATTTTCACTTCCATCATTTTGATCTCTTTATTTTTAATAAGGTGTTTATGGATTAATATCTTGGTCCTGGTATACGAGACTGTCTTAGTATTCATTAGGCGCGTCCACCAGGTCGTGGGTGCTGGAGTGACCTCTAGATATAGAGATTTTTATTTATTTTTATTTTTTTTTGTGCATGTCCTATTTAAGGACATCGCTGTCAACACCAGCATTTTACATTGTTGATGTCTTGGCAAATTTACGTTCAGTAGTTGGGCTTACGAATCGTGCCCTTAGCCACGGAGACCGGCAGATATAGAGTTTAGTTTAGTCGACGGATCAACATCAAGGCATACGCGTGTAACCCATAAGTGATCCGTTCTACTCCTAACACACGCCTGAGTCCGGAGAATCTCAGCTCAGTGCACGAACTCTGTAGCACCGGCGAGGATCCTGAAATACTTTGGGTAGACTTTTAACTCGAAAGTTTGCCCGGGCATCACCGTTTGGCTACTCTTTTTCGATTTCCAACTGCCAAGAAATTTTTTTACATGCGCAACAATATACACGGGTGTCCGATCTCACTACCCAGAGACCAGGGGAATTTTGTTACTAGAAGTCCACGTGAAAAAATCCCAGGAGATATAGAGATTAAAATATTGAGCACAACCGACTACTGGCAACGCTGATCGTATTCTGGTATGAACCTAAGGCCTATTCACGTCAATGTGGAAGCACTAGACTCGAGTTTCGCTCTCGTTTGAGCTCGTCAGTAGTGCATATCCTTGACCGGACGCGGAAACAAACTCCGGATCACTGGCGTGTGAAGCGGGTGTGTAAACATATAGAGATTAGCCGCGCGCGAGTATTTTGAATAGACCAACATTGACGGTGGTCATTGAGAGGAGGGGAGTTAGTTGGTGGGGCAAATGCCTCTATAAAATACCTCAAAATCTATGATATCGATTTCGGCAGGTAAGAAGTGCTATAAATAACCCCCTCCCCCCACACATACACAACCTCTTTCATGGGTGTGTTTTGTTAGTCAAATCATACACAAATCGGCGGACGGTAAATGGAACCAATGTTGCATTTATTAATTTAAAAGATGCTTCTTCAGTTTGATGAATGGGCGTTCCAGTGAATCATCTCGTTCGTTAGTAAACACCATTTAGGGACATATTCTATGGAGGTGCCAACAAGGTTAAGCTGTTACCGGGTTTCTTTGTGTTCATTCATATATTAATTTCTGAATGTGAACAAACGAGAAGAGAAGAAATCACCGTACACGTGAGACTTACGCACAAGCCGATAAAAGAACATTCACAATGAAAGAAAACCGAGAGCAAGAGGTCCCAGACAGAAGAAGAAGCAACAGAAGAAGAAATAGAAGAAGGGGGAGAAAACCAGAATGACAGTGACCAAGACCAAGAGTTGACGGGGATCAGGAGAAGAAACTACTCTCCTCCAATATCGAGTTATCAACCCACACACGACACTAGGTATCAGAGAAGACCCAGACTATACGAAGACAGACCAAGACGGGGAAAGAGGTGGAACGCCAGGAGAGACGACAACTGGTAAAGCTCCCTGAAGGAAACAGCACCATATGACGGGGTGGGTACACAATTACTCCAGGCAAGTGCGCGACTCTGTCTAGACATGTAAAACCACAACAAGAAAGTAACTAACACAATCAACCAATCAGAAGCCAGAAAGCTGACAACAAGCAGCCCGATCTACTAAATAACAAGCTACACCATAAAGGCCTCAATTATAGCATTATAGCCAAGTTGACAAATCGATGGCTGAAAGGGGGCATTCGTATAAAAAATTGGAATTGGAATTTGAATTTTATCATGAATTTGTTATAACAATTCAGAAGAGTAATGGAAACACAAGGTTACAGAGAACGGCAAATGCTTAAGTTGCGTCACAGTCTGGTAACATGCGTTTCATATGTATTGGACAACACCGAGGAACGCGGGCTGTAGAGAGACACCTAGCCCATGTCAGTCTGTGATATGTGAAGAGAAGAAGAAGGTTTGAAAACTCCATATTTGAGCTGTCCTCCCCCGCATTGGATTTCATTGGTGATTCCCTGGGGACCTCGATGTAAATCACCATCACCAACATGTTTATCCATATGGGACGTTGTCTTCCAGTCCTTCTTTTGATGGTGTTTCTCCATATGTCATGTTGTCTTCCAGTCCATCTCTTGACTTACGCACAAGTCTATTGATGATGTTTCTCCATATGTGACGTTGCCTTCCAGTCCATCTCTTGATGGTGTTTCTCCATGTGTGAGGTTGTCTTCCAGTCCTTCTCTTGACTTACGCACAAGCCTATTGGTGGTGTTTCTCCATATGTGAGGTTGTCTTCCAGTCCATCTCTTGATGGTGTTTGTCCATATTTGAGGTTGTCTTCCAGTCCATCTCTTAATGGTGTTTCTCCATATGTGAGGTTGTCTTCCAGTCGTTCTCTTGACTTACGCACAAGCCTATTGGTGGTGTTTCTCCATATGTGAGGTTGTCTTCCAGTCCATCTCTTGGTGGTGTTTGTCCATATTTGAGGTTGTCTTCCAGTCCATCTCTTGATGGTGTTTCTCCATATGTGAGGTTGTCTTCCAGTCCATCTCTTGATGGTGTTTATCCACATGTGATGTTGTCTTCCAGTCCTTCTTTTAATGGTTTTCTCCATATGTGACGTTGTCTTCCAGTCCATCTCTTGATGGTGTTTATCCATATGTGAGGTTGTCTTCCAGTCCATCTCTTGATGGTGTTTATCCATATGAGAGGTTGTCTTCCAGTCCATCTCTTGATGGTGTTTATCCATATGTGAGGTTGTCTTCCAGTCCATCTCTTGATGGTGTTTATCCACATGTGATGTTGTCTTCCAGTCCTTCTTTTAATGGTTTTCTCCATATGTGACGTTGTCTTCCAGACCATCTCAAGATGGCGTTTATTCATGACGTTGTCTACCTCTTGCGGGCTCCACGTTTCGCTCCAGTACATCCGTTAGCAATGAGATGTCCTTTCATATGGACGAACCTTATCAGACCTTGATCTTACCCAGTAATGTGTTTTAAAGTCCCAGTTTGTATATCACTACATATGGGGTGTGTAGATCTAGATCTATAGGCAATGATTGGCCCGCGCAGAAGACAATGGGGAATAACATGACATCATAGACCATACTAGACAACAGAAAAGGTTAATCTAATTTCAGACTAGATCCGAACTCATCAGCTGTGATTTGGAACGTGGAAGAACGATTGCTAAGCGCCGCGTGGATGTACTGGTTAATTATTTGGTACAGCATTCAGTGTCTTGTTGTGTAGTGTGTCCTCCAATATCTTCTTCTTTCGTTTAATATCCTATGTGAACCAATCGATACCTACATATATATTTCTATTCGTAAAGGCATTCCACTTGTAAATCTGCTACAGTAAATATTTTGCATAATCCTTCGTGGCTATGCAAAATCATGTGTACGAAATATTCCATGTCATGGGGCTATTCATCCGACTGCCGGCACATAATATTGTGCTCGGCTATTCTTACTTCTGCCGGAGATTTGTTTGCTACAGTGCATACCATTTACATGAGGTAATTTTTTTTATAAACATAACATATGTTTTGCAACAAAGGCGTAGATAAAGAAATTCTCCAGATCCGGGTCATCATCAAGCGCCTAGCCAGCTGGCGTAGGCGTTCATGTTTTTCAACAGATCTCGGTCTTTGGTGTTCTGAATCAACTCCTCCCCCGATGTGTCTCCACCTTGACGTGGTGGGGGAGCTTGCGTGTCCCATAGACCCCATTTGCTTGCCGATGGGTGAAAAATTACATATCGGACAGCTTATGGGATAGGGACCAGACTAAGAGAGACACAACCTGCTGCTCTGCAGGCATAGACTGAGGATATCAGTCAAAATTTAAATGAGGTGCACAAAGGCAGAATTTCTTGGTCCGGACAAAACTCTTAAGGCTCCCTGTCGAGGGATGTGGCTGAACGCCTCTAAGCCACAAACCCTCGGATCTTAGAGCCAGGCTGATACCCGTCTACCGGAAAATAGAAACATGATACTGAGCAAGCTACATGCTCAGGTCTGATACATGTTCGAAGGCTCCCAGCTGGGGGATATGAGAGTTTCCCGGATGAAGGGGCCTGGCCGTTTCCCGTTCACTGCTGCACGAAGGTAAGGTGCTGAGCCGGCAGCACATGTAGCCTACCTCGTGAGCGAGTACAAAAAAGTCAGAAAAGTGCCCCAGTCGAAGGGTTACGGCAACTGTCTGTATCTAACTCATAGAGAGTGTAGACAAAAGTGGAATAATGTCTCATCAACGCAAAATGGAACGCACGGCGAGCGAACCTATTGCGTGGTCTGAAGTCACAAGCAAAAGCTTACCGAGTGGATGTCACTCGCAGTCTGACCGCTCCTGGTGTGTGATTGAGCGATCAGTGGCAAGTGGGATGCCCAACACATGGAAGTGAGGAACTAAAGCAGCCATGAGCAGGACGTGGAAACTCCTTGGGTGAGCCCAGTCTCAGAGCAATATGTGCCGGCTCTGCAATTATGGAAGCCTCCTTGGACAGCGAGATAATGCCCATGGTCTGCCCCTGCCTTCCCTTGAGGGCAGACCACGATATCGTTGATCGTTCTATCTTGACCAGCTGAGATGTGGGTGACATTACAACAGTCCAACGTGTCTCGAAACCAGAGGAAGGCTAACCTCACTAAAAAAATGCCCGCCGGAAGTCGGAAGTGTCGTCCTACGGGTGGCAAACTAAAAATTGACACTACGCATTTACGTCCGAGTGAAATGTCTCGACCGAATGTCTCCCGTGCTAGGAACAGCTCTGACTACCTAGTTTCCGAATGCCGCTCTTGTTCGGAACAGCTCTGACTAGGTAGTTTTCCGAATGTCCGCCGTGCCTGGAACAGCTCTGATGGGTACAGGGACAAGCACATGTCCGAAAACTCGCTTAGTGGAAACCAACCGCAGAGCTGACTGGTTTGTGCAGGAATGGCCCAGGGCGAGCGAAATGCCCAATATATTGAAGTGAGGAATTAAAACAGCCATGAGCAGGACGTGACGATTCCCTCGGTAAACCCAGCATCAGAGCGTTATGTGCCGGCTCTGCAATTATGGAAGCCACCCAGGATGGCGGAAAATGCTATGGACTGTCCCTGCCTTCACTTGAGGGATGACCGTGTAGTCTTCGACTGTTCCAACTAGACCAGCTGAGATGTGGACGGTACCACAAAAGTGAGAGTCTCCCAGGATTGCTAACCTGGTCAAAAATGCACGCTAAAAGTCGGATGTGTTGGCCTGAGGGTTTCGACCCGAGGGTGCCTAACCAGACACACCGCAATCACATCTGAAAAAATCACTCCGGATGAACGCAAAGAAGAAGAAGAAGAATCAACTCTACTGATGATATTCCTCAATTCTTCCGTCTCAGTTCATCCAGCATCGTTTCTATGCCCCTTGATCTTTCCAGTTGTCACGATTTTTTCCTATGCCTCTCTTCTCATGACGTGACGAAAGAAAGCTGTTTGTCTCTTTCTTATTGTTGTATATATAATGTTCTAGTTTCATTAACCTTTTTCATGCAGTCGTTGTTAGTTACTCTGGCAGTCCAAGGAATTGGCAACATTCGTCTCAGGAACCACATCTATGCTGCTTCTAAGTTCTTCCTAACTTGTTCATAGACATTCCAAAATTCACAGCCATACAGCAATACAGGTTATATATAGTGCTTCAGCACTCTATTTCTTACATTGGATGATAATGACTTATTGCATAAAATACCTTTAATTTTTTGAAATTCAGCTTTAGCTTGTCCTATTTTGTTCTTAATCTCTGTTGTGCATATTCAATCTGATGTTATAATTATCCCAAAGAAGATCCTGGTAGTTGAATAATTTAAGCAAGATTAAAGAATTCTTAAGTCATAGCATTGTATTCTGGTCCAGAAAATGAAAGGTTAGGTAGTTACAATATCGGTACAGGACTTGAAGACAGAGGTTGTTCTCTATGTCCTTATTATGGGCTTCTACCAGCTGCAATCGGATTATGTGTCCGTCTAGCCTTTCCTCGGAAGGCTGAATGTCGGCCAGATCTTGTAGTCATTCCCTGCAGCACCATTCTGTCCAGGTAATGATGGTGTATATGTTCTTCAACACTACACACAAGATCCAAACAGGCCCAAAACACATCTGCCCTATCGTGCACCACTACCCCACCCAGCGGTGTAGATCCAGCTAATTTGTCCGCGTGCTTGTTTCCTAACAGACCAGCATGTTCCCGGGGAAAAGATCCAACGGATGCTCCCTAATTTTGATTATCTAATTGAATCATTTCATTCT
The DNA here is from genome assembly GCA_963921405.1 of Cepaea hortensis. Lineage (NCBI taxonomy): Eukaryota > Metazoa > Mollusca > Gastropoda > Stylommatophora > Helicidae > Cepaea > Cepaea hortensis. The sequence continues at coordinate 119,274,479 of OY992882.1, read as the reverse complement.
GCACGAAGCATACCCGTTTTTACGTGTACTGTTTGCCTCGAGCCAGCGGAACACCCAGTGACTGTCTCCGCCTCCATTCTCAGACTAGATTTTGTGGTATCAACTATCATCTTACACTAATCTTCGCTATGAACCACCAGACACTTCTTTTACCTCTTATCACAGATCGGTATTTATTATTATTAAAGGGCACACATACAATCCCCATAGTTTACTAGTTGCGCACACGCTTCTGCGCACCATTGATGTTCTCTTTATCCGCCCGCCCACGTCCATATGTGGCCCAACACTGAGTTAGTTCTTTGAATAGTTGTTTACACACACCGTCATTGTTCAAAATCCAATATCCAATTCAATATGCCATATCGGTACTGTATATCCCGAGGCTATTAATACGTCTGACGGACATACTATTTTGCTTGTCTATTTTTACTTTTCCTTTTTTTTACTATACGGGTGATATTTGCTTAAGGTATATATTTAAAATAGTGCTTGTACTTTGCAGGACGTTGCGATCAACCCCAAGAACAGGTTGATTTACTAGGCAATTTTATTCTCAGTAGTTTACCATTGCTTTGTTTGTTTGATTGTATTCGCTGGCTGTGAAATCCCGTATGTCGGATGAAGACATCCTGTTGTCCATCATCAATGTGATGTCATACCGGGCCTGAGGTTTGCGTGAGTATCCGTTCCCCCATGTCTGACTTATTGGTGTGCAGACTGGTGGTTCCTCGCCATGCAGGCAGATACTCTCCGACTTCGGAAGAATCAGCGATCCTACTACGTTAGCCAGGACCCCGAAGGGACCCGTTGCCCTGGACGCACGACTAGGACATGTATTGTTAGTAGGTCTTGGACAGTATAGAACCTGGCCCTGCTGCCTTGGAAACACCTCTGCGTCCCGCCATTGCTTTCTGAAAGGGAAGACACCGTTGAAGTACAGCTTAGGAAAACAGCATAGGAAATGAACCCCGTACCACGCCGTCACGTTGGTTTGAGTAGTGGTCTTTCAGAAAGGAATGGCAAACTACTGAACATAAACTTGCTAAGAAATCACGAACAGCCAAAAAAATGCTGGGTGGACTGCAGCGTCCTGTAAAGGATATGCAACTAACTTTAACCCAGCCGTCAGCGCACCGGAAGTTTTAATGAGTTGTGGTATATAAAAATATTATGTCTAGCACCATATACCTTGTGCGTCTTAAGGTGTATAAAGAGGTCCATTATTGTTATATATCACGTCTATCCATGCAAAAGACGTAGCCGAAAAGATAAGAGCACTCGCTCTTGAACTTCCTGTGCGGTGATAGCGAGATAGGCAGTTCAGACATTTACACCGGCATTAAGTTGGACTTACACGTCGACTTCTGGCTCAGAAAGCAAGGGCAAACTGCTGAACGTACAATTGCCTAGAAATTCAACTTGGGGTTGACTGCAGCGTCCAGCAGATGATATGCAACATTTAAATGTATCCGCGCCACCTCCATGATAGATGCCTTCTATTTCAAAATGGAGTCCTTCACATTCTCGTAAATGACGACCATAAGGATATTAAAGTAATTTATTTTCGAATCGGTTGGGCATTTGTCAAAGAAGAATCGTTCTTTATTCTTGCTGATACTGACACCTTGCCATCTTGATAGACGATAATTTATTACATTGTGTCTAATAGCACACATCCTGGGCTGAATCGTAAAGACCATGTGTTACCCATGCAGCATGATCCCTATCTCGGTCGGCCTAGTTTACGAAACCACCATCATATTTAGGTGCACACATCATTGCTTTTTAACATTCGTCCTCTATGGCCAACCCTTTGCTGGCACCCACTCAAGCATTGTGCGGACATCCACCAGTGCACTCCATCTTAGTTTTCACTCTAGGTCCACCATCACATCCCAGTTGCTTCCAGTTTCCCGCCTTACTTTCCTCCCCTCTTTTTTCATGTACCACTTCCACTCATTTACCTGGGATCTCCACTGAACCATTACCATCCCCTACCCTGGTCTGCACGACACCACAGACACCCACGGCTGTCTAAGGGTATCCAGGTGAAATTCATGTTAGTATCACAGCCTGAGATTCTGAGATAAGTAGCTACAATTTTCTTTTTCAAATTTTTATTTTCTCTTTATTGTTCCTTTTTTTCATCTTTTCATTCTCGAACTTTCTCTATTACCAGTGTCCCTCGCCATCAGGCTAACCCACTTCGATGTCTGAGATACTTGTAATTGACGTTCCCAGGCTGTCCAGATATTTATCTCTCTGCCTTGCTTCTTCCCCATCAGCTGAGACCAGCTTTTCTTGTTTATTCCTACTAAAATACGCGCCTCCCAAATTTTGACTTTCAACATTTAAGGTAAACTTACCGGCGTGTGAAATGAACCCACTGCGCCGTGGTCAGAAGAAAATGTGCAAGTGTTAAAACTCTGAGCCGCGCCTTTTTTGCATTTCCCTTACAGGACGTTGCAGTCAACATCAGCATTTTTCAGCTGCTGTTGATGTACTAGGCAAGATTACGCTCAGTAGTTTTCCATTGCTTTCCGAGCGACCGACTCACATACCCCGTAAGTTACCAACGCGGCGAGAACCGCTACCGATTCTCGCGCAGGTTACGTTACTCTCGGGAATATACGGGATTATGGAGAAAGACGTTAACTCCTAGGCCAGGGAGACCGGGATCCACGCCTATCTCCATCAGTAATATAATCCACACAACCCATAAGCATATCCCTTATACACGCCGTACCCATTCTAAAGTGCCATTCAATAACTGAACCAATCTTATTATCGTTTTGCACATAGATTACCTGGATTTGTATTTTTGTGTATACTAAAAATATAATCATTACATAGAAGGGTTGTACTTGTGCTGGAAGGTAGATAACTCAAGCCAGGGACGATAATCTCACATTATTTAATGCGTGTATGAAAAGGGTTGTACGTTTGCCAAAAAAGATTATTTGGGGGACATGTAGTTCTGGGTACAGTGACAGCTTATACGTGTACTGGACACTGAGAAATCGAATGTTGTACTGAATGACTTACTGATAACAGTTCAATGGGGATATATGAATATTTCCCACTTATTCAGTGGCGTATGTTTAGGACGAACATGGAAGGAGGGACTCGGGGCACTCAACATTCTAGACTGATTTGCACATGTGCACTCCGTGGCCAAAGGTTTGTGAACGCGGTTCGTAAGCCGCTTACCAAGCGTTCGACACGCAGCCGCGACCGATTTGTGCAGCAGACCGTGCCGTGTTGTGTTACAACGTGTTGGTATGGGAGCCGGTCATTCAGAAAGTAAATGCAAACTACTGAACATAACAACTTGCCTAGTATATCAACAGCAGCTGAAAAATGTTGGTGTTGACTGCAACGTCCTGTAAGGGATATGCAACATGAAAAAAAAAATAGTAATGTGTAGGGGAGGATGATGCAAAGAATGTTACAGACGGACATAAAAACAAGGAGACAGTTCTAAAAGAAACAAATCACAACCGTATTTGTTGTTGTTTTGTTTTTGTTTTTGCTGCGAAGGAATTACGGATGCAATTCGTAATCCTGCATAAATGCCTGAATGTAGGTCACTGTATAGTGCCTCCCCCGTGTTCGTATATTGTGTTTTGTATATTTCTTTGCTGATGAAAGCTAGTCGCCGCAACGTCGTGCGGTTTCCGTAAATGTGTTCTGTAAAGCTTCATTACTTTGTGTTATTTTATATTGTTTACATATGCAAAGATTTGCCTCAGTTCCATTGTATTCTCTTTATTTTCATAACGGTAACGTCATATGGGGAAAAGGGGATGAGTTAAGATATTCACAGTGAGTTTGTCACCATCATCTTATTTACTTCCACGCGTCATTCTACTTTTCTTTTAAATTCCAGCTTATTTTATCGATGAAAATCGATGAAATAACAGTCAACATTAATATTAATTACAGGTAACATTACTTCTTTATTATAACCCCTCGTTTAGTGCAGGACCACCACAAGTTCTGATGACGAAATACCCCGAAAACATGGAAACGGTGAGAAAAGGGTTAGCGAGTTAAAGGCAAGAGGATTGGCCTCGTTGTACTGGGTTCTATCCCACAAGGCTAAGTCTTCTTTCCAAACACACACACACACACTCACACACCACCACCACCACCACCACCACCACCACCACCAACTGCATTCGACTATGGTCACTACTCAGTGTGTCTGACCCGGTCGTGAATAGTCTGTCACAGAATCACGCCGATTTGAAACTTCCTACTCCACTCATAATATTGCTGGACTAACAGACACGCATCGCCATACCGGACCTTCATTCGCCGATGAATTTCTATAGTTTTATCCCTTCACTGATTAAAAAAAAAAAAATACGGATAACAGAGCGCTGCTCCTCTTTGGTGCATGTCAAAAGTGTGGCGGCCATCTTTAAACTGTCATTATGACGTCACCGCGATCGTCAGCACCGTGATGTGACGTGCTTAACACTCATGATATCCATAACAACAATATTGGTAATTGGTTACAAGACAATGGCATGGTTATTGTAATTTCCATCACACATGTGTGTGTGTGAGAGAGAGTGTGTACTGTGAGAGAGAGAGAGGGGCAATTGAGAAAGAGAGAGAGAGAGAAAGAGAGAGAGAGAGAGAGAGAGAGAGAGAGAGAGAGAGAGAGAGCACATACAATACATTTCCAGTCAACTTTACCCCCCCCCCCCAGTCATTTCTTGCGTTCGAATTAGACGAATTCATCACACCAGGTCATATCCATATGAATAAATGCCTCGGTCTCTTTCCACGTGGCCTGCCGAAACCATCGCATAAAGCATGAACTTTGTATCTCAGCAACGACCCCCCAATGTCGCTGAGAAAAATGCACCCGTGAACAGAATGACAAGAGTCCAGGCTTAAACCCACAACCTTCAAAGCGCAAATCAGGCAGGGCACTTCACCAGGAAATGCGACAGTGTGAACGCAATGACAGTCATCCCTCCACTATCCTAGTCCTTCGGCGACCCAGATTGAGTGTGTCACGATGGCCGAGTGGTTAAGGCGTTGGACTCGAAATCCAATGGGATTTTCCCGCGCAGGTTCGAATCCTGCTCGTGACGAATTCTTTTAACTTTATTTTTCCTTAATATTATAGGTAAAATAACATTTCGCTTTGATTGATACGATACTCAGGAACGGGTGTTTTCCTTCTGCCTGTAGAGCACACTACATCTCTGTCCTGAAAGTTTTGTCTCGTCTTCTCTACCCCACTGTCTAGATAAGGAAAAACTCTATTGTCTGCACAGTAAATGAATGCGACAAAATATGTTGACATAATAGAAATCAAATATGTCCAAAGCATTGAAATTCACGATGTACTTGTGTAGGGATAGCTAAGTAGTGTAATCTAAGACACTTACAGATGTTTGATGTAGGGGAGCTTTTTATAGCCTCTTTCGTATGCCCTCGCCTTCCTCCTTCCCTCATTTTCTTTCTTTTCTTCTTTCTCATACATTTGCAACAGTTTAGTTTAGTTTAGTCGATGGATCAACATCACGGCACACGGGTGTAACCCATAAGTGCTCCGTTCTGCTCCTAAATCAAATCTGAGTCTGGAGAAACTCAGCTCAGTGCACGAACTCCGTAGCACCGGCGAGGATCCTGAAATACTTTGGGTAGATTGTTAACTCTAAATTTTGCCCGGGCAGCGCCGTTAGGCTACTCTTTTTCGATTTCCAACCGCCAAGGGATTTTTTACGTGCGCAACAATACACACGGGCGTTCTATCTCATTACGTGAAAAAAGTCCCGGTCCTCACCTGGGCTTGAGCCCGGGCCCTCCAGCACTCGAGACGGACACCATACCTCGAGACCACGCAACCCCCCTCCCCCCAATTAAAAAAAAATGTGCAACAGAACAGGATAGTGGTTGCGTTGTGCACGCTTATAGTGTGTTTGTGTGATAGGATGTTTTACAGCAGCATGTGCCATGCCGATAAGCGTGGGTGGTCGTGTTTAGCAGTCTCACTCGATCACCAGAGTCGTGGATCAACACTTGTGTTCTTGTCTCGACCATGTCATGTTGCCAAGCCATCCAGATATTTACCTGTCTTCCTTCCCTTGTTCTCCCCCTCCCCCTCAATCTTGCCAGTTATCACCAAGTTCTTCAATTTATTTCTTCTCATCCATCCATCATGTGCCATGCCGGAAAGCGTGGGCGGTCATGACTCGCCATTTCACTCGATCACCAGAGTTGTGGATCAGCTCAGTTTTCCTGTCTCTACCAACCATGCCATGCGGCCAAGCCATCCAGGTATTTACTTCCCGGTCTTCCCCTTGGTCTCTTCCCTTCGATCTTTCTAGCTGTCACCAAGTTCTCCAATTCATTTCTTCTCATAACATGTCCAACAAATTTTGACTGTCTACGTCTAATTTCTCTAATCAATTTACGATTTTCATTTGTTTCCTGTAATACTTGGTCATTGGTTTTTCTGTCTGTCCATGGGATTCTTTGCATTTCCCTCAAAAATCACATTTCCAGTGCCATTAGATGTTTTTCAACTTGTCTGCTTATTGAATAAAACGTCACGCTGATAATAGAATTAGCACTGTGTGACAAGTGTTTGACGTTATCTGTGGACGCTGGCTACGGGAGGGAAAGACTAACCACCTACTCCACCCTGCACTTAGGTCTACAACAATGTGACGGTCCTGACACTCCACATACCCCCAGCAAATTCCTGTTATGGGACTATATTTCTTTGTTGTTGTTGTTGTTGTTGTTGTTGTTGTTGTGCTTGTTGTTTGTTGTAAAATTGCAGGGGAGTCACCGTGGTGAAGTGGTCAAGCCGTCTGACTCGGGCTGCAAAGGTTGTGGGTTCGAATCCGGGCCGCGTCCTTCGGTTCACGAGTGCATTTTTTCGGAGATCCCTGAGGGTGGTCGCTGGAGCTACGGAGTTCGTGCTTTGTCCGACGCTTTCCCCGCTGCGGAAAGAGACTGGGCCATATCGGATAAAAACCCGACTCGACTTTTAAGCGATGTGTGTGTGTGTGTGTGTGTGTGTGTGTGTGTGTGTGTGTGTGTGTGTGAGAGAGACAGAGAGAGAGAGAGAGAGAGAGAGAGAGAGAGAGAGAGAGAGAGAGAGAGAAGACACGAAAGTATAGAAAAGACAATAATGGAGAGGAGAACAGAAACATCACATCTTAGATCAGTTCAAGATGTGATAAATTGACACTATCCAGTGACAAAGGCAGATATCTATTTGGTGATAGGGAGACATTTCAAAAGACTGTCACGGAGGGCACAAGTCCTGTACCGGACAAACCAAAGGATAGTTACGTAACAGGATGAGTGTCCACAGGCACAACTAAATCCTACCATTTCTGTGGCCTCGGAATTGAAAATGTCTAACCAGGTCTTGGTGACTTTAACAACTACAATTTACTAAGTGTAGGCATGTTTAACAACTACAACTTAGCAAGTGTATGTGTGTTTAACATATGCAACTTACCAAGTATAGGCGTGTTTAACATCTACAACTTATCAAGTCTTGGTGTATTTAACAACTTCAACTAACCAATTCTTAGTGTCTTTAACAACTTCACCATTCCAAATGTAGGTGTGTTTAACAACTTCAATTTACCAAATGTAGGTGTGTTTAACTGCTTCAACTTACCAAATGTAGGTGTGTTTAACAACTACAACTTACCAAATGTAGGTGGTTTAACATCTACAACTTATCAAGTCTTGGTGTATTTAACAACTTCAACTAACCAATTCTTAGTGTCTTTAACAACTTCACCATTCCAAATGTAGGTGTGTTTAACAACTTCAATTTACCAAATGTATGTGTGTTTAACTGCTTCAACTTACCAAATGTAGGTGTGTTTAACAACTACAACTTACCAAATGTAGGTGGTTTAACATCTATAACTTACCACGTGTAGGTGCATTTAACAGCATCAACTTACCAAGTGTAGGTGTGTTTAACAGCTTCAACTTACCAAGTGTAGGTGTGTTTAACAGCTTCAACTTACCAAGTGTAGGTGTGTTTAACAACTACAACTTACCAAGTGTAGGTGTGTTTAACAACTACAACTTACCAAGTGTAGGTGTGTTTAACATCCACAACTTACCAAGTGTAGGTGCGTTTAACAGCTTCAACTTACCAAGTGTAGGTGTGTTTAACAACTTCAACTTCCCAAGTGTAGGTGTATTTAACAACTACAACTTACCAAGTGTCGGTGTGTTTAACAACTTCAACTTACCAAGTGTATGTGTGTTTAACAATTTCAATTTACAAAGTGTAGGTGTGTTTAACAACTTCAACTTACCAAGTGTAGGTGTGTTTTAACAGCTACAACTTACCAAGTGCAGGTGTGTTTAACAACTACAACTTACCAAGTGTAGGTGTGTTTAACAACTACAACTTACCAAATGTAAGTGGTTTAACAACTTCAACTTACCAAGTGTAGGTGTGTGTAACACCTTCAACTTACCAAGTGTAGGTGTGTTTAACAACTACAACTTACCAAGTGTAGGTGTGTGTAACAACTTCAACTTATCAAGTGTAGGTGTGTGTAACAACTTCAACTTATCAAGTGTAGGTGTGTGTAACAACTTCAACTTACCAAGTGTAGGTGTGTGTAACAACTTCAACTTATCAAGTGTAGGTGTGTTTAACAGCTTCAACTTACCAAGTGTAGGTGTGTTTAACAGTCTCAACTTATCAAGTGTAGGTGTGTGTAACAACTTCAACTTACCAAGTGTAGGTGTGTTTAACAACTACAACTTACTAAGTATGGTGTTTTTCACACACACAAAAACTGTCTTTAAAAACATGCCCAGTCGTTTCAACCTGCATTCAATGTCGAAGTTGTTTCCGACCGGTCGTCTGGAACAATTGACGTCAGTAGAATCGCTCCCGGATCGATGTCTTCATCGACTTCTGATCGAATGATAGCATGCTGTTGGGTTGCTTTTAAACTCAAGATAGTTAACTACTGTTTTTTTTAACGGTTCTGTTGTTCTATTCGGAGAGATAGATAGATAGAGAGAGAGAGAGAGGGGGGGAGGGAGGGTACAGTGAGATAAAGAGGTCAGACAGAGATGCAGATATAAATAAATAGAGACAGAGAGAGAGAGAGACAGAAAGAGAGACAGTGAAAGACAGGCAGATAGACAGATAAGAAGAGAGACAGACAGACCAGAGGGACAGAAACAGAGAGAGAGAGAGAGAGAGAGAGAGAGAGAGAGAGAGAGATACGGAGAGACGGAGATTGGTTGATTGATTGATTGATTGATCTTTATGTTAGAAGAGTTACAAATTGGGCACGCAGGCCCGTCTTACATTTCAGTCACTCATCTTTCGTTCACTAATAGTGCATGATACATTTACATAGGAAAATAACATTAACAAATGAATGTTGTAAACATAAACAATGCATATTACCATGAGAGACACGAAGAGGTACACACAGAGAAAGAGAGAGAGAGAGAGAGAGAGAGAGAGAGAGAGAGAGAGAGAGGGAGAGAGAGAGAGAGAGGACAAGACAGAGACAGATTGACAGGCACAGAGAGACAACGAGATAGTTAAATAAAGAGAGAGAATGAGAGACACATAGAGAGAATACATTTAAACTTCATTCATGTGTCTTTCATGGGCGTTGATCAGTACCATATAATGTATTTCTAATAGAGGAATTATTGATTTCTGCTGTTCCATAAAGAGCGCGCTGGATGTTCCGAGCAAATGCCCTTGCCCTAATCGCTCATTTGATAATATTAATAGCTTTTGTAAGGTCTTCAGATGTGAAATATAATTCACTGAATGCTGTTAATAAGTAAGGTGTGTGTATGCGTGCGTGTCTGTGTAGTGATATAACTACTTAACCTGTGTCTTAGTAATTATGTGTTGTGTGTGTCTAGATAGATAGATAGAGATAGAGAGAGAGAGAGAGAGAGAGAGAGAGAGAGAGAGAGAGAGAGAGAGAGAGAGAGAGAGAGAGAGAGAGAGATGATTCCCGTATGTAAAAAGTCTCAGAGTTTCACATATGCTAAGTTACTCCAGTACGTTTAATGTGACCAAAGGATGAGAAGATCTACCCGGGGTTATCCACAAGGCGATCAACCTTTGTACGGTGTAGTGAGCCGGACTCCTGTGATGAGGGAAAGTTAAGGCCGCAGTGACATATTAGAGTGCTATTCCATGCAGGTCACTGTGGACGCCTGTTCACCGTAATGAGAAGACGGTGACAGCAAGAATGATGCCCCTGGCGGTTCTACGGAGCCTCATGTACGACTTCTACCCCAACGTACATGTTCACCATGGATATAGACACAAAATTGTGGTAGAGGATCTTGGAGCAGGTGAAGCCCCAGAGATGCAGTATGCAGATTTCATTGGCATATAGCATAGACTCTGGCCTTCATCAGTCCACTTCCAAACTATGGACTACATACATGAACAAAACTTGCCTCTAGCAATGACAACGACAACAACCAGATTGTCACGCACTATTGTAAAGTCTATGCTAATGTCTACAAATATTTGTTATGGTGCCCACCCTACAATGAAGCTTCGGGCAGGTGCAGTGTCAGACCGCGCATCCCGAAAGTATCCCCCAATGAGACTGGAGATTCTTCTCGAATATCTTGTGGTACCGAAGGGTGGGCATGAGAATACAGCGTCTGTCCAACCGTTACATAATCAGCCATTGAAAATCATGGAATGCTGAAGACAACAGTTAAAGAGATGGATACTGCAACAAACTAGAACTGTAATTTGCCTTTGCCATTGCATTACATGGGTCCCGTACGGGAAGCAAAGAATAGTAACACTGTAACCTACTATGCATGTCGTAAGAGACCTTTAAGGAGGATTAGCGTGTAACTACCTCATTCCATGGTAAACTATCATAAACGAGTCAACACGGGGCTCGACGTGACTTGGTTGGAATTCTATGACCCACTGGGAGGTCAAAGGTGGTTGCAGAAGAACTATAGGCGGGTAGCCTATTTTCCCGGAAGAAGGAAAGCATGGACATGGCAGTGGGCTCTATCTTGTATACACGTCAACAAAACATAATTACTGCGAAATCTGGTTTCTGAGGAAAATACAAAGAATACCATAGACAGACAGAAAAACCAATGACCAAAGTCATACAAGAAACAAATGAAAACCGTAAACCTATTAGAGAAATTAGATGTAGACAGTCACAATTTTTGGCCACGTTATGGGGAAAAATAAATTGGAGAATTTGGTGACAACTGGCAAGATTAGGGGGGAAGAGAACAAGGAGAAGGCAGAGAAGTAATTACCTGGATGGCTTGGCCACATGTATGGTCGAGACAAAAACATTAACGACTCTGGTGATCGCGTGAGATGGCGAAACATGACCGCCCATATGCATGGCACATGATGAATGAATACTAATTTTACACTAAGTCTGTATAAATTATATATCAAGTGTGTGTGAAATAAATATGAGGTGAATGCGAATGATATATCAAGTGTATACCAGTGCTATACCAAATGTATACCAATGCTACATCAAGTGTATACCAATTCTATACCAAGTGTATACCAATTCTATACCAAGTGTATACCAATTTTATAATTGCATCCGTGCCATGTAGTTCTAGAATCAGAGCATAATAAACCCCAACTTCTGGCATCTATTTCTATGAGCGTTAAACAAAACTTGTGAATGCGTGTTTTTGTGTGTGTCCACCTCGCTTTGAACTCAAGCGTAGTCCATATATACGTGCTACTAACTCTAGTGCACTGGACTGATTTTTGCTTGTGGAGTAGCTTTCCCTGTTATCAGTGTCCTTCGCCATCAGGCGAACCAACTCCGACTTCGGAGGTACTGTACTTGTAATTCCCCAAGTCAAGGACGAGAAGTCAACATTTTAGTCCAACTATCCGGTGTAGGGGGCTGAACCTGCTACTTTGGTATCAGCACACCGGATGTTTAAGAACGAGCGCCATTATCCATTCAGTCATGCTGATCAACACTTGTGAATGTTATGAGCTGTCTTGGTGGCTCCAGTTTATATGTGATTGTATAGAGTCGTAGAAAAACACTGTGCTTATATTATAAGCTACTCTCATAATTGCCGGCTTCCTGGCCTAGAGGTTAGCGACTTTTCTCCGTAATCTCGTATACTCTCGTAAGTAACGTGACGACGGTGAGAATCAGCAATGGTTCGAATCGCG
>OY992882.1:119012265-119259765 GCA_963921405.1 Cepaea hortensis | reverse complement strand
ATTTAGTCTTTAGGTTGATTTCCTCGCTTGTGCTTGTGCTCTCCCAATTGCTCTCCTCTGCCCGAAGTCGTTGGCACAATGTGGGGTCTCGGGTTTGATGAGCGCCATTCAACATTCAGTGCTAACATAAAGCAGGTATACGGCGAGTATACAGTAGCTCAGTCATATCTGACTAAATATATATATATATATTGTATTTCAAATACAGATTTGCACTTGTCCATGTGTAATGGGCAGCGGTGCTTCCAAGAAATCTCCAACACAACCTACAGGAAACCAGCCAACACCAAGAAGAGCACCAACAACAACTGCAAACAGGAAAGCAGAGTTTCAAGAGGTAGAGGTTCGTGCCCCCGATAACGGGAGGCCAGCGAACATGAGCTCTCGAAACAATGAAAGTAAGCATGTGACTTGTATGTAATGTGGGTTTCTAGTTTTAAGTTCTGTGTTTCTTCAGTGTACATGTTCACCAAGATGGATCCCACATCTGTGTGGGGCAGGTTGATTTACATTTTAGCATATGATACTGCGCTAACACTTATGTATTTTCCTTTCCCTTATTTCTCTTTTCCTTTCTTTCCTTTCATTTACTTGCCATGCTTTGCCTTTCCTCGCCTTTTCTTTCCTCGCCTTTTCTTTCCTTTCCATGTTGTCTACTCTCATATTAATTTACCTATAATTTTGTTTGTATCGCTCATGAAAAAGGTATTGACTGCCAAAACGTCAGATAGTTGTGTTGTTTTTCTGCACTTTGACATGCTGGCACCTTGCTGTCCTGACAGACGATAGTTTGTTACACTGTGCTTCAAAAAAAGGTACGATTACAACTCATGGTGGGGACCAGGGGTGGGGTTATACCTCTCCATAACAGAAAGCCTGGTCTGAATTGTAGAGACCATGTGTTGCCCAATGCAGTATTATCCCTCTCTCTCGGCCTCCTAGTTAATTCCAGAGGAAAGGTTACAATATATTTGGAGCAAGACCAGCTGCAGAAGCTGCCAGATCAGCAAGGCAATGCTCTAACTGTCTGCCTGTCGGAGCTTCGATCCTAGACCAGTTGCCGACCAAGGCTTTGGGCCTGGTCTGCCCTACCATTACATTTAGTCTTTAGGTTGCATTTTCTCACACTAGGATAATTCTTGTACCCTCCCAATTGCACTCCTCCGCCCGAAGCCGGGTTTGGTGAGCGCACCCAACTTTTGGCGCTAACAGAAAGCAGATAGTACTGTCTACTGTCATACACTAGCTCAGCCATATCTGGTTAATACGTGACTCACCTTACATAATTCCATGTAATTGACAGTGAGCTGATTGAGAGAGTTGAGTCCTTTGAGCAGTTATAGATGATAAATGTATTCTAAGTATGTGGTGATTACTATACGAAAACATAATGAGGTAAACATAAAAAATGATGAGATCACATATAAGTTTGATCCATTGGTGGAAATCAAATTTCAGAACTTAGATATGCAGTTGGCATGGTCCTTCTCTAAAATAGTACTAAGAAATTAGAATAATTGATCCTGTCAGGAGACACAGTGACAATCAAAATCTTTTTCTGAACATAAAAATAAAAGTGGCCAGAGAGAAAACTGCATGCCAACCAAATATCACAATCAGCAGTGAAGAAATGGAAAATGTCACACACTTTGAATATCTCGGCTCTATAATCAACAGTGGACATTGTTCAGAAGACTTCAGATGTAGACTAGCCATAGCAATGCAGGGGTTAAACAGTATTAAGAACCTGTAGCACAACAGCAGCAAACATATTACAGTAACATTGTTGAAAACATGTATTTTTCCAGCAGCAACTGTTAAGAGCCATAGACCATTTTTTCAATCACCAAATAAGAAATTATGGCCCTTTAAACTTAAATTTTACTGAAAAGTTCTTAGAATATTATTCACTAGAAAAATAAAAATACTGAGCATTAAAGAAAACAGGGTTATAAATACCAATATGTCTAGAAAACTGAAGGGTTATGTGTAGTTTGATGCATATATATATATATATAGGCCAGCACGAAGATTGACACGGGAAACTGACTGAAGGGTTATGTGTAGTTTTATGCATATATATAGGCCAGCACGAAGATTGACACGGGAAACTGAAGGGTTATGTGTAGTTTGATGCATATATATATATATATATATATATATATATATATATATATATATATATATATATATATATATATATATATATATATAGGCCAGCACAAAGATTGACACAGGAAACTGAAGGGTTATGTGTAGTTTGATGCATATATATAGGCCAGGATGAAGATTGGCACGGGAAACTGAAGGGTTATGTGTAGTTTGATGCATATATATATATACCAGCATGAAGAATGGCACGGGAAACTGAAAGGTTATGTGTAGTTTGATGCATATATAGGCCAGTATGAATATTGACACGGGAAACTGAAGACACCCTGGACAAGAGGGTGCATAAGGCAGGAGAACTGGCAAGAGATCAAGAAGCTTTTCAGCAGGTATTGATGAGAGTGATCTTCTTCTAAGGACCTGCTATATGTTGACGACTATTAATTGATGATGTTTTCATTTCTGTAGGCTTTAGAGATCAAAGATCACAAGCAGACGCAGGTGGACAAAGGAACCGGTATGGTCGCCACGCTACCAACTCAGTAGCACAGAACTCGCTACAGCACGGGCAGCCAGGAGCAGCCACTTCAAGATCCAGTCCTATGAGAAGAACAGATCTGCAGGTATCATAAGAGTATAATTTTTTGCCATTGTGTGCCCAGCCAACTGGTGAAGGCATTCATGTCTTTCTACAGATATCGGCTCTTGGTGTTCTGGATCTGTTGCTGCTAATCTTCCATGCCACCATCTCAGTCCATCCAGCATAATGTCTCTTGGTCTGCCTCTGCCTTTCCTACTGATCTTTCCAGTTGTCACGATGTTCTCCAATACCTTTCTTCTCATGACCAAAGAAAACTGTTCCACCGCCAGGGCAGTGACCAGATTAATTATGGAAGTGATTATAGTTTTGTAGACCAACCATTTGAATCCATCATCCAATTCAGCCAGAAACAGAACCATTATTTGTGAGAATTACTCTAGTTTTTATAACTTGAGCACACTTGGAAATGTCAACCGGTCAACCTGGAGACTGGTGTTCATCTAGGTTGTGATTCCCCATGACAGTCAGAAGCAAGGAATTATTATAAGAATCGGTCTGCTTAATTGATTTACACTCATTTGTGGGGAGTCAGCCAGTTTACAGTGATAATTATCATATGTGTTGTTACAGCATAATAGTAATAATAATAAAAACAATAACAATAATATTAATAGTAATAATAATAATAATAATAGTAGGAATAATAGTAACTATAATAATAATGTGAAATCTCTTTCCCATATTTAATCATTGAAGTAACCAGAGTCACTTGTTTCATACAAGTTATAATGGAAAATTAATGAACAGTGTAATTTTAATTTTATACGATCACTTTTTTCACACAAGTTATATTGCAAAGTTCATAAACTTTTCATTATTATAATAATAATATTTTCATTATTATTATGGTGACGACAGGCAAGCTTCGTGCAGAGTGGCTTGCTTCGCTTCGGAAGTCATGGGTGGCAAGCATCGTCTGGATCTTTTCTCTGGGGCATGCTGGTGTGCTGGGGAATGAACAGGCAGACAGATTGGCTGGCTCTGCAAAACTTGGTGGAGTATTGATGCATGATAAGGCAGACATGGTTGCGGCCTTGTGGGAGCACGTGCACACCTCGGAGGAGCAAATGGATCACCATGGTCTGGCAAGAATGCGACAGCGAGGAGTGATGAGGGGATCTGGCCGATGCTCGACGCTTAGAGGAAAGGCGAGACGCACATATAATCAGATTGCTACTGGTACTATTGGGATTGGAACTCTTCGCTGGCCTCTGAGGATGGGGACGGAGCACTTATGAGAATGTCCCGAATGCTGTGATTTTGGTTCCTAAATCAATCAATCAATCAATCAATCAATCAATCAATCATTATTATTATGTTTGTCTTTTACAAAAATTCCAAGAGATTGTTTACTGTAAACAAACCAGTAACAATACAACCATTAATATGACATTACTTTCAGAATAGTTTTCTGCAGCAACTAGACACTTAACCCCTGGGAAGGAAAACCCGTAAACATGCCTGCAGAAGTCGGTTGTGCCGTCCTAAGGGTGCAAATAAAATTGGCACAACGCAAAAACGTCCGAGTGAGAGTGGAATGTCCTCCATGCCCGGAACAGCTCTGACTATTTTGTCTTCCGGGCACAGCACCCAGCACATGTCCGAACCGAAAGTTGCAGACCAACCGTTCCTGGTTTGTGCAGGGAACGGCCTGTGGCAAACGAAATACCCAGTACATGGAAGTAGGAATTCAAGCAGCCATGTGCAGGACATGGCGATTCCTTGGGTAAGCCCAGTACCAGAGCGCTATGTATTGGCTCTGCAATTATAGAAGCCTCTTTGGACTGCCCCTGCCTTCCCTTGAGGGCTGACCGTAAAGTCTTCAATCGTTCTAACTTGACCAGCTGGGATGTGGACGGCACCACAACAGTGAGAGTCCCCCAGGATGGCTAACCTGATTAAAAAACGCCTGCTAAAGTCGGATGTGTTAGCCTAAGGGTTTTGGCCCAAGGGTGCATAATGAGAGACACCACAATTACATCTGAAAAACACTCTGAATGAGCACAGCAGTAGAAGAAGACACTTAATAAAGTTCACACCACTGTCTACTATCAGAAATATAGAGCATCTGTTAGACCTTTTCCCTAGGACATGCTGGTGTGGTGGGAAACGAGCAGGCGAACAGACTGGTTGGGTCTGCACCGCTGGGTGGGGTATGAGTTATGAGTGCCTGATAAGGCAGATGTGGTCAGGGCTCCTAGCATAATACAAGATGGAGTAGTTGAAAAATGTATATATTTTTTTAAAATATTGTTTATATTTTTTTTAAACCTCCCGTGTGTTGCCGGGGCCCATAAGGGAAGCAAAGAATAGCAACACTGTAGCCTACCACGCATGTCGTAAGAGGCGACTAAGGAGGCTATGGTTCCGTCGCCCTGCTACTGAGTGAGTGCGTGGTGCAACACTGTGAGCTGTGAGTTTCATGTGAAATGCTTTTGGATCTGCCCGAGGTTTTTTGGAACGTGACTGCATGTTCGAAGTGATGGCAGCTGGCTATGTCCCAGAGTTGACCGGTTTTTGCCTTATGCAGAAATGCGTGGCTGCTGGGCTTCTGGTTGACTGCCACTGCCATCGACGATGAACTGTATTTTCGTGGACTGTGTGGGTGAACATCTAGGAAACATCCAGATGGGAAAATGACTGCCGATTCCATCAGAGATAAACTGGATGTTTCGTGGGGGACTATTGTGTTGACATTCTGGCGGCGGCATTATGCACAGTGTATCTGTGCGGGCTGTTGTTTGTCGAGACTCCTGTCTTTTTCCAAATTGGGCAGTGGGGAGCGTTTTTTGTGATATTCACTGGCACAGGAACGGAGCATAATGGGGACGACCCGTTGCTGTGAAGTTGGAACCGCGACTAACTAACTAACTAACTAACTATATTTTTCAAATGTATATATTTTTGATTAATTATTGAATATTGTAGTAGATTGTTTTGTTGTTTTTAGTTTTGTTGGATACATTTTAAAGGTTGATATTTGGTTTATTAGTTGGTAGGCTGGCTGATTGGTTGAATGGTTGGTTGGTTGCTCAGTTGAGAGGTTGGTTGGTTAGCTGAATGGTTGGTTGAATGGTTGGCTGATTTATTGGCTGGTTGGTTATTCCATCTTGTACAAAGTGATTCATTCAGAGACCTGCAGTGACTTTATTTCAATCCAGTAGGCAAGCAGCACACCTATTCTGAGCATATTCATAAACTCTAGATGAGAGGGTTTAAACGTGGGTGTTGACTATGTAGTCATCAACATCTGAGCTGATCGTGTAATCATCAACATGTTTGATCACAGCATAGATAGCAGTTAATCCTCCCATTGATGGCCAGAATAGTGTCTGTTTCCAGGATGCCTTGCATGGACGTGAAGAGGTCTTGGTCAATCTGATCAATCTTGGTCAATCTCTTCAGAAAGAGATGATCCTCCTACATCTCCAAGCCACTGGCATCTACTACATATCTGGCTGACAGGCATATTCAGTTACTGAATAGGCCAGATTTCCCAATATATCTATGTCTCTCCAAGTCATCCATCCAACATGTGCCTTGCCGGTAAGCGTGGGCAGTCATGTTTTGCCATCTCACTCTATCACCAGAGTCGTGGATGAGTCGTGTTTCTGCCTCGACCATGCCATGTGGCCAAGCCATCCAGGTATTTACTTCTTTGTCTTCCCCTTGGTCTCTTCTCTTCGATCTTGCCAGTTGTCACCAAGTTTTCCAATTCATTTCTTCTCATAACATGTCCACAAATTTTGACTGTCTACATCTAATGTCTCTAATCAGTTTACGATCTTCATTTGTTTCTTGAAGGACCTGTTCATTAGTTTTTTTTTTGTCTGTCCATGGTATTCTTTGCATTTTCTTCAGAAACCACATTTCCACAGTCATCAGATGTTTTTCAGCTTGTCTGCTCATTGTCCATGCTTCACATCCATACAAAAGTACAGGTTCTATGTAGCACTTCAATACTCTTCAAGTCATATGATTGACTAAATTATCCACTTCAGTTGACCAATTATAGAACATGTTCGTTGATAATGTATTGTTGATTTCTTTATGCTGCTTTGTAAACAAGGATTCAGGCAATACTGCTACTACTAACACTGCAGATAAGGTAAACTGACCATCGATGTGTGCTTGTATTTCTTTTATATTGTTTCATTGTTGACATTTCTCTCATTCATTTACTTTTATTTCTGGGGAGGGGGTAATTTGTTTACACTTTGATGTTTCATAATTTAAAGCAATTCTTGCAGGATTATTTGCTTAGACATTCAATGCATTATCGTGTGTTTATGTTTTACAGCTGTTTCTCATTGATTACTAATTTCAATGAAACGATGTGCGTGCATATGTTTTGAATGTGCCTTACAATATATTTATCACGCTGTTGTTATTCTTTTGTTTAAAGCAATTGCATTATATTTTAATTGAGCTTTTTCCTTTCATACTGTTAGTGAAGAAACTGTGTTCTGCATTGATAACATTATCGTACAGGTTTGAATCTAATTGTGTTTGCTGCAGGAGAGTCTGGCATATGATAACACAACATCTAGTCTGAGAATGGAGGTTGAGACAGTCATGGTGGCGTTCAACTGGCTGGAAGACAAACAGTACATGCATGTCATAATTGTAATGGACTCATAAAGTATGATGAGATAGGTGAAGACAGGCACGCTTTAGGCAAAGTAGCAGGCTTCCATTCAACAATGAAAAATAGAGAGCATGGCTGTTGAATTTTTTCCCCAGGACATGCTGGTGTGGTGGGAAATGAGCAGGTGGACAGATTGGCTGGGTCTGCATTGACTGGGTCTGCACCCCTTGGTGGGGTATTGGTGATAAGGAAGATTTGGTTGTGGCCCTTTGGAATCTTGTGTATAGTGTAGAAGAATGGGTTGAACATCACAGCTTGGAGAGAACGGTGCTGCAGGGAGTGACCAAAGGATCTGGCTGACACTCAGGAATCAGAAGAAAGACGAGATGGACACATAATCAGACTGCTACTGGTACCATTAGTATTGGGATTCTTCACTGGCTATTGAGGATGAGGATGGAGCATGCAGGGGAATACCCGGGTTCGAAACACAGCGGTGCTGGTTTTTTCGAAAAAGGTATAGGGGCCGGTCGTTCAGAAAGCAATGGCAAACTACTGTACGTAACACTTGCCTAGTACATCAACAGCAGCTGAAAATGCTGGTGTTGACTGCAACGTCCCGTAAGGGATACGCAACAAATTTTAAATTTTAATAATGTTTTCCATTTTTATTAATACAATATTATGATTTTGTATTTTATTGAACAAGTAGAATTACTCTACACAGATGGTTCTGTCTCTGCTTTACATTTCTCTGTCATTAAACATACATGTATTCTATTGTTGTTCAGATATTTTTTTAAGTTGAATTTTATCCAACAATTATTGAGGTCAATGCAGCCACATAAAACAGATGTTAAATATTTCACCGTGAAAGTGAAAGTTGCCAGGATGAAGCTGATAATTTAACTCCTTGTATCTTGTTTGGCCTTATCCCCAATACGCCTTATTGGCATATAGATGGGCTTACTTTTCATAACTTTGTCAATGTGGTTTTACATTTTGATTCCTGGTAGAATTTATAGCTAATATTTACTTTGTCCATCAATTACTGTTGTCAGATGTTCTTTAACTGTCTTCATATAGTTTAGAGATTCATGTTTTTGTAGCGCAGTGGCTTGCATGCTTGCCTGTCAGCCCAGTGGCCATGTATTCAAATCCCCATCAAGGTCATATTTTAAAAATTGATCTGGGCTGTCAGTTAACCCAGCCCCACCCAATCCACACACATATCCACACACATTCATTCATGCATATACAGGCACACACGCACATATAAAATTATGGCTGTGAAATTAACAAAACCTGCCTGATAATAATAACTTTTCTGTCTTTATTAACAGGATGAGAATGTCACTTTTGAAACATTCACCCACAACAATGGACGAGAGTTTATGTGCGCTGTCAGAAATGGCAAACGCTATTATTTGGATGACTGGCATTCTAATGTAAGTTACTGTATTTTATAAAAACCAAAATTTGAAAAGAAATTACATATTACATATATTTGTGCACAATATGGGTTTTTTCCCCTCATTTTGATAGTCTGCCATCTTCTGAATTCTTTTTAAAAATTAACTGAAAGAAAATATATATCCTTACAATGTCTTTACTCCAGAGGTGTCTGCCTAGGGAGTTAGAAGCTTGAGATGTTAAGATCATGTGTCCTTGTCCATGTCCTTTGGGGATCATGTGTATAGTATGGAAAAACAGATAGATCATCATGGCCTGGAAAGAATGGTGCTGCAGGGAGTGACCAGAGGATCTGGCCGACACTCAGGACTCAGAGGAAAGGCCAGACGGGCACATAATCAGACTGCTACTGGTACCTTTAGTATTGGGATTCTTCACTGGCTGTTGAAGATGAGGACGGAGCACGTATGGGAATGTCTAGAATGCAATGATGTTGGTTCTTGGCTCAACTCAACTCAACTCTAGTTCGATAAAATTTTATAAAATCTCAGATTTTTGTAAAAACCTTTCCAGATTTAAAACAATTATATTCAGACCTAGCTGTCATCAGTGTTTCTGAGATCTATAATTAGACAAATATGAAATAACACCTAAATGTAAAGAGGTATATTGCAGGAAGTTGTGATTAACCCTAGCCCCTTATTGATTTAGTAGGCAATTTTACGTTCAGTAGTTTGCCATTGCTTTCTGAGCAAGAAGCCAATGTTTATGTCTAACTGACCCGTGTAAGGAATGTACCCCATACCCCACAATCAGCACACTGGAAGTTTGAGCGTATGTGAGCACCTTTATCTCTCTCTTTCTCTCTCTTTATGTGTGTGTGTGTGCACATGAGTGGATCATGTTTCTCTCTCTCTCTCTCTCTCTCTCTCTCTCTCTCTCTCTCTCTCTCTCTCTCTGTGAGAGAGACACACACACACACACACACACATGTCCCTTAACAAGAACCTGCTGCAGGTGTGCTAACTGTCAAGGCCATCACACTTGCGTAAGCCTGAGTGCACGGATGAATAGATGGCCAGTCTTTCCCTCCCTTAGTGAATGATGGGATACATTTTCCCTAACATGGCATGACTCCTCTCACATCTTATGCCACAGAACGACACAATAAAATAATCTAGTAAAAAATTACTGACCCACAAATATTGGCCTTCATTTACAAATATTTGAAAATACTGCCTTTAAGTGCTAGTCTCCCAAGATTTAAGAGTTGCCTAGTTCGATTTATGACACAAAAAGCCGGGCACCAGCACTGTTGGAGCCCCAGAAGCATAGTAACTAGATGCTTGCCTTCTGACTCAGTGGTAATGGGTTTGAATTCACATTGAGACTAATGTTTAAAACCGACCCGTGTGCCCAGCATAAACGTCATGGGGAAGTGAAGACGGCCAGAATGATATTGATGACATCATCCCTTATGTGCCGATTGGTCTATAAAAATATCAGTCTAGCACCATATGCCCAAAGTGCTTTAAGGCATGCAACAGTGTCATTTACTAACTTATACTAACGTGTATATGCCCTCTACCATCAGATCATTATTGAACCATCAGTGAAAATGTAATATTTATTACTAATTTATTTTTGGTTTTTTCACTGCTAGGACTGGCAGCCATTCCCTGAACGCTGGTATAGTGAGGGTAAACTTGTTCAATCTGGTGACAATTATAATGCCACAGTAAGTCTGTCACAGCCAAAAGGAACTATTTTGAAGCAAATGTTGTGTGAATGATTGTATTGTGGTATATAATGCCATGGTAAATGTGTAATAAAGTAATAATCAAAAGGAACTATTTGAAGTTTTCTTGTATTTCTTTACTTCAGCAAAATTTATGCATATTCATCTCGTTTGTTGGAGTCATGTGTGGTAGCAGTCTTCATGAAATCCATTGTCTTGTCTTTTTGTCGCAAGTGCTATGATCACTTTCCAGAGCAAAACTTTGTTTGTAATTGGCTTCAGAAAGTAGTAAACAATATAGCTGGAATTTTCCATTGTTTACTGTTGAAAATACAATTTTATAATGTTTTAGACCAGTGGTTCTCAACCGGTGGGGAATTCTCCCCTAGGGGGGAATTTTAGGGTTTCCAGAGGGGGGGGGGGGGGGGGGGGGGGGAAATTAAGATTATTTCAAGATGGCATTAATACAAGAACCAGTTACTTGATATTGTTTTTCCCTCTAAATTTTACGGTTCTGTACTTCTCGCCCTAATGAAATTCGTTTTATAAATAAGTAGACCCACAAATCACGTTTTATGTAGATGTCTAGACTTGTTTTAGTATGTGTTATTAAATTTAGCTTCCATTTTTATGTATACTGTGTAAGGGTAGGGGGAATTTATAGGGAGGAAATTCAAAAGGGGGGAATGACGCTCTGAACATATGGTTATGGGGGGCATGGGCCAAAAAAGGTTGAGAACCACTGTTTTAGACAATATCTACAGCCAAACATCAACACTCATTTCCATCAGGACTTAACTTATCTGAAACATTCTGAGTCAGACAGAGGGACCATAACTTATCTCACGATTTGACCATTTTTATTATGTTGTGCAGCAACCAGAAACAGCTCAGATTTCACTGTCATTGCCATGCTATTGCTTTCTGAATGGCTGATGTCTCATACCATCAAAATCATTGCATAACGGTATGCTTCCAAACTATCCATGGTTGATTTTGAACCCTCGACTCGGTATGTCAGAGAATTGGGAAACTGTGTTTAATTAATCCCTAAGTCACACAAACCCTTAAAGGGTAAGATGAAGGAAAAAGATGGAGGAAAAGCATGAAGACAATGTTGCACGTGGGGATAACATCAGGAGATAAAGTGCAAGAAGCCTGCATGAATGCACCATAAAGACATAGGACAACATGTGATGATTCATTATAACTGGGAGGTCAGCATGGCTTAATGGATGGATAAGAGCGCTCATTCTTAAACTTCCGATGTGTTGATGCTGAGGTAGGGGGGTGACCCTACACTGGTCAGGTGGACTAAAATGTTGACTTATTATCCTTGACTTAGTGACGTAAATTACAAGTACCTCTGAAATCGGAGTGGGTTCACATGATGGCGAGGGACACTTATAATAGGTAAAGCTAATCCACGCACAAAATTCAGTCCAATACTGCTAGAAGTAGCATGCATGGTCTGGATGAAGAATGACTTGCGCGATGAATTGAATTAAAATGAGGAAAAGTTGAGCAATTCGTCAAGCTCACTCTCTTGGCTGAGTCCAGTGGCAAGATAAGTCAAGACAACTGGAGACGAATACAGGTGCAGTGGATGACCAGGGCGCTCTACATGCCTTGCCGTACTCATTACGTACCACAACGCTTTGCAGGTAAATGTCGTGTTGCCAGCTGAATCATCAATGATTTCTTCCACGCAGTCTGCAGAATCCTGTCTTCACATGCTGGGTAGGCTTACCCTAGTTCACTGATTGGTTTGACACCTAATCGGTTACGCACGCCTGGTTTAGCCAGCCTGTCACAGCTGTTGCCCGGGTGTGGCCACTGTCAGCATGCATGGACTACGCTCAAGGTCAAAGCAAGCGAGAGCGAAAATTTAAAAAAAATTATAATTGATTTTCAGTGTAGACATGGCTCTTGATGATAATGATGACATTTGATATAATTTGAAACTTTGCAGAGGAATTCTACCCAGAACAATCAAGGCACAGATGGAAAACAGGAACATGATGACAGGGAAGGGTTTCTGAAACATCCTAGACGAGGCCGAATAGAGACATACCTGATGGTGGTAAGTGTCAACATTGATAGGTTTCTTGACTGGAAGATAGCATGTATTGTGAACTACAAGGGGAGGTGGTCATGTGCCCGTGGGACCAGGTGGAGAAGGTGGGGGACCAAATTTAGAACCCATAAGTGGAAAGGATGAGATTGCTGGGGATTTACAGGGGTTTTGGTAGAATCTCAAAACTGAGAGGGAAGACCAGGAGAACTTTCAATCAGATAGCGGTGGGAATGATTAGTAGTGTGACTTTTTGCTGGATGTTGAATGAGATGACGGAGTACTATGGGAATGTCCTGAGTGCAGTGATGTTGCTCTCTTCACGTCCTGCCAGAAAGGCTCTTGGTCTTTTACCAGTCTCCTCTCTATAGCAATCATAATATTATCTGACTTTTAGAAAAAAAACATTTTCTTAGGATTTTAATTATTATTTTTTTGTCACATTTCCTTTACAGGACATTGTAGTCAACACTAGCATTTTACCGCTGTCATTGATTTCTTGGCAAGATTACGCTCAGTAGTTTGCCATTGCTTCTGAGCAGCTGGCTCACTTACCCTATAAGTTACCAACGTGGCGAGAACCGCTTCCAAATCTCGCGTGCTGCACAACCCCACTTGGATAAACGGGATTACGGAGAAAGTCGTTTAACTTCTTGGTTAGGGAGACCTGCTTATACTTATAACTGTTACTATAATTATAATTTATGTGATAATCAGGGCCATGGGGTCAAGTGATAAAGTTAAATTTGTAACTGATCGCCATAGTTGGGGAGTATTTATTGGTATTCATTCATTCATCATCCATTATTGATATTCATTCAAGTTCTTGATATTCATCATGGGCATATATAATATTGGAAGTTTCTGGAAGTAGAGAATGTGAGTTAAAAAATAGTCTCAGAGTGTGAATTCTAATAAAATTAAGGCTTCACCCTCTTTCCTGTTGTGTGTATGAAGTTTTAGTTTAGTTTAGTCGACGGATCAACTTCACGGCACACACATGTAACCCATAAGTGCTCCGTTCTACTCCTAACTCAAGCCTGAGTCTGGAGAATCTCAGCTCAGTGCATGAGCTCTGTAGCACTGGCGAGAATCCTAAATTTCTTCGGGTAGATTTTTAACTCAAAATTTTGCCTGCGCAGAGCCATTAAGCTACTCTTTTTCTTCTTCTTCTTCTGCGTTCATCCGGAGTTTTTTTTTCGGACGTGATTGCGTTGTGCCTGTTTACAGCAGAGCTGCATTCTTGCGCCGTTATGCCGACACATCCGACTTCTGCTGGCATTTGTTGACCGGGTTAACCTTCCTGGGGCTACTCTTTTTCGATTTCCAACTGCCAAGGGATTTTTTACATGTGCAACGATACACACAGGCATCCGATCTCACTACCCAGATACCAGGGGAAATTGTTGTTACTAGACGTCCACGTGAAAAAATCCCAGTCCTCACTGGAGCTTGAACCCGGGACCTCCAGCACTCGAGGCAGACACCATACTTCAAGACCACTCATCCCCCCTCTTCTCCCCCGCCCCCACTGTTATATGTGTGAAGAAAATATGTATCACTGAATTGAAAAGGCTATATCTTGTTACGTCTTTGGAACCTCAAGGTATATCAGGAAGCCATCCAATATGTTTTCTACAGATTCGTACACACAGTGAACAGCAACACTGGAGACTGAGGACAAAAGAATAAACCACACACCTCCATCACACAATTTATTCAATCAAGACAGAACTTAAACTGAAGATTACATTGTTTTGCTGTCAGATACATTATACAACATCCAATCTCACGATCCAGGCTATCGAATATTCAGCACATAGCTAGCCACCGTGCCTTAACAGGCACTTTACAATAATATAGTGGTAGACCAGGTCCTCTATATCTCAACACCAATACTTAAGAATAAGTCCAGATACTTCAACTCAGACTAGTTTTATTTAATCTCCCAAAATAGATGACACATTCACACTGTTGTGAAGAACTCACCCTCCAGAACAATCTACCAGTGCCAGTGGTATTCCTTGAGTCTCGTATCTCACATGGGATTACATATCCTGACATTCTATACCTGACTTGTCTCAGAATAGCCAGCCTGCATTGTTCTAAATATAGATAAGACCCTGAAAGGATACACTAGAAAAGAACTCTTGTGCATCTTGTAAGGTAACTAGAGTTCCTGCATGGATTTGCCAATATTAACATGTTGGACAGTCTTCAAAAGATATCAGTACTTCAATATTTGGTGCTTGTTCAGTAGTGGCATGCTTTTGAAGAAGCCAGAATAATTGTATTGATTTTAATGAAGATTATTTTATACTTGTTCTTGATACAGATTGGTTTTGTTATTAATTGCTTTGTCATTATTGTATTGTTTTTCTATTCTTTTTTTTTTTCTCAATAGGAAAAGCGTTACGTGCATTATTTCTATGATAAAAGTTCTGGCAAATGGCTGCATTTACCGATTGGCTGGGAACTCCATCATGAGCTTGTAAAACAGATGGTTGATTATGTAGAGGTAATTCTGTATGTCTTGCTGCCTTTCTGTGTCCTTTCCTTCAAATAAGTTTGTTATGTTTTTGTTCATTTCTTCTTCATCATTTGTTATTTAAAGGGAGCACAATATTTAGATGAGAGAGAGAGAGAGAGAGAGAGAGAGAGAGAGAGAGAGAGAGAGAGAGAGAGAGAGAGAGAGAGAGAGAGAGAGAGAGAGAGAGAAGTTAAGTTAGCTGCATATCATTTACAGGATATCACAGTCAACCGCGGCATTCTTTGGCTTTTTGTGATTTCTTGGCAAGTTTACGTTATCCCTTTGCCACAAAGCCTGCAGAAATGGCAGCAGCAAAAGGAAATCTTAGAGACCTCTACAAGCTTCGAGGACAATTCTTCTTCTTCTTTCGTTCGCCTGAAATATGTTTATAACTGCAATGTTGTCTCTTGTATGAATCTAACAGTCTTTTTTAGTTCATTCAGCGGTCCATAGAGTTTATCTTCCACTGTTGTCTCTCTAGGCCAGAAGGTTCGCCTGGATATGTTGTAGCTTAGGCAATCCTGGAGTATGTGCTCTGCTGTCTGCGATGCCAAACCACATGTGCACATTGCTGAGTCACCAATCTTGAATTTTGTATACATGTGGTTGCGTAATCTATTGTGTCCTGTTCTGAGGCGCAGAAGAATGACCTGTTCTGGTCTGTCCATAACGTGGTAGTCGTCTTGAGTAAGGTTTGGTGGCCTTCTGACTGATTTGATCATTCTTTTCTTTTGGTGGTATGTAATTAAGAACAATTAAGAACAAGAGTATGACAGGGATGCCTGTTGTAATTATTATTGTTGTTACTGACTGTAGATTAGATTAAGAAGACAGTAAGTAGTAAGTAAGTAAGTAAGTAAATCTTTATTTTCCAAGGGTTAAGAATTGGGCACGCAGGCCCATCTGACATTCTGCCCTTCTTCTCTATTTCTAGACAAATCAAATCAAATCAACTTTATTTTCAAAGGGTAACAAATTTGGCATGCAGGCCCGTCTTACATTCGGCCCTTCCAATCACTCGTCTTTCGTTCATCAAGAGCATTATACATTTACAAAGGAAGAAAAATAAACATTGTGAAATGAATGTTGTAAACATAATCAAGACAAATTACCATGTTATGAGGCCCATTTCCCAGCTACCCATACATCACCCCACCCACACCCAGGGACATATACATGCCCCACCAACCAGCCCATCCTCCTCCCGCACATCCCCCACCCACACACACTGCCCTCACCTGTTCCCCCAACCAAAACACATTCGCCACCCACAAACATCCCCCACCAACCCACACATCCCACCCACATACACATCCTAACCCACACATCCTCTCCCCCACCCACACCTCCAACCACCCATCCCCCAGCCACATCTCCATCGACCACATATTCCCCACCCACGCACACACATCCCCCACCAACCCACACATCGCACATCCACTCACACATCCCCAAACCATACACACACATTCCCACCAACTGACATCTCCCTACCCCGAGACACACACACACACACACACACACACACATCTTCCTAACCACTTATACATCCCCAATCCACTCACACACACCCCACCACCCACACGTACATCCTCCACCCACCCACACATGCCCTAACTCAATCCCCCACCACTCACACACCCCACCCGCACATCACATACATCCTCTACCACGCAATATTCCCAACCCACACAAGACAACAATAACTAGCACTAGAAATGAACTCTTACAGAGCAGACGGATGATCTGGTCTACGCTGGCAACATTGCTGTCCTATTCCACACATGAAATCAGATGCAAGATAAACACATTTAACAAGAGGTCAAAACTATGAGGTCTAAACATTCATAGGGAAAAAGCAAAGATGCAAATAAATCCAGCAAATGATAACCTGATCTTCTTGGTAAAATCTCACTTCAACATGATGATAATTGGTTGATTTCTACTGAAAAAAGCAGCCTGTAGTTGTAATTAATTGACTTTCTATTTAAGTCTGATGGAACTGTACAGATAACACAGATTAATGGCAGTGACATGCATCATGAACATCATTATGTAAATGTCTCTTTTACACGCATTGGGCATATGTTGTTAGATACATACTTTTATAGACCACCCACTGGTCATGGGTGATGTGGTTTGTATCACCCCAGTTGCCTTTACTTCACAAGCCATTTCTGCTACTCATTTTGGGCTGGTTCGACTTGGGAGCCCAGGTTATTTAAAAAAATTTGAATCTACCCAAATGCGGATTGAACCCTGACCACCGGTATTGCAGGTGAGTGTCCAGCCACCACACTACCACAGTTCCCCAACACCATTATTATCTGGAGAATTGAAATGACTAGAAACAGGCTTGTCTGAATGTTGTGAGACTGTCCTTAGACTTTCCATGAATCTGTCTGCTAAACATATGCTATTTTTACAGGAAGCCTTACCAAACTGGAAGGACAGAGCTGACATCCTGGCTTTGTTGCGTGCTTGTAACTACAGTCCTGATGAATGTATTGGAACATACTTGCTACTGGAAGGAGATGGTAAGTGTGTTCATATTTTGATGCTGACATTCAATAAAGTGGTGTTTTCTTTTGTGAGAATGGTAGACACTAGATGAAAGAACTTTCGGTAGTTTTTTTTTTTTTTTTTTTTTTTAATTGTAACTCTTTTATCATTTTGCTTATATGCATTTTACTTTTTCCATACATTGATTGATTGATTTATTTTTTTTTTAACTTCACTATTTAACTGAATATTTTTAATGGTCATATCTATTTGTTTATCACTATCTCCATTTCTGTTTTTATTAAATCTGTATGACTGTTTTATTCCATAGATTCTGGCATATTTTTTAAATTAATGTAATTTGTTTAATATATGAATAATTATTCTGACTTCCAGCAGTAGGAATTTACTGCATATAAATCTCGATATTATATTATATGCAGTTTTTATGCTTGTGGCTACGGTTTGCAATCGCATTTTCCTCATGTTGGACTGGTAGTACATGATTCCGTCGCTCTGCTACTGAGTGACTGTGTGGGTGACACCGTGAGCTGTGAAATTCGCGTGGAATGCTTTTACATCTGTCCTGTACAGTGAACTGCATGTTTGGAACCATGGCTACCGGCGGTTGCTGAATTGACTGTTTTGCCCTTTCGGTTCATGGGTGAATTTTTCGGGAGACTCCTGGGAGTCGGCGCTGAAGCTGCGGAGTTCGTGCTTTGTGCGACACTTTCGGCGGGTTGCCCTGCGGTAAGAGACCAAGCCATGTGAGAAAACCCAGGTCAATGAAGTCTTTCTGGTGACTGCTGATTCCATCAACAATGAACTGTGGTATTCATGGATGAATTTTGTGTTGACATTCTGACGGCGGCATTATGCACAGTGAACCTGTGCGGGCTGTTGGATTGCCGAGACTCCCGTCTATTCCACTTTTCACATTGGTCAGTGGGGAGCATTTTGTGTGATATTCGCTGGCACGGGAATGGAGCTTAATGGGGACCACCAAGCATAATGGGGACGACCCGTTGCCGTGAAGTTCGAACCTTGACTAACTAACTAACTATATGCAGTTTTTGCTTGGTATAGTTTGTTCTGTTTTTAGTTTATTTGATTTATTTCCTCTCCAGGGAATTTTCACCATTTTTATGTAAAACCACATCTCTGAAGTCTCAAGAAAATGTGTTGCTTGTTTACTAATTGTCCATAATTCACAGCCATATGTTGAAACTAATTCTATATAACATGCAAGAATTCTTTTTCTAGCCTACAATACATTGATTTATTACATAAGATATTTTCATGTTACAGAACACACTTTTTGCTTGTCTGTTTTTTTATTTATTTTAAAAAATGTTACTATGTGATACATCTTTTATCTGATGTTACCCATGTTCCTGGACACTTATATTTCTGTACTCGCTCCAAATTAATAACATTGACTTTAATTCTACATTTAGGCATGATCTCTTTCTTTGATACGACCATTATTTCATCCTTGTTTATGCTATATACATAACCTCTCAGAATGGCTTCGGCCCCAGCGAACTACTAAAGACATACAAGCAGATGAAAATAAGGATCAGAAGATTGAAGAACTCACACAGAAGTTGAAGAAGCTGGTAATTGTTGAATATGTCCATCTAAATGTACTGCTTTTGTTTATTGATCTTATATTTGATTTATTTGGTAGTCTCCGTGGTGAAGTGGTTAAGCCATTTGACTCGGGCTCTTAAGTTTGTGGGTTCGATTCCGGGCCGCGAACCTTTGGTTCACGGGTGAAATTTTTCGGAGACTCCTGTGGGTCATCGCTAGAGCTATGGAGTTCATGCTTTGTGCGACACTTTCCGCGCTGCGGAAAGAGACCGAGCTATATGGGATAACAACCCAGTGCAATGAAGTCGACCCTGTTGACTTTTAAGCAACTTTTTATATTTGATTTATATTTGTTTATCTGAACACTAAATGTCTAAATAAAGTATTTAACTGTGGTGTCCAGTGCCTTATGTTTTATGTAGGTAATGACTTCACAGTTATGTATCAATCTTTAAACTAAGGTGTACAACTTTGGTCTAAGCTGGTGAAGGAAATGATAAAGAGCTTTCATAGATCTTTCGTCACCAATTGCAGATGTTGTCTTTGAATATCTTACCTAGTGGTTTTTAGACCCACAACAAACTGTCTTTACTTCATTTGTCAGTGATCATTATTTTTTTTTTAAACTGAACTCTGGTTCTGCATTTTTACCTCAGTTCTTTGAAAAGTTGTATTTAGTTGATCTCATGTTCCATGTTTTTCTTTTTCTTTTGAGGTAATCCATGAAAACTATGTTTATGGAACTACTGTGTCATGTTAGGTTAATTTCAATATTTTTCTGTTACAGTCTATTGTTATATGAATATAAAACATGTTAAATAATTTGTATATGGTGCAAGCTATTTGGTTTTTCAATCTCTAAACATTTACAGAAATTATTGCTTGTATTATTGCTATGTTAAAAGTTCACTCACTTTACTCTGAGCAAGCGTCCTGTTGAGTTATGCGTTTTGTTTCTGGAAAGAAATATTTCCTTGCTTTCAATAATTGTCTCATGTATTTATTTTAAATTAAGGACTTAAATTAAAGGGTACACTTGTGATCGCAAGACATTTTATAATTAATGCATCCAGGATGGAAGCAAGTTAGTCATGTATATAAAGAAATATTTCTTGATATAAATCCATGTAGGAAATTCAAATCAACCACAACCAGAATAGTGTTATTTTAGCTCTGTGAAAGCATGTGTGTAATTAATTATATTCTGTTAACAAAATGTGATCCAAAAACACATGTTTATAATATTCGCAAAGGCTTTTGAATAACTGTCATTAAAACTGTCTTTACGGCCTATAGTACCTATAGTTTAGGACAGTGAGGTCTTGAGCCTGAGAATTAAGGCCGCAAGGCTAGTGCTGTCACCGCAAACTGTAAATGTCACAAAATGGCCAGCTTTCCCAAGATGAGCCAAAATATTTAAAACATGTGGGTTAAATAATATACAACAGTGTTAATCAACTTTCATTTGCTTCAGTAAAGGAAACAAACATTCTGTTTAAACTGATCTGGTCTACCTACCAGTGTTATATGTCTGGTTGGTTCATCAAAATTATTTCATACTCTTTTTACTTACTTATTAAAAATTCAGATTTTACCACTATATCTTAAGGGAGGGGATCTCCTGATGAAGTGGTCAAACCTCCTGTCTTGCACTACAAAAGTTGTGGGTTTATTTCTGGACTCGATTCATGAGTGCAATTTTTTCACAGACCCCTGGAAGTACTCTGTGCATTACCCTGTGTAAAGAAAAGCCATGTGGAATTAAACCTCGTGCAGTGAAGTTGTTCCTCTTGCCTTTAACCCTTGCCTTTATTCTGTAACTTTCCACCACAACTGGCCAGTTTCCATGTCCAAGGCGTCTTTAATATCTTGTTTTCTCCATGCTGGTCGACAGACTCTTTTTCCAGAAACCATGCTTTCCATTACCATTCTTCCTAAACCACTGTGGCATTTAATATGGCTGAAGTAATTTAGTTTCCAAACTATGATTCTGTTTATGAGCCAGCTTTTTCAGTGTTCAGTTCTTGTATTTTCATCTTCTTGATCCACGGCATTCTAATAATGTATCTGTAACATGTAAGTTCAAAA
The DNA here is from genome assembly GCA_963921405.1 of Cepaea hortensis. NCBI lineage: Eukaryota > Metazoa > Mollusca > Gastropoda > Stylommatophora > Helicidae > Cepaea > Cepaea hortensis. The sequence goes on along the minus strand of OY992882.1, from coordinate 119,238,529 downwards.
GCCAGGGGGTTTTCTTCGTCGGTGAATGTGAAGTGGTCCATGTCTCACATCCATTTTTTGCCACAGGAAGAAAGCATGTCCTCAACATTTTTACTTGATTTTCATTCCTGGTGTTGTGCCATGCGTACATAATACCATTGAATCTCTGAATTACGATGGCCAGTCTCTTTCTGGCTTTTTTAAACAGTCTCCATTGTGTTGATTATGCAGCCAAGGTGTTCACATTTTGTGGCATTTTCAGTTTCTTCATCATAGATCCATTAGGAGGATGTCTTTTCTAGGTGAATTACGAACTGGTAAAAGATCTCTGAGTAATAATTACCTGAATATGTTGTAGGTTAAGTCTACTCTTAAGACCATACTTAATCTCACTGAAAGCGTTTGGAATTCATCTTGACACCTGGGAGGCTGCTGCTAAAGACCGTAATTCGTGGCGTACATCATTACGCAAGGGTGCAGTCACTTGTGAAGCAATCAGGACTGCAAGAGCTGTGAAGAAAAGGCTGGACAGAAAAACCACTGCAGGAGATCCTCCTCCTGGAATGTCAAGCATTCTTTGCCCACATTGCCAAAGAACATTTCGAGCCAAAATAGGCCTTACCAGTCATCTAAGCACTCACGGCTCCATACGTTCAACCCCACTGGATGAAATAAATGGTCATCACATTCTTGATGGACAAACAACAAGACCACACACAATTGTTCGAAACAATTCCTTAATATAATGTATTCAACAAAGAATACTTAATTGCTCAAATATATTGAAGCATTACCAGTTAGGTGATAGTTAATTGCTCAAATATATTGAAGCATTACCAGTTAGGTGATAGTTAATTGCTCAAATATATTGAAGCATTACCAGTTAGGTGATAGTTAATTGCTCAAATATATTGAAGCATTACCAGTTAGGTGATAGTTAATTGCTCAAATATATTGAAGCATTATCAGTTAGGTGATTTCAGCTTTTGCTATGCAAACAGAAGGCCTTCTGTTTAAATCTTAGACTTCTGTGGGGATAACATACTCCACAATTGGAACAATATCAGTGACTATGTCTTTTAGTATTTTGGTCAAAGTATTATTCTTTATTTACATCATATGATATATAACTCTATAGTATGCACCTCATGTGATTCAGTGAAATATGCCAGGTAAGAAATTGTGCAGTACATTTTGTATGGCTTCTCTGTTTAAGTACCAAATTGTGCCAGAATTTGTTTTCAGTCATATCATTTCTGACTATTAATGAAATTAATTTTTACACTGTTCTTTCATGCAGGAATCTGAGCTTGAACTAGAGCAGAAAGCCAGACTGGAAGCTGAGAAACAGGTAACAGAATATGTTCATCTGAGATTTTCTCATGTGTAAACAATTGTGAACTGTTGATATCTTAACTGCTAGCAGGATCTCTCTGCAGGTTGAAAGTCAAGAATCAGACAGACATCAGTTTGCTGTATGCACATTTGCAAGAGGACATGGGACTATCAAAGACTGTTTTTTTTGCGTGCTCTTTATAGGACATCGCAGTCAACACCAGCATTTCTGCCATTGGCAAGTTTACGTTCAGTAGTTTGCCATTGCTTTCTGAACGACCAGCACCGATACCAACGCAAAACCAACCCAACGTGGTCTTCTGCCAAATCATGTGCAGCTGTGTTTTTAATGCGGGCATACGGGATTACGAACTGCTGATGGGGCCCTTCGCCATGGATACCGGCTATCAAAGACTACAGAAGGCAAATGTCACGTAATTGTCTCTTGGATGCACTGGGCCACAGACGTGATAAAATAATGCTATGTTATTTTCTTTAAGATTATATGCATGTGTACAAATATCTCATGGACAGCTGAAATAACTGACATCTAAGTACTACAAGAGGCTGTCACAAAGGGAAATGACTCTAATCAGGACAAGGCAGTCATCGTTTCTGGGTCATGTTATGAGTTGGGCTGAGTCAAGAACCGACATCTCAGCACTCTGAACATTTCCATACATGCTCTGTCCTCATCTGCAACAGCCAGCAAAGAGTTCCAATATAATGATACTATTAGCAGTCTGATTATGTGTCCATCCGACCTTTCCTCCGAGTCCTGAGTGTTGACCGGATCCTCTGGTTATGAGATGAGAGGGTGTGAAGAAGATTGTGACAACAGGAAGATTGAGGGTGTAACAGTCACAGGTCAACAGCAGGAGTAAGAGCTGGATAAGTTAGCAGAGTGGCACAGAAGACAATCAGTGGACAAACTTATTGATAACACAAAAGACAGATGTTTGTGGATGAATTAGGTCATCTGCGTCACTCAGCATTGCACGTGATGATGATGATGCTATGTATATATGTGTGTTTTATTTTTATATTCGCTATTATTTAAATTTAATATTTAATTATTTATTTATTGCTTTGTTTATATTTATAATTGTATTGTTTATGTTATTGTCATGCAGATATTATATCTATTATGATGATGATAATGGTGATGATCATTATTACTGTTATTGTTAACTCTTTAGGTAACTTTATTTTTGCAGCAGGACCAGGTGTGCAAATGGGAATATAGCCATGATAAGAAATCAGGACTGCATTACCTTCATAGAGACTAAATACACAGTTAAAGTTGCCACTGGGGATGCCATATTTATTTTTGTGCTCTGACCAAATTAAATAATAAGAGAAGACATTACATGATGGCTAGTATTCCTGGGGAAGAGAGCCAATCAAATATCATGTCTTGTTTGGGACTGAAAGAATTAATAAGTATTATTATTATATTCTAATTAAAAGACCTGTATTTGACATTATATTCTTTAATTATTCCGATAGCTTGCTGATTTGGAGGACAAATTCAGTAAAGTTTCTGTGGAGGCCACTTCAGCACAGAGACAGATGGAGGCCATGCAGCAGTCAAGACCAAAGACAGCAAGAGCAAAAACACCTGTACGACTTTCTTTGATTATAAATCTGTGTTCGTTGTGCTTTAGGTGACAATAACAAGGACTCAGTATCTGTAGAGGTAAACAGGTCTGTGCTTAATACTTCATAGTTTAAAAAAAGGAAAGAACTTCTTTTACACATCTTTCAAGCAGATTGAAGTCTACGATGACTGGGCTGTCCATGGGTTTATACTTCTCAAGGTTCAATTGTCCCTTAACTATCCTGGCTTCATTGAATCCAAACAACCATCTATCAAGCCGTGAATTATAGGTCTCATCTACCCAAAGTGTCATGATAAGATCACATTATAATTGTGATGGTGGAGGTTGTCCAATTATTCATACTTGCAGACACCTTTCCTAACAACAGCCACACAAGTTCTGTCCTGAAGAAAGGGATTTAACTGCAGACAAGAAAATCTGGCTGCTGTGGAGGCGGAAGTACAAGTGTTGATTTTTGAGAATTCGTTAGACGGTGATGCTGTCATTTACACAGATGGGTTGGTCGTTCGACATGTGAGAAGCTCATGGGCCTTTACAGCGTGGGCCGGAGGGAGAATTGTGAAGGAGGATTCTGGTGTTTTTGTTGAGACTACAAGTAGCCTGACTATGGAAATCATGGCAGTAAGTAAAGCAATAACATAGCTCGAGACACAGACATTACACTAGGGCATGTGTCCTTAGCGACTCAATGAGCATGCTCAAGAGGGTAGAGATGGGGTAGATCCGAAGAGAGTGGTTGCTGTCTCTGGAGCGGTCTCGGCTGGCAAAGATTAGTTTCATCTTCATGCCAGGGCATGTGAGAGTACAAGGAAATGAGAGGGCTGACAAGCTCGCAGGTAAGGCTACTGTGGAGGGTGGACGCGCCATGGACCAGGCTGACATTCTGAATGCACTATGAGAAGAAAGACTTTTGTGAGAACCAAGTGATGACTGTGAATTTACAACCATGGTCAGACTGCGAGAACAACAAATTAAAAGAGGTGTGACCAAACAAGAACACTACGCAGGAAGCCAAAGAATATTGATAAACCAACACAGAACTGGTGTCGTTAGCCGCTACACACTGCGGGATTTGCTGAGGAGGGGATCCGAGCACTTTTGGACTGAATGGTTCGATGTGCATTGAGGATGATCTGTCGACTAACTAACTAACTAACTAAGGTCAAGCCTTGCAATTCGCAATCTCACATACCATGATCGAAACACAGCTGTGGGCACTTTGGAAGCAGACCGCCTCGCGCTGGTTTCAAACAGTTATAAGGACCGGTCATTTAGAAAGCAATGGGAAACTACTGCCAAGAAATCACAAACAGCCAAAAGATGCTGGGTTTGACTCAGACGTCCTGTAAAGATATGCAACTACCTTATTTAGGTCACACCTAGTCCCCCGGGAAGGTTAACCCGGTCAACAAATGCCCAAAGAAGTCGGATGTGTCGGGCTAACGGCGCAAGAACACAGCTCCGCTGCAAACAGGCACAATTCAATCACGTCCAAATAAACTCTCCGGATGTACGCAGAAGAAGAAGAAGAAGAAACCTAGTCCTGACACAAGGTCTGTCCCGAGGGAAGGGTCATAACTGTAGTGTACAATTGTTTGTTGAAGATAGGGACAAACTGTAGTGTACATTTAGTATAGAATTTACATTTTCCTAGTATAGGTTATCATGCCTGGTGACCCGATGGTCATGTGGTCGAAGTCCCCATTCAGATACACAAAACTGGATACCAGTAATTGATCTGGAAATTAAAGATGGTGTGATATTATTATTAACCACATAACTCATGTGCTGATTGGTCTATAAAAACATGTCTCCAGTACCATGCCGGTCTCCCTGGCCAAGGAGTTAGTGACATTGTTCGTAATGCCATATATCCACCTGGGGAAAACAGCAGCTGCAAGAATCGGCAGCGGTTCGTACCGCACTGGCAACTTACGGGGGTATGGGAGCCAGTCTTTCAGAAAGCAATGGCAAACTACTGAACATAAAACTTGCCTGTTACATCAACAGCAGCTGAAAAAATGCTGGTGTTGACTGCAATGTACTGTAAGGGATATGCAACATTTAAAAAAAACAACAACCCAGTACCATATACCCAAAACCCATGCAAAGGTATCAGTTTCCCTTAAGACTGGCTTTAGTTTCTTTCACAAATATCACTGATTGACCTTTGTTTATAACTTGTAACAGCCCCTTATAATTACCGACATATTACTTTAAATAAGTCGTTCTACAATACTGTCTCAGAGTGGGGATTTTTGTTTCTAATTCTTGCAGATTGCCGTTGCTCCAGAAGCTGTCTCTCTTCAAGACTTGATACAGCTGAACCGCAAAGTGAAAAACCTGCGCATGTCACATGTTCATCTTAAAATGGATGTTTTGAGAAATATTAGTTCAGTTAATTTGGTCATCAAAGAGGTAAGTTATAATGGAAGTGAATGAACAAATGCACTGTTTGAAAATGTTTAAGAATTGGGAACACAGGCCAGTCTTACATTCTGCTATTTCTACCACTAGGATTTGTGCTTTTTATGATGCTCTTGGCAGGTGGCTTGCAGGTAGAGTTGAGAGAAATTGACCCAGATGGGGTAAAATCTGGCACACTAACATCAACCCTCTCATCTTTATCCAACTATTCATCTTTTTTACATTTCACACCCCTCCTGAGGGTCATGGCTTGAGATACAGAGTTTGTGTGACGCTTTCAGCAGGTCACTTTGTGGAAAGAGACCCTACCTTGTGAAATAAAACCCTGTGCACTAAAGTCAGTCCTCTGGCCTGTATCCTACCACTCATCAATCACACATTAATTATATTTACACAACACACATAGTGACAAATTGAGGTCAGCATGCCAAATGGATAAGAGCACTCGCTATTAAACTTCCAGTCTGCTGATGCTGAAGTAGCGGGTTCAACCCCTACACTAGTCAGTTGGACTAAAATGTTGACTTCTCATCCTTGACTTGGGGATGTGAATTAAAAGTACCTCAGAAGTCAAAGTGGGTTCACCTGATGGCAAGAGACGCTGATAATAAGGAAAGTTGATCCACATGCAAAAATCAGTCCAATGTACTGGAAGTAATTGCACATATATGTACTACATCTGAGTTCACAGCGAACAAATGCCCAAAAATATCATCTCTATTTCCAAAGGAAGCAGTAGAAGCACATTGACAAGCGTGATTTACCTGCCAGCTGGTGGTAATATGTTCATATCTGAAATTGACCTGGGATCCATGGGTAACCCAGCCTAAACTGGGCACTAGAAATTGTATTGGCAAGTAAATGTGGTGAAACCTGGCCAACTTCCTCACACCAAGAGAAACATTTAAACAGCTTTCATATGTGGTCTCTGTAAAGAATACTTAGTATTATGTGGCAAGACAAAATCAGGTTGTGTGACTGTTTGTTCCATGCTCAGTCTTCGTAGACTTAGATGGATATGACAAGTTAGGAGGATGGATGATGGTAGAATATCAAAGGACATCTTTTTTGGTGAATTACAGATGGGTAAAAGATCTCGGGTTCGGCCTCTACTATGATACAAAGATGTGTGTAAGCGGGACATGATTAATACAGGCATTGATAATGCACATTGGGAGCAAGTCGCTGCCAAACGTGTTGCTTGGTGGGCAAATATCAGAAATGGAATAAAGACACAGGAGTAAATGATTGCAGATAGGTCACAAACTGAGCACGTGAGACATAAAATGGTGCGTGATGGTGAAAATGGCAATGTTTTCACATGCATCTACTGTGACAAACATCCATAGCTCGAATTGGTCTGATGAGTCACATTCGATACCGCCATGGGTTGTGGTTATTATGCCTTTCTTTATAGCACTATGTAACAAACTATATCTGTCAAGACGGCAAGGTGAGAAAAATAAAAATAAAAGGTGGTAAAATGTTCAAATCTGAATTGACCTGGGCTCCATGGTTAGCCCAGTCTAAAATGGGCACTAGAAAATGTATTGGAAAGCAAAGATGGCCAGAATAATGATGTCTACATCACCCATCGAGTGCTGATTAGGCAGTACAAAAGTGGGACTAGCACCATATACCGAATATGTCCCAAGGCGGGTAAAAGGGTCCTTTACTGACTGACTTTTCCCATTTCCAACGCTGGTGAATGCCCAAGGGAAATTCTCAATCTTGAAGCCATCCTTCATGAACATATAGCAGGCAATAACCTGTTGCAAGATGTAATTAAAGAGTGCAGGGTCGAGGTCAAAGTATGACTTCAAGGTGACCTGATGAGGGTGATGAGCCTCGTTGTGGTAATATAAGAAATTGAACAACATGAAGTGTGGGTAGGTCAGCTTTCCAAGTATACATCCGCAAAAAACATAGGATGTTGTGACAACAAGCCTTCAACAGCAACAACAACAAAATACAAATCTCAACAACATAAAATGAAACAAATTAAAATGACACTAAAATAACCATAAATGTCAGAAAACTTTTAACCAGATGTGTTTGAAATGTGAAGTCTTCACACAGTTTACTTCTAGCAAATGTGATCATGAAAGAAAGGCAAATTATAGAACGTAAAATTGCATAGAAAATCAACATGTCGGGTTGATTGCAACATCCTGCTGAGGACACGGAACATTTTAATATTATGAAAGAATTGTTGCATTCAGTTAGTTTCATTTCTTTTATTTGTGAACTTGATCATTACTTTCAAGTCATGTTTCAATAGGCAATAAAAGCAGCTACAGATCTGAAAAAATCTGGCTCAGGTTCTCAGCGTGAGGTAGAGGAGATCAGAGCTCTTTATCAAAAAGAATCCTTGCAGCGCCGTCTGCTTTACAATCAGGTATATTCTATATGAATGTTCTTAATCTGTGTGCGCTCTTATTTCTTTTTGTTTGTTTTGTGACCGTCAGTTATTTCTCTCCACATTTTCTCTGTTTTGGGGAGCCTTGGTAGTAAAGTTGTCTTCATGCATGCCTGCCGACCCAGTGGTTGCATTTTCAAATACCCATCAATGCGGATGTTTAAAATGAACCTTCCTGGTTGACCAGGCCTAAAATAGGTCCAGGAAATTATACAGAAGTAAAGGTGGCCTGGGTGACATTGATCACATGACCCATCAGTTGCCAATTGGTCATTGAAACCATGGAGCTAGCACCATATGCCCAACTCGTCTTAACTGATGAAGTGCCATGGGATGATTAATCTTCTTAAGCGACTTCCTGTATCTGCCAACGGCTTTTAAATCACCAAAATGTTGTCATTGTGTTATGATACAACATGTCTGCTACCATATTGACAACTTTTAACATAACTGTGATATACCCCCACTTCCCATTTTCACAGTCCATGTTTGTTTGGTTCAAACCTACTTTTTGTTTTGCAGTGAACCTTTTAAGGTGTGTAGAAAGGTTCTTTACTAAATTACTTTATTTTATTTCTCTGTCCCCAGTTCTTTTCTTTATTTACCGTAGCTTTGGAGTCCAGTAACACTATTGCGATGTCGCAGACCTGTTGTTACTCATTACACATGGTCCAATCCCAGCATGCATTCCACATAGGCCAAAAATCACTAATTTGCCCTAAGGTCAGAATGGCCGAGTAGATAAGAGTGCTCGCTCTTAATCTTCCCATGTGCTGATGCTGAGGTAGCGGGTTCAACCCCTACACCGGTCAGCTGGACTAAAATGTTGACTTGTTGTCCTTGATTTGGTTCGTAAAGGACGAGTACCTCAGAAGTCACAGTTTGTTCACCTGATGGCAAGGGACGCTGGTAATTGGGAAAGCTAATCCACACATAAAAATCATTTCAGTGCAATAGAAGTAGTAGCGTGTGTATGAACTATGGTTGAGTTCAAAGCGAGCGAACGCACATGCAAAAGAAAGTAATCCACAAACATCTAATCCCAGTACACTGTTCAGTTAGACGTGCATGTTCAGATTACACAAGTGATTATTCACCACGCAAGCCCAGACTGTGTGGAGACAATCACACATGATATGTTGACCAGTAGACATGAAGAATAGCCAATCACAGATGACATGTTGGCAGGTGCACATAAATAATAGACAATAACAGATGACATGGTGGCAGGTACACATAAAGAATAGCCAGCCACAGATGACATGTTGGCAGGTACGCATAAATAATAGCCAATCACACATGACATGTTGAATATTAGACATGAAAAATAGCCAATCACAGATGGCACGTTGACAGGTACACATAAAGAATAGCCAATCATAGATGACATGTTGGCAGGTACGCATAAATAATAGCCAATCACACATGACATGTTGAATATTAGACATGAAAAATAGCCCATCAAAGATGGCACATTGACAGGTACGCATAAAGAATAGCCAATCACAGGTGACATGTTGGCAGGTACGCATAAAGAATAGCCAATCACAGATGACATGTTGGCAGTTACACATAAAGAATAGCCAATCACAGGTGACACGTTGACAGGTACGCATAAAGAATAGCCAATCACAGATGACATGTTGGCAGGTACACATAAAGAATAGCCAATCACAGATGACATGTTGGCAGGTACACATAAAGAATAGCCAATCACACATGACATGTTGAATATTAGACATAAAGAATAGCCAATCACAGATTATATGTTATGTCAAAAGGTACACATAAAGAATAGCCAATCACACATTATATGTCAAAAGTTAAAGTTTCTTCCCTAGTGATTGTGTAATGGCCCATCATTCACATCTACATGTTTTCACTGGAAAGAGGCATTTTCTGAACACTTGCTGTTCATTTTTTTGCTGTTTTGTATCATAGGTTTTTCATGCTGTTTCATCATCATCATGTGCCATGTCGATAAGCATGGGCGGTCATGTTTCACCATCTTACACGATCACCAGTCGTAGATCAGCTCTGTATTCTTGTCTCGACCATGCCATGTGGTCAAGCCATCCAGATATTTACTTTTCTGCCTTCCCCTTGTTCTTTTCCCCTCAATCTTGCCAGTTGTCACCAAGTTCTCTAGTTTATTTCTTCTCATAATGTGCCCAAAAAATGTTGACTGTCTACATCTAATTTTTCCAATCAGTTTACGGTTTTCATTTGTTTCTTGTAGGGCTTGCTAATTGGTTTTTCTGTCTGTCCATGGTATTCTTTTCATTTTCATATGAAACCACATTTCCATTGCCATTAGATGTGTTTCAGCTTGACTGCTCATTGTCCCTCCTTTTGACTTCTTTTTGAATAGTCCCCATTACTGTTAATTATGGAGCCAAGGTATTCGAAGTTTGGGGCATTTTCAATTTCTTGTTTGTTGGTTGTAATTTTTTAATGTCATGCGGTTTCTCTCTTGACAGTATTTTTTTAAGTTTTAGATAGCAAGTTTTAGATCTTTACTGTCTTTGAACAAATAGATTTAGCTATTCTAATCAAGTAAGTTCCAAGTGTGAGAAATATGACATGAAAATAAGCATTGAAAAGACAGACAATTGCCATATAACATAATGAGAAACCCTGACAATAATAATAAAGAACTTGGAAATAAAACAAACCAGCGAATTTAAATATCTATCAGATGGAATGAATAGAGAAATCAATACAAGTTGTGCAAAAGCAAATCAGGTACTGGAACAACTATTGCCTCTTCTGTCTCAGAAAGTTACCTGTAAGTACTAAAGCAAATCTCATAAGAGCTATTTTTTGGGCGACATTATACTACCAGTATCAAACATGAACAATTACTGTAACTAATGAGCACAAAGTCATGACATCAGAGATGATGCCTTAGAATAGTATGGGAGTAACTGTGAGAGACAGAATTAGGAATGAGCAAATCAGAAGGTGACTAAGTCTGAAGCCAGTCAGGCACTTCATTAGAGAACAGCAGACTTAATAGTTTGGCCACCTCACAAGAATGCCCTGGGACCATCTGCCACATTGAAGAATTATAATGACGGCAGAGCAAGTGGAAGACTACAAGAAAGATGGAGTGATGGTATCAAGAGCAATCTTAGAGAAATGAATACCAGCTTACAGAGCATTAGAAAGAGTGCATGAATATTTTTACAATGGATCACAATTGTCACATAATGCTTGGTAGACATGAACAATCACATAGTTTGTTGCTTAGAGCAGAAAGAGACACTGAACATTACTTGTTAAATTTTATTTTTAAGCTACAAGAGCTCCGGGGAAACATTCGTGTATTCTGTCGACCACGGAAAGATGACCGAGCACAGAGCTGTCTGAAGTTCCCCTCGGATCAAGACATCTTGGTCACCAGTAATGAGGGAGCCAGGAAAACATTCACATTTGATAAAGTCTATACACTGGAAGCCACACAAGAACAGGTATTTACTGGTTTGTTCTGTTAAATTATATATATGTATTTTGTTTCCTTTTCTTAACTGATACAGTGCTGAAGGATAATATATTCATATTTGACCTCCCATTTGGAAAGAGGGGTGATATATCACAATTCTAGAGTCATCATGTTATTTGTTTGATTTTGTGGTATCGTCTGCAATTTTACTGCTCAGTGAAAGGGAAATTACATTATAATAATTGTTCATTAGATTATGTACTATGTTTGGTCCAAACCTACCTTTTGTTTCGTACGTAATCAGTTAACTAACATTTCTATGTTACTTGTCTCACGCTCATTCTTCCAATTTATAAAGCATTGTTTATTGTGGATGCATTTCATAATTTCATGAAATACAAAAAAAAAAACAATTTTTACATCATTTATATGAAACAGTAATGGACATTTATCATCATTATGTAATAGGTTCTGTGCAGAACATCGTCCTCATCACGACCTGCCAGAAAAGCCTCTCGATCTCTCACCAGTTTATCTGCCTCATATCCAAGATGTCTGTAATGTCCTGTGTCCATCTTTGTGCTGATTGACTCCTGCCTCTTCTTCCTAAAACCATGCCCTCTATCATTATTCTGTCCCAGCCAGTGTGACGTCTAATATTGACAAAATATTTGATATAACTAGTCATGTGACTACATATGAGTCAGTTTTCTTCAATGTTCAGATCTTTTAGAATATCAGTATTTTTTTATTTTCAATCCATGATATTCTGAGATCTTTTTGGCAACATTTACGTTCAGTTATTTCTTTAGTGATTGTGAAATGGTCCAGTAATAGTCTTTGTGACTTTCAGTTACAACCTAGAAGGGTCGAACTGAATACTATTAATTTTAACTCTTTGAGGACAAGAGTATCACATCTCAAAACAAACATAATCAAAAAATTGATAGTGAAAAATAGAAATGCATTTTCTATTGCCAGCTAAATAATCTTGCTGCCCATGTTTTATTCATTCATATATCCTTTGGTGAAGACTTTTTTCCATGTGTCTTTTATTTGTTAAGCTCCGTAATCAGATTGTATGCTCATTAACATTCAGTATCAGCTCAATGTCCTCAACTCAAACTTCGGCACATGCGGGACTCCTGGCTGAGCAGCAAAGCTGATGAAATTCAGGGCTTTGCTGACAGACATGATATGAAAAACTTCTACGACTCACTGAAAGCGGTCTATGGTCCTTCATCACCAGGCATAGTTCCTCTCCTCAGTGCAGACGGGGGAACATTGGTCACCGATAAGAAAGAAATCCTCCAACGCTGGGCAGAGCATTTCAGCAAAATCTTAAATGCAACTTCCTTCTTCGATGATGAAACCATCAACTGCCTTCCTCAAGTTCCCACCAATGAGACACTTGGTGACCTGCCAACCATAGTGGAAATAAACAAAGCCATCCAGCAACTCTCCAGCGGCAAGGCACCTGGTCCTGACTCCATCCCAGCAGAGATATACAAGGCAGGTGGGCCGGTCCTAACAGAGCAGCTTCATAAGTCTTCACAAACATATGGATGAATGAGACCATGCCACAAGATTTTAAGGACGCGTCAATAGTCCACCTTTACAAACGTAAAGGAAACCGCCAATCCTGTGACAACCACTGAGGCATCTCCTTGCTTTCAATTGCAGGAAAGATACTCGCCAGAATTCTTCTCAATCGCCTCACAGCCCATCTCGATCAAGGTCTTCTTCCTGAGAGTCAATGTGGCTTCAGAAAAGAACGTGGAACTGTTGACATGATTTTCGCTGCAAGGCAGCTGCAAGAGAAATGTCAGGAACAGAACTGCGAAATGTTCTCCACTTTCATTGACCTTACCAAGGCTTTTGATACAGTCAGCAGAGAAGGACTGTGGAAGATTATGGCAAAATATGGCTGTCCACGAAAGTTTGTCCAAATAGTGCGGCTATTTCATGACGGCATGCAGGCAAGAGTACAGGAAAATGGTGAACTGTCTGAACCCTTTCCTGTCACCAATGGAGTGAAGCAAGGATGTGTCCTGGCACCAACACTGTTCAGCCTTATGTTTTCAGCCATGTTGGTGAATGCCTTCGAGAACGACGACATTGGAATAGACATCAACTACCGTATGGATGGAAAGTTATTCAATCTCAGAAGGCTGAAAGCTAAAACCAAAATTAACAGCGGCACCGTCAGAGAGCTCCTGTTTGCTGATGATTGCGCTCTATACGCCAACTCAGAGGCGGACATGCAACATAATGTTTCAGCTTTCTCACATGCCTGTGCCAACTTTGGGCTCAATATCAACTTGGAGAAGACTGTAGTTATGTACCAGCCAGCTCCAGGGAATAATCACACTGTGCCGAATATCAAAGTGAATGATCATAGACTAAGTGTTGTGGACAAATTCACCTATCTTGGCAGCACCGTGTCACAAGCTGCCACAATCGATGACGAAGTGAATGCAAGAATCTCCAAGGCCAGTGCAGCCTTTGGCAGACTGTACAAGAATGTATGGGACAGAACTGGAATAAGCCTGCAAACAAAGCTAAAAGTCTACAAAGCAGTTGTATTATCCACACTGCTAAATGCTTGTGAAACCTGGACTGTTTATCAGCGACACGCTAGGAAATTAAACCACTTCCACACAGTCTGCCTAAGGAAGCTACTGAAGATTAAATGGCAAGACAAGATTCCAGACACTGAAGTCCTAGAAAGAGCATCCATGCCCAGTATCCACACTCTACTGATGAAGAATCAGATTCGCTGGGCTGGTCACTTGACTCGCATGCCAGATCACAGGCTCCCTAAACGAATTTTTTACAGCGAACTGCGTTGTGGTAAACGCTCCCAAGGTCACCAGAGGAAACGTTTTAAAGACCCTCTGAAAATTTCACTGAATGCTTTTGGAATTCCTCATGACACCTGGGAGGCTGCAGCCAGAGACCGAAATTCGTGGCGTGCATCATTGCGCAAAGGTGCAGTCATATGTGAGGCAACCAGGACTGCAAGAGCTGTGAAGAAAAGGCAGGACAGAAAAACCACTGCAGGAAATCCTCCTCCAGAGACGTCAAGCATTCTTTGCCCACATTGTCAAAGAACATTTCGAGCCAAAATAGGCCTTATCAGCCATCTTAGAACCCACGGCTCCACACCTTCAACCCCACTGGATGAAATAAATGGTCATCATCATTCTTGATGGACAAACAAAAAAAAACAAAAAAAAAACAGTATCAGCTCAATAGGCAGTCACTGCAGCCCATGCTTGCCTGTTGGTCATGTGTTCAAATCTTCATCGAGCCGTAGATTCTTTGCAAGTTGACTTGGTCTTCCATGTTGAACCAGCCTAAAATTGATGCCAGGAAATATTCTGGGAAGTAATGGTGAACAGTAAGAATTGATTTACATCACACATTGACAGCTGATTGGTCTATAAAGATATGGGGTCAGCACTAGAAATCCAATATGCCGCAAGGTGTATAAAAGAGTCGTTTACTTTTTACTTATCAGTTCATTAGCAGTCATCCCTTCTTTTGGTACTATTTTGGATTTTTCCTTCATCTGCATCTCACATGGCTGTTTTGTCTTTTCTTTTTTTTTTTAATGCAATTTTAAGTTTTCAGTTTTTAATGGTGCTGATTGTCTTGTATCAGATATTATTTCCGTTTGTTTCCCCATTATTGACATATTTAATTACTGTTATTTTTAATGTGACATTTTGAATACCAGATATGTACTATTGTTCCCATTTTTGTATTTGTTGAAAAGACTGGGTCAAAACTTACAACTGTGTATATGTCTTTTGTTTATTACATTTCCTAATCACATTTTACCTTCATTTGTCTTCCAAATTTCATCAGTGGAGCATGTTAAAACATGAAATTTAGTGCCTCTTTCATGATTCGCGGCAAAGGGGTTACGGATGCAGTTCATAATCCTGCATACACATTCGAAACACAGCTCCGGGTGATTTGGCAGCAGACCACCTTGCGTTGGTTTTTTATGAAATGGTATGGATGCTGGTCGTTCAGAAAGCAATGGAAAACTACCAAAATTAAACTTGCCCAGGAATTACGAACAGCCAAAAAATGTTACGTCCTGTACAGGATATGCAACTAACTTTCTTCTTCATGCAGAAGCGATTGTTATTTTTTTAATGATTTGTACTTCTATTCATACAATTTACATATATTCAGCTGATAATTAACCCACATGATAAATGTTCCTTTATTTTTCCCCCCCCAGATTTTTGCAGACACACAGCCTATTGTGACTTCCTGTGTTGATGGTTATAATGTGTGTTTGCTGGCATATGGCCAGACAGGTTCAGGTAAAACATACACTATGCTGGGGCCTGACAACAACCCTGGAATAAACATTAGGTGAGGGTTTATGATGTCCAGATATTGCATTAATTTTAAAAAAGTTGTTACCGTACTTCTGAGGTTTAATCAGAGCATACTAAAAAACCTGACAATGTATTTGTATTTTGCGAGGAATGTCACACAGATGTAAGCGGAAATAAGCTAACTAATATGCCTGCAAATCAGGCTACTATGGAAAACGGACAAGCAATGGATTGGGCTGAAATACTGACTACCATCAGGGAGGCAGGGTGATTCCATGATTCAAGAGATGACTGTCAATCTGCAACCTTGACCAGAATACAAGAACATCAAGTTAAAAGGAGTAAAGCCAAACAAGATTGCTATGCAGAGAGGACAAAATGAATAGAGAACTACCACAGATCTGGTCTTGTCAATTGCTATAGACTAAGGAAGATGCTGCGAAGGGGATCCAAGCATTTATGGAGTGAATTGTTTGATCTGCAGTGAGGGCAATCAGATGACTAACTAACCCACTGACTCACTTGAATATTTTTATAGTTATTTTTCCCACTTCCCAGCTACTGTAACCTTCTGAGTCTGAAGGAGTTAAAGGATGTTTCTGAGATTAATAATCTTACATAATTATGAGACATGTACATATAGAAATTCTTCTTCCTCTTCTTCGGCCGTTGAGACTCCTAATTGAGCATGGACTTGCAACCAGGCATGCCAAGTCCTTTGTAGGCCGGTTCATATTTGGTTGGATTTGGGCTGATATTTTTCTATGATATGAGATAGCCAGTCTAAGACCAACCCTCTTTAGTCATATTTTTAGGACATGCTCAAGAAATCTATTGTGTTACTATTCTTTTCTTCCCTTGTTTGTAAATTGCAGTATTTATGTAGTACCTTCAGTTTCAGTGTCTGTGTAATGTGACATATCACATTTGTGAAGATTATATTATTTATATCACAGACCAATCACACAAAATACAATATTTATGTAGTACATTCAGTTTCAATGTGTGTCTAATGTGATATATTACATTTGTGAAGATTGTATTGTTTATATCACAGACCAATCACATAAAATACAATATTTATGTAGTACATTCAGTTTCAGTGTGTGTCTCATGTGACATATCACATTTCTGAAGATGTACCACATAAGAAGAGCAATCACATAAAAAACAATATTTATGTAGTACATTCAGTTTCAATGTATGTCTAATGTGACATATCACATTTTAAAGACTGTATTACTTATATCACAGAGCAGTCACATAAGATACAATTTTTATGTAGTACATTCAGTTTCAGTGTGTGTCTAATGTGACATATCACATTTGTGAAGACTGTATTACTTATATCACAGAGCAGTCACATAAGATACAATATTTATGTAGTACATTCAGTTTCGGTGTGTGTCTAAAGTGACATATCACATTTGTGAAGACTGTATTACTTATATCACAGAGCAGTCACATAAGATACAGTATTTATGTAGTACCTTCAGTTTCAGTGTGTGTCTAATGTGACATATCACATTTTAAAGACTGTATTACTTTTATCATAGAGTAATCACATAAGATACAATTTTTATGTGGTACATTCAGTTTCAGTGTGTGTCTAATGTGACATATCACATTTGTGAAGATTGTATTATTTATATTACAGACCAATCACATAAAATACAATATTTATGTAGTACATTCAGTTTCAGTGTGTCTAATATGACATATCACATTTCTGAATACTGTATTATTTATATCACAGAGCAATCACATAAAATACAATATTTATGTAGTACATTCAGTTTCAATGTGTGTCTAATGTGACATATCACATTTCTGAAGAATGTATTACTTATATCACAGAGCAATCACAGAGCTGTTGAAAGTTTGTGAAGAAAGAAGCGAAACAAAAATTTACACAATGAAGGTTTGTACTTGATATTGTTTCTTATGTTTTATAATTTAATTTTGATTGTTGGAAACATCTGGAAAGAAGAAAACAAGAAATCACATTCAGACTGACAATAGCTCACCACTAACTTCAGCGTCACCTGTATCACAGATGAAAAAGACTGCTGGTGGTACAATTAGCTTTAGGACTCTTTGCTGGCTGTTGCAGGTGAGAAAGGAGCTCATATGGAAATGTCCTGAGTGCTATGATGTTGGTTGTTGACTCAACTTAACAGATGAAAAAGTGGGAACTAGTCCTTAATGTTCTTTTGTTTGTGTGTGCATGCTTATGTGTGTGTGTATGCGTAAATGCATGTGACATCATCTTTAAGTAAGTACTGTTATATCAAGCATGTTTATCAGTGCACACAGATTACTTTTCTGTCTCAATGATTTTGATATTTCCATTTTCCAGCCATTATGAAATGGTTAAGATGCCTCCCTCATGCTCAGAAGGTCGTAGGTTCATTTCCAGATCTGTTACCCTGGTCATGAATACAATTTTCATAGAGGCTTCTGGGAGTCTTCACTGGAGTTATGGAATGTGTGTCCTGTGCAACACTTTAATCAGGTGCTGGGTGAAACCCTAGGTTATGAAGTCCATCTTCTCGCTTTTAAACCTCCTTTAAACCTTTTAAGTTTTCCAGCTAAATATTCTTTTTTTTTCATTGACAAAGAATTTGTTCGAAATGCTCACTTGTATCTGTGTGTTTTTTGTTTTGTAGTTTCCCAGTTATGTTTTGTGTTCATTCAGATTCTGGCATATATTTTGTACAATATGTCTGTGCAAATTGCCTCTATGAACATAAAACACTCTTGTCATTTTGATTGTATGTTTAGTTTAGTTTAGTTTAGTTTAGTTTAGTTTAGTTTAGTTGATGGATCAACATCATGGCACACAGGTGCAACCAATAAGCACTCCGTTCTCCTCCTAACTCAAACCTGAGTCTGGAGAAATTCAGCTCAGTGCACGAACTCCATAGCACTGGTGAGGATCCTGAAATACTTTGGGTAGATTTTTAACTCGAAATTTTGCCCGGGCAGCGCCGTTAGGCTACTCTTTTTCGATTTCCAACTGCCAAGGGATTTTTTACGTGCGCAACAATACACACGTGTGTCTGATCTCACTACCCAGAGACCAGGGGAAATTTTATTACTAGAAGTCCACATGAAAAAATCCTGGTCCTCACCGGGGCTTGAACCCGGGACCTCCAGCACCCGAGGCGGACACCATACCTCGAGACCACTCAGCCCCCTATGTATTGTTTCCTTTGGACAATTGTGAAAAAATTAGAAACTGAAAGAGATTATGCAATAATTAGGAACTGAAAGAGATTGTGAAATAAGTAGGAACTGAAAGAGTTTATGAAATAATTAGGAACTGAAAGAGATTGTGAAAATAGGAACTGAATGAGATTATGAAAGATTATGAAATAATTAGGAACTGAAAGAGATTGTGAAATAATTAGTAACTGAAAGAGATTCTGAAATAATTAGGAACTGAAAGAGTGAAAAGTTTTCATGAACTGGGTTGTATTCCAGATTTCAATGGTGGAGATTTACAATGAAACGATCCAGGATTTGCTGACAGATGATGTCAAAACCCTGGAAATTCAACTAATTGGAAATATTGTGAAGATCCCAAACATCACAGAAGTTCCAGTAAACCAGGTCAAGGATATTAAAGGAGTTATGCAACAAGGAGACAAAAACAGGAAAACGGCCTCAACCAAGATGAATTCAACCAGGTAACTTTTTGTAAATAATTACTTGAAATTTAGCAAAAGTGCTGCAAATTAAATATAATTTTTGGGTGATGCTTTCAATAGGCCGCTGTGTGGAAAAAGACTGTGCCATACGAGATAAAACCCTGTGCAATGAAGTCCATCCTCTTACCTTTCAACCTTTTTGACAGTGAAATATGCCAGGCAGTAAATCATGCAATCTGTTGTGTGTGCCTTTGTTGCTCACATAATTTTCTGTCAATGTAAAAGTCAAGTGTGCCTTTTTAAATGAAAAGAGCTTATCGAGGTAAAAGCCGATATATTCAATGACCATACCACATACCGGAAGTAATCATCACTATCATCATATTGCAACTCTTTTGCAGATCTTCTCTCCCATTGCAAACTGGCAAAAAGATTTGTGTAGCTCTCCTGCTTTATGCATTTTCTTGTCTAGGGTGAAATTAATATCCTGTGGTACATGTCTTAGTCTAGCTCTGCCTGTTCTTCCAGGACTCATGCCCTTCATTCTGTTCTGTCCAAACTGCTGTATTTGGCATGATGCTATTTATGAGCTCACCAAACCCGAGATCCCACATTGTGCCGAACGGCTTCGGGCAGAGGAGCACAATAGGGAGAGTACAAGCCTTATCCTGGTGCGAGGAAATGCAACCTAAAGACTAAATGTCATAGCAGGGCAGACCAAGCCTTAAGCCTTGGTTGGCAACTAATCTAGGATCGAAGCTCCAACAGGCGGACAGTTACAGCATTGCTTTGCTGATCTGGCAGCTTCTGCCGCTTGTCTTGTTCCAGATGTATTGGTGTTACCTTTCCTCTGGAGTAAACTAGGCAGGCCGAGAGAGAGATCATGAATGTTCTCAGAATGGTTACTTTGATTTGTTTGTTCACAAACTGCCATAGACTCTTAAAGCTATGTCCCCTCTACAAAGCTATGGCCAGTCTCCTTGTAACTTCTTTTGAACTATCCCATTTGTTGTTACTTAAGGAGCCAAGCAATTCAAAGTTTGTGGCATTTTCAATCTCTTCATTGTTGAATATAATGCCAATGTGGTATACATTTTATGCATCTGTGTCAATGCTAGAACCATATCCTTAAACAAAATGCAGCCATATTACTGCAGTGGGTCTGAGATTTGATAAGGCCATCACTTTGTGTAGGCCTGTATGCACAGAGGACTAAGTGGCCAGTCTTTTCCTGTGTTAACAAAGATTGAGCACAGGTGTTGAATCTTGACAACTCTAATGACCTCAGAGTGACAAGAAATATAACCACGTTATTGTAAAGCAGATGTTTTACACTGCATGTTTCTCCTGCGTATTTGTGTGTGCATTCCACTGGATTGTATTTCTCCCTAGGATCTCATGAGTTGGCATTGTTAAACGTTTGGAGTATTATTGATCTGTTTTTCTCAATGGAATCCCTGACTTCAAGTGTTATAGGTGGGTGCATAGTGACTCACGTGTGTAATCACCCATCAAAGTTTGTAATTCTAATTGTTCTCAGTGTGTTCTTACTATAGCACTGATAACAGACTAGAGTAATTTTCTCATAGCTTCTCATCTAAGCTTACAGTTTCGTGTACTTCATTTACTAACTGTTAGTTAGTTAGTTAGTCGCAGTTCCAACTTCACAGCAACGGGTCGTCCCCATTATGCTCCATTCCTGTGCCAGTGAATTTCATACAAAACGCTCCCCACAGCCCAATGTGAAAAGTGGAAAAGACAGGAGTCTCGACAAACAACAGCCCGCACAGATACACTGTGCATAATGCCGCCGCCAGAATGTCAACACACCAGTCCCCCACAAAACACCCAGTTCATCTCTGATGGAATCGGCAGTCATTTTCCCATCTGGATGTTTCCTAGATGTTCACCTACACAGTCCACGAAAATACAGTTCATCATCAATGGCAATGGCAGTCAACCAGAAGCCCAGCAGCCACGCATTTCTGCATAAGGCAAAAACCAGTCAACTCTGGGACAAAGCCATCTGCCATCACTCTGAACATGCAGTCACATTTCAAAACACCTCGGGCAGATTCAAAAGCATTTCACACGAAACTCACAGCTCACAGTGTCGCGCCACGCACTCACTCAGTAGCAGGGCGACTGAACCATCAACTTACTGACATTAACTAACTGTTAATCTCATATAAGTGTTTAGTGTGCTTCTCTTACTACCTGTTAATCTCATATAAGTGTTTAGTGTACTTCTTTCAACTGCTGTCAATACCAGGTGTAAGTCTGGTGTGATTCTTTCACAAGCTGGGAAATCTCAAATGAAAGTTTAGTGTCCTTGTTTTACTGACTCATTCTCACATTGTAAAATAAACTTCATGTGCTTGATTCACCAGCTCCCGGTCTCACCTGGTCCTCATGCTGACTGTAGAAGGAGAGGACAGGGTCACAGGTGCCGTCTCTAAAGGTGTGCTGACTTTATGCGACCTTGCTGGGTCAGAGAGAATCAGTAAGACAGAAGCCACAGGTCAGAGACTGGTGGAGGCCGCCGCTATAAACAAGTCCTTATCTGCACTGGGGCAGGTTGGTTCTTCTTCTTCTTCTGCGTTCATTCGGAGTTTTTTTCGGATGTGATTGCGTTGTGCCTGTTTACAGCAGAGCTGCGTTCTTACGCCGTTAGGCCGACACATCCGACTTCTGCGGGCATTTGTTGACCGGGTTAACCTTCCCGGAGGTTAGTTCTAGCTTGAGAAGATATTTCACTGTAAGGTTAGAGTTAATTTGAGTGAATGTTGAGAATAGACTGATTGACACTTACAGCAGAGCAGCTGCAATAATGATATAACAATTGATGTGATCCTGCAGCTGATATTACAGTCAACAAGTAAGAAATGCTAATGCCACAGATATTATACTTTACAGAAGGTGTTAAGAATTCACCCCCCCCTCCCCAGCATATCCTTTGCAGTACATTACAGTCAACACCAGCATGTTTCAGCTGCTGTTGATGTCATGGCAAGTTTTACGTTCAGTAGATTGCCATTGCTTTCCGAATGACCGACTCACATACCTCCGTAATTAACCAACACAATGCGATCCGCTGCCAAATCTCGTGCAGCTGTGTTTCGTACAAGAGTATACAGGATTACAGACAATGTCCTTAACTCCTACGCCAGGGAGACCAGCAAGAATACACTGGACAGCCAAAATAAATAATCTAAATGTTTTTAAAGAGGCTAGAACACTAAGAGAACTTAACAAAGATAGGAAAAACTCAACATATTTTGGCATCAGCATGATTGAGAGCTGTGATAGCGCAGTGGCTCAGCATGCTTGCCTGCTAGCTTGATGATCTTATGTTTGAATCCTCATTAAGGCAGATTTTTTAAAATTTAGCTGGACTCTAAATCTAAAATAGGTCACAGGAAACATCCTGGGAAGATAAGGTGGCTGGCACAATATTGACCACATCATATTGACCACATCATATTGACCACATCATCCGCCGATTGTTGATTGGTCCATGAAATGGGGCTGCTTCCATGAACCTATATGCCTCACATGTATTATCCACACTGCTATATGCTTGTGAAACCTGGACTATTTATCAGCGACAAGCTAGGAAATTAAACTACTTCCACACAGTCTGCCTTAGGAAGCTATTGAAGATTAAATGGCAAGACAAGATCCCAGACACTGAAGTCCTAGAAAGAGCGTCCATGCCCAGTATCCACACTCTACTAATGAAGAATCAGATTCGCTGGGCTGGTCAATTGACTCGCATGCCAGATCACAGGCTCCCTAAACAAATTTATTACGGCGAGTTGCGTTGTAGTAAATGCTCCCAAGGTGGCCAGAGAAAACGCTTTAAAGACACTCTGAAAATTTCACTGAAAGCTTTTGGAATTCATCATGACACCTGGGTGACTGCAGCCAGAGACCGAAATTCGTGGCGTGCATCATTATACAAGGGTGCAGTCATATGTGAGGCAACCAGGACTGCAAGAGCTGTGAAGAAAAGGCAGGACAGAAAAACCACTGCAGGAAATCCTACTCCAGAAACGTCAAGCATTCTTTGCCACATTGTCAAAGAACATTTCGAGCCAAAATAGGCCTTATCAGCCATCTTAGAACCCACGGCTCCATACCTTCAACCCCACTGGATGAATTGAATGGTCATCATCATTCTTGATGGACAAACAACAACAACAACAACATGCTATACCACAGGAGTAAAAAAGGTAGTAATATGCATCAAGGCATGTAAATAAGGGCCCTTTCCCACATTTCCTTTTCTACAGCACTTCCTTTCAAAAAGCATTTCCTTTTCCACAGCACTTCCTTTCCCACAGCACTTCCTTTCCCACAGCACTTCCTTTCCTATAGCACTTCCTTTCCCACAGCACTTCCTTTCTTCAACACTTCCTTTCCTATAACACATTGCTGTAGCAAATGAGCAAATATATTTCTCTCTTTTACATCCACAGATGTTTTAAATTTTTTTTTAATGTGTTGTTTATCTGCTTTAATTACCTTTTTTGCTTCTGTTTTTGAAATGGAGTGCTGTATCACTTACTGTTTTTATTTTGATGGATAGTGAGTTAAAAGGGATGGGAGGGAGAGAGAAGGGGGTCTATTTATGTTTAATGAAACTGAGGGTCTAGCTTATCCTACTTGAAACTGGAAAATGAAAGCGCTACTGAAACTATCAACATGGAAATTCTTTGGTGGTTGTTGTAGAAGGCAGCGGAGCATTGTGGGAACATCCTGCTTGCTGTGATGTTGATTCTGTAACCAAGTATTAACCACAAATTAAAGCTTCATGAAGTGTTGCTACTACCTTTTTCATTGGAGCATTTCAGTATAGAACAAACTCATTGGTGTAATTGTCAGGAGGTTATGCTGACAACATCATGAGCATGGTTAGATGAGGGTTCGATGCGTGCTTTTGTCATCTGCTAAGAGAGGGAAAGACTGGCCACCTAATCTTCCATGTGTCCAGGCCTATCAAATGTGATGGTCCTAACACTTTACTGAGGATGGTTGAACGAGCTGGAAATTTTTTGTTTCCCTCACAAATCGGAATCAAAATTGGAAACACTTTACCAACCCATAGCAGGTTCCTGCTTTGGGAATTTAAAAAAAAAAAACAGAAATGCCAATAAAGAGAACAATAAAGAGAACTGTATTTTGGGGTTAATATTATCTCGTCTCTGTTCTCACCGCAGGTGTTCTCAGCACTGAGGGAAAGTCAGCTGCACATCCCCTACAGGAACTCAAAACTCA
This sequence comes from Cepaea hortensis, assembly GCA_963921405.1. Taxonomy (NCBI): domain Eukaryota; kingdom Metazoa; phylum Mollusca; class Gastropoda; order Stylommatophora; family Helicidae; genus Cepaea; species Cepaea hortensis. Next base: position 119,214,008 of record OY992882.1, on the reverse strand, counting down.
CCCAGATATTGAAGCCCTGCCTTGGGGGTGATGCTAAGGTAGGAATGTCATTATTTTTGTATTGTGACGTCCCAGCTGATGATCATAGTTCATGTACAGGGCTGTTTTCCATGCCTTGAAGCTATTAGGCATATAGTGCTTGCCCTATATTTGTATAGACCAATCAGTACTCGACCCGGGATGCGCCGACCAATCAACAGTTGACGGAGGATATGCTTAATATTACACCAACCTCCTTTACTTTTCAGGACATTTTATTTTACCAATTTTGGGCCGGTTTGACCTAGGATTTAAAATCCCTGCTGTGACAGGGATCTGAACACATGATCAACAGGCAGCAGGCAGGGTGCTAGCCATTGCGCAACCATGGTTCCCATGAGAAACATGTGGCCGAACTGTTAAGATGCAAGGAGGAATTGGTTCACAACTCCAGTATCACAAAGGTTTTTAGTTTCTGGAGGTAAAATTTTCTTAACACCTGGTCCAATGTGTAGTGTACGTGAAGGCACATTGCCAAATATCTCCTTTATTTTAACTTTCCAGATGATGATCATACATTAGCATAGTTATTTGTGCTAAATTTACTTTGTTGAGCTGGTATCCAGGCACAAAGATTTGTTAACTGTAAGAGGTAACAATTTAAGAAATCTGACTACTATCAGTATAAACAAGGACACATGGTCAATCGACACAAGTCTTCAAACACTTCCACCAGATACCAACAATGGTAGAACATTATAATGAAAAGTTTTTAATGAATTTTTTTTTCATAGTTGGAGAAAGAAATACAATCAAGTGTGTATCCATTAAATGTGATTCTTAACTTGTTTTGGAATCAGCGTTATGTAGAATAGATTTATTACCATCAAGTTTCTTGCCAACTCACTGCGGAAATCATTCTGATCTATATTTCATGATCTTTCCTTGGCAGGATGTAAGACCATCAAGAATCTTCTGTTGCTGTCTTCCTTTATTTCTTTTGCTATAAACTACAAGTTGCCAAATGTTCTAGTTTTTTTTCTTTCTACAATTTAGCCAGAAATTATGACTCCTTCTTTCTGATATTTACTATAAGTTTTATTTATGTCTCAGCCTCTTTAAAAATATTTATATTACTTATTTAGGCTGTCCAAGGAATTTTCAACATAATTATGTACAACTACATGTGCAATACAATCTAATTTGTTGTTATATTTCTCTTCTAACTAAAGTAATCATTTCTCAGTTAATCATCACAGAAATATAATTTTTCAGGCTTGCTTGTTTGTGAATGTCAGTCCCGATGCCAGTAACTTCCCAGAGACATGCAACACTCTAGAATTTGGAAGTAATGCACGCCAGGTTGCTCTTGGACAAGCAAAACAGAACATACAGCGCAAGCCAGGTTTTCCTCAAAGATAGATCAAAGAATTGCAAACTTACTTTTCAGATCTGAGGCTACAATCTCAGCCTGAAAATTCTTATAAAATATTTGTAATGTAGCAGATGTCTTAACAATAATGTACTTTTTATTTCTTTCAATTTAAATGATTAATATAAATCTTCTTCTTATAATCCATGCCATGTCTGTCCACAGCCCTCTGTCTTGCTTGCTGCCAATAATTTCTGATATTAATGCTCCTCCATGATGTCAAACTGTCTAGCATCTTCTGTCTTGGTCTCCCTCTTCCTCTCCTTCCCTCCAACTTTCCCACTGTGATGACAAGCTCCAGCTTTCCGCTCTCATGACATGCCCAAATAATGTGGACTGTCCTCTTCTGATACCAGTTACCAGTTCTCTTTGTGAGTGAACTTCTTTTAAAATATCTTCATTGCTCTTTCTATCCATCTATGGTGTTCTCACTATTTTTCTATACAGTCACATCTCTGAATCCTCTACATAATTCCTCACTTGTCTGCTAACTGTCCATGATTTGTTTCCATACATCAGGATTTAGAACTCTTCCTCACCTCGTTTGACAATGACAAATTACAGATAAATGTTAGCTGACCAAAATATTACTTTTTTAGATAAATGTTAGCTGACCAAAATATTACTTTTTCAGATAAATGTTAGCTGACCAAAATATTATTTTTTCAGATAAATGTTAGCTGACCAAAATATTACATTTTCAGATAATTGTTAGCTGACCAAAATAATACTTTTTCAGATAAATGTTAGCTGACCAAAATATTACTCTTTCAGCATTATTCCACACTAGTAGTTTTTAATTCACTTGCTAAACAATACATTTATCTAATAACTTCATATTTATCATATTTTGCCCGGTTTACACAAGAATCTATTGTATCTAGTTACACTTTGTCTATAGCTTTCTGTTATAAATAGCTCACATTCCTCAGATCTTCAGCTTGGCTATTTGGATCTTTTATTTAATTATGCATTCCTAACAGATTTTAGTTAATATTGTCAATTATTTTGAGGTATTATTGTAATATATTTTTACAAAACAAATATGCTTGGGTCTGTTATTTAATTGTGCATTCCTAAACAGATTTTAGTGAATATTGTCAGTTATCTTGTGTTTTTATTGTAATATATTTTTACAGAACAAATATGTACTGAAATTGTGTGCCTATGTGATAAAGGACTAGTCTATAAATGTGAGGAAATAAATCAGTAAGTGTTGTGTGTTGAAAGCAAAGTGAACAATCAGCAGCTCACACCAGTTTACTAAACTACTGGGAATAAAATGACCATTCAGTTAAAATTGAATCGCTTAGCTGAATCAAAGCAAAATTTGTTTTAACAAATAGGCACCACTGTATCATTAAATAAAATATATAGGGAAAATAATAATAATACTAATAATAAATAGTTTTTTTTTCTAATTTGAGTCATTTAGAAACAAAATGAAGGAAGTGACAGTTACAATTAAAGTCAAAAGGAGAAACTTCACTCTACTGAGTTTTGTCCCATCTTATCCATCCATTGAATGGCAAGCCACCTGCCAAGAGCACCACTCAAAGCCCAAAAAACAACCTATAACCTTCGTGGCTGATGGCGCCACCAAATGAATTGCAAACTACAGCTTAATGAAAGCTTATAGAAGGGAAGGTAGAGAAATGATGAAATATAGATAAAAGTAGATTTAATTGCAGCTGTGATCTGAGAGGGAAGAAAAACAGAATAATCAAGTAATTCAATGCGCTTTCAGTACTCATCTCATTGGATGAGGCCAGTTCAGTCAGTGTATATGTGCTATCAGAACACATCTCATTGGATATGGTCAGTTAAGTCAGTGGGTATGTGCTATCAGTACACATCTCATTAGATATGGTCTGTTCAGTCAGTGTGTATGTGCTATCACTACACATCACCATGGACTGAAATATGTGTATATACGTGAACATATACACTTTATGATAGGGCACATGATGATTACAATGATGGTGTGTGTGTGTGCGTGCATGCATGCGTGCCTGTGTGTGTGTAACACACACACACACACTCTCTCTCTCAAAGCAGGATTATTAAATGTTATATATACCTAAACATGTTATCAATACAGTATAATTAATAAATAAACAGTTAAGATAGTTAGTTGTATATACTTTACAGGATGTTGCAGTCAACCCCGGCATGTTTTGACTGTGTGATTTCTTGGCAAGTTTATGTTCAGTAGTTTGCCATTGCTTTCTGAACAACCAGTGCTCATACCATTGTATGAAAACCAACGCAAGGCGGCCTGCTGAGTTTCAAATGTGGTATGCAGGATAAAATATTGTGTCCGTAACTTTTTTGCCATAAAGCTGGCTATAAGATTGAGCCACAGACTAAGGTTATACATAACGCTTGTACATGTTCAAAGCCACAACTTATGACAAGAATCTTTAACTGTGATGATAAAACATGCAGCATTTTTGTGCTTTAAAATGCACAGCAGCTGTATTTTTATTGAGCAATAAATATCTCTCCTTCTGTTCCTCTTCACTATGTTGACTCTTCACTATGTTCCTCTTCACTATGTTAGTTGTTCAAACTAACCATGCAAAGAATCTGAAAAACTGATGACCATGCAAAGAGTTGAAGATTCATTGTCAGTCTAAAAGAATTAGAGTGAGTGTTACTCATTTTAAAAGATTACTGCATGAGTGACACATGCATTTGTTACTTTATATGTCATATTATACTCATGTTATTTATTTATTGTTTTGTGTATAATTAAATAATTATTTGTGTTAAGAAATCTTTCTTCAGAATATTTTTTTAATCCGTCCAGAATTTATATATTTAAAACAACAAACTGTATTAATATGTAGTATATTTATGCTATAAAAAATGCACTGCTTTATTTTTAATTAAGCAATGAATATGTCTCAATCAGTTCTCCATCTTCCCCACTCCCTCCCCAATATGACTGACCATGCAAGGAGTTGATAACTCTTTGGCATAAAAAGTTAGAGTAAGAGTTACTCATTTTAAAATATTTCTCCACATGCGTGACACATACATTCATTACTTTCTATGTCAGATTATACTCATATTATTTATTAATTGTTTTATGTACATTTAAATAACTGTTTATGTTGTTAAAAAACCTTTTTTTTTCAGACTAACTTTTTATCCGTCCAGAATTCTTGTATTTCCTTTGGCTGTCAGTATTTTATTTCTCTCTGGCTTTAAAAAAAAGACATGTCTTAAATGTTTTTCATGTTATATTGTGAATGGTGATAGTGTTTTGATCTATACAGCTCTATTTATTTTATACATTTGTGATTGAAGTCTGTGATACTCATAAATTAAGATTACTTCTCAAGGCTAAGGTGTTGTGGTTATACACATAATTGTTAAATATGTGTTACAAAAATTGGTGTTAAAGAATTTCTCCAACAAAGCCAATGCACATTGGAAGTATAGCAGGAATCATCATAAAGTGCCATCTCAACACTGAAGGTTGCTCCAACAAACTCTTTCCTGCAGTCATAATATGTACAATTATAGGACCCTTTTTACATGCTGGTATGCTTATTAGGCATATGATCCTAACCCCATATATTTATAGACCAGTCGGCAGTTGTTTTTACACTGTGATTTCTGTTTGCCGGATTCGCGTTGGTTGTAAGGTACGAGTATGTCCACTGTGTCTGTGTTGTTATCTCTCACTTGTTTGCAGGAGTCACGCATACCTGATTTTTTTCATTTTGTGTAGAAATAGAATTGTTCACATCAGGTGGAAACTGTTCGCCTTTTCATCAGAAAAGAGAAGCTGACTGATGCTAATGGTCGTGGGAAGAAAATGAAAAAGAGAGAGAAAGACGAAATACTCAACAATGGGCCCTAAAGGCATGGTAATAAGTTGTGAATATACATAATCACCTTTGCCTGTCAGCATCTTTGTATTCTGAAATCTATAACAGATCAGATAAACAGTATCTTCTTATTTCATGTGTGTATACATAACGAAAAGAAAACCTTGGATATATTGGCAAATTAAGACATATATTTATACATTTCAAGTGAATTTCAGCAAAATAAATTGAAGTAAAAATATGTATACTCTGTGTTTCATAGTAAAAATGTAATGTTTATTTATGAAAAGGTCTGATTGGTGTCCATTGTATTAATATTTGTACTGTCAGCATTTGCTGCTTCTTTGAGTGTTCAGACTATGGGAATCAGAGCATCCAGGCCACCAGAAGGATGATGCATATTACAAACTCGACCGAAGAGAACAAGTAGCAATCTTCAGACTCCGCACAGGACATAACAGGCTGAAGTACCACTTGTTCAATAAACTAAAGATAGGAGATACCGATGAATGTAATTGTCGAACTGGAAAAATGACAGCAAAACATTTTCTGCAGGATTGCCCAACATATGCAGAACAGAGAAAGATATTTTGGCCCACACCTGCTTCATTTGAGGACAAGCTCTATGGAGATATCAACAAGCTCAAGTTGACTGCAGCTTACTTTAACTACATACAGGTTGACATTTAAAGGTGCATGAAGAAGTATTCAGACTGCCACACTTCATACCACAGGTATGTCGGTTACAAAAGCGACCCAGAGGCATGAAATGGAATATTGCTTGGATAGCAAATCCATTATGTGGAAAGTCCGAATCGAAAGCTCACTGTGTGGGCTTCATAAAAGGTGGGAAAAGTGTCCTTGTGGCATGAAATGGAATATTGCTTGGATAGCAAATCCATTATGTGGAAAGTCTGAATCAAAAGCTCACTATGTGGATGTCATCAGCAGACTGCATTCTTCTGGTTTCCGGAAGAACAGCCTATGGTGAATGGAAGGCCCAATATACAGAAGTGAGGCTAAGCAGCCATGTGCAGGACGTGACGATTCCTTGGGTGAGCCCAGTACCAGAGCACTGTGTGTTGGCTCTGCAAGTATGGAAGCCTCCTTGGATGGCGGGGAATGCCCATGGTCTGCCCCTGCCTTCCCTTGAGGGCTGACCAGGATGTCTTTGACTGTTCTATATGGGCCAGCTGGGATGGGGTATAACACAACAGTGAGAGTAAAACTTCCTAAGAAACCCCTGGGATGGTTAACCCGGTCAACAAATGCCCGCAGAAGTCGGATGTGTCGGCCTAACGGTGCAAGAACGCAGCTTTGCTGTAAACAGGCACAACGCAATCACATCCGGAAAAAAAAAACTCTGGATGAACGCAGCAGAAGAAGAAGAAGAAAAGTGTTCAGACTTATTTTTTCAATCAAGACCCGAACTGAAAATTTTATGCTAGGTATTGAATAATGAGGACATTTGTGGCAGTGGAGATGTATATTTTTTTTAGAATAATGTTGAGAATATCGTGGACAGAGAAGAAAACAAATGCTGAAGTACTAACAGCTGCAGGTGTTACTAGATCTCTCATCGAAAACTATCAGGAAATGACAAATGATATTCATGTGGTATTTCAACAGAATTCGTTGAAGAGATAATTCTTTGTTTAATTACATTAGCTCACTTTGAACTCAAGTATAGTCTATACGCAAGATAATACTAATGTATGGGCTTTTTGTAAGTGGGTTAACTTTCCCTATTACTAGTGTCCCTCATCATTTGGCGAGCCCACTCCGACTTCTGAGTTACTTGTAATTTACATTCCCAAGACAAGGATGAGATGTCAACACTTTAGTCAAATTGGCCGGTGTAGAGGTTGATCCCGCTACCTAGGCATCAGCTCACTGGAAGTTTATGAACGAGAGCTTTTATTCTTTCAGCCATGCTAACCTCTAGTTAGTATATGTGGGGAAAACAAGGTAGGAGAGAAGGAGGAAGGCGGAGAAACAAATGTATACAACTTAAACAGCTGGGCAACAAATAATAATGAAGGCAACATCAATTTCATTAACATACCAGATGGCAATAATAAATGTGCAATTAAAGTACAGAACGTTATTTTGGGGCAAGTGCAGAAATACAAATATCTAGACACATGAACAACATCAGATGGAAGATACAACACTGAGATAAAGATCAGAATAGGACAAGCAAAAACTGCATTCTATCAAATGAAGAACATTTTGTGCAATAAGTCACTGTCCTTGAAAGTTAGAAAAAGAGTTCTTGCATGTTACATAGAACCAGTTGTAACATACGGCAGCGAGTCCTGGACAATTAGTAAACAGGCAAAAAAAAATCCTTCGAAGCCTTAGAGATGTGGTTGTATAGAAGAATGCTGAACATTAATTGGGCAGCCAAAGTGAGCAATCATTACGTTTTAAGGGAAGCTGAGTCGCAAAGACAACTTATCACAGACAACAGAAAGAGGCAGACATTTTTTTTTTTTTTTGGCCCCGTTATGATAAGACAAAAAACTGGAACATGTTGTGACAACCGAAAACATTTGCGGAAAGATAGATAGAGGAAGACGGTGTGAGAAGATTCTTGACAGTCTTGTGTCATGGCACGGAAGGGAATCAACACACGAGCTGATCCATGGCACCGGAGATTGTAATTTGTGGAGTGTATGATCTCCCACGCCAGTCGGCAAGACACTGGATGATGATGATGACCAGATGGCAGAGAGGATGGATTATCATGATTGTCACACCTTCTGTGGCATGAACAGAGCTGAGTTCATAACAGACATCAGAGCACTTGGTACATTCCCATACATGCTCAATAGTACATTTCCTCATAAGAGGGAACATATAGTTGAAAGAACAAATGACCATCTTTAGACTAGGTACAGAACACTGAAGCTTGCAAGAGCACGTCTTGCTCCAACCTATCACATACCTCCGATTGTACTATGAGACAATACCCTCAAAAGTCATCCTACAAATCTGTCCTTCTTACAAGCAGTGCAGCACTCGATTTTGTTGCGAAGAGCCACATCAACACTAAACTTGGTGGTATGTGGTGAGCTGCGATGAATAAGATAGTTACATGACTATAATGGGTTGTTCAGAGTTTCTTTTTTTCTTCATAGTTTTCTTATTCACCTTAATAATTCAGTTTTCTTGAAATATTTTGTTTCTCTGAATTAAATTAGGTCTACACTTCTGTAACTAATCAACTTATATCTTAGAGCCTACCAGGTGGAGAAGGCGGGGGAACAGATTGAAAACCCGTATGTGGAAAGAATGAGATTGCGGCATGGGTTCTGGAAGAATCTCAAAACAGAGGGAAGACCAGTAGAACTTTAATCAGATAGCGGTGGGACCAATTAGTATGACTCTTCACTGGCTGTTGAACGAGGGGACGGAGCACGTATGGGAATATCCTGAGTGCAGTGATGTCGGTTCTCAACTTAGAGTGTACTCTTGGTGCTGGTTTATTCTGGGTCTGCAGAAAGGTAGTATAACTGGTAAGCTTGCACATACATGCTGCTTGCACATTTCTGAGAAAACAGTACTGCGACCCAAGTTCACATCACGTATGGATAGATAATCCGCTATGAAATATAATATACTAAAGAAAACAATACTTTTTAAATTACGGCTATTGTCCTTTCAGGTGCAAAAGACAGCCTTTGATTAAATATATAAATACTGTTGATTCACATGGGAAAAATGGGGGGGGGGGGGTGGAGATTCTGGTCTTTGCTGTCCTTTTCCTTCTGTCCGAAATAGATCATTCCAGCAGGAGTAACTTATTACCGTGTATTATTTGTTAGTTAGGCCTTAGTTTGATACGGCTGAGCTACAATATGACAGTAGACACTACTACCTGCTTTCCGTTAGCGCCCATTGTCGGGCATCGCTCACGAAATCCGCCAGCCCACATTGTGCGAACGGCTTCGGGAGGAAGAGCGCGATTGTGAGGGTACAAGCCGTATCCTGGTGCGAGGAAATGCAACCTAAAGACTAAACGTCATGGCAGGCAAACTATCCCCTCTCCCCATCCAATCCCTATCGCTTATCCCAGAAAGCTGGGTGTCTGATCCACTACCCCAAAGTCAGAGAGTAACATCCGTTATTTTCTTACTTCTGTGATTTATTGATTGATTGATTGATTTAGGAACCGACATCACAGCATTCGGTGCATTCCCATAATCGCTCCGTCCCCATCCTCGGCAGCCAGCGAAGAGTTCCAACACCAATAGTACCAGTAGCAATCTGATTATATGTCCGTCTCGCCTTTCCTCTGAGCGTTGAGCGTCGGCCAGATCCCCTCGTCACTCCACGCTGTCTCATTCTTGCCAGACCATGGAAATCCATTTGCTCCTCCGAGGTGTGCACTTACTTCTGTGAAAATCCGGTCAACATTGTGAGACTAACCTGATCTGCTTGAGCCAGAGAAAGACTGACATATTTGATCTACTCCACCCAGAAGAACTAACTCTAAAATCTCTTACCTAACCCACCCAGAAGAACTAACTGAAATCTCTGATCTACTTCACCTCGAAGAACTAACTCTGAAATATCTGATCTTCTTCACCCCGAATAACAAACTCGGTGACATATAACGGGAATGAAATTTTACGGCTGCATTCTCATCACAGATCATATCAAACTAAGCATTATGAAGGCCCATATATATCTGGCACCAGGGAGAGTAATTCATTCATTCAGTAGCATGTCCTTTGCAGAACCTCGCTCCCATAACATCCTTCCGGAAAACCTCTCGATCATAAGCAAGATGAAGATGTCCTGCGTCCGATACACCCATCAGGAGATCATCCGCGACATCCTGCACCCATCTTCTCTTTGGCCTTCCTCTTCCTCTCTTCCCAGGCATATACATATACCCCTCCATTATTGTTCTCTCCTAACTTTCGTGACGTTTCAAGTGACCAAAATATTTCAATTTTCTTTGTTTTGTGGGAGTAATATCTGCCGGAAATATCTAGCATCGTCTGCCCGTTCTTCTGTACCAACGCATCGGTCCTCTCAACCATTGAATACGCCCTGGTTATCCTTACTGCGACCCAGGCTCAAATTGTGCGATTGGAGAGAATACAAGATGGAGCTATGCACTTCATTCTCGCGTGCACAGGAGATGTGTGATGAGATTTCTCCTTGGAAACCGTACCACGTAGCACAGATTACGCAAGGTCAGGATGATTAGGTACGAGCATTTCTCAAAATGAAGGTTAAAAAAAGAGAGCATTCATTGCACGAATCGCCCAGCAACAACAAAAAAAGTGGGACAGATTAAAGAGTGGTAAATCGTGGATGGACACCAGTGTCCAAAAACTAGAAATTACAAACTTTGACAAGAGATGCCGAGACTAGAATCCCGCTGAATGAGATGCAGAGTTTAAGAACCTCATTAATGGCAACTGTGACGGTGAGGATGCTAAGGCAGTTCATAAATAAACATGTATTGTTTGGCGTTCACACAAGTTACACTTAATTATTTGCATATCCTTTACATGACTTCGCAGTCAACTCCAGCATTTTTTGGCTGTTTATGATCTCTTGGCAAGTTTACTTTCAGTAGTTTGGCTCTTAGGAGTAGAAGAACGAAATACTAAATAGAGACTAGAGGACACACTGGACAATATGAAAATTGAAAGCTATAGTAATCGACCGGGATTCGAACCCGCCACCTCAAAATGGTCGCCTATAGTGCTATTTCAATGGTTAGATACGAATTATGTCTATATTCCATGGTTGTTGGTGCAAACTAGTGACGATACCTTGTTTCGAAGTGTCTGGTTGGTCATGCGTCGATATATATTTGTTGCTGCAGCGAGGCGCTGCCATCATTTGAGGCATTTGGATATGACAGGTTCGAACTGGATTTCCCCAAGTGATATTTCAGTTATATACTAAGACGAGTATGTGTTTGTTTGTTTTTAAATGTCCAGAGAACAGTGGTGTTTGTTCATCAAGAATGATGATGACCATTCATTTCATCCAGTGATGTTGAACGTTTGGAACCGTGAATTCTCAGATGGCTTGTTTGTCGACCGCATTCATAGAGGATAGGGTACCCACCAACCGCTGCTAGCTTGTTATGTAATAATGGAGCAGACAATGTTTGGGTAGGGTTGCCAGTTACATGGGCACCAAAAGGAGGACACGATAAAACAGAGGACAAAGGAGGACACATTGAATGTTTCATTTGAATCGTTCAAAATTAAACCCACAATCAGTACAATTTTATTACAATAGCTGTCAATAAGTATATCTTATTCTTAGTGAATCGACCAAGAAACAATCATGAAATATAAATTCAATGGAAGCCTTTTTCAAAATGCTAAAAACCATTATTTAAACAGCCGATTGTTACAATCATTACCTTATAATCTTTATTAATTATTCATAAAATATTTTTAAAAACATAAAATATCAGAAAAGCCGGACATTTTAAAGGTTTTTAGCTTTGCCTGCCGGACGGAGAATATTAGGCTAAAAAGGAGGACATGTCCTCTCTTTGCCGGACGTCTGGCAACCCTATATTTTTGGCCCCTTTTTTAGCCCGGTCAGTAGAAGACGACCATATGGCCTGAGCCGCCTATGTGCAGGTCTGCGACTACGACAGCCAGCGTACCCACGCCTGCCGCTTCGCCCATCGCCACAGGGCTTGAAGGCGATAGATGAAGTTGGATGAATAATGACTTCCACGATGAATTGGGTTAAAGCTAGGAAGAGTTGCGCAATTCATCGACCTCACTCTCTCGCCTGAGTCCATCTGAGTCCAGTGGCAAGACAAGTCAAGACGACTGGAGACGAATACAGGTGCAGTGGATGACCAGGGCGCTCTACATGCCTTGCCGTGCTCATTACGTTCCATTTCTGCTCCCACATGGGAACCTAGTAGTTGTGCCTATTCCAGTGTGTGTGTGTTTTTTTTTTTTTCGTTTTTTACAACCTGTTTGTGTTGTCCTGTCCTTGACAAAGATTCTTAGAATCGAAACGTCGGCCGTCCTTTGTATCCTACAGTACTTATTTGTGTATTTTATTAATATTATTTTATTTTATATATTTATTGATTGTTTCTGATTTTGCATAAGTCACACTTCATCTTCACCTGTGTATGATGGAGTTCTATGTAAGGTATTGTGACAAGACCGCCGGGGCTTGGACTGGTTTGCCACGATAGATACTATCCCCTGCCTTTGCTCCAACCACCTCAATAGCACTCTACATCTACCAGGCCCCACACAAGCCGGGACAGCTTAACCTTCCCTCCCTCACCTAGGGTTCCAAACCCCAAGGGGGCTCGGACCAGACACCAGTCATATCACTGCACAAAGTCATAGCTAAGATAACAAAAATTTAATTCTGAACTACGTCAACCACAACACAGAGAAGGATGGCTGAAAGCCAGACTAGAAGAACTATGTACAAGATCAAAGACGCAGATGAGTCTTCATCATGGAGGCGGACGATAGCTCGTGCGGTTGTCCAGTCGTGGTAGCGACTCACCCAGGCTCCTCCAGTGGACTGGAACTCCAAGGTCTGCTGCCTCTCCAAAGTTCCCTCTTCACACAGAGAACCAATCAAGGGTTGATCAAGGGCAGTACCACTGCCTGACTGACACTGCACCGATGCACAAGGATCTTTCCTTGCTGTCGTACTATTTCCCTCGTCACACTCCTGATGAAGTCTGGGCCGACCCTAGAACATTAGCGGTCTCCCACTTGCAGAAAAAATACATGTAGCACCGTCTCCAAATACACAAGAGCCAGGTCACTCTTCTATCTCATCAGTGACCCACACACTGATATGTCACCTACACAATAAGCGGTTGCTCCACACGAACACACCATTGTCACTGGTAAAGTCTATCAGGTGACTAAACACTTCACCTTAGTTCCATGTCCTTGGACAATAGATCTTCACACCGTATCATGTAACTACCCTGATCAATGGGTAGTAATCACAACCTAGCATACACTGTCAACAGTTCATCACGATCGCATGAGGTAGCTCCCTACCTTCACAAACATTGTCAACAGTTCATCACGTTGGCATGAGGTAACTCCCTACCTTCACACACATGTCACTCAGGTGTTTCCACCAATGTTGTAATCAATGTCCTAGTTCACTGGACCACATGTTGGCTTCATAAAGGTAACCAATGTAAAAACACTATTTAAGCATCAACTGATACATGGTGTCCCATAACCCAGCCGGGCCAGAAGCATATAACACAGGTCATGGTGACCGGTAACAATGATCACTTCGCTCAACTTGAAAGGTCACTACCTTGCAATCAACAAGGTTTACACAGAGACTGAATGTCACCAGTGCTTCCCTGGCTTGAATCACCAGACGTTTCAGTGTTGGATCCTCTCAGGATCGGATGACACTCGTCGGACTCTTGACGGAGGTCCTAACCTAGACCTACCGACTTATTCAGCACTCAGCTCCTTCCAACATTGATCTTGCAGACTCAGACAACCACTCCCAGTATGGCCTCAATCAACTTCTGGATAGGCACTGGAATGAGTGGGCCCATAGAGCTCATGGTGCAGCTCTTGAATCTTCTTCTGTATAGTAATAACAGATCCTGAAACACGGAGAGGTTGGTGTGAGTACTCAACTACAACAAAGACTACCAGCATCTCCACCCTGTCACCTGCCTCTCAGACATTCCTCATGTCTACCAACATGAGTATGAAATCATCACATCATAGATCTACTTAGTCACGATAATATATAGGCATAATGATGGTAGAAAAAGCAATAGCACACCTGTTCAGTCAAGTCACACTTCTGGGCTACATATAACCCCTAGCACCAGAGTCGACTGTATGACTCTGTCAAGCATCCTTCGCCTGGTGCCAGTCCAATCCGGTTTCATCTTCCATCATCAATCAACATATACACTTACTTTCCTTTCAGTGTAGGGATTACTGTATCGAGAAGGTGTCCAGCCGGACATCTCCTTCCTGACAGACTCATCAATTCATCAATCCCTTAACCCATGGACTGATGAATTACACACCTTAACTATATGTCCATACTGAATTATACTCCTGATAATTCATTACTATAGCATTAACTAAGGAGAACTCAGGACTTGTTACACTTAAATAACAAAATCATATCACAGCCATAGTGTCAGGTCTGGGATCCCTGCCCCAGATCCTGAGTTGCCCTTGTATTCACTGACTATCTTTCAGGTCAGTCATACCTGTGCCGGTCGAGCACAGCTGTGGTGGCCATCCACCATTACACTTTCCCACAGCTACTGTGGGTCTCGTGTACCTTGTCCCGTGACGACTTAAGTCACGTCATCCAATGTAGCAAACCTCCAGACTCCACTACCAAACTCTGGCTCCACCTTTTTTTTTTTTTTTGGGGGGGGGGGGGGGGGGGGGGTTATGCCCCTCATATACTACTACTTCATGGCAGTACTCCAAGTACTCCATGAACCGAGTCAGGGTTCCAGAAGAGTAGAATATTAGAGACAGAAACGGTTAGGTTCAAACCTCGATCTATCTAGACACCTCGGCCTCGAATTACGGAGTGCCGCATCACCCTCGATCGGGTACGTTCACTCATCGGATATGCACGATTGCATTGGGTCGGACCTATTACCGATCGGGTTGGGGGTACCGGCCTACTTCCCGCTGCCTAAACAAACGCAAGATGGAACACGCACGGTCATCCTTGCGGACGGACATGACAACAATCAGTAACAATAGTATCATGAATACTTCTTATCAATTGTTATCCTACCGATGCAACGCCATTCGGCTTACGAGGAATAACACTGCTATCTGCACACAGCAAATACACCACTGCTGATTTCACCTTGATTCCTCGAAACATCACCATCACTGATAGAACAATTACGTTACCATTCTAATGTCACGAAGCACATTACACATTTCTAATAATAAGCTCTACCTTATCATTTACAGCGTCCAGCATGTTGATGTAATGACGGACAAACTGTCGCCTTGCCTGCGTAATGAAGAAACCAAACCCGTAACTGCTACACACTGTAAAGCACATCGTTCGGCCTATTTTATTTACACACCACTCGCTGTGGAATACGGCTTGTTCCGTCAGGTAACACATTACATTGCTGATCGATAAAGCCTACTTAAAAATGCAAACCGCCAACAGTAACGGATAACGCTACGCGACAACTCAATTTTACGACGGCAATTAATTCATTCCGGGAACTCAGCACGGCATCACGACAACAATTAAATAATAGAATAAGTATTCAACTAACCTGTGATTGAAAAATCACACCCTTGACTGTAGATGTCCGCACTGGCCGCGAATATTGACATCAAAATTACATCAGCCTGTTGGCTGCGATCTGTCTACGCTGAGGTTTGGTGGGCGACTGCTCACGACAAAGTCAGTGCGCCTTCCACTCGCCTACACGGGCCGCGCGACTTTCATGATTCATGAAGAAAACCAGAGTCACGATAAGTTCCACCACCCCGTGCTGCAGGAAGCATTCGTGAACTTAGAGATCTCTACCATGTACGCACTTGAGGGAACATTCTAGATTTTCTATAAATAACTAGAATAGCTCCGCCCCGCACTATTTTTTGATGGGGAATCCCCTATTAATTGATATTAATTCAAGGGAGACCAACGCATCGCACTCCCTTCAAAGGGATATTATGCAGAGATCTGCCGATCTTTATCCGTTTCGTCACAGGTATGTCTCTTCTTTTCGCAGGAACTAAATGTACGTAATTTTTTGCAAGCCATATTGTTATATCTTGCTGCAGCCGCTGCTTTTACTTTTGTTCCATATCATTACATTCCACGACGCTTTGCAGGTAAACGCTGACTTGGCCGTTGAATCATAAATGATTTCTTCCCCGCAGTCTGCCGAATCCTGTCTTCACATTCTGGGTAGGCATACCCTAGTTCACAGATTGGTTTGACGCCGAATCGCTTACCCTCGCCTGATTTTGTCGGCCTGTCACAGCCGTTTCCCAGGTGGGTGGGGGGGGGGGGGCGCTGTCGCATGCTGACAACTACTAGGAGACACAGGCGTGAGCTGGATGTCAGGCTTAGACCAGTGAGGAATGGGTTCAGAGAAGGGCTAAAAAAGTAACACGTAATGGGTATGTGACACAATAGGACTATCACATTATTATTAGGCCTGAATACACGGGGGAATAGATGGCCAGTCGTTTCCATCAATCAGCCACGTGACCTGCATGCCAGACGATCAGACGGGTAGGTTGTTCAACAAAAAATGTGCTTTTGCCTTCTCGGCACTCTCGTTTGCCTTTTGAGGGAAGCTAGCAGTGCTTTCACGACAACAACAACCTCAAGCAGTATGACAATATCATTATTGGCAGTAACAATGTAATTTCGTTAACTTGAGTGGCTGACTACACGGATGCTGGAATACTAAATGATTCATTGAGCATGATCCAGAAAGCCGAGGCAAATTTTTCAAGAAGACTTGTTTCCTTGTATTCCACTTAAACAATTACACGTCGTGGGGAGGAGTAATTGAAGTTCCAGCAACTGTGGCTAACACCTTCCCTTCAATTTCCTCCATAATTTCGTGAGAGTATTACCCAGGACTCATAAGTAACGTGACGACGATGAGAATCAGCAGTGGTTCGAATCGCGTCGGTAACTTACGGGGTATGTGAGCCGGCCGCTCAGAAAACAATGGCAAACTACTGAGCGTAATTGTGCCAAGAAATGAACAATCAGCTGAAAGATGCTGATGTTGACAGCAATGTCCTGTAAAGGATATGCAAACAATTTATTTATTTATTGCCCAGGAAGGTACTGACTTAAATCGCTATAGAACTAGAAGTCCACCATTCCGTTATCTACGTACAATGACGTACGAGTGTTGTGGGCAGTGAAAGAGCGGTTAAGCTGACTGGCATTGCCGCTCTGTCATCATTTATATAGTCTTAAAAGTTGAGAGGATCGACTTCATTACACCGGGTTTTATCCCATATGACTCGGTCTTTCCACAGGGCGGCCTGTCGAAAGCGTCGCTCCGTAGCTTCAGCGAAGACCTCCAGGAGTCTCCGATAAAAATGCACTTGTGAACCGAAAAAATATAGAATAGCCCGGAATCAAACTCACAACCTTCGGAGCACGAAGCAGACTGCTTGACCACAATGCCATGGAGACTCCCTTTCATCAGTATCAGAGAATCAACTAATGAATTCAGCCACCATCATGAACGTCCTTCTTGGAGAAATGATAAACAAATTGCTGGAAATGCAGTAAATCTGTAAAACTACATGCAATGAGTAAATCAATGATAATAATAATAAATGAAATTGGTCAGATTTTCAAAATCACAATCGCTTGAGACATAATGGTCGTTGAGGCTAAAGCCCACATCAAAGCCCCAGCGTCCATTTTGTAACTTGCCTTCCTGGAGAGTTGGGTCCAAACAACTAGTCTTCTTCTTCAGCGTTCCGAGCCATTGAGGTTCTTTGCTGCAGATACAATCCGTCTCCATTCGTCTCTCTGGTGGACCTTCTCTTGCCAGTCGTTGATTCCAAGTGCTTGTAGGTCTGTACATGTATTATCTCTCCACCGCCTTCTTGGTCTACCTCGGGGTCTACGGTCATTTATTTCCTGAGTGTAAGCGAGTTTTGTTTCCCTATTATCTTCCATTCTTTCTATATGCCCCAGCCATTGTAGTCTATTAGCCTTCATGATACCAGTGATTAGCGGGGACTTAAACAGATCATAAATGTCTTTGTTACTTCTTCTTTTCCACTCTCCACTTTTCTCCAAACAACTAGTATGAATACAATTATTGGATCTGCGGTAAAACTGAGGAAATGTAAGCAGCATAAAATAACACCAAGTAATGCAGCTTTACAGAAAACAGTTACGGCAAACATAGGTCGTTGCGGCGATTATCTTTCATCAATAAACAAACACACAAAATACAACATACAAACATCGGAAAGTCACTACAGTGACTACATTAAACCATAATAACCGAATGGGAATGCCTTGATGTAGTCGTGTCTTTCCGGAGTTTATATGTTGTATTTTATGTATTTGTTTGCCGTCGAAAAGTTTTAACTTTTATTTTTCGTTCGCTCGTTTTGAAATCGAGTGTAGTCTACACACGTGCTGCTGCTGCTAATACTACTATTACTACTAGTGAGTGTAGTGAATTGATTTTTCGTGATGGTTAGCTTTCCCAATTACGAGTGTCCCTTGCTTTCAGGTGGTCAAAAGAGACAGTCTAAGCGCTTTAAACTTCTCAGTCACGGCCTTCGACTTTCAACTAAATTAATCCCCAATAATTATCGCGCATGCCTGCAGACACGTGTGGCCAGGAATGAAAGGACGGTTGGTGGGGAAAAAAATAAAATAAAAAAGAGACAAGTCAAATAATTCGGTCGCGTTAGAAGACAACACTCTCATAGAAACCATACTGGAGGGTAAGGTTGAAGGCAAGCTAGCAAGAGGTAGACAACAATACAAGTGGGAAGATAACATCAAGAGATGGGCGAACAGCAATCTGACAGTCTGAGAATATACAATCAAGGCGAGACTGTTGGAGATCCATTGCAGTCTACCTTCGTTGTGGAGACGCCACCTGATTGATATGATTGATTGATTGATTTAGGAACCGACATCACAGCATTCGGGACATTCCCATAAGCGCTCCGTCCCCATCCTCAGCAGCCAGCGAAGAGTTCCAACACTAATAGTTCCAGTAGCAATCTGATTATATGTCCGCCTCGCCTTTCCTCTGAGCGTCGAGCGTCGGCCAGATCTCCTCGTCACACCTCGCTGTCTCATTCTTACCAGACTATGGTGATCCATCTGCTCCTCCGAGGTGTACACGTGCTCCCACAAGGCCGCAACCACGTCTGCCTTGTCATGCATCAATACTCCACCAAGTTTTGCCGAGCCAGCCAATCTGTCCGCCTGTTCATTCCCCAGCACACCGTCATGCCCAGGAGAAAAGATCCAGGTGATGCTTGCTACCCGTGACCTCCGAAGCGAAGCAAGCCACTCTGCACGAAGCTTGCCTGTTTTCACCCTTCTCAGCATGCTTTCTGAGTCAGTTACAATCACAATGTGTGTATGTATCGTGTTTTCTATCCAGCGGAAAGCTGCACTGACCGCCTCCACCTCCATTCTTAAGCTAGATGTAGTGTCATCATACGCCAGGCTCTCCTGCACCAAACGCCGACCATTAGTTTTTGCCAAGAACCCCCAGGCACTTCTCCTACCTCTCAACACTGACCCATCCGTGTAGATAATCACATCACCCGGGCGAGAATTTTCCTGAATTAGTTGCTGAATTACCACTTCCGTGGCCCCTGCTGGCCACTCCCTGCACTCCCGGCTCAATGTTATTACATTTCTGCACAAGTCTGACTGCACGGCTGGCACTCTGACCCACTCCTCTCCTCGCCTGATGTTCTCCAAGGGGCACACCTGTCTGACCGTATCCTCCACCTGAGCCATCCATGATTTCCCTCTTATCAGTCTCTGACCCTTAACTACGTCCAGCGCCTCATGCAACGGGTGATCTGTGTCTGCAGCTACTCTGAGGTATGCCTTCGCTTGCATCACCTTGTGCCTACCAGCAACAGTGGGCAGACCAAGGATGTAACGCATACACACTACTGGAGTGTCTCTGGTGCATCCCAGAATGACCCGCATAGCTTCATTCTGTATGCGCTCTAATTTCACCAGCTGACTCTTTGCGACAATGAGCAATCCTAGTCCATAATCAATCACTGAGAGGATCAAGTGTTGGTATAGTGTGAAGAGCATTCTCTGCTCTGTGTCCATTGCAGCCATAGTTTTAAGTGCATTGAGTCCCTTTTGAGATCTTGTCACAACCGTCTCCACATGGTCCTTGAAGGACAGACTCCTGTCATCAACCCGGAAAAGGCGGGGGTGTTGTGGTGCTCTCTGGACAACAGGATTGTGAGAGATGATGCCCCAAGCCTCACGATAGATGGTATAAGCGTCAACAGAGAGAACAAACTGAAGTATCTGGGAATCACCTGATTGATATATGGCCAGGAAAGAGCAGCATAGTTTTTGTTAAGGCTCGACAATCCACTCAGACATACACAATTAGCCGCTGTATGATGATAAATTTAAATGGCCACGGAAGAAATCTGAACACCTACTGACGTGTCCGGAGTGCAGCGGCGATAATCTGAACTAACGTTTGGTAGATTATCTCCCCTCCACACCCGGTCAATACTCCACAACACTTCCCAAGATGGCTGCTTTCGTCTGGTTGTAGATATTTTTCGTTCATCAAAGGTACGCCCGTGACTCATCGCCTACACATTTACAACAAATAACTGAAATACTGTCTTAACCAGCAGTTCTTTTCGTTAATCTATATTGTATATATAATTATTATTTTCTGTTTTTGTTTGACTATTTCCAATTTTTACTGCGACTTTTCACTTTTCGGACTTGTTCACCCCAGGAAAATAAATAAATTATTAATAAAATATGAATGATGATATGTGCCACGAATCGCCAGCTTGAGACATGTTTGAAAAATAATCATACACATGACACCTAGTTAGTATAATTAGTACAATTTATAGAGCATCATTATAATGCATTTTGTTTGTGCGGTAACTATGAATTCCGCCTGGAAATGTTGACATGATTTTAATTTCTGAGTTTGTTGATCCTCCCTGTGGTGTCTTGGTCTGTCGTCAGCTGCTGTTGCCGTCGCCAAGGGAGAAGGTCACTCAGGGATAAAAATATGTCTTGGCCAGTGACCGTTATTATGTTGATCACAGCGGGAACATTAGATTTCATTCTGCAGTTAACTCTTACAGTTCCTGTTGGCTGTTGGTTTAACTTTAACTTATTAAATCTGAAGCAGTGGTTAGTGTTTACATACAATATATATATAATGAAATAATGAATGTCATTATTTTAATTTAATCTGTTGGTCTAGTCCCTACACTGCACAGTGTACAGCCCTCAGGGTCAGAGGCATTAAAGGGACACATTAAGATATCCTTGGTTAATGTTATGGCGAATGGAATAGAAAATTTCAGAAAAAGATGAGAAAAGCATAATGTAAGAAGTAACCAAGTATTAATAATTCTGTCTGGTAGCTTAAATAAAATGTGTGCAGTGGTCAACACTCACAATGGTCTGATACCAAAAAAAGCTGCACCAAGTAAATAAATAGTTTGTGTAAAAATGCCTACCCATCATATGCTGAGGTTCGAACATAGTAGCTTCTGAGCCTGAGGTAGGCACTGTAACGTATCAGCCACACTCTTCCTTTACCATAAACTAAGAATAGAACCTCTCTAGCTGTGTGGTGATGGCTTGGATGTAGGATTTCACAATTTAACTGATAAAGTGTCGAAGGATAATATATCGCCAAACATGACCTCCTGTTTGGACAGAAGGATTAAATATCACCATCCCAGAATCATTGTGTTATTTGTTTTGTTCCGTGCAATTTATTTCAATGCTCAGTGAATGGAAATGTGCATTATAATACTTGTTCATTTGATTGTGTACCAAGTTTGATTGAAACCTACTTGTTTTTGGACACTGAATCAGTTAAGCACAAGTCATGTAATCAGCAGAGAGACATCTTGATTACTGAAGAACCCTGGATGGTAAAGTTTATTTTCATATAGTACTCTGTGCAGTGCAGTGTCTGACAGCACAGAAGCTCCTTATCCACAAATTGCCAAGTAGGTTCAAGGGGCAGAACCCATGAGGTCTTCTTCAGCCTTGATTGAGCAACCAGTTTCTAGTACCTTGATGTCTTGACAGATGATGATAGTTTGTTACATTGTGCTTCCAAAGAGGCATAATAATTACAACCCATGTCGGAGACTAGGGATGGAGTTGTACCTCCCCACAGCACAAAGCCAGGGAAATTTAGCAAACATAGAGTATATGGAATTATGAAAGAATAGAAAGTTGAGTTGAGTCAAGAACCGACATCTTTGCATTCGGGGCATTCCCATAAATGCTCAGACCTCATCTTCAACAGCCAGCAAAGAGCTCCAATACTAATGGTGCCTATTACAATCTGATTATATGCTCGTCTTGCTTTACCTCTGAGTGACGACTGTCGACCAGATCCTCCGATCATCCCTTGCTGCTGCATTTTGTCTAGACCATGATAGTCTATCTGTTCTGCATTAATCACATTCTCCCAGATCTGCCTTATCATGCATCAAATCGCCCCTTAATGACGCAGCACCAGCCAATCTGTCTGCCTGTTCATTTCCAATCACACCAGAGTGTCCTGGAGAAAAGATACAGGGAATGCTCAAAATCCGCAACCTCTGAATCTACGCATGCCATTCTACATGAAGCATGCCAGTCTTCACCTTTGTCAGCATGCTTTGTGAATAAGTTACAATCACAACAGGCATATAGAGTTTGGTCTCCAACCAACGTAAAACTGCAGTAACTCCCTCCACCTCCATTCTCAGACTTTAGATTGTGGTGTCATATGCCAGGCTCTCCTTTACTAAACATTGGCCATTTTCCCAAAATAGAGAACAATGCTGTTTAGTGCCATTACATCCTAGAGCAGAAGACCATGGATCGTGACGGTGACGAAATGAGAACATTGTATATAAAAAACAACCTCCATGACATGAAGATTGACACTATATATATTCCAGTTGTAATTCACAAACATTGAACTCAAAATAAAGTGTTAAATAATATGAATAATGAGTACAATGAGTGTCAGAAATTGTTGTAACATTACATTTCATCAAGGTTTAGTTGCTTTGTTTATTTAAAGATATAATTACTATTGACTGTTTATTTCTATGAGTTGTGTTGCTTATAAAATCCTTAAAATATTTCCCATTTATTTTTCAGGGAAAAGAAGTGATGGTTTCGATCGAAAGAAAACTTCTTATTACCACCAAATATTTCGGAAATTTTTCTCAAAATTAATTTCCACATTAAATTACCACAACCAGGGCTCCAGTTTAATTATTCTTAGCTGAGTAATCTTCAATATTTCAATATGGCTGATGATCCTGGTCACAAAGCTATGTTGTATTTTCTGGAGATTCTGATGTACAGCAATGCTCCAATGACTATCAGTCAGCTTGCTGGTCGCTTTGGAAGCCGCAACTTTACAGCAGAAATGAGACAAAGCTGTGGTGGCAATGAAGCTGGTCTCAGGAAGTTCCTTTTGAAGTACCCATCCTTGTTTTCCGTTAATGGTAACCTAGTCAGCCTGAATGATGGTTCTGCTCTTGGCGGAAGTGTTAATGAAAACAACTCTACTTCTTCGTCAAGCCACTCATATCTTCCTGATGTCTCAGTGGAAACAGAAGCAGTTCAGTTCTTCAGAGCCAAGATGCTAAAGAAGGGAGACAAATGGATGCCAGTGAGAAGTTTGGCAGGACATTTGTCACAAGCTTCATCTGAAATTAGAGAGTGTGTAGGACCTCAGAATGAGTTCCTAAATTTTTTATATAGGCACCCACTTATTTTTGATGTGGTAGAGGACAATGTTTCTCTGAAAGAAAACATTCGCTGCAATGCTGCTGACAGTGATTCCTCTTCTGAACCACCATCTTTACCCCCAGCTACTCCAAAAATGAAACGGCATGTCAAATCCCTAGATCTGTCTGAAGCACCTAAACCATCTGGTGGTCGCACAGTAACAGTAGCACCAGCCCCACTTTCTCTACAGACATCAAAAGCCGGGCCCATCACAATGACAGCCAATGAATACAAAGCTGTGATGTTCATCAAGAGCATCATCTTGAAAAAAGGAGACATGAAAGTGAACAGCCTCTCCGGACATTTTAGCCAAGCTCCAGATAGTCTTCGCAATACCATTGGATGGAGCAAGCCCGAGTTGCACCAGTTTATCTCTGCACATGATAATATTTTTACTATTGGCGAGGATGAAGTTGTTTCCGTGATTAAAAATACCCGGCTGAATGTCATTATTACAGGAAGTCGCCCAAATATCCAGACTAAGCCGTCGGTTAGTGGAGGCAAGGGGCAGATATTCCATGTTGCAAAACTGTGGGGCATAATTGACCTAGGTATGCATGAGCATGTCTTTATTGACCGAACAATTTTTGGTAAAAACATTGATGATCTCAACAAGCTGCTGAAAGTTGGAGAGTGGGTGTACTTTGATGCCATCCCTGCTCCTAAAGGTAGTCGGGCTCGTTGGAGAGCCAATAAAGTGTGGAAGGAACATGAATCCATTGAAGATTTGATTGAGAAAGTTGCTGCCAAACTTGATCTTCCATTAGATGGAATACCACGAGAACCCCAGATTCCTCTTGGCAACATGAATGATGAAATAAGAAAGATCTACCCTGACTTAGATGATAGCACATTCTCCAATGCTACACGTATAAATATTGGAGGGATCAAATACTCATTCCAGGATGCTGCCCCAAGTGGTGCGGGTGTGGTACCTGTGTGGAACTTCCACCACGTAGAGCTGGAGGGCATGAAAGATGTTGATGAGTTAAACTTCAGTGATGATGAAGGAGACCTCTCTCCTCAAGTATCCATGGTTGCCGAGCGACAGTTCATGAATAGATCTGTGTTGTTGGACAGTCAGTCAACAGCAGTTAAAAATGGCAGCACGTCTCAAAACATTAATGGCGATGACTCTACAGACAGTGTGAAAAATAACATTGATTCTGGGAGTCCAAAGAAATGTGCCACTATTGGTTGTCAAACAATAGTCACAGGGGATGTCCTGGCCACGCAGTTGTTCCATGAAGATTTGTAGTTGGGAAATTTGTGTCGATTTTTAAGTTTGGCAACACATTTTGTTACTAGGGATACAATTTTGTTACTAGGGATGAGGTGTTTTAGTACTTTAGTCAAGGTCCCCACAAACACAAAACAAAGTGTTTGAATATTTTTGCTTCTTGTGTTTAAAAAAAATAGAGCTACATCGGCACTCTTTAATATCACATTGAGCTGTTTTAATCCTTAAAGTGTAACTTTTTCATTCACATAAATTAAAATTAGTCACACTCTTTTGTCACATTAACCAATTTTGTATGTCAATTTTTGTTTTCACTTCAGCAAATTACATTTGTATAGCTTGAACTATTCAAGAAGAATACGATATAACAAGAATTATAATTCTTGTGTCGGAAATGGAAAGTATATTATTTTCATGATTGTATGAAGAGCATTATACAGCAGTAGGCGATTTGTAGGCAAACTGCCTTGCACTGGTTTTCATACAATAGTATGAGTGCCAGTTCAGAAAGAAACTGCAAACTACTGGATATAATAAACTTGCCAAGAAATCACAAACAGCTTAAAATTGTTGGGGTTTACATATATAATACTGAGATAAACCAAGTGAAGAGTATATAGGCATAGCCTATGTTACAGTTTTTCGACTTAGGCGCTTCAGACATAAGGATATTTCGATTAACCATAACTCACTTATGTTGTGATTCCTGCTTTGGAGTGACTGCCCTTATGCTACCATTTTTATTGTAAATATAAAATAATTTATTTTAATGGCAGACTTATTCTTTGGCTATCAATGTTTACTATGCACCTAATCTGGTCTGGGTCATGAACAGAATGGTGCAACTGAGGTCTCTATTGGGCCGCCACGGTATGTCTTGTAGGGTTGTTCCTGTGGGCCCGATTTCCTTTCTGTCTTGTAACTTCTGTGCGTTCTTGTAGGTTGTGCTCTTGGGTTTTATTGGATGCTCCACAGTTGCAAGTGGAAGTCTCTGAGACCCATTTGTGCATGAACCTTCCAGTTACACTCATTGCCTGAGTGATCCAGTTACAAGCGACAGTCTTTGAGACCCATTTGTTACTGAGTTTAAGTCATTGCCAGGGTGTTGCAGTTACGTGTGGTAGTCTCAGAGACCCATTTGTACGTGAGTGCTCCAGTTACATGTGGCAGCATCTGAGACCCTTTTGTGCTTGAGTGCTCCAGTTACAAGTGGCAGTTTCTGAAACCCATTTGTGCATGAGTGCTCCAGTTACATGTGGTAGTCTCTGAGACCCATTTGTGCGTGAGTGCTCCAGTTACATGTGGCAGTCTGTGAGACCCAATTGTACTTGAGTACTCCAGTTACATGTGGTAGTCTGTGAGACCCAATTGTGCGTGAGTGCTCCAGTTACATGTGGCAGTCTGTGAGACCCAATTGTACTTGAGTGCTCCAGTTACATGTGGCAGTCTCTGAGACCCATTTGTGCGTGAGTGCTCCAGTTACATGTGGCAGTCTGTGAGACCCAATTGTACTTGAGTTCTCCAGTTACATGTGGCAGTCTCTGAGACCCATTTGTGCGTGAGTGCTCCAGTTACATGTGGCAGTCTCTGAGACCCATTTGGTGAAGGCATGCTCTGGATTCAGTGCCCTGTTCCAAGCCTGAAGATTCTAGTTTGCTAGTTTCTGCCTAGCTTGTTGATGCTGTCATGCTCTGGTCTGTGCTAGTTTCTGCCTAGCTTGTTGATGCTGTCATGCTCTGGTCTGTACTCTTTATTTAATTATTATCTTGATGCAATGGTTCATCTACAACAGTTGTAC
The DNA here is from genome assembly GCA_963921405.1 of Cepaea hortensis. Lineage (NCBI taxonomy): Eukaryota > Metazoa > Mollusca > Gastropoda > Stylommatophora > Helicidae > Cepaea > Cepaea hortensis. Next base: position 119,187,174 of record OY992882.1, on the reverse strand, counting down.
TATATGCACAGATATACAATGATTTCATGTAGTAGATACAAGTAATTACAGAAAAAACATACTAAAATTCTACAAAATCTTAACATGAACAGTATCATGTTTCAGAAGCTAACATTTACTACTTACTGGCACCTGGCCATTTTGACAGATGACAGTTTGTTACATTGTGCTTCAAAAATGGCATAATAACTACAACCCATGGCGGGGACCAGGGATGGAGTTAAACATTTCTATAACACAAAGCCTTGGCTGAATCATAGAGACCGTGTGTTGCCCATGCAGTATGATCACTCTCTTGGCCTGCCTAGTTGACTGCAGAGAAAAGGTAACCCCAATACTTCTGGAACAAGACAAGCTGCAGAAGCTTCTGGATCAGCAAAGCAGTGCTCAAACTGTCCGCCTATCGGCGTTTCGATTCTAGATCAGTACCTTACCAAGGCTTTGGACCTGGTTTGCCCTGTCATAACATTTAGTATTTAGGTTGCATTTTGTAAGGCTTGTACTCTCCCAATTGCACTCCACCGTCCGAAGCTGCCCAACATTCGGCGCTAACAGAGAGCAGGTAGTACCATCTACTGTCATACGGTAGCTCAGTCATATCTGACTAAGACCTGACATGCTAAAACAACTATGGCCATATTATGCATCATAATGGCTTTGAAAGAACAATGATGGAGGCAAGGTTCCTGAAAGAAAACAAGCACAAAGATGGATACAGGATATTATAGGCACCTTGGGCGTGAGAGAACATGAGATGGGAGAAATGGCGGGAAACCAAGAGACTTCACTGAGCTGTGGCGAGAGTGAAGTTCTGCAAAGGATATGCTGCACAATGACAAAACAAGCAGTTCTGTAACATGCAGACAATTTCAACATCAATCTGAAACATAACAGGCGTAGTAACTACATCTATAACAATCTTCATTTTTTTTCCATTAAGTTAAAAATCTTACACAATAAACATTTGCTTGTTACACTTGTGGAAGTGGGCCACTGGGGAAGCTACATTATTTTTTATTACTCCGTGTTCAAGCATAAAGAGTAAAAGAAACGTATGTTCATTTTTAGCGTTAGATGAAAATGTAGTCATTGGAGTGGCATAATCCACATTGTGCAATGGTTGATATTCATGGAGAAGAGCCCAGATGTTGCTTGAATTGAAAGAATTTAAAACAGTAGTTAACCAGGGATTGTGTGTGGACTACTTGTGATACTCTTTATGTTGCAATGAACAAATAATTTACTACCTCTTGTTTGTAAAGCTGTAACATTTATGATCGATAGTAACTCAAACAGCAGTTGATGGGCACATGGAGGCAAGCCAACTGTAAGAGTTCTTTAAAGCAAACTGGTCCCGGTATATATCAAATATAAACAGGGACCAGAGCATAAATGATCGGACTAAGACATATTCTTCATTTAACAAACACCTGCATAGGGTAAACACAGACCATGTGCCTTACTGCAAGCACTGCAACAGACAGGGAGAGGAAACAGTTCCACCTTATAAAGAGCTATCCTCTAATCCCCCATCACCTCTAATCCCACCATCACCAACACACTATGGAGACAGATCAACTAAACAATGCTGAGGAACTCTAAATGTTCACATTGTGCATTTGGGTCCTCCCAAGTTTTTCATCCGTGTCTGAAGGCTAGAGACTTAGTCCATTGCCTCGGGATCAGGAAGGTATATGCCATCCTTTTCTTATTTTTTGTTTAAAAAAAACAACCAAGCACTTCACATCAAACTAGGTCTGTATGGGTCAGAGACGGACATCATAACTTCTAAGCCACGCCCTCCATTGCATATATAGTGCTGGGTTCATATTTTTAGATCAGTTGGCAATTAAACCAATTCTGAGACTCTTGTTTATGATACTTGGTCAACTCCAAAGCCTCTTGGGGGAGATTTGAACCCAGGACTACAGGGCTGGATGTACAGTGTACTAGCCACAGCACTACTTCTTCTCATCAAACTATACTCTTGACAAAATACATTGTTTTGTGAAGCAGTGAGTTCTTACATTAATACTGATTGATATTCATTGAGCTGAAAATAAGACATGACACTCTACAGTCTGTTTCTGTCCTGCTGTCATCTTTCCTTTCTCACTGTCATCCTTCCTGTTGTAATCTTTCCTTTCTCACTATCAACTTTCCAGCTGTCATTTTTTTTTCTCACCTGCATTCTTACTGTCATCGTGCTCGCTGTCACAGTTCTTTCACACTGTTATCCTTCCTGCTATTGTCCTTCTTTCTCACTGCTATCATCTTTGTTTCTCACCGACATCTTTCCAGCTGTCACATTTCTTGTCATCATGCTTATTGTAATGATCTCATCTTTCTCTCCGTAATATTTTTGACTGTCATGTTTCCTGCTGTTTCCCGTTTTATTCTTTTCTTTCCTAATGCCATCTTTCCCACTGTCATATCTGCCTATTTGTTATCTTTCCCACTCAGCTAATGACAGAAACTACCTGGTAATTTATTCATCTAATTTTAATAACACTTACCAGCTCTGCTTGAGAAAAGACATGTTGAATAACATGTATATCTGAGATTCATTTTTCACATTTTAGTTGCACTGTTTTGTTTTTCTTTCTTGAAAAACAGACACCAACAAATGACATATTTTATTAGATCTTGTTACCAGTATTCTCCTGTGTACATATTTGCCTGTATTAGCCTTTCATTGGTAAGAGCTCATTTAGTTTTTATGAAGACTGTGCAATAAACTTGTGTATTGTTTGGATGTTTTATCTATACATGCAAATTTAACGGCAAACTACTGAATGTAGAATTGCCTAGAAAATCACAAACAGCAGTAGGAGCTGGGTGAGATTGTAATGTCCTGAAAAGTACAAAAAAATTTCTTGTTAAACTTCATCTTTCTCATATTGGCACAACACAAGTGAGAAGCTAGTTACGTCTTTAATTTTTCGTAAATTGTTGTTTGTTTTTCATTGTCCTGCTTCATGTTTTACATTTCAAGCTCTGTAACGTTTGTTGAATCTGTTCTTTAACATTCTGAACAATCTCATTAAAATGGGATTAAGTACGGCCTGGCTGTGACACTAGACAGATAAAGAGTAATTCACAAAGTATAATATGTCAGTTTTACAATATCATGATCACACAATACCATAGACAAAATCTTTATTACTGGAAAATGGTAATATTATAGTTGGAAAGTTAGTAACTAGTTGTTTTATTATACCGTTTGTTTTCTTTTGCCTTTATTTTTAAACTGTAAGAAAGTGTAAAATATAGTGCCTTAGTGTGTGCTCTATATGCATCAACTGGAGAAGTTTATTTTCTTATATACTTTGTGAGTTGTATTCTGTGATGTTTAAATGTGATTTATTTATAACACATTTTAAAATAGTTTTAGAATCATAATTTTCTTACTCAAACAAATGTACTTTACAATGTGGTTACAGATTTTAATAAAGAATTAGCATCACAGCAGTAAGGGCAAAACCATATATGCTCTGTCTCACGGAGGAGTTGTCACAGGGGTAGATAACTACCATTTGGGTAACTCGGTGGTTGTAAACACTTGAGATATGTACTCTCATACGTCTTATCGGGGCTGCATAGTCTCAAGGTATGGTGTCCGCCTCGAGTGCTGGAGGTCCCAGGTTCAAGCCCCGGTGAGGACCGGGATTTTTTTCACATGGACTTCTAGTAATAAAATTTCCCCTGGTCTCTGGGTAGTGAGATCGGACGCCTGTGTGTATTGTTGCACATGTAAAAAAATCCCTTCGCAATTGGAAATCGAAAAAGAGTAGCCTAATGGCGCTGCCCGGGCAAAATTTCGAGTTAAAAATCTACCCAAAGTATTTCAGGATCCTCGTCGGTGCTACGGGGTTCGTGCACTGAGCTGAGTTTCTCCAGACTCAGGTTTGAGTTAGGAGGAGAACGGAGCACTTATGGGTTACACCCCTGTGCCGTGATGTTGATCCATCGGCTAAACTAAACTCTCATACGTCCCTACCTGCTAGCACTACACTGAAACCTATATTTATGCCTCCTTTATCAATATCCTCAAGAGATGTTTACTTTCTCTTCCCTGAAATAGTTGGCTCCGTGGCGAAGGGGTTATGGACACATGTCGTAATCCCACATACCTCATTCGAAACACAGTTGTGGGGGATTTGGGAACAGACTGCCTTACATTGGTTTTTTTTAATGAAATAGTATGGGTGCCGGTCGTTCAGAGAGCAATGGCAAACTACTGAACATAAAAATTGCCCAGGAATCAGAATTAGCCAAAGAATGCTGGGGTTGACTGCTACTTCCTGTAAAAGATATGCAACTAACTTATCTTAAAATAGTAATAATCTAGTGTTGAAATAAAATTGTCATGAATGTTCCAGACAGGAAGGAGCGTTATCAGAATAAAGTGGGTTAAAGTAACAACTTCCAGGAATTTGGAATACCAAGGAAGTTAATCAACATGACCAGACTATGCATGGAAGATACTTATAATATAGTAACATATAAAGGCAGGAAATCAGACCCCTTCCAAATAACATCTGGCTTGAAACAGGGTGATGCACTATCGCCGCTACTCTTCAATCTGGCTCTAGAGAAAGTTGTAAGGAAGGTAAAGGAGGAATGTGATATTGGAGGAACATCCAAGCTGCTTGGTTATGCAGATGATATAGATATTATAGGGCAAAGTGAACAAAAGACATTGGAAATATTGACTCACTTAAAGGAAAAAGCCCAACAGATGGGGCTGGTTATCAACCAAGATAAGACAGAATATATGGTAATTTCAAGAGACGGAATGGCTAAAAACTCTGGCCACATACAAATAGATAATATGACCATTAAAAGAACGGAAACATACAAATACCTGGGTACAATCTTCAACTGCTCCAACATCATAAGGGAAGAAATAAAAACTAGAATCAACTCTGGAAATAAGATATACTATGCACTACAACATCTACTAAAATCAAAGGCGCTATCTCGTAACACCAAAATCACAATATACAAAACACTGATCAGACCAGTTGTGCTGTATGGCTCTGAAACCTGGAGTACAACGAAAGGAGACGAAGCCTTGTTACAAACCTTTGAGAACAAAATTTTAAGACGCATCTTTGGACCCATTATGGATACACAAAGTGGAGAGTGGAAAAGAAGAAGTAACAAAGACATTTATGATCTGTTTAAGTCCCTGCTAATCACTGGTATCATGAAGGCTAATAGACTACAATGGCTGGGGCATATAGAAAGAATGGAAGATAATAGGGAAATAAAACTCGCTTACACTCAGGAAATAAATGACCGTAGACCCCGAGGTAGACCAAGAAGGCGGTGGAGAGATAACACATGTACAGACCTACAAGCACTTGGAATCAACGACTGGCAAGAGAAGGTCCACCAGAGAGACGAATGGAGACGGATTGTATTTGCAGCAAAGAACCTCAATGGTTCGGAACGCTGAAGAAGAAGAAGAAAGTAACAACTGTCTTTAACAGGGGATTTAAAAGTATTATTATCCGGATAGATTAATGATTTCTGTATATGAACTGTATCCAAGTAGTGAATTGAAAGGAACAAGCTCATGAAAAGAACTGGCTACTCACATCAGGAGTCGAAAAGTCACTCTCTTTGGGCATGTCATGAAAAGGGTCAAAGTCAGTCTTTCAGTCTTCCATTAAGTTTAACTTTTAGTCTTCCATTAAGTTTAACTTTCAGTCTTCCATTAAATCTTAACTTTCAGTCTTCCATTAAATCTAACTTTTAGTCTTCCATTAAGTTTAACTTTTAGTCTTCCATTAAGTTTATCTTTTAGTCTTCCATTAAATCTAACTTTTAGTCTTCCATTAAGTTTAACTTTATTTTAGTCTTCTATTAAGTGTAGCTTTTAGTCTTCCATTAAATCTAACTTTTAGTCTTCAATGAAGTCTAGATTTTAGTCTTCCTTTAACACCAGCTTGCCACGGTCTAACCATTTTATGAGTCTCAGAGTTTCCTGTGCCAGTCCATATTATAGTTGTTCCAGTAATTCTGCATATGAAATGTACATTTAAAACCACATACATTATGAGTTAAAACCAGTATACTGAGTGCTCTTCTTTGCAATGCATGATTGACTATATACTTTATAGAAGTTAACCACTTGTGTTTCCTCAAGTTTTAATGGGATCATTATTGTACTGTTTAACAATCAGATTTATAAGTGACATTGTATTCTTGCATTGTTCTTTGGTTTGACTTGTTATAAAACTTGAGACTTTGTTGATTGTGGTCAGAATGAATTTTATGTTTATGTACACATAATAAAATCAATATCTGCTGCAAAAAGTATTATTACTCTGCTTATTTAGTTTGTTGTATGTGGTAACTGGAAATAGAAGGGAACTTTATTAACTAAGTGGGTAATTTTAAATATCCAGGGGCATTTATGCCAGTCTCCCTGGTCTAAGGATTACACGACTTTCTCCATAATCCCGTATAATCTCATGATCAATGTGACGTGCGCAAGAATTGGTAGCGGTTCTCTCCGCATCGGTAACTTACGGGGTATGTAGGCCGGTCACTGAGAAAGCAATGGCAAAATACTGGGCGTAATCTTGCCAAGAAATCAACAATCAGCTGAAAGATGCTGATGTTGACAGCGATGTACTGTAAAGGATATGCGAACAAAAAAAGGGAGGGGGGGAGGCATTTATAACATCAGATGGAAGATGCACAACAGAGATTAAGAACAGAATAGGGCAAGCAAAAGCTGCATTTCAGAAAATGAAGAGTATCTTTTGCAATAAGTCACTATCATTAAATGTAAAAATGAGAGTGCTGAAATGCTGTGTAGAACCAGTTATGCTGTATGGCAGTGAATCTTGCAATGTAAATGAACAAATTTGGAAGCAACAGAGGGTTCCAAATGTTGCTGTATGTAGCTGAGGCGCGGTGTTGGGGTGAGCGCCCAGCATTGCTCAAATACCTCAATGGCTCGTGAATACATAACCTATGCAGCAAAAGTCCAACTCCTGGCCTTCACGTGGCGGACCTGTTTAAACTAACAGGAGAAGGGGCGACGGCGAGTCTCTGGCGCCGGAAAATAACCAGTATGCTCTAGATGTGTATGCACGTACATGCATGCGCAGACAGGTGTGTGCGCGCGTACACATCTACACTCGAGTGAGACCACAGTCTGCTCTAGCAAAGAAAGGTGCTGAAGACGGAGGCAACCAGCCAAGAGGCGCACCACAGAAATCAGGATGCCACGCAATCACGCAAAATGGAATATGTCGACTACTGCTAATCGTTATGGTGCTCGCCCTGCTTTGGACCCCCAGGCAGGTGCAGTGCCGGGCCCTATGTCTCGAAAGAGTCCAACCCCAACTACTGGACGTCCTTCTCAGATGTCCTGTGGAGCCAGGGGACATGAAAATAGGACGACTGGCCATACTAAACGAAGACTTAAAATAATGCACTGGAATGCGGAGGGAGTCAGCAACAAAAAAAATAGAATTAGAAAAAATCTTGGTTCAAGAAAAAGTAAGCATATGTTGCTTGCAAGAAACTCACTGTCACAGCCTCACAGTAGTCATATTATCTGGTAAACTAACATTAGTTAATATAGATTAGCCAAGGGCTACAACTCCCGCCCAAAGGGAAAGAAGTAAGACCCTCGAAGGCCAGAGTATTCCAGAACCTTCTCGAAGGACTGGTCAGTGAGTCCACTGTCCCGTGGACACTGATGTGGCCCGCCTATTGCGGGGTCCACGAGGAACTCGAACAGAGTTACCACCCGTGTCGGATTGCGACACGTGTGGATCGGCAGAGAGAGACGGGACATCGAAGAGGCAACAGGGCCTGCCTTAGAGGGACTCAATAGTTTAGACTTTATAGTTTAGACCCATGTGGGGTTTATAGACTTATGCTAGATAGTATGCTTAGAATGTTTGATGATATTAAACTGTGTGATGATGTTAAACCTCTGTGATATGCGATTCAGTGCGGCCTTGTTAACCCACTGCGCCAACGCACTGTATATTGAAATACAATAAATGTTAGATATTATAGCTAACTGAGTTATTGTTGCCTGTATGAGCCCGAGCTCAGATACCTAGACATACAACACGCTGACACTCACCTCAATGAAAATATAGCCTTCAAAATCAGAGACTACCAGTGTTACCGATCTGACCGAAAGAACAGGCGAAAAGGTGGGATACTGACCCTTGTAAGAAATAACATCATGGCTTCCCAAATCAAAGTCTACATGGAAGGGGCTGAGTATCAGACACTTAAACTTAAGACAGGTAATACAGATCTACATCTGATCAATTACTACTGTCCAAGTGACCGCCCACAGGCACTGGACACTCTACCACTAAAAGAAAAAATGATTGTGTGTGGCGATTTCAACAGCCACTCGCAGAGCTGGGGCTATGATCACATGGACCAGAGAGGAGAGAGACTGGAAGACTGGCAGGATGAGAATAGATTCATGTTGATTAACAAGCCGTCCGACCCACATACTTTCTACTCGAGATCATGGCACTCTACAACTACACCTGACCTGGCTTTTCATTCACCAGACCTGGAGTGGAACATTACACGAACTGTTGGGAAACAACTTGGTGGCAGTGACCATCGGCCAGTCTTTCTAACCGTAGAAAATGAGCTTGTAAGTGAAAGCAGCACCCTCTCGAGGTGGAACTACAAGAAAGCAGACTGGGCAATGTACAAGCATCGCACCAGCATACTGGTTAGAAACCTGAACACTGAGAAAGACATAAATAAAGCAGTTGAAGAGTTTGGGAAATGCATACTACAGGCAGCGCGAGAAACAGTACCAAGAGGAGCCCGTAAACAATATAAACCCTACTGGAGTAGTGAACTGGAACAGTTGCATAATGATGTTGAAGTGTGTAGAAAGCAAGCAGAGGCCACACCCAGCCAAGAGCACAACAATAAATTCCAGCATGCAAAAGCCAAATTTCAAAGGGCCAAGCTGCAGGCTAGACGGAAAAGCTGGCAGGAGAAAACGGAGTCTCTGAACTTTGAAAGAGACACAAGGAAATTGTGGAAGCTAATAAAACAGCTTAATGACGAGGGCACAGGGAGAAACTCAAAAATTGCACTACATAAAGATGGAAAAATCTTAACAAGAAAGCAAGCAGCTGACCATTTTGCGGACTCGTTCGCACAAGATAGCAATATCAAAATTAGTCCAGAGAAACAACAAGAGATTCGAGAGAAACGACAACATACCGGACAGAAGGAAATAGTACATGAGGTTCTGGGGGCACCCATCACAATCAGCGAACTGGAGCTAGCCATATCAAGACTGAAAATGAGAAAGTCACCAGGAGCTGATGGTATCTCCAATGAAATGATCAGGAACCTAGGAACAGAGGCCAAAACAAAGCTGTTGCAGATCTTCAATAACAGCTGGACCTTAGGCAGTGTTCCACAAGCCTGGAGAGAAGCAATCATGATACCCCTCCTAAAATCAGGGAAAGATGGTTCCATTGCCTCTAGCTACAGACCAATTAGCCTCACCAGCTGTCTCTGCAAAACACTGGAGCGCATCATCAATCACAGACTGCAGTGGTACATTGAAAGTAAAAACATCCTTGTGCCACAGCAGGCTGGCTTTAGGCAGTGCTACTCTACGGAAGATCAGACAACCTACCTCTCTCAAGAAATTGAGGATGCATTCCAAGAGAAGAAGCTGGTGCTTGCGGCATGGATAGATCTGAAGAAAGCCTTTGACAAAGTCTGGAAAGAAGGTCTGATGAAGAAACTGAGAAACTGCAAAGTCAATGGAAGAATGTACAAATGGGTGAAAGCATACTTGCACAACAGAAGAGCCCGAGTACAGATAGACGGACTCAAGAGCAAGAAAGTACTACTGCGTCACGGTGTCCCCCAGGGCGGAGTCTTGTCCCCCACACTTTTTCTAATCTTCATCAATGATCTTGTTGCTCACCTACCGCATGGAATTAAAGCGGCAATGTACGCCGATGACCTGGTTCTATGGAGCACAAATGAATATGCATCAGTGGCCACCAGATTGCTACAAAGAGCTGTAGATACATTTGCTGCATGGGCAAATAGATGGTGTGTCAGCATAAACACTGACAAGTGCAGCACCACCCTATTTACCCTCTCTCCAAAACAAAAGGCAGGGATCATCCAGATAAATGGAACACCCCTAAGAGAAGATAAAGAACCAACATACCTTGGAGTAACATTTGATGGCAAGCTGACATGGAGAAAGCACATCAACAAAGCAGTAGCAAAAGCCAGAAGGAAAATAGCCATCCTGAGAAAGCTAAGTGGAACCACATGGGGAGCCAGTACGAAAATACTTAGCAAAGTTTACCAACAGAGCATACGACCACACCTGGAATATGGGTCAACTGCGTGGTGTTCAGCATCAAATACCACACTACAAGAGCTGGACAAGGTGCAAAATCAAGCACTTAGAGTCACCACAGGAGGGATGAGATCAACCCTTATAGTGGAAATGGAGAAGATGGGGAGGACACAGGCACTGAGTGAGCGCAGAGATACGAAAACGCTAATACAAGCAGAAAAGTTCCTCAGCTTGCCAGGCCACCCTATGAAGAACAGATTTGAAAACCTAGCTATGGGGCGGTTGAAAAGAAGTAGTTTTATCCACCAGGCCAAACGACTCTGCAGAGAAACCACTGATCTGCCCACAGTTGGTATCCCCCTAACAACTATTCCAGAGCGAACTCCATGGAAAGATGAGCATAGACTATCGTTACAAATCCAGACAAAAGTGAGAGGAATATTTGACAAGGAAGAACAGAACAGTGTGCAGCAGAGAACAGCCACTCTCAGCTTCCTTGATGAAGAATACCCACAGGACCTCTGGATCCGAGTCTACACAGATGGGTCAGCACAAAATGCTGTTCGAAATGGAGGAGCGGGAGTGTACATAGAATACCCAAATAATACTAGGGACACAGCCAGAGTACCGACAGGAAAGTACTGCCATAACTATGATGCTGAAATTGAGGCAATCAAGATAGCAACAGAGAAATTACTAAATAACAGCAATGGTACACAACCTGTGGTGCTACTAACAGATGCAAAATCAGTACTCGAGGCGCTCCTCTCTGGGAAATTGCCAGTACTAAGGACACTACTTTCTGAACTTAGCAGTCAGCATAAAGTCACCATACAGTGGATACCATCCCACTGTGGAGTACCCGGAAACGACAGAGCTGATCAATTGGCTAAGGAAGGAGCCAAAGAGGAACAGCCTGATGTGCCCGTTACATACCACCAAAAGAAAAGAATGATCAAATCAGTCAGAAAGCCACCAAAACCTGCTCAAGATGACTACCACATTATGGACAGACCAGAAGAAGTCATTATTCTGCGCCTCAGAACAGAACACAATAGATTACGCAACCACATGTATACAAAATTCAAGATTGGTGAAACAGCCATGTGCACATGTGGATTGGCGTCGCAGACAGCAGAGCACATACTCCAAGACTGCCCAAAATATAACATATCTAGGCAAACCTTCTGGCCTAGAGAGACGACAGTGGAAGATAAACTCTATGGACCACTGTGTGAACTGAAAAAAAACAGTTCAATTCATGCAAGAGACGACATTGCAGATATAGACATATTTCAAGCGAACGAAAGAAGAAGAAGGAAGCAACAGAGATGTGGAAACTGAGACAAAAGTTGTGAATTCCTTGCACTGCCAAGTAACTAACAACGATTGCCTGAAATGGGCAAAGGAAACTAGGACATTTTATACAATAATAAGAAAGAGGCAAACAGCTTTTTTGGGTTCATGTGATGAGAAGAGGGGCATCGGAGAACATCGTGACAACTGGAAAGATCAAGGAGAAAAGAAGCAGAGGTTGACCAAGAGAAATGTTGATGGATGGATTAAGAAGGTGGCATGGAGGAATATCATCAGCTGTGTTGGTCCAGAACAACTAAGAACAAGATCTGTTTGGAGATATGGACGCCTATGCCAGCTGACAAGGCACTTGATGATGATGATGATGCAATAACTAGACAGGTGAGGAATTGTGTAGAAGTTGCTGAGATGTGGTTTTAGAGAAACATGAGAACACCGCGGGCAGACAGAAAGAGCAATGGAGATATCTCGAAGTTCACTCACAAAGAGAACTGGTTACTCGTATCAGAAAAAGACAGCCCACATTCTTTGGAAGAGAATATCGTCGCTGGAGCTACGGCGTTCGTGCTTTCTGCGACGCTTTGGCAAGGCTGCCTGTGAAAAGAAACCGAGCCATGTGGAATAAAACCCGGTGCAATGAAGTCGAACCTCTTACCTTTGAAACCCATTTGAACTACAGAGAAATATTTCTATTTTAAAATTCTGTCATCGCATTTTTATCGCCAGTCAGTGGTGAACCAAAGTGATAAAAACTCCACCGTGGAGGAAGCACGACAACAGGCTTCCGAGCATAAGACTAAGAAGTATCCCCCTTCCCTGAATGTCTCGGCCGTTTACTTGCATGACGCTATCCGCGGGCCCACCTAGATCATGACTCCAGGTGTCATTCTCCTGCTGTAAGTTTATATCCTGTTTTGATATGTTCGTTTTTCCACATGTTGCATGGGCAACATAAGGTCGCTACAATTCAGCCCAGGCTTTGTCAATTTGTGCCATGAAGAAGTACAACTACATTCCTGGAATTACTGCCATGTGTTGCAGTTATGCCTTTTTTCTAGCACAATGTAACAAACTATCGTCTGTCAAGACGGCGAGGTGTGAGTGTGTAAATCGCCATACGTGTTCCCTAAATGAAGTCACCTCGTCATTTTGAGGTAACGGTTGGAAATCTTGTCTGAATATATAGCTTTCACCTCGTCTGCCATCTTGAGTATTCTCTTAAATCGGATGTACTCCCTGCAATGTGTCCTTGTCCGTGGAAGTTAGAAACAAAGCTCTTGCGTGTTACGTAGATCCAGTTTTAACATAGGGCTGCGAATCCTGGACAATTAATTAGTAAGCAGGTGGGGGAAAAAAATCCATAGAGGCCTTGGGGATGATGTTTTATAGAAGAATGCTGAAAATTCATTGGACAGCCACAGTGAGCAATCTGAACATGTTTAGGGCGGCGAAGTCGCAAAGACAACTTATCATAAACATCAGAAAGAAGCAGCCATCATTTTTGGCCATGCAGTGAGAAGAACAACAAAACAAAAACTGGAACATGTTGTGACAGCCGGAAAGATTTGTGGAAAGAGAGACGGGGAGACAGCATGAGAAAATGGCACTGAAGAGAGTCAACACACGAATGGTCCATGCCGTCGAAGATCGTAATGTGTGGAGAAACATGATCGTCCACGCCAGCCGGCAAGGCATTTGATGACGATGAATCCCTGGGCAGAGTTGAGTAAGTTAAGTCAAGAACCGACATCACAGCACTCGGCACATTCCTATACATGCTCCGTCTTCACCTGCAACAGCGAGCGAAGAGTTCCAATAATATTAATAGCACCAGTAGCAGTCTGATTCTTCAGGAGACGCCGTTTTTAGTGGTGTTTTTTTTTCCTGTGGATTATGTGTGGTTATTTCGTATTCGTTTTTGGAAGTGTCCCCAAGAAGCCACGGAAGGCAGGTAGTGGATGAAATTTGAGGGCAGCCGACAGATAGTTGTTGGTTATGGTCTCAAGTTTCGCGACGGCAGACAGAAGATCTCTTTCACGAGAGAATGGCCAGCGGTACCGGCCAGTATGGTCATTGCCAGGAAGAAAAGCAACGGCAAACTACCTTCTTTAAAAGTGCCTAGTTTATTATGATTCGCCTAATTAGAACTTGGTGACAACTGGCAAGATCGAGGGGAAGAGAACTAGGGGAAGACAGAGCAGTAAATACCTGGATGGCATGATCGAGACAGGAACACTGAGCTGATCCACGACTCTGGTGATCGAGTGAAATTGCGCTTACCGGCATAGCATATGATGGATGGATGGAGCAGTCTGATTATGACATTATGTTCGTCTGGCCTTTCTTCGGAGATTTGATTGTCGGCAATATCCTCTGGTCACTCACTGCAGCGCCATTCTAATACAAGCAGCGAATATCTATCCATTCTTCTGCACTATACACACGATTTAAAACAGCGTCGACCACATCTGTGTTATTATGCACCAATACCCAACTAAGAGATGCAATCTTAAGCTTCAGTCCAGTTATTACTACTTGCATTGTTAAATTTGTGTTCCTTCTGTGCAGCTCTGTCGTCATTTGAAGGCGGTAGGAACGCTAAAGTTTTGAGATGTAGAATGTAGTGTCTAGTGTGTCCTGTAACCTCTACGTCTTTCCTATACGCCAATTAAGTTAATTGAATTAACACAGATCAACACACATGAATGGATTTCTCATTCATGAATCCATTTGTTTCATTTAATATCGTCTTGACGTTGCGGTGTCGATATGAAGCATAATCAACGGGAATGTCCGTTTATGTGCTTCATAGGCTATATCGAGATTCGCATGGATTGTATTTCGCTATGTGGGAAATATATCTTCTATATATATATATATATATATATATATATATATATATATATATATATATATATATATATATATATATATATATATATATATATACTAGCTGACCCGGCCCGGCTTCGCCCAGTCCTTGGTGGGGAGCATCTCATTTAATTCATATAAGTAGTCATATAAGTTCTCGTTCCCGTTACCGACTGTCTGTCTGTCTGTCTGTCTGTCTGTCTGTCTGTCTGCCTGTCTGTGTGTCTGTCCGTCCCTCCCTCTCTGTCTGTCTGTCTGCCTGTCTGTCTAATCATTTATTGGTTGCAGTTAGAACAACCTTAGATAAACGAAGACCAACTTACAAAAAGCATTAGAAAGAGCACTTGAAAGATCTTTACATCTTCCCCCAACAATTAACTTGGGTAAATGGAGCGGCGGCAGCAGCATCAGCAGAAGAAGGAAAAGGAGGAGTAGACAACTGCAGCGAAAAGGTGGGTCTGTCTATCTATCTGACCCGGCGTGACTTCGCCCAGCTCCTGGCGGGTAGCGTCTCAATAAATTCATACAACAAAAAAAGTAACTTAAAAAAATGCCCTTCCACACACCATCCATTATTTTTAATGAAAACTCTTTCTAATCACCTGCATGACTACAGTAACTTCTTAAGCAAAAAAAGATGAGTTACAATGTTATGCATTGTGCATTATTTTTATGAAAACTTTGAAAATGCCTTACATATTGTAACATTATTTATTATAACTCATATGCCGGTATATAACTATGGACAAAGAGTTTATGAATCTTTGAAAACGATGCCACAATATGACTATAAGTTATACAGAAAAGTTATGCCCCTTGAAATAACTTTTACAGAGTTAGGTCCCCTGAGATATATGAAATTATGATGAAAAATGAAAAATGAAATAATATTGGGTAAGCAGCCGATTTCACACTAAAAAAATATGACAGTGGGCTGCACTGGAATGAAAAGAAGACGTGTAGAAAATTTCATCTCAATCGGATGGGCCGTTCGCGAGCGCATAAAGGACATACGGACATACAGACAGACATACGGACAGACAGACAGACAGACAGACAGACGGAGATCGCAATTTATATATAAGATATATATATATATATCCCTCTATGGCGAAATATGGTTGTCCACGAAAGTTTGTCCAAATAGTGCGACTATTTCATGATGGTATGCAGGCAAGAGTACAGAAAAATGGTGAACTGGGTGAACCCTTTCTTGTCACCAATGGAGTGAACCAAGGATGTGTCCTGGCACCAACACTGTTCAGTCTCGTATTTTCAGCCATGTTGACGAATGTCTTCGAGAACGACGATATTGGAATAGACATCAACTACCGCATGGATGGAAAGTTATTCAATCTCAGAAGGCTGAAAGCTAAAACCAAAACTAACAGCGAGACTGCCAGAGAGCTCCTGTTTGCTGATGATTGCGCTCTATACGCCAACTCAGAGGCGGACATGCAACATAATGTTTCAGCTTTCTCATATGCCTGTGCCAACTTTGGGCTCATTATCAACTTGGAGAAGACTGTATGTACCAGCCAGCTCCAGGGAATAATCACACCGTGCCGAATATCAAAGTGAATGGTCATAGACTAAGTGTTGTGGACAAATTCACCTATCTTGGCAGCACCGTGTCACAAGCTGCCACAATTGATGATGAAGTGAATGCAAGAATTTCCAAGGCCAGCACGGCCTTTGGCAGACTGTACAAGAATGTGTGGGACAGAAGTGGAATAAGCCTGCAAACAAAGCTAAAATCTACAAAGCAGTTGTATTATCCACACTGCTATATGCTTGTGAAACCTGGACTGTGTATCAGCGACACGCTAGGAAATTAAACCACTTCCACACAGTCTGCCTTAGGAAGCTATTGAAGATTAAATAGCAAGACAAGATCCCAGACACTGAAGTCCTAGAAAGAGCGTCCATGCCCAGTATCCACACTATACTAATGAAGAATCAGATTCGCTGCTGGTCACTTAATTCGCATGCCAGATCACAGGCTCCCTAAACGAAATTTTTACGGCGAGCAATTATGGTAAACGCTGCCAAGGCGGCCAGACGAAACGTCATAATAAAGACACTCTGAAGATCTCATTAAAGTAAAAGTAAAAGCTTGTGCAATTCATCATGAAACCTGGGAGACTGCTGCTAAAGACCCAAATTCGCGGCGTCGTACATCATTACGCAAGGGTGCAGTTACTTGTGAAGCAACCAGGACTGCAAGAGCTGTGAAGAAAAGGCTGGACAGAAAAACCACTGCAGGAAATCCTCCTCCTGGAACGTCAAGCATTCTTTGCCCACATTGTCAAAGAACATTTGGAGCCAAAATAGGCCTTATCAGCAATTTTAGAACTCACGGCTCAATACTTTCAACCCCAATGGATGAAATAAATGGTCATCATCATTCTTGATGGACAAACAACACAATTGTTTCATCAAATGTTATTTCTCTTGTTGCGTTTCCGATTCTACTTTTATAAATATCTTCCTTGAAAACATGGCCTAACAGAAGCGACGGGTGTCTTAGTGTTTTGTTGTGTGTAGCAAGTAAACTGTCCCCGTTGTTTCTACATCTGTTTTCTGAAGCTGAGAGAGAGAGAGAGAAAGAGAGAGAGAGAGAGAGAGAGAGAGAGAGAGAGAGAGAGATAAGAGAAAGAGAAGGGAGATGCACTTAGCATAAGTAGTAAACGATAATTGCTTTTTGCAATGCCTATGACAGCTGAGTCGAGAACCAACCAACGTCTCGCATAGCGGCATATATTATTATTATTATATTGCATTAGTTTAGTGCCATTACATTAATTAATCATTAATTTTAATTAGTAATTAAATTACTAATTGCCGGTATCCCTGGCAAAGGAGTTAACGACGTTATTCGTAATCCCGTATATCCACGTGGAGAAAACAGCGGATCGCACCGCGCTGGTGGTATGGTAACCTCCTATGGGCATGGGGGTATGTGAGCCGGTCTTTCAGAAAGCAATGGCAAACTACTGAAGGTAAAACTTGCCTAGTACATCAACAGCAGCTGAAAAATGCTGGTGTTGACTGCAACGTCATGTAAGGGATATGCAACATTTAAAAAATTACAAATTAGTGCAGTTAGTAATTAATTAGTATTTTAAACGCAGGACATTCCAATCGTCAATGTTTGTGCTCAGTCATCATCTTCAACATTGACACTAGACTAGTGTGTTCTACAATGACAGTATAATATGAAATGACAATAATAAATTAATATGTTAACTGCTTGTTAAGATTAAGAGCAAGCAGGGAAACGGAAGAATAAAATAATTTGATGATCAAATTAAACAGGTAATTTAAATTTTAAATTAATAATAATATTTAGTAAACAATACATTTGGAAAAGAAAGGTCAGGCTGGCTGTTTAGGGTTTCTTCTTCTTCTTCTTCTTCTTCTTCTTCTTCTTCTTCTTCTTCTTCTTCTTCTTCTTCTTCTTCTTCTTCTTCTTCCTCTTCCTCTTCTTCTTCTTCTGCATTTTATCCTGCAAAGGATCATAGACTCTCAAAGTTTCAACCTACACACATGCCCATTGTCATGATTGGCTGCAATCTGCAGTTAAGGTTTTCTGCAAGATGAGCCTAGCAAATACCCTAATCTTTCTTAGTCATCTCTTACAACATACATGGCAGGGTATGGTGTTACTATTCCTTGCATTCCTTATGGTCCTGGGAACATTAGCGGTTTATGAGTTTCAATAAATCAGGTGGGAACATTGGCGATTTATGAGTTTCAATCAATCAGGTGGGAACATTGGCGGTTTATGAGTTTCAGTCAATCAGGTGGGAACATTGTCAGTTTATGAGTTTCAATCAATCAGGTGCCGTTTCCACAATGAAGGTTGGCTACAATGAATCTCCAACTTTCTGTCTCTCGCCCTGACTGTACATTCTGTCAGACTGTTGTTCATCCATCTCTTGATGATAGCTTTCCACTTGTATCATTGTCTACTTCTTGCTCGCTTGACTTCAACTTTACCCTCCAGTATTGTTTTTATAAGAGGGTTATGTCTTTTAACATGGCTTAAATATTTTGCTTGCCCCTTTTTTATTCTTTCATCAATTCTTTTTGTTTTAAATTTGAGTTTAAGTGAGCCAGATGTTTGTGTAGAGCAGCAACTTTCTGAGAAATGTGGGGAACCAAGTATCAAAAATCATCAGGTATTCTGCATTATAATAATTGCCTCATAAGCATATGCTCTAGACACCTGTAATGTTAGTGACTTTTTTGAAGTCAGGATTGAAGCTTGCTTGTCCAACACTCGCCACAAAGTATCCAGGTTAGGATATTCTATTCAATTCCAATAGATTAAAACAAACAAAACCGTGACCTTACTTAGGTATAGAACACATGCCCCATGATGTGTGAGCTGGTATTCTAACCTCTCTGTCACACACTCCTAAGGTTTCTGAACTCTTTCAGTAACAAGGAGTTTAGCAGCAGATGAGCAGAGACATTTTAAAATTTCACGAGTGCAGAACATTCTACAGACCTGACAACTACAGCTGTTGTGCAGCATTCACATTTTAAAATTATATCAAAATGATCAGTAAAGATTCAGCATTAATATTATGGTACTGCTACAACTGCCTCCTAAGGTGTTGGTGTGAGTTCCATAAGTGCTCCGTTCTACTCTTAACTCAAGCCTGAGTCCGGAGAATCTCAGCTCAGTGCACAAACTCCATAGCACCGGCGAGGATCTTGAAATACTTTATATATGTTTTGGTATGGAATATATGAAAATCTATCTCTTCACAATCCACAGCTGTATATACTATGGAACTACATAACCCAAATAATTATGTTAGCAGTAAAATATTAGCAAACAAACAGATAACATATTTTAAGAAGTGAGTAAAATTAAATGTCTTTACCCCCACTTTTATGCTACTCCATGAAAAAATTAATAAATCACAAATAATGTTAAATCGCTTATTTTTATGCACACAAAATATGAAACAATTTTACATTACTTTTGTTCCAGACAAACTTTAAGAGCATCCATCACTGGGCACAAACAGTGACTTCCCAAATCAATACCTTAACACAAAAAATACTTTATGTACAATCCAGAGTGTCCATAATGTTGCAGCTTTACTTTTATATGAGGAGAAGGAAAGCATTAGAACCAGCTGTTGTAGTTTCATTAATATTTCTTTACTTGTCACAGCTAACTCTGTCATTCTGTCATCTTTGTATGGTGGGTAATGTATGGTTTTCATCTTCATATAGTAAACTTTGTTTGGTTTTCAACTTTGTATGGTTTTCAACTTTGTATGGTTGTCAACTTTGTATGGTTTCAACTTTATATGGTGGTTAACTTTGTATGGTTTCAACTTTGGTTGTCATCTTTATATGGTAGTTAACTTTGTATGGTAGTTAACTTTATATGGTAGTTAACTTTGTATGGTTCTTAACTTTGTATAGTGTCAACTGTGTATGGTTGTCATCTTTATGTGGTAGTTAACTTTGTATGGTTGCTAACTTTGTATATTAGTTAACTTTGTATGGTTTTCAACTTTGTATGGTTGTCAGTTTTTATTTGTATGGTTGTCAACTTTGTATGATATCAACTTTGTATGGTTTCAACTTTGTATGGTTTCAACTTTTTATGGTTTCAACTTTGTATGGTTTCACCTTTGTATGTTTGTGGTGATTGAAATGCCCTTCAAAGGACTAGCAATTTAAAAAAAAAATAATTTCCCTTTTTTAAATGGTTTGGAATTTTTGCTGATATAACAAGGAAAGGTATCACATTAGCCTTGTTTTGTTTGTTTTGGTATAATTACACACATATCTAATTTGTAATTACTGAATGCCTCACCAGGTTGAAGCAACAACCAGAAATGGCTGGCGATCACCTCGACTACAACAAACCTCATTTAATGTCATCATTCACAGATCAGTGGCCCTGTCGATCATGGACTTTCAAGACTTTAGCAGATATGCTGGAAAACAAAACATTTTCTTGTCGCGTTATTCCAAAGTCTTGTGGTAACATATATTTGAAAGTACTATTAAGATAACTGATTTTATGTTCTCTATTTTTCACATGATATGACATTGATCAGCTTTACTACACATTCCATTGTTCTGATTGTGTGTATGTTCTTGGATTCCTAGTTTCTTTGTTGTCCAGGGGTTTGAATTTTTGGCATTTTGTTATTAACCAGTTAATTCTGCTGCATGTAATGTAAAATGAATATGGTTAGACCACTAATTGCATGAAAATATTTGTTTACAACAGTTGATCAGTTTTAATTGTTTCAGTTGGAATTCATTTTGTAATTCTTTATTTGCAATCAAATTTGGTCACCTAGTCTTTACAAGCATATATTTTTTTATATCTGCTGTCTAAATGTCTAAATTTTTCTTATGATATGATTTGATATGCACAAAATCCTTGAAACAAGTACGTATTTTATAATTGATTTCTTCATCTGCTTTTGTTTCATATTAAAAAATATTGTGAGTGCTGAACATAATTGATTTGTGCCTGTTTACAGTATAGTTGTGATATTTGTGTCTTTCGGCTGACACATATGACAGCTTCCCAGCATTTGCTAACCGGTTTAGCCTTCACAGGTGGAACATTCCACTGCCTCACTGGTGGTATATTTCAAGTCCCCTCCAGGACACCTGTAAGAACCTTTTTGGCCCTCAAGGGAAAGCATGTGGGTGTTCTCTGCTATCTAAGCACACATCCATAAATGCAGAGCCGACACTTGGTACTCTGGTACTGGACTCGCCCACGGATTTGTCACATCCTGCACATGGCTGCTAAGCCTCACTTCCATCTATTGAGCCTACCTTCAAATTTCCTGGTAATCATGTTCAATTGGATCTACCTGGGACCCCAGGCCTCACATTAGATTCTATAGAACTAGCACAGCCTGCTTGTGCCTGACATGTGGTACAGGTCATCTTTTTATGTGAGCAGCACAACAGCCTTCAGTTTTCCCCATGTCTGTGACTGAAGTCACAACACCACTTACATTGATTTTATTTCGTCTGATTTTGCAGTCTCTAGTAATAAATGTAGGCTGCACATTGGTCAAAGAGCATTAAACAGAGCTATGATTTTGTTTATTTTAAAATCAACATCTTTTGTAGTTTTACCCCTTTATGTCTGTGCTGCTTCTCAGATAAATAAATATGTGCATATCCAAACATTTCTTTACCATTTAACTTTGCTCGGTTATTGCTCCCTCAAGGTATGGGATTCGGGTTTATTGACAATGAAACACTTAAACCAGTGAAGGAAACATGACCAGCCCAGGTCTGATCCCAGCCAGTCCGTACGTGCTGGTGCTGAATCTTGACATGGTTACATATTAATATGTCTGTAGATGTAAAGTTTCAGTACTGGTCTTGTACACCCCGCTGGTTTCTCTGCTTGCAGAGGGGAAGGAGAGCTCTTCAACAAGACTCTGTGGAGATAGTATGTCAGTTCCGGAATCAGAGGAAAGTCCGTGCCCCAACCTCACTCCGATAGTTCCAGGGTTAGAGGAAAGTCTGTGCCCCAACCTCACTCCGATAGTTCCAGGATTAGAGGAAAGTCTGTGCTCCAACCTCACTCCGATAGTTCCAGGATTAGAGGAAAGTCTGTGCCCCAACCTCACTCCGATAGACGCAAGCCCTTTTCAAGGCTCATTTGACCTGAACACCAGTGCACCATTTAGAAGTCTCCATGGTAAAGTGGTCAAGTCGTTTGACTCGGGCTCCGAAGGTTGTGGGTTTCTGGGCTGCGTCCTTCGGTTCATGAGTGAAATTTTTCTGACACTCCCATGGGTCGTCGCTAGAGCTACGGAGTTCGTGCTTTGTGCTGCGCTTTCCGCTGTGTGGAAAGAGACCGAGCCATATGGGATAAAACCCGGTGCAATGAAGTCGACCCTGTCGACTTTTAAGCGACTTTTTTAAGCCAGTGCATCAGACTTGAGAGCTACTACTTAGTCTCCTGGACGATTCACCAGCCAACCAACCAGCACGGTTATAGCTGTGGTCCATGTATTATTTTATCATTGTTGGCCTATTAATGTTATGATGTTTGAATTTGGGCGTTATATTATGATGTTTGAATTTGGGCTTAAACTGTGACACTCCCCACCCCAGTTGTAACATGCACATTGTTATAATAACTTATTACAAATTTTGTAATCTAGATCGAAAAATGGAGACCCAGTGCTTACATCAGGATGTCACTATTAAGCAATTCTGTGATTGGTTGGATGGGACAGCCAATGAGAGCAGTCCACTTAGTGGTGTTCACAGAGAAGAAAACTCCTGCTACATTGATTACAAGTACATGAAGGATGTGTTTGAAGAGCATCCAGACAAGTTTGATGAAGGTACTAGAGTAGTGTCTTATTATTAGGCCTGTGCATGCATATATGTCTGTGTTATCTTGGTGTTAACATGTTTGTTTTGCTGCTCTGTTACATTACATTTTATTTGTCTTTGTGAAGTGAATGGTGTTTTGTGTGTGTGCGTGCGTGCGTGCATGTGCTTGCTTGTTTTCAGTTTGTCATTTGTTACTGCAAATAACAACCTTAGAATTTTTATTTCTTTGCTTGCTCCAAATGAATCCTTTTGACTGTAATTGTACATTTTGGGTGGGATCTGTTTTTTTAAATATTACTATTACTTCTTGCTATTCAGACTAAGACTCATTTGTGTCCTTCTATCGCAGTCAATCATTCTCTGTGGTTCTTTCAGACTCTGCTGCCAGGACAGTGCCTTCAGGCATCAGCATAAAGTAACCCCCCCCCAAAGCAGTTTTCTGCAATGAGTTTATGATGTGATAAGGCCTGAATCATGGAGGAATAGGGGAATCAACCTTTCCCTCACTTACCAGGCGATGAATTCTCATCTGACCATGTTCATGATATTATCAGCACAGTTCCCTACCAACTGCACTGACACAGAGTTAAACTTTGCTTACTTTCAAACATTTCCACCCATTGCTATTGGAGATGAGCCATAATTATCCCAATTTGGAAAAACAAAGGCAGCAAAAGAGACTGCACACAATACAGAGGCATTTCACTGTTGAGTCATACTGGGAAAATATTTTGCAAAATTCTTGAAAAAAGATTACAAACTACTTTAGAACCCCAGCTAAGCGAAACACAACTTGGATTTAGGAAAAACAAAGGATGCACATATGCCATTTTTGCTCTTAACAACTTATAGAAAAATCAATCAAATTCAATGAAACACTCTACTTAGTCTTTGTCAACCAAGAAAAAGCATTTGATAGAGTAGATAGAAACAAGTTGTGGGAAATACTTAAACAATTTGGAGTGTGTACACATCTAACAAAACTATGTAGAAGCTTATACAACAACAGTGAATGCATAGTGAGAGCAACTGGAGGACACTCAGAACGCTTCACCATAAGATCTGGAGTACGACAAGGTTGTGTCCTATCCCATCTCTTGTTCATAACATATATAGACAAAATATGTAAAGAAACCAGCCAAGCAGAGACAGCAAGAATACAGCATGACAAGAACACAGAAGAAGAACCATCTGCAAATCTAACCATTGGAGAACTCCTGTTTGCGGACGACCAAGCACTAATAGCAAAATCAGAAGCTGAATTACAAGACCACATGAATCGTGTAAATGAAATGTGTAGGGAACATAACATGAAAATTAGCACAAGCAAAACAGAGGTAATGACTAAAGAACAAACAATTCACCTAAACGAACATCCCTTGAAACAAGTAAAGAGTTTCAAATACCTAGGAAGTATAATATCATCAAAAGGCAGATCAGAAGACGAGATCGAAAATAGGTGCAATAAGGCAAATCAACTCATTGGACAAATGGCACCAATACTAAAGAACAAACATGTATCAATAACTACTAAGAAAGCACTTTACAACACAATCTTCCTACCAACAATCTTGCTACCAATGCCAAACCTGGACAATGACAGAAAAAGAGAAAAGAAAAATCACAACAACAGAAATGAGGTTCCTGAGAAGAATACTCAACATATCAAGAAGAGATAAGATCAGAAATCCCCTCTGCCGTGCGTCCACCTTGACGAGGTAGAGGGGCTTGAGCGTTCCAATGACCCCAAGAGCTATGCCGACGGTAGCACAGCTACTGGTAGGGTCACCCATGTCGGACAGGTCAAGGGAGAGGGACCAGACGAAGAGACGTACAAACCTGCTGCCTTGTAGGTAGACTGGGGACAGTCAAAGGCTAGGGAAAGCATCCCGAACAAATGCTTGTCGAAATCGGATGTACTGAGCCACAGGCTTGACAAAGAAGTGCAACGTAACTTTATCATTTCATGATGCCACAGATGAAAATTAATCGTTATGGTGCTAATCCCGTGAAGTCCCATCAGGCGGTGATAGTGCCGGGCCCCCTGCCTCGAGGGGGTCCACCCATGACTACTGGTGGTCACCTTCCCCTGTGCTGTGGAGTCAAGGCACAGAGGAGTAGGTTAAGAGCTATTGACCAAACACCCCGGACACTCAACATACTACAATGTAATGCAGAAGGAGTTTATAACAAGAAAGCCTCCCTAACACAGCGTCTTCATAAAGATAGAATAGATGTGGCATGCATTCAAGAGACACACCTCACGCCAATCGCACATTTTCAGTCGAGGGATATCAGGCCACACGTTTCGACCGCGAAGGACACAAAGGAGGAGTTGTAATACTTACACGAAATACAATACCTTGCAGCGAAGTATCTGTGATCTCTGACAACCAAACGGAAATTATAGGTGTTGATATAATGATAAAGGACGTGAAAATAAGAATTTACAATCTATATAGCCCGGCAGATAAGGATCTTACACTCTCAAACATGGAAATAACTGACACAAATTGCATTGTTGTCGGAGACTTTAATAGCCGTTCAGAAAGATGGGGATACCCAGATACTGACAAAAGAGGAGATGAAGTGGAGGACTGGGAAATAGACTCAAATCTCCATCTACTTAACAAAGCGGATGACACACCGAGCTTCTACTCCAGAAGATGGATTACCACTTCTACTCCAGACTTAGCTTTCTGCACAGGAGACATCCTCCACAAAATCGATCGCCATGTGCTGGACCAATTAGCAGGTAGTGACCACAGACCAATCAAGCTTGTAATAAATATGGAGTATGTTCCACAGGAGCAAAAGCCTTTGCCCCGTTGGAATTACAAACGAGCAGATTGGGACAGATTTGCCATACTAACAGACAAATATTGTGAAAACATAAATACACGATATGGCAACATGAAGCAAATGGTGGAAAGTCTAAACAGAGCAATAATACAGGCGGCCACTGAGTCTATTCCAAGAGGAGCAAGGAAAAATTACAAACCATACTGGACTGAAGAACTACAACTTTTGGAGGACAAAGTTGAAGATGCTAGGAAGACCGCAGAGAGAGAACAAACAACTGAAGCGAACATCTCTCTCAAAGCCATCTCAGCAAAATATAAAAGAACAGTAAATCAAACAACAAGAGATTGTTGGAGGAAAAAAACAGAAAACCTGAATTTTGACAGGGATGGAAACAAACTATGGAAACTAGTGAAAGCCATGAACAATGAAGGACCTAGAAACAAACAAATAACAATTCAACAAGGAAATGCCTTGCTTACAGGAAAAAAGGCTGCAAATGCACTAATGGAACACTATGCCAGTGCAAACCACATTGATATTACAGCCGAACAGAAGAAAGCAATCAAAGATAAACAGATACATCATAGATATACAGAGACAGCAGCAGAATATATGATGGCAAATCTAACAATGGAAGAAATGGAACAGGCAATGAATACCCTAAAAAAGAAGACATCACCAGGAAAGGATTGAATCACAAATGAAATGCTAATAGGACTAGGCACTAAGGCAAAAAAGAAACTACTAGCAGTCCTAAATTACAGCTGGAAGAGGGGAATAGTCCCACAGGCATGGAAGGAAGCTATACTAATACCAGTCCCAAAGAAAGGAAAAGACCTGGAAGAACGAAATGGCTATCGACCTATCAGTCTTCTTAGCTGTGTAGGAAAATTAATGGAACGCATTATCAATGGCAGGCTAACATGGCATCTGGAAGAAAACCAACTCTTAACACCTCACCAAGCAGGATTCAGAAAGTACAGATCCACTGAAGATCAAATAACCTATATAGCTCAGGAAATAGAGGATGCCTTCCAAGAGAAAAAGCACACACTAGCAGTCTGGATAGATTTAGAAAAAGCATTTGATAAAGTATGGAAGGAAGGACTGAAAGTAAAACTGCAAAAAATGCATGTTTGCGGGAAAATGTACAAATGGATCAGCCACTACCTTGAGAACAGAACTGCCAGGACAAAAGTACAAGGACAAACCAGCAAAATGATGCTGTTGGAGCAAGGTGTCCCCCAAGGAGGAGTTCTTTCACCAACATTATTCCTAGCATATATAAACGACATCACGGAAAATTTTCCAGCCAGAGTACACACATCATCCTTTGCAGATGACCTAGCCATATGGACATCTGAAGAATATATTAGTACAGCTAACAGCAGAATACAGCAAGCCCTATTAGCGCTAGAGGACTGGTCAAAATCATGGCTAGTGAAGATAAGTGAGGAGAAAACAACATGCACAGTGTTCCCCCTCTCAACTAAAACTCAGCAACCTAAGCTGGTATTGAATGGAAAAATATTGCGCCATAAAGAAAATCCAAACTATCTAGGAGTCACCTTTGATCGTCGCCTGACATGGAAGACACAGGTTGAGAAAAATCGAACAAGAGCAAGGCGAAGAATGGCAATCATGAAAAAGCTTGCTGGTACAACATGGGGAGCAGATGAGAAAGTTCTCAAGAAGTTATATACTGGACGGGTGAGGCCAGTACTGGAATATGGCATTGCAGCTTGGGCAACAGCAGCTAAGTCAAACTTTAACAAAATAAGTAGAGTCCAAAATCAAGGAATGCGAATCATAACTGGAAGCCTGAAGACAACGCCTATTAACCCTTTACAGGTCACAGCGGCCAATTCCGGCCGATGCCATAAAACGATTGTAGCGTCCGATTCCGGCCGATACTATTATGCATTGTAAAATCGCGATCTCTTGGCTTTCCGACGGCTACTTTCGCTTTCGCCGACAGCTTGACAACATGGCCGCCATTTGTAAACGCGATAGTATGAATTTGAACGGACTTTTAAGGACAATTTTTGATAGTTTTCGGGATTTTTACGCTGTTTTTCAAAATGGATTTCGGCGATTCTTCAAGTGATAGCCGAGATTTCGCTAGGTTCATTTTAAATGACATTAAAGGGCACGAAGTTGACTATTAATCGGAGCTAGATATCAGTGCAAAGCGTTACTTTGCATTAGCAGTCTGAGTCGGACTTTAAAGAAAGTGATTATGATTCTGAAAATGTGTTTGTAAATTGCCGTATAGATGACGGAAAATCACAAGCAACATGCCGTATTTCGTAAATATTTGTGTTCATATATGGATTACCGACAACAATCACGTGAGTACCATATTCTACATGCTTTTCCCTTCCTTGTGTTGTTTATTTAACTAAATTCGGTTGACTAACACCTTATTTGTGATGTTTTTACTAACGCGACCCGAAATATTACCGAACCTGAAAAAATCTTGCCCGTTCAGGGCTAGAAAACGGACAAGCGTCTGCCCTGTAAAGGGTTAATGAATTAGAAAAGATCACTTGTTTACAACCAATACAGGATAGAAGAGATAGCAGAGCCCAGCAACAAGCTGAAAAATTTAGAAGATTGACAGACCACCCTATGTATAAAAGGTATAGTGGTTTTGGAAAGGGAAGACTGAAGCGTAGCAACTTTGTAGAAACTGCAAAACGAAAGATTAGGGCAGATCCCATACTTAACATATCAACAGTCAAACCCATTTACAATGCAGACAAGTTCCCATCTTGGAGACAGCAGCAACTGCCTGAGATGATAGAAAACATTCCTGGTATTGAGAAAAAGAACACTCAGCATGAAACCGAAAGAAGAGAAATAACCCTAAACTACATAAAAGAACATTACCCAAGCAGCAATTGGACCCATGCATATACAGATGGATCAGCCAAAAATTCAGTAGAGAATGGAGGGGGAGGAATTCTCCTAAATTTAAAAAAATGGAGTGAAAAAAAAACACATTCAGTGGCAACTGGAAAGTTTTCAAGTAACTTCAAAGCGGAGGTAGAGGCTCTAAAAACTGCAGCAGAAATGCTCTTGATGGAGGAAAAAAAAGAGACGCAAATAGCTATCTTTACAGATGCAAAGTCAGCTGTCTCAATACTAAAGAGCAATAACAGCACAGAAATAGCTGACCTAAGAGCAGCACTCCATGGTCTATGCCAGAAATCCAAAAAAGTTGTAATACAGTGGATCCCATCACATTGCAGTATACCTGGAAATGAAGAGGCTGACAGACTGGCAAAAGAGGGCGGATGACTAACACAGCCTGACATAGACATAACCTATAGTGAGGCAAAGAGGTTGATAAAAAGCACTTATAGAACCAAATGGGAATCAGAGCATCCAGGCCACCAGAAGGATGATGCATATTACAAACTCGACCGAAGAGAACAAGTAGCAATCTTCAGACTCCGCACAGGACATAACAGGCTGAAATACCACTTGTTCAACAAACTAAAGATAGGAGATACAGATGAATGTAATTGTGGAACTGGTAAAATGACAGCAAAACATTTGCTGCAGGATTGCCCAATATATGCAGAACAGAGAAAGATATTTTGGCCCACACCTGCTTCATTCGAGGACAAGCTCTATGGAGATATCAACAAGCTCAAGTCGACTGCAGCTTACTTTAACTGTATTCAGGTTGACATTTAAATATACATGAAGAAGTATTTAGACTGCCACACTTCATACCACAGGCATGTCAGTTACACAAGCCTCCCAGAGGCATGAAATGGATTATTGCTTGGATAGCAAATCCATTACGTGGAAAGTCCGAATCGAAAGCTGACTGTGTGGGCTTTATAAAAGGTGGAAAAAGTGTCCTAGTGGCACAAAATGGAATATTGCTTGGATAGCAAATCCATTACGTGGAAAGTCCGAATCGAAAGCTCACTGTGTGGATGTCATCTGAAGACTGCATTCTTCTGGTTTCCGGAGGAACAGCCTATGGTGAATGGAAGGCCCAATATACGGAAGTGAGGCTAAGCAGCCATGTGCAGGACGTGACGATTCCTTGGGTGAGCCCAGTACCAGAGCGCTGTGTGATGGCTCTGCAATTATGGAAGCCTCCTTGGATGGCGGGGAATGCCCATGGTCTGCCCCTGCCTTCCCTTGAGGGCCGACCAGGATGCCTTTGGCTGTTCTATATGGGCCAGCTGGGATGGGAGATAACACCACAACAGTGAGAGTCTAACGTCCTAAGAAACCCCCGGGAAGGTTAACCCGGTCAACAAATGCCCGCAGAAGTCGGATGTGTCGGCCTAACGGCGCAAGAACGCAGCTCCGCTGTAAACAGGCACAACGCAATCACGTCCGGAAAAAAAACTCCGGATGAACGAAGAAGAAGAAGAAGATCAGAAATGAAGAAATCAGGACTAAAGTGGGGGTTAAAGCAGCACTAGATTTTATTAGAAAGCAGCAAGTCAAATGGTTTGGCCATGCAAGTAGGTTACCAGTCAACAGCATACCATAACAAGCAATGATGTACAGACCAGATGGAAACAGAGGAAGAGGCCTACCACGTAAACGTCGGACGGAGGGAATAGCAGAGTCCATGCCAAATGGGGTCACATTTGGTGATATATTATCCTTCGGCACTGAATCAGTTAAAAGTTTCTGTGTTTGTCCATGTATAGTTTTTGCAGTAAGTAACCTACACTAGTAGATCTTATATGATTCATTCACTAGAGGTATTTTCATCATTGTCTTATATTGGTGAACACATATTGTGTTTCTCTACGACTCTTTTCTTCTTTACCCTTAATCCGATACTTGGACATGGGTCCTGCACAACTCACTCCAAGCTGTGCTGTCCTTAGCTATCTTGTGCAGCTCCAGCCATGTCCTCTCCCTATTCATTTCTGTCCCAACTTGTCATATACAGGTGTTGTTTTAGCTCTACCTCTGTTTCGTTTGCCCTGTGGATTCCAGGCATAGGCCATGTGTTACCGGGACCCCAAAAGCATGCAAAGAATAGCTGCACTGTAACCTGTCATGTATGTCTAAAGAGATCACTAAGAAGGTTTCCTCTCTGGTGTGGCTGGGACCTGTAAGGGAAGCAGAGAATAGTAACACATTGTAACTTATCATGTATGTCTTAAGAGATCACTAAAAAGGTTTCCACCCATATGTTACCGGAACCGTAAAGGGAAACAAAGAATAGCAACACTGCAACCTATCATGTTTGTCTTAAGAAGGTTTCCTCTCTGGTGTGGCTGGGACCTGTAAGGGAAGCAGAGAATAGTAACACATTGTAACTTATCATGTATGTCTTAAGAGATCACTAAAAAGGTTTCCACCCATATGTTACCGGAACCGTAAAGGGAAACAAAGAATAGCAACACTGCAACCTATCATGTTTGTCTTAAGAAGGTTTCCTCTCTGGTGTGACTAGGACCTGTAAGGGAAGCAGAGAATAGTAACACATTGTAACTTACCATACATGTCATACAAGGCTATGGAGGAGGGTTGGGCTTGGAGGAGGCTTCCACATTTCATAAAAAAAAATTTATTTGCAAATTCAAACCATTCATAAGATAAAGGCTGTCTGTACTTAATGTTCTATGAAATTGTCTTAGCTGTATCTCATTGGATTATATATTATGTTAATTATTCATACTTCTTGCGTTCAGTTTGGTTAATCTTGATGTACTTTTTGAGTCAGTTATTGTTTACGTTTCATAATATGCAAATCTGTTTTCCCCAGTTCGGTGGAAAGACTTTGGCCTGGTTGGCTTTAATGGGTATGATAGCACTATTTGGTTGAGCAGTGAGGGCGCAAACACGCCTGGACACCAGGACACATATGGATTCAATCTAATAACCCAGATTTATGGAAGGTAAGCATCTCAGCTTCATCTTACGAAACTGGCAGATATTGTTGAAGATTTCATAGTCATTTATGTCAAACAATACAAGCGATGAGAAACAGAATTATTATAAAACTTCTTGAGTGAGCTAGAATACATAAGCTTTACACTTGAGAACACACGCAGCAGAAGCCTTGGCAGTGCAGTGGCCAGCATGTTTGCCTGCTGGAAGTCTTGTGTTCAAATCTCCATCAAAGCGGGGATTTTACAAGGGGGCTTCAAATGAAAACCTAAATATTTGGGGGGGGGGGGGGGGGGGGGGGGGGAGTGAATATGTTCTGAAAAAGTAAAAAACAAATGTATCATTTTTCAATATAATCACAACTGCGTTCAATGCTAGTCCTCCAGCACCGATAAAGTACTTCAGTTCCTGTAGAAAAAAATTGTATCTTGGTCGCGTACCTGCTGTACCTCTTCATCGGACTCCAAAGTCTTTCCTTCCAATGACTCTTTGAGTTGTCAGCAGGTGGAATTCACTTAGGGCTAGGTCTGGTGAGTACGGGGGATGTGGTACACACTGAAAGTGGAGGTTTTCGATGGTTTCAACCGTTGCACTGACAGATTGGGGTCAAGCATTGTCAAGTTACAAAAGGACACCTTTAATCAGAAGTCCACGTCGTTTGGATTTGATTGCTGGTCGAAGATGATTCCTGAGAAGATCTATATATGTATCACTGGTGACAGTTTTCCCTCTTGGCATGTAGTGCTCTAAAATAACGCCTCATTCATACTAAAGAGAGTCAGCATAACATTCCCTGCAAATGGCTGTGTGCGAAACTACTTTTGGTTTCAGTGAGGAGGGATGGCGCAATTCCTTGCTCGCTCTCTTCATTTCCAGCTCGTGGTAGTGAACCCAGGTTTCATTTCCAGTAACAATTTTTTTAGGAAACCATCACCTTCTGCTTTAAAGCACTTCAAAAGTTCTTGACAAGCATCAATGCGTCGTTGTTTCAATTCTGGAGTTAGCTGTTGTGGCACCCACCTTGCAGGCACTTTGTGGTACTGTATAGCATATCATGGATGAAGTGGTGTGCTGAACCTTGACTGATGTCAAGATGTGCGGCAATGTCACTCACAGTCAGTCGACGGTTTTCCTGTGTGAGGCCTTCAACGGCTGCAGTTGACTCAGGGGTCACTACTTGGTGAGCCTGACCCGGTCATGAAATGTCTGTCATAGAAGTCATGCCATTGTGAAACTTCCTACGCCACTCATACACACAACACTGCTCCTCTTTAGTGCATGTCAAAAGTGGGGTGGCCATCTTTAAACTGACCTTATGACGTCACTATGTTCATCTATCTGCACTGTGATGTCATGTGCTTAACTCTCTTGACATCCTTAACAACAATATTGACAGGCTACAAGGCAGTTACATAGTTATTGTAATTTCTATCACATTTTAAAGGTTTTCACTTGAGTCCCCCTTGAAGTTTCATTGGGTCCTGTACTTGTACATAAATAATAGATTTCTACCAAATTATAGACACCACGTCAAACTAATGTTAGAATGTCTTCCTGTCAGGAAACTGTGGATCCTGTTCCCCCCAGAAGACAGCAGTTACTTGTACCCGACACGAGTTCCATATGAGGAATCCAGCATCTTTACAGAAGTCAATATCAGAAAACCAGATCTTCAATCTCACCCACAGTTTAAGGTACCTTATCAGATCAGTACTTCAGAACATTAATTGTCTTGATACATACTGGAGCTGTGGATAAGTGCTGTGGCCTGCTCACACAGTGATTCAGGTGAATCCCCAATGGGTTGTGTCTCCATCCACTTGAAGCTGGGGGACACTTTAGTGCAGTGGTTAGCTCTCTTACCTGTCGCTCCGGTGGTCACATGTTTGAATTCCCTTCAAGGCACAATTAGAAGAAAATTTCACCGGGGCTTCCGGGCTGGAAATTGTTCTGAGAAGTAAAGCTGGCCTGTGTGGTATTGACCACATGACCCAGCGAGTGTTGATTTGATTGGCCCATACAATTGTAGGCTGGCACCATACACCTCAAGCTGTAGAGCAGGGTCCGTTACTCTTGTTTCTTGCAGCTCTCGGGAGCATACAATTATTACATGGGATTTCTTGGGGATATGTAATACAGAGTTGTCAAGGCAAGAGGATCTTGATCGACTTCATTGCACCAAGTTTTATCCCACATGGCAGGGCAGCCTGCTGAAAGCGATGCACAAAGCACAAACTCCATAGCTGAAGTGATGACCCCCAGGAGTCTCCAAGATAATTGCAGCCGTGAACTGAATGTCATAGACTGGAATCAAACTCACAACTTTCAGAGCACGTAACCACTTAAATGGTAGCGATATAGGAAGTTGAGCACCTCAACTCATAATTACTAATTTTTTTTTTCTTTTCGGTATTTGAGATTTTTAACAGGACCTGCAAAATTTAGTAGATGCGATTGTGACACACAGTGAACAACTAGGGTTAGAATTAAATTGTAAAAAGACACAGATTATGGTCGTCACTAGGAAGGACGAAATACCACAATGTAATATACAAGTAAATGGGAATATTCTTCAACAAGTGAGCAGGTACAATTATCTCGGAACAGTAATAACATCTGATGGGAGATGCCTTGAAGAGATTAGAACAAGAATCGCCATGGCAAAAGTAGCCTTTAGCAAGATGAAAAACATATTGACCAATAAAAAGATGTCAATTGAAACGAGAAAGAGAGTGTTGAGATGCTACATTGAGCCTGTACTTTTGTATGGATGTGAAGCGTGGACAATGAGCAGTCAGGCTGAAAAACATCTGATGGCTGTAGAGATGTGGTTTCTGAGGAAAATGCAAAGAATACCATGGACAGCCAGAAAGACCAATGAACAAGTCCTTCAAGAAACAAATGAAGATCGTAAATTGATTAGAGAAATTAGACGTAGACAGTCAAAATTTTTTGGACATGTTATGAGAAGAAATGGATTGGAGAATTTGGTGACAACTGGTAAGATCGAGGGGAACAGACCAAGGGGAAGACCTAGAAGCAAGTACCTGGATGGCTTGGCCTTGTGGCATAGTCGAGACAGAAACACGGAGCTGATCCACGACTCTGGTGATCGGGTGAGATGGCAGAACATGACCGCCCACGCTTACCGGCATGGCACATGATGGATGGATGGATTTGAGATTTAAACATTGAGCACAACTTACTACTGGCAACGCTGATAGTATTCCGGTATGAACCTAAGGCCTTGTCCATGTCAATTTGGAAGCACTAGACTCGAGTTTTGCTCTCGTTTGAGCTCGTCACTAGTGCACAGGGTTTGATCCCGGGTCCAGTCAAGAATGTGCACTACTGACGAGCTCAAATGAGAGTGAAACTCGAGTCATAATTATTAGTTTTGTCACTATACTTCTATACCGCAAGGCACAAGAGGAACATGATGAGATGAGATGAGATATGAGACTTCTATACTTCTATACCGCGAGGTACAAGAGGAACATGATGAGATGAGATGAGAGATGAGACTTCTATACTTCTACAGCAGTGTTTGGCTTAGACTTATATTATTTCACCTTTAATATGAAGCATTTTCCATATTGACTCTTCTGAAACTTGATATGGCATACGTGTAAGATACACTTGAGAGCCGTGGCATGAGTTGAGTCAAGAACCGACAACACATCACTCAGGACATTCCCATACATGCTCCATCCTCATCTTCAACAACCAGCGAAGAGTACCAATACTAATGGTACCATTAGCAGTCTGATTATGTGTCCGTCTGGCATTCCTTCTGAGTTTTGAGTGTTGGCCAGATCCTATGGTCACTTCCTGCAGTACCATTCTCTCCAAGCCGTGATGGTCTATCTGTTCTTCTGTACTATATACATGATCCCAAAGGGCCCCAACCACGTCTGCCTTATTGTGTAGTGGCATGTGTTGAACTATTTGTATACTGTAGGATGTTGACTGCGTCAGTCTCAGGAAGTTGTTATTTTAATTTATTTTACCCTAACCATCAGTTATCTGTTAGGGTATCATCCTTGCACTCCAGACAAGTCCATATGTGCTCAGATCCTTCCTCCAACATATGCATCAGTGTCTGGCGGCTAATAGTGCCAGTTCTGTGTTGGTTGACAAGGCTCCTCATTCTCCTGATATACCTCTCATGTCTGGCCGTAACAATTCTTATTCCTGATTCTCTCATTCTGGACAATGATGTGCATTCAATTGCATCAAAGTCCTCCGGTCTCGACATATCTCTTAGGGCATTAATATCTGCAGGATCCACGGGCAGGCCATATGCAGTGGATGCAGAGCCAGCAAATTTATCAGCTCGTTCATTTCCCTCAACTCCCTCTTGTCCTGGAACTGCTCTAAGCAATTATTACTTAACGCTTTCTGTGGCAGCGAACTGTGTATTGAAGTCTATTCACAATGTACACCAGATTCTTTGGCTTATGATCAGGTTTCAGTGAATGGCCATCTTGGCTAGGGTTTTCTGCAGAATGGAGCAACCGGCCCCTCACCAACATTCCTTAATTGCCTCATATGACATGCTTGGTAGGTGTGTTGCTTAAAGGCTCCGATTACATACGGTTACGTTAATAGTTATGTCTAACGCTACAGCGTTATACACACTCACTGGCTTGTGTTAACATTAATAGCTAAAATATTTAACACTACAGCATTATACACACACAGTGGCTTGTGTTAACATTTTTTTTTTTTTTTTTTTTTTTTTTTTAGCATATCCTTTACAGGACATCGCTGTCAACACCAGCATCTTTCAGCTGTATGTCGATTTCTTGGCAAGATTACGCTCAGTAGTTTGCCATTGCTTTCTGAGCGGCCGGCTCACATACCCCGCAAGTCACCAATGCGATTCGAACCACTGCTGATTCTTACCGTCATCACGTTAACCGACGAGAGTATACGAGATTACGGAGAAAAGTCATAACCTCTAAGCCACGAAGCCGGCTGTGTTAACATTAACAGCTAAAATATTTAAAATACCACAGCATTATACACACACAGTGGCTTGTTTTGCCAGCTTGTGACCGGATTCCTCATCATATAGCAGGCCCTCCACAGTATGCTACTGTCATCACAGCACGCTGAAAAGTCTGTCGATCCCTTGCCAATTCTGCCACCTCACGCACCCTCATGCCCAAGGTGTCTGCCGTGTCCTGTGTCCATCTTGCCATTGATCTCTCCCTCTTCTCCCAGAAACCGTGCCCTCCATGGCTGTTCTTTCCAAGCCAAGCCAAGTTTAATAATGTCAGTTTCCAAGACATGATGCTTTTTATGAACCAGTCTTCTTCGATGTTCTCTTGTCGTTGAATGACCAGATTATCAGCTGGAAATTTCTCTTCTCTAAGTGATGTATGAATGAAGTAAATGTATAAGAGCAGAGAGATAAGATGAGCTGAATGTCAGGCAGGCCTACATGCCCAATTCTTAACACTTTGAAAATAAAGTTTGTTTGTTCTTTTTGAAGTATTAACCACTCATGCAAATTATTTCCACTTCAGCATTAACTCTTTTTCTTTCTCTCCCTCTCTCTTCCTCTCAAGAACAGTTGAGTCATCCGCACGTGGTGACCCTGCAGCCAGGCCAGACGTTGTATGTTCCCAGACACTGGTGGCATTACGTGGAGTCCCTGGAACCTTCCATCAGTGTGAATGTCTGGGTCCCTCTGGTGAGTGTGAATGTCTGGGTCCCTCTGGTGAGTGTGAATGTCTGGGTCCCTCTGGTGAGTGTGAATGTCTGGGTCCCTCTGGTGAGTGTGAATGTCTGGGTCCCTCTGGTGAGTGTGAATGTCTGGGTCCCTCTGGTGAGTGTGAATGTCTGGGTCCCTCTGGTGAGTGTGAATGTCTGGGTCCCTCTGGTGAGTGTGAATGTCTGGGTCCCTCTGGTGAGTGTGAATGTCTGGGTCCCTCTGGTGAGTGTGAATGTCTGGGTCCCTCTGGTGAGTGTGAATGTCTGGGTCCCTCTGGTGAGTGTGAATGTCTGGGTCCCTCTGGTGAGTGTGAATGTCTGGGTCCCTCTGGTGAGTGTGAATGTCTGGGTCCCTCTGGTGAGTGTGAATGTCTGGGTCCCTCTGGTGAGTGTGAATGTCTGGGTCCCTCTGGTGAGTGTGAATGTCTGGGTCCCTCTGGTGAGTGTGAATGTCTGGGTCCCTCTGGTGAGTGTGAATGTCTGGGTCCCTCTGGTGAGTGTGAATGTCTGGGTCCCTCTGGTGAGTGTGAATGTCTGGGTCCCTCTGGTGAGTGTGAATGTCTGGGTCCCTCTGGTGAGTGTGAATGTCTGGGTCCCTCTGGTGAGTGTGAATGTCTGGGTCCCTCTGGTGAGTGAATGTCTGGGTCCCTCTGGTGAGTGTGAATGTCTGGGTCCCTCTGGTGAGTGTGAATGTCTGGGTCCCTCTGGTGAGTGTGAATGTCTGGGTCCCTCTGGTGAGTGTGAATGTCTGGGTCCCTCTGGTGAGTGCGCTCGTCTCAGTCAAACATCAGGCATGCCATTTTATCTGAAACATTTACTGGTTGTTGCAGTGTGTTTTACTCTGTCTTGAAAACCTTTATGCAGTATACATTTACACACTTGTCTGTATATATTTACAGACTTCTCTACTTAGCTTTACACACTTCTCTATATAAATTTACATAATTCACTACTTATCTTACACACTCCTCACTATACATATACAGGATTCCCTATTTAGCTTTACACAACACACATCTCTATATATTTACTAAATTAACTACTTAGCTTTACACACTTCTCTCTATACATTTACAGAATTCCATACTTAACTTTACCAACACACTTCTCTCTATACATTTACAGAATTCCATACTTAGCTTTTCATACTTTTCTCTATACATTTTTTGAAAAAGCTTTGAAAAACATCTGATGGCTGTGGAAATGTGGTTTCTGAGGAAAATGCAAAGAATACCATGGGCAGAAAAACCAATGAACAAGTCCTTCAAGAAACAAATGAAGATGGTAAACTGATTAGAGACATTGGATGTAGACAGTAAAAAAATTTTTTGGCATGTTGTGAGAAGAAATGAATTGGAGAACTTGGTGACAATTGGCTGGCAAGATCAAAGGGAATAGACTAAGGGGAAGACAGAGAAGTAAATACCAGGATGGCTTGGCCACATGGTATGGTCGAGACAGAAACATGGAGCTGATCCACGACACTGGTGATCGAGTGAGATGGCAAAAGATGACCGCCCACGCTTATCGGCATGGCACATGATGGATGGATAGATGGATACTTAGCTTTTCACACTTCTTTTTATACATATACAGAATTCTCTACATAGCTTTACACATTTTTTCCCTTTACATTACACACTTCTCACTGTACATTTACAGGATTCTCTACTTAGCTGTACACATTTCTCTCTATACATTTACAGAATTCCCTGCTTAGTTTTACACACTTCTCAGTATACATTTACAGTATTCTCTATTTAGCATTACATACTTCTCTTTATACATTTACAAAATTACCTACTTAGCTTTACACACTTCTCTTTTTACATTTACAGAATTCTCTGCTTGGCTTTACACATTTCTCACTATACATTTACATAATTCACTACTTAGCTTTACACACTTTTCTCTATACATTTACAGAATTCCCTACTTTGCTTTACACACTTTTCTCTATTCATTTACAAAATTCCCTACATCAATTTACAAATCTCTGTACAATTACAGGACAAGATTTGAGAAAAGAGAATTAGAGGCAAGATTAGAGAAAAGAGGATTAGAAACAATTAGGAGATATGTCAGAGACAAGGAAGGCCTGCAAGAATTAGCAAAGTAACGGCTTGGGATTTAAAATTTGAGGACCTGTGCTTCATTGGGAGATTAAAGAAGAATACTTCACATGGAGAAACACTTATATTGGCATGTCAATGAGCACACTGATGGACTAGTAGTTAACACATACTGGCACAGACAGCTGAGACACAAGTAGTCGAGCAATATGCCAAGTTAACACATATTGGCACAGACAGCTGAGACACAAGTAGTCCAGCAATATGCCAAGTTAACACATATTGGCACAGACAGCTGAGACACAAGTAGTCAGTCTAGCAATATGCCAAGTTAACACATATTGGCACAGACAGCTGAACGAACGAACGAACAGACTTTATTTTCAAAGGGTAACAAATTGGGCACGCACGCCCGTCTTACATTCGGCCCTTCCACTCACTCAGCTTTCTTTCATCAACAGTGCATAGGAAAAAACATTGTCACATGAATTTTGTAAACATAAACAATGCATATTACTATGTTATGAGACACACCCACCACCCACCCACACATCCCCCATTCACTCCAACCACACACATAACCCACTCACACATACATTCCCCCACCCATCCACCACATCCCTACACCTACACATCTCCCCACCCACATACACCTCTCACCCACCACACATCCCATCCACCCACACCCCAAGCACACATACATTCAATAACCCACACATCCCCCACCTACACACATCTCCCCACCCACTCACATATCCTCTACCCGTCCCATTACCCACCAACAATCACTCACCCACATATCCTCCTCCACCCACACACCTCCACCCACCCAGCCAAGCACACAAATCCTCAGCCACACACACATCTCCCCGTCAACTCACATATTCTGCACCTACCCACACACAAATTCCGCACCCACCCACATAATCTCCCATCTCCCCCAGCCCACTCACAGATCCCGAGCCCACACCTACAAACATCCCCCACCATCTCCTAACCTGCACACACTCACCCACCCACATATCCTCTACCCACCCACACATCCTCTACCCACCCATCCCCCAACCAAACATCCTTTAACCACACACCCTTACTCATATACAATCACCCACCCACACATCCTCTACCCAACCACACATCCTCCATCCACCCATCCCCCAGCCACACATCCCTTAACCACACACCCCTACCCATATACACACACATCCCCACCCACGCACAATCTCCCCACCCATACACACATCCCTCCCACACATCCCCACCCACCAACACATCCCCCATTCACAAACACACACCTCCCATCCACGCACATACAACCCACACACACATCCCCAACTCATACACTCATCCCCAGACACACGTACTTATCCCTCAACCACTAACACCCACACATCCCTTACCCACTCATCAACACATACATCTCCTATCTACCCACCCACACTCACACACCCCAACCACCCATCTAAGCACACATCCCCACCCTCACACACATCCTTCACCCACCCGAAAACCCAACCACACCTTCACCCACCCACACAAGTAGTCTAGCAATATGCCAAGTTAACACATATTGGCACAGACAGCTGAGACACAAGTAGTCTAATATGCCAAGTTAACACATATTGGCACAGACAGCTGAGACACAAGTAGTCGAGCAATATGCCAAGTTAACACATATTGGCACAGACAGCTGAGACACAAGTAGTCGAGCAATATGCCAAGTTAACACATATTGACACAGACAGCTGAGACACAAGTAGTCGAGCAATATGCCAAGTTAACACATATTGGCACAGACAGCTGAGACACAAGTAGTCGAGCAGTATGCCAAGTTAACACATATTGGCACAGAGAGCTGAGACACAAGTAATCAGTCGAGCAATATGCCAAGCACAACTGAGTTCTGTGTTGCCTTCAACTATTGTTTTCTGTCTGGATATTGTATTTTGCATATGTTTATGTTTGCCAGAAAGCAATTTGATGTAATGCAATGTATGTCCTGCCATTTCTCAGAGAGAAGACAGAGACAGCCGTTTTTCTGAAGCTATCACTCGTTGCCTAGCAACAAGTCTTATTTCATCTTTAGACACAAGCTATTCTGGATGCCTGCAATCAGAGTGGTTGAATCCCACAGAGGTATGTTAATCTGTGAAATCAGAGATCACCTATGTTTTACATTTTCTCTATGCATTATACATTATGGAATTCCATGGAGGTAGGCTAATCTGTGAAATTACAGGTCATCTAATTTTTACATTTTCACTCTATATTATATATTATGGAAAACCACATTTTTACAAGCTTGCTCTGAGGAGCACAGTTCGTAGCCTGACTAGCAATTGGCATGTCTTCTTCTTCTTCTCATAAAGAAAAGAACTTTGGTTGTGTTGTCTGTTTATTGTATCCTATGATATCAGCGCCTTTCCGGCAGCACATCTGACGTGTTGATACCTATCCAACAGAACTTGGACTCGTGCCTGTTGACCTAATACCATATAGTGATACAGGCAAGTTCGTCATCGGCGGTTGTTTTGTTCCATATTGAGTGTTTCTATCCCTGAATTAGATTTAAGAAGCAATGTCCTGATATCTGTGAGAGCTGGACATTCAAAGAGGTGATGTTAGACAGTCTTGTAGGGACATGTACAAAGCAACCACTCTAGAGTGATCTGAGGTTGGATAGTCTTGTAGGGACATGTACACAACATCCACTCTAGAGTGATCTGAGGTTGGACAGTCTTGTAGGGACATGTACAAAGCAACCACTCTAGAGTGATCTGAGGTTGGACAGTCTTGTAGGGACATGTACAAAGCATCCACTCTAGAGTGATCTGAGGTTGGACAGTCTTGTAGGGGCATGTACAAAGCAACCACTCTAGAGTGATCTGAGGTTGGACAGTCTTGTAGGGAAATGTACACAACATCCACTCTAGAGTGATCTGAGGTTGGACAGTCTTGTAGGGACATGTACAAAGCATCCACTCTAGAGTGATCTGAGGTTGGACAGTCTTGTAGGGACATGTACAAAGCATCCACTCTAGAGTGATCTGAGGTTGGACAGTCTTGTAGGGACATGTACAAAGCAACCACTCTAGAGTGATCTGAGGTTGGACAGTCTTGTAGGGACATGTACAAAGCAACCACTCTAGAGTGATCTGAGGTTGGACAGTCTTGTAGGGACATGTACAAAGCAACCACTCTAGAGTGATCTGAGGTTGGACAGTCTTGTAGGGACATGTACAAAGCATCCACTCTAGAGTGATCTGAGGTTGGACAGTCTTGTAGGGACATGTACAAAGCAACCACTCTAGAGTGATCTGAGGTTGGACAGTCTTGTAGGGACATGTACAAAGCAACCACTCTAGAGTGATCTGAGGTTGGACAGTCTTGTAGGGACATGTACAAAGCAACCACTCTAGAGTGATCTGAGGTTGGACAGTCTTGTAGGGACATGTACAAAGCAACCACTCTAGAGTGATCTGAGGTTGGACAGTCTTGTAGCGACATGTACAAAGCAACCACTCTAGAGTGATCTGAGGTTGGACAGTCTTGTAGGGACATGTACAAAGCAGCCACTCTAGAGTGATCTGAGGTTGGACAGTCTTGTAGGGACATGTACAAAGCAGCCACTCTAGAGTGATCTGAGGTTGGAGTCTGTGAGGTTGTTGTTTTTTTCCCATTTGCTCATTTTTGAACTTAAGCATAGTCCATATATATGCTGCTGCTTCTTGCATGACTGATTTATACATTTGGATTAGCTGTCCCTATTTCCAGTGTCTCCCCCTCCCCCCCCCCCTATTCTGGTCCTTCCTTGTGAGATGGTGTATGTTGCCATTGAGGTGAGGATTGGGCATATACAGGGTGTATTTTTAAGGACTGCGAGGTGTTTGAAAATATTGCCATTCCAAGTTTTCTATTTACCTATTATGTTGTCGAAACTCCACAGAGGGTA
Organism: Cepaea hortensis; assembly: GCA_963921405.1. Classification (NCBI taxonomy): domain Eukaryota; kingdom Metazoa; phylum Mollusca; class Gastropoda; order Stylommatophora; family Helicidae; genus Cepaea; species Cepaea hortensis. The sequence continues at coordinate 119,143,832 of OY992882.1, read as the reverse complement.
AATACAAAACTTGGAATGGCAAACTATATTTTGTATAGCTCCTCACTGGTGTCTCCAGTGGTCCATCCGCTCGACTAGGTGTCGTCATTTATAGGTCTTCTTATTTGATTGATTGTTTAGACTTAATTGTTTACAGATGTTGAGACTTGTTGCTCTGCATGCTTGTTCTTGTCTGGATCATTTCTCTACCTGTCTGTATGATGAGAAAGGTCAAGGCAGGCATGCTTCGAGCAGAGTAGCAGGCTTCCAATACAAAATATAGAGCATCCCTTTTGAATTACGAGAAAGACACCAGTGTTACATCTAAATCTGGGAGAGAGATTATTGTTACATCTGAATCTGTGAGAGACACTGATTTTAGATCTAAAGCTATGAGAGAGACACTAGTGTTACATCTAAAGCTATGGAAGAGACACTAGTGTTACATCTAAATCTATGAGAGAGACACTAGTGTTACATCTAAAGCTATGGGAGAAACTAGTGTTACATCTAAAGCTATGGTAGAAACTAGTGTTACATCTAAAGCTATGAGAGAGACACTAGTGTTACATCTAAAGCTATGGGAGAAACTAGTGTTACATCTAAAGCTATGGGAGAAACTAGTGTTACATCTAAAGCTATGTGAGAGACACTAGTGTTACATCTAAAGCTATGAGAGAGACACTAGTATTACATCTAAAGCTATGAGAGAGACATTAGTGTTACATCTAAAGTTATGAGAGAGACACTAGTGTTACATCTAAAGTTATGAGAGAGACATTAGTGTTACATCTAAAGTTAAAAGAGAGACACTAGTGTTACATCTAAAGTTATGAGAGAGACACTAGTGTTACATCTAAATCTATGAGAGAGACACTAGTGTTACATCTAAATCTATGAGAGAGACACTAGTGTTACATCTAAAGTTATGAGAGAGACACTAGTGTTACATCTAAAGCTATGAGAGAGACACTAGTGTTACATCTAAAGCTATGAGAGAGACATTAGTGTTACATCTAAAGCTATGAGAGAGACATTAGTGTTACATCTAAAGCTATGAGAGAGACATGAGTGTTACATCTAAAGCTATGAGAGAGACATTAGTGTTACATCTAAAGCTATGAGAGAGACATTAGTGTTACATCTAAAGCTATGAGAGAGACACTAGTGTTACATCTAAAGCTACGAGAGAGACACTAGTGTTACATCTAAAGCTATGAGAGAGACATTGTGTTACATCTAAAGCTATGAGAGAGACACTAGTGTTACATCTAAAGCTATGAGAGAGACATTAGTGTTACATCTAAAGCTATGAGAGAGACACTAGTGTTACATCTAAAGCTATGAGAGAGACATTAGTGTTACATCTAAAGCTATGAGAGAGACACTAGTGTTACATCTAAAGCTATGAGAGAGACACTAGTGTTACATCTAAAGCTATGAGAGAGACACTAGTATTACATCTAAAGCTATGAGAGAGACATTAGTGTTACATCTAAAGTTATGAGAGAGACATTAGTGTTACATCTAAAGTTATGAGAGATACACTAGTGTTACATCTAAAGTTATGAGAGAGACACTAGTGTTACATCTAAATCTATGAGAGAGACACTAGTGTTACATCTAAATCTATGAGAGAGACACTAGTGTTACATCTAAAGTTATGAGAGAGACACTAGTGTTACATCTAAAGCTATGAGAGAGACACTAGTGTTACATCTGAAGCTATGAGAGAGACATTAGTGTTACATCTAAAGCTATGAGAGAGACACTAGTGTTACATCTAAAGCTATGAGAGAGACATTAGTGTTACATCTAAAGTTATGAGAGAGACATTAGTGTTACATCTAAAGTTATGAGAGAGACACTAGTGTTACATCTAAAGTTTTGAGAGAGACACTAGTGTTACATCTAAATCTATGAGAGATACACTAGTGTTACATCTAATTCTATGACAGAGACACTAGTGTTACATCTAAAGTTATGAGAGAGACACTAGTGTTACATCTAAAGCTATGAGAGAGACACTAGTGTTACATCTAAAGCTATGGGAGAGACACTAGTGTTACATCTAAATCTATGAGAGAGACACTAGTGTTACATCTAAAGCTATGGGAGAAACTAGTGTTACATCTAAAGCTATGGGAGAAACTAGTGTTACATCTAAAGCTATGAGAGAGACACTAGTGTTACATCTAAAGCTATGGGAGAAACTAGTGTTACATCTAAAGCTATGGGAGAAACTAGTGTTACATCTAAAGCTATGTGAGAGACACTAGTGTTACATCTAAAGCTATGAGAGAGACACTAGTAACACATCTAAAGTTATGAGAGAGACATTAGTGTTACATCTAAAGTTATGAGAGAGACACTAGTGTTACATCTAAAGTTTTGAGAGAGACACTAGTGTTACATCTAAATCTATGAGAGATACACTAGTGTTACATCTAAATCTATGACAGAGACACTAGTGTTATATCTAAAGTTATGAGAGAGACACTAGTGTTACATCTAAAGCTATGAGAGAGACACTAGTGTTACATCTAAAGCTATGGGAGAGACACTAGTGTTACATCTAAATCTATGAGAGAGACACTAGTGTTACATCTAAAGCTATGGGAGAAACTAGTGTTACATCTAAAGCTATGGGAGAAACTAGTGTTACATCTAAAGCTATGAGAGAGACACTAGTGTTACATCTAAAGCTATGGGAGAAACTAGTGTTACATCTAAAGCTATGGGAGAAACTAGTGTTACATCTAAAGCTATGTGAGAGACACTAGTGTTACATCTAAAGCTATGAGAGAGACACTGGTATTACATCTAAAGCTATGAGAGAGACATTAGTGTTACATCTAAAGTTATGAGAGAGACACTAGTGTTACATCTAAAGTTATGAGAGAGACATTAGTGTTACATCTAAAGTTATGAGAGAGACACTAGTGTTACATCTAAAGTTATGAGAGAGACACTAGTGTTACATCTAAATCTATGAGAGAGACACTAGTGTTACATCTAAAGTTATGAGAGAGACACTAGTGTTACATCTAAAGCTATGAGAGAGACACTAGTGTTACATCTAAATCTATGAGAGAGACACTAGTGTTACATCTAAATCTATGAGAGAGACACTAGTGTTACATCTAAAGTTATGAGAGAGACACTAGTGTTACATCTAAAGCTATGAGAGAGACACTAGTGTTACATCTGAAGCTATGAGAGAGACATTAGTGTTACATCTAAAGCTATGAGAGAGACACTAGTGTTACATCTAAAGCTATGAGAGAGACACTAGTGTTACATCTAAAGCTATGAGAGAGACATTAGTGTTACATCTAAAGTTATGAGAGAGACACTAGTGTTACATCTAAAGTTATGAGAGAGACATTAGTGTTACATCTAAAGTTATGAGAGAGACACTAGTGTTACATCTAAAGTTTTGAGAGAGACACTAGTGTTACATCTAAATCTATGAGAGATACACTAGTGTTACATCTAAATCTATGAGAGAGACACTAGTGTTACATCTAAAGTTATGAGAGAGACACTAGTGTTACATCTAAAGCTATGAGAGAGACACTAGTGTTACATCTAAAGCTATGGGAGAGACACTAGTGTTACATCTAAATCTATGAGAGAGACACTAGTGTTACATCTAAAGCTATGGGAGAAACTAGTGTTACATCTAAAGCTATGGGAGAAACTAGTGTTACATCTAAAGCTATGAGAGAGACACTAGTGTTACATCTAAAGCTATGGGAGAAACTAGTGTTACATCTAAAGCTATGGGAGAAACTAGTGTTACATCTAAAGCTATGTGAGAGACACTAGTGTGACATCTAAAGCTATGAGAGAGACACTAGTATTACATCTAAAGCTATGAGAGAGACATTAGTGTTACATCTAAAGTTATGAGAGAGACACTAGTGTTACATCTAAAGTTATGAGAGAGACATTAGTGTTACATCTAAAGTTATGAGAGAGACACTAGTGTTACATCTAAAGTTATGAGAGAGACACTAGTGTTACATCTAAATCTATGAGAGAGACACTAGTGTTACATCTAAATCTATGAGAGAGACACTAGTGTTACATCTAAAGTTATGAGAGAGACACTAGTGTTACATCTAAAGCTATGAGAGAGACACTAGTGTTACATCTAAAGCTATGAGAGAGACATTAGTGTTACATCTAAAGCTATGAGAGAGACATTAGTGTTACATCTAAAGCTATGAGAGAGACATTAGTGTTACATCTAAAGCTATGAGAGAGACATGAGTGTTACATCTAAAGCTATGAGAGAGACATTAGTGTTACATCTAAAGCTATGAGAGAGACATTAGTGTTACATCTAAAGCTATGAGAGAGACACTAGTGTTACATCTAAAGCTACGAGAGAGACACTAGTGTTACATCTAAAGCTATGAGAGAGACATTGTGTTACATCTAAAGCTATGAGAGAGACACTAGTGTTACATCTAAAGCTATGAGAGAGACATTAGTGTTACATCTAAAGCTATGAGAGAGACAATAGTGTTACATCTAAAGCTATGAGAGAGACAATAGTGTTACATCTAAAGCTATGAGAGAGACACTAGTGTTACATCTAAAGCTATGAGAGAGACACTAGTGTTACATCTAAAGCTATGAGAGAGACACTAGTATTACATCTAAAGCTATGAGAGAGACATTAGTGTTACATCTAAAGTTATGAGAGAGACATTAGTGTTACATCTAAATCTATGAGAGAGACACTAGTGTTACATCTAAAGTTATGAGAGAGACACTAGTGTTACATCTAAATCTATGAGAGAGACACTAGTGTTACATCTAAATCTATGAGAGAGACACTAGTGTTACATCTAAAGTTATGAGAGAGACACTAGTGTTACATCTAAAGCTATGAGAGAGACACTAGTGTTACATCTGAAGCTATGAGAGAGACACTAGTGTTACATCTAAAGCTATGAGAGAGACATTAGTGTTACATCTAAAGTTATGAGAGAGACACTAGTGTTACATCTAAAGTTATGAGAGAGACATTAGTGTTACATCTAAAGTTATGAGAGAGACACTAGTGTTAGATCTAAAGTTTTGAGAGAGACACTAGTGTTACATCTAAATCTATGAGAGAGACACTAGTGTTACATCTAAATCTATGAGAGAGACACTAGTGTTACATCTAAAGTTATGAGAGAGACACTAGTGTTACATCTAAAGCTATGAGAGAGACACTAGTGTTACATCTAAAGCTATGAGAGAGACACTAGTGTTACATCTAAAGCTATGGGAGAGATTAGTGTTACATCTAAAGTTATGAGAGAGACACTAGTGTTACATCTAAAGCTATGAGAGAGACACTAGTGTTACATCTAAAGCTATGGGAGAGATTAGTGTTACATCTAAAGTTATGAGAGAGACACTAGTGTTACATCTAAAGCTATGAAAGAGATTAGTGTTACATCTAAAGCTATGAGAGAGACACTAGTGTTACATCTAAAGTTATGGGAGAAACACTAGTGTTGTATCTAAAGCTATTGGAGAGATTAGTGTTACATCTAAAGTTATGAGAGAAAAACTAGTGTTACATCTAAAGCTATGAGAGAGACACTAGTGTTACATCTAAAGCTATGAGAGAGACACTAGTGTTACATCTAAAGTTGAGAGAGAGACACTAGTGTTACATCTGAAGCTGTGGGAGAGACACTAGTGTTACATCTGAAGCTGTGGGAGAAACACTAGTGTTGTATCTAAAGCTATTGGAGAGATTAGTATTACATCTAAAGCTATGAGAGAAAAACTAGTGTTACATCTAAAGCTATGAGAGAGACACTGGTGTTACATCTAAAGTTATGAGAGAGACACTAGTGTTACATCTGAAGCTATGGGAGAAACACTAGTGTTGTATCTAAAGCTATTGGAGAGATTAGTGTTACATCTAAAGTTATGAGAGAAAAACTAGTGTTACATCTAAAGCTATGGGAGAAACTAGTGTTACATCTAAAGTTATGAGAGAGACACTAGTGTTGTATCTAAAGCTATTGGAGAGATTAGTGTTACATCTAAAGTTATGAGAGAAAAACTAGTGTTACATCTGAAGCTATGAGAGTCACACTAGTGTTACATCTAAATCTGTGATTGAGACTAGTTTTACAAGCAGTTGCAATATTGTTTTTTTTTTTTTACTTTGGTACGTGTTATATTTGTTGTTGTTTGCTGCTTTTTCCATAGACCCTTGGCCCAGCAACAATGAACTTGTTGCTGCTAAAGGCATCACTGTGTCAGCTGTTAGAAAACTCTGATGATGGTGGATATGTTTTGAACACTGATGAGAAGCAAGATGTTAATGAAGGTTCTATGTGTAAGAAAGAGTTAACACAGCATAGAGACCTCTCACATGGGTTAATACATGGTGAAAATTCACAAGAGCTAAAACAGCGGGACCTTTCTTGTGGGGTAATACAGCAAGGTTACCACTGTTCACAAGCTGTAATGCAAGATGACCTTTCACCTGGGTTAGTACCACAAGATGACCTTTTACCTGTGTTAGTGCAGTCAGATGACCTTTTACCTGTGTTAGTACAGCAAGATGTCCTTTCACCTGTGTTAGTGCAGCAAGATGACCTTTCACCTGGGTTAGGGCAGTCAGATGACCTTTTACCGGTGTTAGTGCAGCAAGATGACCTTTCACCTGTGTTAGTGCAGTCAGGTGACCTTTCACCTGAGTTAGGGCAGCCAGATGACCTTTTACCTGTGTTAGTGCAGCAAGATGACCTTTCACCTGTGTTAGTGCAGTCAGGTGACCTTTCACCTGAGTTAGGGCAGCCAGATGACCTTTTACCTGTGTTAGTGCAGCAAGATGACCTTTCACCTGGGTTAGGGCAATCAGATGACCTTTCACCTGAGTTAGGGCAGCCAGATGACCTTTTACCTGTGTTAGTGCAGCAAGATGACCTTTCACCTGGGTTAGGGCAATCAGATGACCTTTCACCTGGGTTAGGGCAGCCAGATGACCTTTTACCTGTGTTAGTGCAGCAAGATGACCTTTCACCTGCATTAGTTCAGCAAGATGACCTTTTACCTGTATTAGTGCAGCAAGATGACCTTTTACCTGCATTAGTTCAGCAAGATGACCTTTTACCTGTATTAGTGCAGCAAGATGACCTTTTACCCGTGTTAGTTCAGCAAGATGACCTTTTACCTGTGTTAGTGCAGCAAGATGACCTTTCACCTGAATTAGTTCAGCAAGATGATCTTTTACCTGTGTTAGTGCAGCAAGATGACCTTTCACCTGGGTTAGTGCAGAAAGATGACCTTTTACCTAAACTAGTGCAGCCAGATGACCTTTTACCTGTGTTAGTGCAAGATGACCTTTTACCTGTGTTAGTGCAGCAAGATGACCTTATGCCTGGGTTAGTGCAGCAAGATGACCTTATGCCTGGGTTAATGCAGCAAGATGACCTTGTGCCTGGGTTAGTGCAGCAAATTGACCTTATGCCTGGGTTAATGCAACAAGATGACCTTTTACCTGTGTTAGTGCAGAAAGATGATCTTTTACCTAAACTAGTGCAGCCAGATGACCTTTTACCTGGATTAGTGCGGCAAGATGACCTTCAGTACAGATTAATAGAAAGTCAACCATTTGATGATTCTGAGCCACAGTCTCAAAGGAATGAGTGTGATAATGATATCAGAACTGGTCAAAATGTCCATAAAGATGCATACACAAATACAGGCAGTGTCCTAACAAGTATTGGTCATGCAGGCCGGTCAGAAAGTGTGTCTGATGAGCCTATGTTAAGTCTCTTCATTGAAGAAATGAAAGCATATAGGATTTCTAGAGCGGATTCTCCTTTCCAATGTGAATTTAAAGTAAGCTTGCCATTAAAGAAACAGTTTGGGCTCCAAGGATCTTCACCAAAGAAAGCTAAAATATCTCCAGCTTCAACTGAAGCACCATCTAACTTGAAAGGGGATTTACCAACACAATCTTCACATCCGAGAATATTATTTTTATTGAGTCCGTGTTCATTTGACACTTATTTAAAGTTTTTAAATAACCTTTGTAAACAAAACGAGTGTAGACGTTGCTGCACAGATTCAAGAAGAGAAAAGAACATCACATCAAGCACAATATATAGAAATAGTTTTCCCACGCACATTAAAGCTACATCTTCATATGTTTATCAGCACAAAAGTAGTGGAACTTACACTGAGACTTTTGAGACTGCAAATGTTAGTAACAATAGCTTCTTAAAAGATGTACACAGTGCAGTTTCTGACGGTCGAAAAAGAAAGGCTTCATTTGACTTTAAGGATGAAGAGTATAGTGAAAGTAGTGGAGATAGTTCTGGAATGGAGGACAACTGTGAGGGTGATAAAGTTACTGTGAGTGTGGGTTCAGGTTCTTTGGTTACTGGAGATTTTAGTCAGTTGAAAGTTGCAGAAACACTTTTATCTTGTACTTTGCATCCTTGTGTGGTCAAGTTAATCTCACAGTTGTTTAGAGATAAATGTCAACGCAGTATGAATGACAGTTTATAGATAAATTCAGCACAGACTGAAGCAGTATGAATGACAGTTGAGAGATAATAATTGTTCTGAAGCAGTATGAATGACAGTTGAGAGATAATTGTTCTGAAGCAGTATGAATGACAGTTGAGAGATAATTGTTCTGAAGCAGTATGAATGACAGTTGAGAGATAATTGTTTTGAAGCAGTATGAATGACAGTTTATAGATAAATGTCAGCACAGAATGAAGCAGTATGAATGACAGTTGAGAGATAATAATTGTTCTGAAGCAGCATGAATGTCAGTTGAGAGATAATTGTTCTGAAGAAGTATGAGTGACAGTTTATAGATAAATGTCAGCACAGAATGAAGCTGTATGTATGACAGTTTACATATAAATGTCAGTAAAGAGTGAAGCTGTACAAATGACAGTTTAGATATAAATATCAATAAAGATTGAAGCCATACACATGACAGATACAAATGTCATTTAAGATTAAGCCATACAAATGACAGTTAAATGTCAATAAAGATTGAAGCTGTACACATGACAGTTAGATATAAATGTCAATAAAGACTGCAACCATACAAATGAAAAATTAGATATAAATGTCAGTGAAGACTGTAGCCATAATGTGACACAAAATGGAATCTTAAAACTTACTTGTATTGTGTTAGCATCTTTCACTTGATTTATTTTAATTAAAGGACTGTAAATAATAAATCAGTTAAGATTTCAGTAACGTAGTAATTTTGATAATTTCTCTCTATGTATCGTTCATTGTTGCGGTCTTGTTGTGTAGACACATGGATTTTATCACAACTAGAGCCACTCAGGCAGAGTAAGTAAAGTAAAAAAGGGAATCTCCGTGGTGAAGTAGTCAAGCTGTCTGACTTGGGCTTCGAAGGTTGTGGGTTTGATTCCGGGCCGCATTCTTTGGTTCACAAGTGCATTTTTTTTTCAGACTCATGGGGGTCGTCGCTGGAGCTACGGAGTTCACGCTTTGTGCGATGCGGAAAGAGACTGAGCCATATGGGATAAAAACCTGGTGCAATGATATCGACCCTGTCGACTTTTAAGCAACTTTTTTAAGTAAAGTAAAGGCTTCTGTATATGGTGCTAGCCTCATATTTGTATCGACCAATCAGCACCTAGTAGATGACCTAGTCACCGTCACACTGGTCACCTTTATTTCCCTGGACATCTCCTGGTGCCCAGTTTAGACAGGGTCTGTCTGGTAGCTCAGCTCAGTCCGAGCAAATCTCTTTGGGTGGAGGGTCGAACCCATGGCTGCCTGGTAATCATACTAGCCACTGCACTACCGCAGATTGTGGCAGAGTGGCTTGTGGTAGTTGTGAGGTGGACTTGGGTCAAGAACAAACATACCAGGTTGGGTCAAGAATCGGCATCACAGGTTGTGTCAAGAACCGATATCACAGGTTGGGTTGAGTTAAGTCAAGAACCAACATCACAAGTTGTGTTGAGCTGGGTCAAGAACCAACATCACAGGTTGTGTTGAGTTGGGTAGGAACCAACATCCCGGGAAGGTTAACCCGGTCAACAAATGCCCGCAGAAGTCGGATGTGTCGGCCTAACGGCGCAAGAACGCAGCTCTGCTGTAAACAGGCACAACGCAATCACGTCCGGAAAAAAACTCCGGATGAACGAAGAAGAAGAAGAAGGAACCAACATCACAGGTTGGATTGAGTTAAGTCAAGAACCGAAATCACAGGTTGTGTTGAGTTGGGTAAGAACCGATATCACAGGTTGGGTTAGATAAGTCAAGAACTGACATCACAGGTTGTGTTGAATTGGGTCAAACACTGACATCACAGGTTGGGTTGAGTTAGGTCAAGAACCAACAATACAGGTCGGGTTTGAGTTGAGTCAAGAACTGATATCACAGACTGGGTTGAGTTGAATTATGAACTGATATCACAGGTTGGGTTAGATAAGTCAAGAACTGATATCACAGGTTGTGTTGAGTTGGGTCAAAAACTGACATCACAGGTTGGGTTGAGTTGGGTCAAGAACCAACATCTCAGACTGGGTTGAGTTGAGTCAAGAACCAACATCACAGGTTGGGTTTGAGTTGAGTCAAGAACTGATATCACAGACTGGGTTGAGTTGAATTATGAACCGATATTACAGCAATCGAAATATTCCCATATGTGCCCTAACCTCATCTGCAACAGCCAGCGAAGAGTCCCAATACTAATAGTACCAGTAGCAGTCTGATTATGTGTCTGTCTGGCCTTTCCTCAGAGGTTTGAGTGTCGTCCAGATCCTCTGGTTACTCACTGCAGCACCATTCTCTCCAAGCCTTAATGATATATCTAACTGTTCTTCATCCATTTCTCCTTCTTCATCTGTATCTTCTTCTTTTGCATTTTCTGGTTCGGGTGTTCTTGGTCTATCTTGGCGCTGTACGATTACGAGTCTTCTCAGCTGCTCTCGTACGTGGATCAATCGTCCATTGCGCTTATATACCCACATCTCCGGCGTCACTTCTTCGCTGCTGTCGCTGTGGTATTCTCTTTCTTCGTGTCTTAGTCCTTCTGTTTGGGACTTTGCATCTTCTGCTTCTGGCGTTTCGGTTTTGGAATTGAGTAGTTCTATCTGTGCTCTTTCTTCTTGTATCTGTTTGAGAGTTTCTTCTGTCTTGACTCTTTCCTCTTGCATTTTTGCGAGCATTTCGTCAGTTTCAGCTTTTATAGCAGCCATTCGGGCGACATCCTGCTCTATCTTTTTCTGGACTTGCTTCAGTTCGTCCAGGATACGCTGAGCGGCTGTTGTCTGTGTTTCTTGCGTCTTGACTTTTTCTTCCTCCATGTTCTTGAGCTGTGTTCTCAGGTCCTTCAGTTGGCCTTCCCGTTGTGCTTTGTCATTTTTGGTGAGTCGGCTGGTCGCCTCGTACTGCATTCTGGCCTTATATATGGTAGGTTAGTCTTGATGGCGATTTTCATGGCTTCTTTGCTGTCTTGGTGGCAGGGGCAGCCGAGGTACCTGGCGCCGTGGTTGCCGAGGCAGTTGGCGCATTTTCTGTTAGTGTTAGGCCTCCTGAAGTCCTTGTCTATCTTTGCATGCTGGCACTGACTGTATGGATGAGGTCCTGCGCAGTACCTGCACACCTCCACCTCACTTTTGCAAGTGGCACGGGTGTGCCAAAACTTCTGACACTTAGAACACTGCAGCACCCTCAGGATGTAGTGATCTGGAACTTGGTCTCTCTTGTCCCATCTGATGTACTGAGGGATCAGTCGGTCCTCTGATGTTACGAGGACGACAGTAGAGGGAATGTTGTTCTTTCCGACGATACTCTCGGCACTGGTGATCTTGAGCTTGTGATTCTCTCTTGTCAGCATTTCCCTGATCTGGTCGTTGGTAAGGTGGGTCTTGACTCTTTTGATGACCCATCGTTTCATCATGTTGTGTTGGCTGGCTTCCAATAAGATGCCGTTGTGAAGCTTGATGTCGGCTTTCTTATCTCGTACGATCTTTTGTATCAGTGCTGTGGTCTTTGGGTTGTTGTTGAGGGAGACCACTACTCCCTCATGTGTCTTGTGCAGCTGGTTGATGCTGTGTCTTCCCAGCTCGTTTTCTAACAGACTGATTATCTTGTCTGTATCCTCCATCTCTGGCACGTGCTATTTATACAATGAGTAATTCAACTCAAAAGTGGAGTTGGTAAGCGTTACGAAAACAAATATAATGTTACACCAGCCAAGTAACATTTAAATTTGTTTCACATAGAGGAGTCTCCATGGCGGAATGGTCAAGCCGTCTGACTCAGGCTCCAAAGGTTATGGGTTCGATTTCAGGCCGCGTGCTTCAGTTCACGAGTGCATTCTTTCGAAGACTCCTGAGGGCCGTCGCTGAAGCTACAGTTCGTGCTTTGTGCGACGCTTTCCACGCTGCGGAAGGAGAATGAGCCATATGGGATAAAAACCTGGTGCAATGAATTCGACTTTTAAGCGACTTCACGTAGCTGTATCAATGCCTGTTTATTATTTATGTGCTGACGAAGTAACTAGCCGCAACGCCAATGTTATCACTTGTGATTGTGCTCTTGTAGAACTTAACAGTTCCACTTCTTGCTGTCCTTCATTTTGTCACTTGTGATTGTGCTCTTGTAGAACTTACCAGTTCCACTTCTCGCTGTCCTTCATTTTGTCACTTGTGATTGTGCTCTTGTAGAACTTACCAGTTCCACTTCTTGCTGTCCTGCATTTTGTCACTTGTGATTGTGCTCTTGTAGAACTTACAAAATCCACTTCTCGCTGTCCTTCAATTTGTCACTTGTGATTGTGCTCTTGTAGAACTTACAAAATCCACTTCTCGCTGTCCTTCATTTTGTCACTTGTGATTGTGCTCTTGTAGAACTTACAAAATCCACTTCTCGCTGTCCTTCATTTTGTCACTTGTGATTGTGCTCTTGTAGAACTTACCAGTTCCACTTCTCGCTGCCCTTCATTTTGTCACTTGTGATTATGCTCTTGTAGAACTTACAAAATCCACTTCTCGCTGTCGTTCATTTACACATTGTTTTCAACCAGCTTTGTTTCAGTTCCATCACTTGTATTGCTCTTTGTACCAGCATTACGTGATTCTTCCGCCAGCAAGCCAATGAAAAACATTTCACATTTGCCAGCTGTAGCAACCTCTTTTTCTCTCACTTCCCACCCATCTCAATTCATCACGGCGAAAGGGAGCAAAAATGCAACCAAGCACTCTTTGCTGTCTGAGAAAGGAATGAGCTTAAATCCTGATCATGTTGTTTACAAACTTAACTTGGCTGTTCTACTGCAGGAAATTGAGCATTACCTGGGACAAAAATCTGGCAAACAGCGGCGCCAGGGAATTTCTCAAACAAAGGGAAACACTCGCCACACTAGGAAACACAAATTGTTAACTAAATCATAAAATCAATTACTGGATCTTGTTTTTGCACATAGCAGTGCTGATATTTCCATGCAGCGAGGAGGAATTACAACCGTTGTTTTCAAGCAAAGTTATACCTGCAAATCTCCCGTTTCCTATTTGTTTTCATTGCCTAACTTGAGTAACTGTCTTCCTACGGTAGCACACCGAGAACATTTGGGATATAACGGACGTTCATAAACTAACAATGTTGACAGAACTTGAAACGGGAAATAATATATTGGGAAGGGAAGTTGTCGGGTAGACGACACGCTAGACAACAGAAGACTTGAAGGTTAGCAGCATGCCGGATTCGCCAATCAAACAGATGTCATTGCCCTGTCCTGGGGATTGTTACAACATGGATCGACTGGCTGGTTGTAGTTGTACCTTGTAATATTCCCCTCTATTTTAGAACACGTATGTAACGTAACGCTTGCTCATTTCTTGCTGTACTTGATGTCATGCGATTTCATTGTTTGTTTACAGCGAACGGGTCAAAGTGAAGAAAACATGTATTCTGTTTCCCAGTTATTATACCGTCAATACTAGCTAAACAGTCTGGCATCTCTTAACATAACTGTCATAAAACGCTTGGCTTCGTCTCCATCGCAAGTGTGTTGCCAACTGGCGTAGGCGTTCCTGACTCTCCACAGATCTCGGGCTTTGGTGTTATCGATGAACTCTACTGATGATATTCCTCCACGCCACCGTCTCAATCCATCCAGCATAATTTCCCTTGGTCTGTCTCTGTCTCTCTTCCCCTTGATCTTTCCAGTTGTCACGATGATTTCCAATGCCTCTCTTCTCATACATGACCAAAGAAAGCTGATTGTCCGATTTTTGTTGTTGAATAAAAAGTTATAGTTTCCTTAGCCTCTTTCAGGCAATCGTTGTTAGTTACTCTGGCAGTCCAAGGAATTCGCAACATTCGTCTCGAGAACTACATCTTTGTTGCTTCCAAGTTCTTCCCAGTTTGTTCATTTACTTCCCAAGATTCACTGCCACACAGCAAACCATGTTTTATAAAGCATTTTAGCACTCTCCATCTGACATTCAATGATTGTGACTTATTGCATAAGATCCTATTCAACATCGGTACTAGCGCGACAGAAATATGAAATCCTGTTCTGTTTTGGTAAAAGTATGGTCCCGTTTTGTTTTTTTAATCTATGGAAGGAGGCAAGTGTTGCTAAGAAAAACAGTGCCCTATCCATGGACTGCATAAAGAGGCATAGAAAGAGCGTCCATGCCCAGTATCCACACTATAATAATGAAGAATCAGATTCGCTGGGCTGGTCTCTTAGCTCATATGCCAGATCACAGGCTCCCTAAACGAAATTTTTACGGCGAGCTGCGTTGTGGTAAACGCTCCCAGGGCGGCCAGAGGAAATGCTTTAAAGACACTGAAGATCTCACTAATAGCATTTGGAATTCATACGACACTTGGGAGACTGCTGCCAAAGACCGAAATTTATGAGAGGAGGAGGAGGAGGAGTCTTCATTAGCCAGTTTTAACATCCACCCGAACGGACAATTATGGTGTGTTCTCCACTATCCGTAACATCTGTAGAATTATTTCCCTTTTGGAGGTCAGCAAGGCCGAAAGGGTAAGAGAGCTCGGTCCTAAATTTCCCGTGTGCTGATGTCGAGGTAGCGGGTTCAATCCCTACATCGGTCAACTGGACTAAAATGTTGACTTCTCGTTCTTGACTTGGGGACGTAAATTACAAGTATCCGAGTAGTCGGAGTGGGTTCGCCTGATGGCGAGGGACACTGGTAATAGGGAAAGCTATTCAACGGCAAAAATCAGTTCAGTGTACTGATGTGTCTCCACCTTGCCACGGTGGGGGGGGGGGGGGGGGCTTGCGTATTCCAATGACCCCAAGAGTTATGCCGACGGAAGCTCAACTATGTGTCGGACAGCACTTGGGTTAGGGGCCAGACCAAGAGAGACACAGCCTGCTGCTCTGCAGGTAGACTGAGGATAGCAGTCAAAAGTTTAAATCAGGCGCACGAAGGCAGAAATTCTTGGTCCGGACACATACTCTAAGGCTTTCAGCTGAGGGATATGGCTGAACACCTCTAAGCTATGAACCTTCGGATGTGAGAGCCGGGCCGATATTCACCTACTGCAAAATATGGAGGTGAGATACTGAGCACGCTACATGCTTAGTTCAGATACCCGTTCGAAGGCTCTAAGATGGAGAATATGAGGGATCCCCGGATGAGAGGACCTGGCCGTCACTCGCTCTGAGGTGCATGGAGGTAGTGTGCTGAGCCGGTAACACATGTAGCCTACCTCATGAGCGATACTAGATGAGGAAAAGCGGTTCAGTCGCACGAAGTGGTTCTGATGAAAAGCTGCATCTACACCCATGGAGTGAGTGTAGTCAAAGGTGGAAAAACGTCTCAAAAACACGAAATGGAACGCCTGGCTAGCGTGCCCATAACGTGGAAGTCCGAAGCGAAAGCTTGATGAGGGGATGTCGCCCGCAGACTGTCCATATCTGGTCTGTCTGTGTGGGCAGCGACCAGTGGCAAGACGAAATGCTCAATACATGGAAATGAGGAATTAAAGTAGCCATGAGCAGGAAGTGGCGATTCCTCGGGTGAATCCAGTCTCAGAACACTATGTGCCGGCTCTACAATTATGGAAGCCTCCTTGATATCAGGAAATGCCCATTGTCTGCCCCTGCATTCCCTTAAGGGCTGACCGCGATGTCGTTGATTGTTCTACCTTGACCAGCTGAGATGTGGGCGATACCACAACAGTAAGAGTCTAACGTCCCTGGAAACTCGAGGAAGGCTAACCTCATTAAAAATGCCCGCCGAAGTCGTCTGTGCCGGCCTAAAAATGGCAAATAAAAACTGGCACTACGCAATTACGTAAGAGTGAAATGTCTTTCGTGGTCGGAACAGCTCTGACTAACTAGTCTTCCGAATGTCCTTAACGTTCGGAACAGCTATGACAAGCTAGTTTCCGATTGTCCCTCGTGCTAATAACAGCTCTGACAACCCAGTTTTCCGAATGCCCCTTGTGTCCGGAACAGCTCTGACTAGCTAGTTTTCCGAATGTCCGTCGTGCCCGGAACAGGTCTGACTATATTGTTCCCGGGCACAACGACAAGCACAAGTCCGAATCGAAAACTCGCTGAGTGGATACCATCTGCAGACCGTTCTGGTTTGTGCGGGAACGGCCCGTGGCGAACAAAATGCGTAATATATTGAAGTGAAGAATTAAAGCAGCTATGAGCAGGACGTGACGATTCCCTCGGTGAGCCCAGTACCAGGGCGCTAAGTGTCGGCCCTTCAACTATGGAAGCAACCCTGGATGGCGGGAAATGCCATGGACTGTCCCTGCCTTCCCTTGAGGGCTGATCGTGAAGCATACGACCGTTCTAACTTGACCAGCTGGGATGTGGACGGCGCCACAAGAGTGAGAGTCCCACGGGAATGCTAACTTGTCAAAAATGCACGCTAAAAGTCGGATGTGTTGGCCTAAGGGTTTTTCGGCTCAAGGGTGCCTAACCAGACACACCGCAATCATATCTGAAAAATAAAAAAAAAACACTCCGGATTAACGCAAAGAAGAAGAAGAAGAAGAAGAAGAAGAAGAAGAAGAAGAAGAAGAAGAAGAAGAAGAAGAAGAAGAAGTAGTAGCACATGCATGACTGCCTATTTTCTGACAGACAGACAGACAGACAGACAAGCAGACGGACGGGCGGAGGGACGGATGAAGGGACAGACGGAGAGAGAGAGAGAGAGAGAGAGAGAGAGAGAGAGAGAGAGAGAGACACACAGACATACAGAGACAGACAGAGAGACAGACAGAGAGATGGACAGAGAGAGACTTAAAGAGACAAAGAGACAGATAGAGAAAGACAGAGAGAGACAGAGAGAAACAGAGAAAGAGATAGAGAGAGACAGAGCGATACTGAGAGAGACAAGGAGAGAGACAGACAGAGAAAGAGACAGATAGTCAGAGAGAGTGACAGAAAGAGAGAGTGACAGAGAGAGACAAAGAGAGAGACAGAGAGATACAGAGAGGTAGAGAGACAGAGACAGACAGAAAGAGACAGAGACAGAGAGTGACATAGAGAAACAGAGAGAGATACAGAGAGATAGAAAGACAGGCTCAGAGACAGATAGAGAGATAGAGAGAGATAGAGAAAGAGAGAGAGACAGAGAGAGATAGAGAAAGAGAGAGACACAGAGAGAGACAGACAGAGACAGAGAGAGAGACAGAGAAAGAGAGAGACACAGATAGAGACAAATCAAATCAAATCAAATCAAATCAACTTTATTAGGGTCACAAATTGGGCGCGCAGGCCCGTCTTACATTCGGCCCTTCCAATCACTCGTCTTTCGTTCATCAAGAGCATTATACATTTACATAGGAAGAAAAATAAACATTGTGAAATGAATGTGGTAAACATAAACAAGGCTAAACATGGAGAAAAATGTGTACATAAAAAGTATGTGACGTAAAAGTAGTGATGCCAGCGCGTCCCACACACACACACACACACACACACACACACACACACACACACACACACACACCACACACACTCTCTCTCTCTCTCTCATTCACTCTCACTCTCACTCATTCACTCACACACACACACTCTTACTCATTCACTATCCTGCTCACTCATTCACTCTCCCGTTCACTCATTCACTCTCCCGCTCACTCATTCACTCTCCCGCTCACTCATTCACTCTCCCGCTCACTCATTCACTCTTACGCTCACTCATTCTGTCTCTCCCGCTCACTCATTCAATCTCCCGCTCACTCATTCACTCTCCCGCTCACTCATTCACTCTCCCGTTCAATCATTCACTCTCCCGCTCACTCATTCACTCTCACTCATTCACTCTCCCGCTCACTCATTCACTCTCACGCTCAATCATTCACTCTCCCGCTCACTCATTCACTCTCACGCTCACTCATTCACTCTCCCGCTCACTCATTCACCCTCACGCTCACTCATTCACTCTCACGCTCACTCATTCACTCTCCCGCTCACTCATTCACTCTCACTCATTCACTCTCCCGCTCACTCATTCACTCTCACGCTCAATCATTCACTCTCCCGCTCACTCATTCACTCTCACGCTCACTCATTCACTCTCACGCTCACTCATTCACTCTCACGCTCACTCATTCACTCTCACGCTCACTCATTCACTCTCACGCTCACTCATTCTGTCTCTCATTCACACTCACTCACTCTCTCACTCAAACTACAGTAATGAACATAAGTTTAGATTATACATGATAAAATCAAATGGTATTTAACTTATAATATGACAGATGAGAATACACAAACATATGGATTCGCGTGTTACATAACATGCGTGTTACATGACATGCATCTGCTCAGCTCTCTCTCTCTCTCTCACTCTCTCTCTCTGTATTCTTTCATATACACACACTCACACGCATGCGTACGCTCACACACACACACACTCTCTCTCTTTCTCTCTCATTCACTCTCACTCTCACTAATTCACTCTCCCGCTCACTCATTCACTCTCACGCTCACTCATTCACTCTCACGCTCACTCATTCGCTCTCACGCTCACTCATTCACTCTCCCGCTCACTCATTCACTCTCACGCTCACTCATTCGCTCTCACGCTCACTCATTCACTCTCCCGCTCACTCATTCACTCTCCCGCTCACTCATTCACTCTCACGCTCACTCATTCACTCTCACGCTCACTCATTCGCTCTCACGCTCACTCATTCACTCTCCCGCTCACTCATTCACTCTCCCGCTCACTCATTCACTCTCACGCTCACTCATTCACTCTCACGCTCACTCATTCACTCTCCCGCTCACTCATTCATTCTCCCGCTCACTCATTTACTCTCCCGCTCACTCATTCACTCTCACGCTCACTCATTCTGTCTCCCCCGCTCACTCATTCACTCTCCCGCTCACTCATTCACTCTCCCGCTCACTCATTCACTCTCCCGCTCACTCATTCACTCTCCCGTTCAATCATTCACTCTCACTCATTCACTCTCACGCTCACTTATTCACTCTCACGCTAACTCATTCACTGTCCCGCTCAATCATTCACTCTGCCGCTCACTCATTCACTCTCCCGCTCACTCATTCACTCTCCCGCTCACTCATTCACTCTCACACTCACTCATTCACTCTCACGCTCACTCATTCACTCACTCATTCACTCACACACACAGACACTCTCACTCATTCACTCTCCCGCTCACTCATTCGCTCTCACGCTCACTCATTCACTCTCCCGCGCACTCATTCACCCTCACGCTCACTCATTCACTCTGACTCATTCACTCTCCCACTCACTAATTCACTCTCACGCTCACTCATTCTGTCTCTCATTCACACTCACTCACTCTCTCACTCAAACTACAGTAATGAACATAAGTTTAGATTATACATGATACAATCAAATGGTATTTAACTTATAATATGACAGATGAGAATACACAAACATATGGATTCGCGTGTTACATAACATGCGTGTTACATGACATGCATCTGCTCAGCTCTCTCTCTCTCTCTCTCTCTCTCTCTCTCTCTCTCTCTCTCTCTCTCTCTCTCTCTCTCTGTATTCTTTCATATACACACACTCACACGCATGCGCGCGCTCACACACACACACACTAACACATCAACTCTCCCACTGTCTCACTCTCTAACACACAATCCTACACACACTCACTCTCTCAATCACACTCTCTCACACATACACGTACACATGAACGCATGCACGCACGCACACACTCCCTCACTCACTCTCACACATACACGTACGAATGCATGCACTGACACATTCCCCCACCATTTCTCGCTCAATCACTCTCTCCACACACACGCATGCACACACGCATTCACTCTCTCCCTCTCTCTGACACCCACTCTCTCTCTCTCTCTCTCTCTCTCTCTCTCTCTCTCTCTCTCGCTCCCACATGCACACACATATATAGTGAACAATTATAATGAACAATTATACCAGTAAATGAATTATGGTGGCATATAGTCGGTATGGATTAAGTATTGAAAGAGTTTTCGGTTAAATGTGTAGGGACTCATTGGAGTTTTCAGATCTGGAGGCAGATGATTCCATAAGTGAGCACCAGAATAGGCAAAACATGTTTTGTATAGGTCCAATCTAGGCTTTGAGACATGTAACAAATTTAGGCGCTTGCTGTTCATTGCATTAGATTGAATCAGCGGCAGAAGATACTCTGGGGTATTTTGAGATATAATTTTATTCACTAATTTGGCTTTGTTGAAAAGGAAGCGCTTTTGTAGTGGTAGAAGTCTTAGATGACTGTACAAATTATTACTTTCAACGTGCTTTATGCCAGAAACCAGACGAATAGCGCGGTTTTGTAGAGAACATAGTCGTTTTAAATTAGATTTAGGGCAACCATCCCAAACTGTGGAACAGTAATCGAGATGTGATTGGATATAGCATGTATAGAATATTTTTCGTGTGCTTTCGTCCAGGAAGTGCTGAATTTTAGCAAGTTGGTAAACTTTTTGTGCTATTTTCTTGGTAAGAGCGTGAACATGAGAGCTCCAGTTCAAATGGCTGTCTATTAAAAGCCCTAGTGTTTTATGTTCAGTCACATTAACTATAGGTAACGTGCCCATGCGGAGTTCGAGCGGTGATCCAGTTATGGCTAGTGTCTGTAGTTTTTGTCTGGTCGTTATTAGCATGGATTTGGTTTTGCCGATGTTAGTTTGCATGCGGTTTTCATTGCTCCATCTAGTAAGATTATCAAGTTCCTTTTGTAAAGAATTCTCTAATTCACTACGGTTTTCTTGACTAGTATATATAGTACAGTCGTCAGCAAATAGATCACAAGTTGTATTGATATATAAAGGAAGATCATTAATATAAACTGCAAAAAGCAGCGGACCTAGTATTGAGCCCTGAGGCACACCAATATTAAGCTGTGTGGGTCTTGATAGACAGTTGTTGAAGGACACGACTTGTTGCCTGTCGGATAGAAATGACGTAATTATGTTCACCATGTTATGTTAGTGCTTGTCTTCATTTGCTTTAGTTTTCTAATTAAAATATCGTGATCTACCATATCAAAAGCTTTTTTAAAGTCTACAAACACCGCTCCACAAATTCTACCGTTGTTGATGTTTAAGTGCCAGTTATCGGTCATTTTTGTTAGAGCACTATGGCAAGAATATTTAGGTCGAAACCCAGATTGACTGTTAATTATTAGATCGTTGTTAATTAAATGGTGTAACGTTATTTTATGAATGTGTTTTTCTAGTGGTTTTGATAGCGACGATAATAAGGAAATAGGTCTATAATTACCCAAAACGATATTATCGATTGAGCCATTTTTAATTAGCGGAAACACTTTAGCAATTTTAAAAGCAGATGGAAAGTAGTTTTTGGCCAGGCACTGGTTATATATGAACGTTAAGGACTCACCAATGACTGGTGCAGCACAACGAAGAATTCTATTACTGATACCATCTAGGCCGTGTGAGTTTGTTGATTTGAGGTTCAAGAGATATTTATAAACGTCTGCAACAGACATTAAAGGAATCTCATCGGGAATATTTCTGGTGCACTTCTCCTCACAGAATGATGCCAGTGAACTTAAATTACACGATGAGTCTGGTATTGAAGACTTTAGATTCTCTATTTCTGATTGAAAGAACCAACTGAATTCATCGCATGTTATAGAATTTGGTATTGCTGATTCTGTAGGGCGTTTCTTATTGGTTAGCAAGTTAATAGCCTTCCATATATTTGTACTGTTTGAATTATCTACAATCAAATTTTTAAAATGATCTTTTTTTTTATCCTACGAATGTCATATTTAACTTTATTCCTTAGTCTGCGGTAATTGATGAAGTCTTTATTTTTGTGTGCTGTATCTCGCTCTCTCATGATTTCCAGCACTTCTCTAGTGACCCATGGGGATTTATGTTGATTTTTGACTCGAACTTCTTTGATTGGCACGTGTTTATCGAACACATTGTAGACTGTCTTCGTCCAGAAAGCTAATGCATCGTCCGGGTCAGGAAGTTGGTAAACGTGATCAAGGGCTGCTTTTCTTAAGTCTTGCAAAAATAAATCTTGGTTGAATGCTTTAAAATTCCTAAATTTGATACTTACATGTTTATGTTTAAGAGGTTTGAACCCAATTCTTGACCATGTACAACATACCGGGTAGTGGTCACTAACTGTGCAAACAGGAACAGAACATTCAACAATATTATCTGGATAAGTAACATATATATGATCAATTATAGTTGAGGATGTGTCAGTAACCCTTGTGGGACGGTTTATTAGTTGTTTGAAATTGTAAGAAAGAATGATATCGTCCCATGTCTGGTTGGATTTAGGAATATCTATGTTAAAGTCACCTAATATCATGACTTCTCTACCTTCTGTAAACACTATATCCATCATTGTAGTGAAACAGTCATACCAATTGTACCCAGCACACGGATTCCTATATAGGTATCCAATGAGAAACGGCTGTTGGCTGGCTGGCTTCACCTCTAACCAAACACATTCTATCTCTACTGACTCGAGATCACTTCTACGGTAACAGTTGAGAGAATTGGAAATGTATACAGCAATGCCTGTCTCTAATTTTTGATTTGCGTCTCTTCGAATTACTTTAAACCCCTTAAGAGTGATTTCAGAGTCGGATATTTTGTCGTTGAGACGACTTTCTGTGATTCCAAACACATGGAATTGTTTGCACAGTATTACCGAAAGCTCAGGTAATTTATTGAGCAAATGATAGATGTTGAGATGGCCTATACTTAGGCCATCTTTGTGAAGCCACTGATCGTGATTTGCGAACATTGCACGATGAAAGGATGATGTCGCTTGCGGTAGAAATTTTCAGAGTTTTTGAAACTTTATTTAGTAGTAGTTAAGACTATTAGATGGGGTAGGAAAATGTCTGTGCTGGAGTGACATCATGAAAGCTTGATGCAGGGCTGCAGGATTGTATTGCATTAGCTGTTGAAGTTGGCGGTTCCACTGATAGGAGTGTAGATTACCATCCAACGAGGGACCACTGCTGTGAGAGTTACTGGAAGTGCCTACATTAGAAGCATACATCGGGGGCACAGCAACATTGTTTAACGGTGTCCCCTTTGACACAATAGGGGGAGGATGCTTTATGGGCAAGGGAGGAAACAAACCATCATAGTTAGCAACATTGGGATTGGAGCATGGGTTGCTATCCACGGCATTGTATTCCTGGGGTATAGGCAATGGTGGTGCAGGAAGAGAAGGAGCATTTTCTGAACACTTAGATGTCGCTGTCGCCGGGGGTGAAGTTCGGGTTACTCCTGTAACTGGTGCTGGTTGTTGTGCACGTTCGGGATATTTTATGTTCTTCGCTAGTATACTACTTCCTAGCTTGGAACAATGTATTTGATCCCTGTATAGTTTTTTCTTAGGAGCCCCGGACGACGAAGTAAAGTACGGGGTGTTATTAATGAAACTAATGGCATTGTCTTTACAAAATTTAAACAAAGTTAGATTGGCAGCATCGGCAGTCCGACGCTGGAATCCATAACATGGTGGAATGATGGATGAAATGAACATAGATGAGTTAGGAAATTTACTTCGTAACAGTACCTCCAGCGTAGATAGTTGTGAGGTGCTTATGATGTTATTATCCATTATGTCATTGACACCAATATGGACTGTCGCTTTTTTAATTCTCTCATTCACTTGGAATTTTCGCAGTGTAGCGGTAAGCCTATCAATGTCAGCGCCTGGTAGAGGAAAGATTGAAGTTGACTCGCTGTCAGAAGATGACATGCGATCACTATAGATTCCCTTCAGCAGGGAGTCTCCAATGATAACATGAGTTGCACTGTCATCAATTGTAAGATCACGCTGCTGGCGTGTCCGCTTGGGCTGTTGTTGCCACTGCCCAATGCGGTCTTTCTTGTGTTCTTGATTATTATAGCTTGCTTGCGTTGGTTGTTGATGCCCAGTAGTGGTAACAATTGAACTTTGTGATTCCTGGTCTGCTGCTGGAGAGTCTACACTTAAGGCCTGGAACCTGTTGTTGATATGCACATCAATGGGGTAGATGGATGGTGTGCGTTCTACAGGTTTAGAAGTAGTTTTGTTGATTGTAGAAACTGTCTGTATGTCATTATGCGACGAACATTCACTGGTAGCACACGCATCTATAACACCAAGGGTAGTTTCTGTCTGTGCACTTTTATTAGATGACTGTGCACTTCTTAGTTCTAAAGCATGTATTGATGCTTTGAAAGTTTCCTTCTCTTGTCTAAGGAGGCGGATTTCTTCTCTAAGAAAAAGGTTTTCGTTTTTAAGCACAGCAATAATATTAGTGGTGTTGCTGGTAATAAAATCTGTTAACCTCATCTCCAAAGCCTGAATAAGTTCACGACAATCAATATCATTGTGGCTCTGTGGTTCGGCCGAAGAAAGAGTGCTTGAATGTGATGTGCTGGTTTGATTAGATTGAGCTGGTGAATTCTGTTGTATGTCCAGCTGGAATTCAGTGTCTGATTGTTCACTAGACAACACGATTGAGGTTGGCGATGTAGATGATCGATTCATTCGCTGAGCTGGCGTGCTCGTCAAAATTTGTCCCGTCTTGTTCTTGTTTACATTGTGCCGCTTGGACACAGTTGATGATCGCAAGTTGGAGGACATTTTGGCAACATAGGCAGCTCGATAAGGCAAGGAATAAAATAATATTGCAGGCTTTTCTGTAGGTCGTGCGTGACGTTTACTTGCTAGCCATGCATGGTTAATTCTCACGTTGTCGTAGATCGATAATTGGTAAAATTGAAAAATGGGTGATCTTACCGTCACGATTCACAAAGAAATCCTCATTTAACTAAATACACATTCACATAAACTTGACATTTTGTGTTGTATGTAAATCCAGCTTTAAACGAACAAAATGATGGAGTAAATATACGCGCAGGCCTTTCTGTAGAGAGACAGAGATAGATACAGAGAGCGACAGAGAGAGATGGACAAAGAGATAGAGAGACAGATACAGATACAGACAGAGAGATGGACAGAGAGAGACAGAGACAGACAGAGAGGTGGACAGAGAGAGACACAGTGACAGACAGAGAGATGGACAGAGAGATACAGAGACACGGAGAAAGATAGAGGCAGAGAGAGAGAGAGACAGACAGAGAGATATAGAGAAAGAGAGAGAGAGAGGGACAGACAGAGACAGATAGAGAAACAGAGAGAGACAGAGAGATATAGAGAGCGACAGAGAGAGACAGAGAGATAGAAAGACAGACACAGGGACAGACAGAGAGACAGACAGAGAGAGAGAGAGACAGACAGACAGACAGACAGAGACAGAGAGAGACAGAAAAAGAGAGAGACAGACAGAAACCGAGATAGAGGGAGACAGAGAGAGACATATGGAGATAGAGAGAAGCAGAGAGAGACAGAGAGACAGATGGAGACAGAGAGACGCAGAGAAAGACAGAGAGAAGCAGAGAGAGACAGAGAGAAGCAGAGAGAGACAGAGAGAAGCAGAGAGAGAGAGCGACAGACAGGGACAGAGAGAAACAGAGAGAAGCAGAGAGATACAGAGAGAAACAGAGAAAGACAGAGAGAGACAGATGGAGACAGAGACAGATAGACATAGAAAGAGAGACAGATGGAGACAGAGAAGCAGAGAGACAGAGAGAAGCAGAGAGAGAGAGACGGAGAGAACCAGAGAGAGGGACAGCGAGAGAGACAGAGAGAAGCAGAGAGAGAAGCAGAGGGAGACAGAGAGAAGCAGAGAGAGACAGAGGGAGACAGAAGCAGAGAGAGACAGATAGACGCAGAGAGAGAGAGAGACATAGAGAAGCAGAGAGACAGACAGAAAGAAGCAGAGAGAAAGATAGAGAAACAGAGAGATTCAGAGAGAGACAGACAGAGACAGAGAGACTGAGAGAGACCGAGAGACAGAGACAGAGGAAGACAGATGGAGAAGAGAAGCAGAGAGAGAGACAAAGAGAAGCAGAGACAGAGAGAGACAGAGAGAAGCAGAGAGAGGGAGACAGGGAGAAGCAGAGACAGAGAGAGAGACAGAAAGAGAGACAAAGAGACAGAGAGAGACATAGAAAATCAGAGAGAGACATAGAGAAGCAGAGAGAGAGACAGAGTGGAGCAGAGAGAGAGACAGAGAGAAACAGAGAGAGACAGAGAGAAGCAGAGAGAGAGAGAGACAGCGAGAAGCATAGAAAGAGAGACAGAGAGACAGACAAAGAGAGAAGAGAGAGACAGCGAGAGACCCTGAGATTCATAGAGAGACAGATGAAGACAGAGAGAAGCAGAGAGAGACATAGAGAAGCAGAGAGAGAGACAGAGAGAAGCAGAGAGAGAAGCATAGAAAGAGAGACGCAGAGACAGAGAGACGGAGAGACAGAACGAGAGACTGAAAGAGAGACACGGAGAGACAGAGAGAGACAGCGAGAGACAGAGAGAAGCAGAGAGAGACAGGGAGAAGCAGACAGAGAGAGAGAGTCAGAGAGAAGCAGAGAGAGAGACAGAGAGATGTACAGAGAGAGAGACAGAGAGATAGAGTTGGAGACAGAGATAGACTTACAGAGAGAGAGATAAAGTCAGAGATAGGCAGAGATAGACAGAGAGACAGAGAGAGTGACAGAGAGAGAGTGTGTGTGACATAGAGAGAGACAGCGAGCAACACAGTGAGACAGAGAGAGGCATAGAGAGAGACAGACAGAGAGAAACAGAGAGACGGGTAGAGGCAGAGAGAGACATAGAGAGACCGAGAGAAAGACAGAGCGAGACAAAGAGAGAGACAGAGAGACAGAGAGATAGGGCGAGACAGGGATAGATAGAGATAGAGAGAGATACAGATTGAGAGACAGAGAGAGACAGAGAGAGGGGCAGGGAGAGGCAGAGAGAGACAGAGACAGACAGAGGAAGAGACAATGAGAAAGAGAGAGAGAGTGACAGAGTGAGACAGAGAGAGATACAGAGAGTGACATAGAGAGACAGTGAGAGACAGAGAGAAAAAGAGTTAGACAGATTGAGACAGATTGAGAGACAGAGACAGATTTCGGCAGCAATGGACAGAGAGAGAGACTTAGATAGAAAAAGAGAGACGGGGGAGACATAGAGAGTGACAAAGATAGAGACAGAGATAGAGACAGAGAGAGGCGGAGATGAGACAGAGATAAATATATATATATATATATATATATATATATATATATATATATATATATATATATATATATATATATATATATGAGACCGATAGACAGAGACAGACAGAGAGACAGAGAGAGACAGTGAGAGACAAAGAGTGCGATAGAGAGAGAGCCAGAGAGACAGAGAGAGAGAGAGACAAAGAGACAGATAGAGAAAGACAGACAGAGAGAGAAACATAGAGAGACAGAGAGAGAGATACATGGAGACAGAGAGATGCAGAGAGAGAGAGAGAGAGAGAGTGACATATAGATTGATTGATTGATTAATTGATTAATTGATTGATTGATTTGATTGGTTGGTTGATTGATTGATTGATTGCTCTTTATTTTCGAGGGGTTACAAATATGGCACGCAGACCCGTCTTACTTTCGACACTTCTAATCACTCATATTTCATTCATCAATAGTGCATGATGCATTAACATAGGGGGAAAAAACATTGTCAAATGAATGTTGTAAACATAAACAATGCATATTGCCATGTTATGAGACATATCCCCCACCTACACCCCCCATCCACACACCTCCCAACCACACACACACACACACACACACATCCCCCACCCACCCACACACATCCCCAACCACGCACACACCCCCATGCACACATATAGAGAGACACAGAGAGAGACAAAGACAGAAACAGGGGAAGACAGATAGATAGAGAGAAACAGAGAGAGAGACAGACAAAGACAGAAAGAGACAAAGAGAGAGAGTGACAGAGAGAGACAGAGAGAAACAGAGCCATAGAGATTGACAGAGAGAGAGAGAGAGAGAGAGAGAGAGAGAGACTGAGAGAGACAGGCAGTTTGCAATAGAAGAAACACAAGACTAACAAGCTTAGTTTGCAGCTGTAAAAACACGGTTATTTTGCGTTTGCTCTCGCTCCCACAGCACTCCTTGTTGTGTGACCTTGACATACCTTCTCTCACACACATACACTGAAACAGACAGACCAGCGTCACAAGTGAGCAATCATTTCAACAGTCGATGAAGCACAGCCGATGTTAGGTAATGAAGAAAACAACCTTCGCGAAGGGCCGGTCCTGAAATATTTGGTTCCAGAATGAGTACAGGATATATATGCACGTGCACAGCGCGGGCACATGCTCACCCACCACGGTGAAGGTCGTTATGTTGTTTCCAGTAAACTCATCATCATCACGTGCCATGGTGATAAGCGTAAGCTGTCATTGTACGCCATCTCACACGATCGCCAATGCCGATGTGATCATCTATACCGGTGGATCTGGTAAACAGCAGAAGAGAAGTGCGTGGGCATTCACGGCACGTTCAGCGGGCTGAACCAATCAAAAAGCCAGCGACGCCCACTCTACGCACGGAGGATGGCTAAAAAGAGGAGCCCGGCCAGACATGCAGCAACAGAAGTCGTCCATGCGCAAAAGACCAAAATAATCTATACTGTACTATGAACCACCACAACTATAACCAACACCACTGAGGCTGGTTGAACGAGGTGGAAAGTTTCTTTTTGGTTTTGTTTTACACATCGGATCGGATCACTCTATGACCACGAGCAGCATGACGATGGAAGTGTTGGCAGTGACACGGGCTTTCATATGGCTGGAATCACAGAATTATAAAACGTCTGTGTCCTGACTGATGTCTTTTTTGTTTGCGCTCTCTTCTTTTGAACTTAAGCGTAGTCCATACACACAACTTCTTGTAGCACTGGACTGATCTTTGCCCGTGGATTAGCTTTCCCTATTACCAGTGTCCCTCGCCATCAGGCGAGTCCATTCTGGCTTCAGAGGTACTTGCAATTTATGTTCCCTAGTCAAGGACAAGAAGACAACAGTTTAGTCCAGCTGACCTGTGTAGGGGTTGAATCCCTTAACACAGCAGCAGCACACCGGATGTTTAAGATAGAGCGTTCTTATCCATTTGGCCATGCTGACCTCCCCTGGGTGACTGAATGAGCATGATCCAAAGGGTGGATTCAAATTTGGTACGTAGACATTGTATTGAATCGCTGCTCAGGTCTAATGATAATAGAGAAAAAGTGACCCATTCGCAAAATCACTCCAATGGGGACTACGTTTGAGTTTAAAGCGAGCGGAAAGGGGGGGGGGGGGCATGCATATCTAATAAAATGGGAATATATATAGAAAATATGCGTCGAAGTTTTACCATACAACACAGACGTCATTCAATTTGGGGCGTTGCGCTATCAGTTACGTCACCGCCATAAGGCGTCGTAGAGTAAACATACGTGTAGATCCAGTGGTCAGTTGGCGACACCTGCATCTATTCCGTCCTCACCCGCGTTCCTTCCAGCTAGTGTCAAATTGTAAACACTATTTCATGATTCGTAGCCATGTGTTGTTATCAAGGTGTGTTTTTTTCCTAGAGTAACAGGATCGACGCCAGTGGCTAAGAGATTTGTGAACGCAGTTTAATCAATCCCGGACATGCCAGATTGGCCGTTCTGCATGGACTGAGCACTCCTGCAACACATGTGTATGTAGCTGTCGTTTTACCAGTTCCACGGTTACATCCATCGTGATTTCTAGTCTGTAAGCTCTCTGCATTGGCAGGTATTGAAATGTAGGCCACTAAGGGACAGTCCGTGGAAGATATGCGATAGAGGAAGTACGGGCGGGCAGATCAATGGATGGGTATTTGAATATGCACATGGACAAAGATAACTAGACAGACAGGCGGATGGCCAGGCTGACAGACAGACAGGCGGATGGCCAGGCTGACAGACAGACAGGCGGATGGCCAGGCTGACAAACAGACGGCCGAATGGTGGATGGACTGATAGTAGGCAGAGAGACAGAAAGATAGACAGACAAATCGACCGATGGATTGATCGACAGACTGACGGACGGATGTGTGGACGGATGGATGGATAAATAATTTGAATGGATGGAAGACATACAGAGAGACAGACAGACTGAGAGAAAGAGAGAGAACATGTAAAAGAGAAAAGAAAGAGAGAGAGAGAGAGAGAGAGAGAGAGAGAGAGAGAGAGAGAGAGAGAGAGAGAGATAATGCTACACAGGATAATTAAACGATGAGTTGGCCGTTTCCATCTGGTGAGAAGATGTTACGTATAGTATAGAGATTAATATGTATATGACAAAGCAAGCGAATATGTTGTCTAGAACGATCTCGCGCGCGGGGTTTCAGCAGACACATTGAGCTTCAGGGCGGCAAAACATTCCGCCTTTGTATTCCTCTCTGTTTTCTCTCTTAAACTGCTCTTTCCTAACCCTCTCCTCCAGTCACTAGGTATTGCGTAATCGCTGCGAGTTATAAGCAAAGATTTGCACATAGATAACCTCCCCATCATCACACACACTTATAGACGCATAGATACACAAACATAGACACACACAAACATAGACACACAAACATATATACACACACATGCATAAACACACGTACAGACAGATACTCACAAAATTGCCCGGTGATAAAGCATGGCATTGTACCCAGATTTTTGTATTGCCGTTCCAGTCTGCCAAATGTTATAATTTGGAATTGCTGGTGGCAATAACTGTACTCTGATTGCAAGCTGTTAGAGCATGAATGAGATCTACGCGTAGATTCAACACTTTTGTTTGGCTACTTTCGGGAGACATGTATTATAGTAAAAGACACAACAGTCAGAGCTTTAGCCACCTACTTTGTATGGATGAATCACAAAAACAAGAGAGAAGTATTTACTAGAATATGTTGACAAGTGACAAAATGGAAGTTGCGGCCAAAGCCTTCGTCAGCACACAACAACAACAACAAACACATACAAAATTACTTATTTGTTTCCTTGTTGTGGATTTGACGCGTGTGTGGTTGAAAACCGCGTGGATGGAGTCAATTATGTTAGAATTGACGACGGGGTTATAGTCTCTCATCTCATCTCATCTCATCTCATCTCATCTCATCTCATCTCATCTCATGCAGGTCGGCATGGCCGAATAGATAAGAACGAGCGTTCTTAAACATCCGGTGTGCTAATTGCATATATTGGACATTTGGAATAAACTTTTGACCTGTCGTCCTTGGCTTGGGGACGTTAATTACAAGTACCTCTGAAGTCGGAATGGGTTCGCCTGATTGCGAGGGACACTGTAAATAGGGAAAGCTAATCCACATTCAAACTTCAGTCCATCACTACTGAAAGTAGTGTGTATGGACTACGTTTGAGTTCAAAGCTAGCGAGCTCACAAAAATCTCATCGCATCTCATCTCATCTCATCTCATCGCATCTCATCTTGTTCCTCTTGTACCACGCGGTGTCGAGTTGAAACGTAAACAGCGGGAGAGTGCCCGTTTATGGGCTTCTTATATCAAGATTCCCATGGACTCTGTTATTCCCTCTGTCCATCGTTTACATGATCGGCCTCTTCTTCTGGTTCCATTTGATCTGTACATCATTGCTTGTTGTGGTATACTGTCAGTTGGTAGCCTAGTTATGTGGCCGAACCATTTCACTGGTTATTTTTCTAATAGTCACCTTCGCCAAATGTAATACGTGTCATGAAATGCCGCCTTAACATCCCAGAATATTTTCTCGGTCTCATAATTTGAGAGGCCAAATTGAGAAAGAATGAATTAATCACGTTACTCCACGGCTATCTAGACGTGAGGTAAGATTATTCACAAAAAGCCTCTAGCCATGATGTAAGCTTGCAGATGGCAAGTAAAATGGACAGTGTAATTAAAACCGACCAGGCATGACACCTGATAAAGCAGAGGTAGGAAATCGCCCAGGTGTGAACAATATTGACACGGGGGAAGATAATAGCCCCAGGGCTGTAAACAAGCCCCGTCCACTCTGACTGGCAGACTCAGGAATGTGGGAAGACAGATCTGATAAGACAATTAACACTGGGCCTGTAGACTGTACCAGACAGAGAGGAGCAAGGTGTCATGGCCAGGTTGCGGAGATAATTGCAATTACCGTCAGGGGGAATATAGAAGAATTTATGACGGGAATGCCAAAGAGATAATAGTGTCTCAGACACTGTCTGCTGGACGCAGCTTAAATAAGGGTCCCTAGCCTGTTTTATGTTAGATTAAGTCTGACTTCAGAACAGGTGAGACAACCAGCTCGTTTTGTATGATTCTTAGGTTGCTAGATTTAACTAGGAGAATTAATTCTTAGTAACTAGTCGAGTTTTAGATGGATGTACTGACTTTCAGTCTATATCTGATCTAGGTTATTGCAAGAACTATCATTGTCGTAGGTTACTTGAGTGTTCTTTCTAAGTTCTGTGTTCAATATCATATTGCTTTAAAGTGTTACTCTTCGGAGAAGTAGAACCTTATGTAAGACAGATCTTGTCTAAGTATACTTTTAGGTGTCTTGGTAGATGCTTGTCATTTCTTTGTACACTATCCTAGTTGCCTTTTTGGTGTGTGCATT
Organism: Cepaea hortensis; assembly: GCA_963921405.1. Lineage (NCBI taxonomy): Eukaryota > Metazoa > Mollusca > Gastropoda > Stylommatophora > Helicidae > Cepaea > Cepaea hortensis. The sequence continues at coordinate 119,110,770 of OY992882.1, read as the reverse complement.
TGTTGTACAGAATATAGTCAACTGACTATTTATTTAATTCTTACAACAGCAGTAACTAAGTGGTAACTTCAATTAGACTTGTTGTATATCTCATTTTGTAGCTATACAATATTAGTACTCATTAATAATGAATGATGCTATTATGTTGAGTATCATTAGATGTCCATCTTGAAGTAATATAATGTTTACGGATATGTTGGAAGTATGTATGTGTAATTTCGCATACCTACAAACTAACTAGTGCATTATGCTATTATGTTAAAGTATCATAATATGTCTAGTTTAATTATTTTATGGGTATTTCATGTTTGGTATATTGATTTGTCATATGCAAGCCTATCAATATGAAGTGTTATATTATGGTGTGCGCATTGGCACACTAACCATCGATTGCATTTGTAGCAGAGGTGTAATGGTACAGACATTACCCACAAGTGTTATGGGGTATATGGTGCTAAACCTTTTTCATCATATGGTGGAGGGTAATTCACGGAAGTCTGGCACAGCTACTGGTCCCGGCTTGTAAGCCCGGATGATCAGGCATTATTATAATACCATTACCGACCCTGTGAGCTGCTAAACTAACATTGGACGGAGCGGCTGTACGACACAGAATTTCTGTATTAGCGACATGGACATGGGGCGGCAGAAATGTAATCATTACAGGCGTGTGAGACAATTGAAAAGCCCGTACCAGACTAAAGACAGTAGGGAGAAGGAGGATGGTGAGCACAGTAGAGCTGGAAGATAAACTTGGCCAGACTGGTCATTGTATATGTTTGTGTTATGATATGTTTTAATTAGGATTGCGCTGATGTAGAACTGATATAACACATTCTTGACTTTCTTTCAAGCTCTCACAAGGAGCACCTATGTTGTAGATCTCAAGATAGAGTGAAGACTAGGTAGAGCTAGGACTGACCAGATTCGTCAGAATACCGGCAAGCTGTTCTTCTTTTGTTGTCTACTGGAGAGTGGGGATCTGGACCACAGATCCAGATAGATCAAGTAACAAGTAAAAGTTACGTAATGTTTGTCATCAATATCAATATGTATATGATTTCATCATCCTCATATTGACAATCATCCTATGTCTATTGTTATGATTAGTAAATAAATGTTGTAGTATTGTAACTCATAGTTCTCTCGTTATATTTTAATTCCAATTGTGCATCCGTGATGTTGTGTACATTGGTGGGGGTTCACTTACACACCAAGGAAAGGAGCAGTCATGGAGAAAACCCGTACTGAGATAGTCGTCTATACTAATATATTTTGACTTAAAACATCTATCTTAAGCTAACCTTCTCTTTCCTATACCTTGGCGAATATTCAGCACAGTTCATTTCATTTTGTAACGAGCCACTTGGAGCTGTACGTTGGATATTCATGGGCTTAATCTGTAATTCAGCCATATAGATTTTGTCCCTAGTCAGTTTCTGACTATTTAGGGTTGCTCGCCAGTGAATAATATTTTCATCTAGCCGGTGGGGCATCCCGACTTATGACAGATTGGGGTCCAGTCCGCGATCCTGAACCAGGATTCTAGTAATCATAGTGATTCTACTAGACCCTAGACATACGATTTTAAAAGTTAACTCTTGTAATCTTCAGTCATCAAAATAGACTATCATCAGATGTAGCTAATTTTAGTTGAGGAAGTTACAGAGTATAGATATAACTTTTCAAAAATGTATAACAGATAAGAACTTATGAGAACTACCTCACCTATCATTTATTGATAAGTATTTTAATTCTTATCATTTAGTGTATCATTCATCATTTAATGATAACTGATCACTTTAATCATAATTACATTGATGTGTTTGATGATTTAACTGCTTGATTGATTTGCCATTTTATGCTTACTTATGCCATTTTCAGTATGACATGTATGCAGTGCATTTTAATATTTATTTAGGTAAATATTACTGATTACTGTGTAGTATATCTCTCACACTTACTTCACTGCGGTCGCTAGAACCTACTTGAATATTACTTTCAGTTGTCTTTCACTGCGGATGTTTAACTCTACATATTGGTTTTGATTCTGCTGTCATTGGTTCACTCTTGTCTTTCTAGCTTAGCTCTGAATTTGATAGATACATAGGAGCGTACCCTAATTTAGCCATTAGCAAATATGGACTCACTTTCCCAGGATCTAGATTATCTGAAGGCGCGAACAGATTACTTAGAGTCCACGAGAAGGTTAGGCATAATAGAGGGCTTAACAGGAGAACAATTAGAAACATACATCAGAGACGAGATGAAAGAGTGGGACATGGCGGAGGAACAGATGAATAAAACAATTGATGAGTTATTTGAAGCAAAAGAGCGTAGCAAAACTGAAGAAGCAGAGATTAATAAACAGCATATCGAAGTAGTCAAGGCAGAGAAGCTAACCTTTCTAGCGGAACATAAGGTAGGAGATATGGATGCTCACCCAACCAGGAAGGAAGGGACATCTTTGCCACCCACCGCGGAATCAGAGTTAGTGGACCGGGAACTACATGTTCTCATTCGACCCAGTCCTAAACGGAAAAGAGGGAAGGAAAAACGTGCCAAGGGCATTTCAAACAGTCACAAACGTGATAACTGTTTGCACCACGGCAATAGTCGTTTGACAGTAGAGGACCTTCAGGAAAACCACTTGACTGCTACGAGAAATGAATCTCGAGAGAAAGAGGAACTGAAGACAACCTTTAATGAGGTCGCAGGCGGAGACCTAGCCGATTCTCACATTCCCTTCTGTTCACAGAATCACGAAGTGGAATTACATCTGACTGAAATATGGAGGATGGAAGTAACTGAATCCCAGGTGAATTTCATTACTGCAACGCGGGAAGAATCACTAATTATCAGTTCAGATAATTTGCCTACTAATAGTTACCCAGAGGACAACTGTTCGTACCACAAGATATGTGGTTTAACTGGTCCGCCAGTACAAGACTCCCAGGAATCTCATTTTACTTCAACGAGAGGTGAAACTCAAGAGGAAGATGACCTGAGGACATCTTTTAAGGAGGTCGGAGATCGGAAGGTAACCGACTTTATTATTCCCTTCAGCCCAAACGAGGAAGAAGTGGGATTAAATTTGACTGACAGTGGGATGAAGGATGACCCGGAATCCTTTGTGATCTTTGAGGCTGCAGCTCAGGAAAAGACACTAGACATCAGTTCAAATGATTTACGTAATGTGATGGATTGTTTAGACACCAGCCCACCACAGGATTTACCTCAACTGGACTTAGCCCATGAAAGCACGACCAGAGAGGAACATCCAGACCAGGAAACATTTCCAGTTGTTATCTCACAGTATACCAGTTCGGAGACTCAGGAAACACAGGGAATTGTTAGGAGCCAGAATATGGTCTCTGATATTGTGCAGACAACATTGTCTGTAGTTGCTAAAGAAGAAAATTCTTTGCACAAGATGGAGGAAGAAACGCCTATCATCTCATTAGCTGAAGTTATCAGGGAATTCCAGCAACAGGGACCTGAAGTAACAGAAGTCAAGAGTGGTTTGGAATCAACACTCTTAGGACTCAATCTACCCTTCAGTCAGGTCGATTTGATAGGAGTAGATCAGCTATTTGTGGATACTTCATTCAAAAGTAACTCCACTTTATCGCCTTTGATTAACTATGTTATTTCTCAAGGCTGGACAACTTTTCACATTAAATTTTCAATTTCTAGCACGGTTTTCACAAGAGACTCTAATGCAGAGAAACTCAGCCCGTTAACTGATTATCAGGGGAAGAAACCGCGACACCGAGGAGGGACGATTGTTACGTCCGACTTTGAAGGAGGAAAGCGCCAGTTGAATTTACATCATGGGACCATGATGTGTAACATTATCCCTTTCAAAAGGAAGCTATTGATGGATCTGTTAAGGATCTTTATTAAAGGATGGAGGAATATCACGGAGACAAGCTTTGCTGTGGCCAGCTTATGCAAGACTTCACTACGGGTACATCCTCGGCTGAAAGGATTAAATCACGTGAGTGAATGGTGTAAAACAATTGCCTAGAGGCGTAGAAGAATCCCGTTGATTGTGATCTTTCCCAGAGGGGTAAAATTACAACCTCCTGACAATTACCGGATTTTACCAAGCTATTGCAGGGAATCCCGGCCGAAAACCAGGTACAAGGACCTATCCAGAGTATCTTTGGGTTATGGAAATAGGACGTCTGTATGCAGATGCAGCACAACCCACTGCCACAAGGAATATTGGAAACCTTTAGGCAGATACAGAACGGAGAGTGCTTAGGCATTATTCTGGGATGTACGGCGTGCTTGACAAAAGATTTCTGGCAGAAACTTATTTGTAAGGGGGAAGCTCTGTCATGAAATGCCGCCTTAACATCCCAGAATATTTTCTCGGTCTCATAATTTGAGAGGCCAAATTGAGAAAGAATGAATTAATCACGTTACTCCACGGCTATCTAGACGTGAGGTAAGATTATTCACAAAAAGCCTCTAGCCATGATGTAAGCTTGCAGATGGCAAGTAAAATGGACAGTGTAATTAAAACCGACCAGGCATGACACCTGATAAAGCAGAGGTAGGAAATCGCCCAGGTGTGAACAATTTTGACACGGGGGAAGATAATAGCCCCAGGGCTGTAAACAAGCCCCGTCCACTCTGACTGGCAGACTCAGGAATGTGGGAAGACAGATCTGATAAGACAATTAACACTGGGCCTGTAGACTGTACCAGACAGAGAGGAGCAAGGTGTCATGGCCAGGTTGCGGAGGTAATTGCAATTACTGTCAGGGGGAATATAGAAGAATTTATGACGGGAATGCCAAAGAGATAATAGTGTCTCAGACACTGTCTGCTGGACGCAGCTTAAATAAGGGTCCCTAGCCTGTTTTATGTTAGATTAAGTCTGACTTCAGAACAGGTGAGACAACCAGCTCGTTTTGTATGATTCTTAGGTTGCTAGATTTAACTAGGAGAATTAATTCTTAGTAACTAGTCGAGTTTTAGATGGATGTACTGACTTTCAGTCTATATCTGATCTAGGTTATTGCAAGAACTATCATTGTCGTAGGTTACTTGAGTGTTCTTTCTAAGTTCTGTGTTCAATATCATATTGCTTTAAAGTGTTACTCTTCGGAGAAGTAGAACCTTATGTAAGACAGATCTTGTCTAAGTATACTTTTAGGTGTCTTGGTAGATGCTTGTCATTTCTTTGTACACTATCCTAGTTGCCTTTTTGGTGTGTGCATTTGTTGTACAGAATATAGTCAACTGACTATTTATTTAATTCTTACAACAGCAGTAACTAAGTGGTAACTTCAATTAGACTTGTTGTATATCTCATTTTGTAGTAGTAGGCCTCTTTCAGTCCTGAAGGACTATAGAGTTGTGCCGCTTGGGAGGTGCCTGGCAGCACCGCTGATGACTGTATAGTCCAATTCGAGAATGACAATCTCTGTCACAGTTTCCGCATCTGTGAGACGAGGCAAGTCCCGCAGTAAGTGACTGCTCTTTGAGCCTGTGCCGTCTCTCCTCAGTTTTTTGGATCTGATTGCGCTCAAAGAGCACCAGTCCGTTTCGTACATCTCTTCTCCAGGAGCATCTGTCTGTTGCAACTCTCTCCCACGTGTCTGGATCTATTCCAATGGTTTTCATATCTTGTTTACACACATCCCTATATCGCATTTGGGGTCTTCCGGTTGGCCTCTTTCCTGTGGCTAGTTCTCCGTAAAGGAGATCTTTGGGAATACGTTCGTCCTCCATTCGAGATACGTGGCCCAACCACCGGAGGCGTCTCTGCTTGAGGAGGGTGTGCACTGTGGTAATATCTGCTCTTTCAAGCACCTGTTTGTTTGTTATGTGGTCTTTCCATGTTATGCCCAGGATACGTCTCAGACATCTTATGTGGAAGGAATTCAACTTCCTTTCCTGTCTTGAGTACAGGGTCCAGGATTCAGACCCGTAGAGTAGTGTGCTAACAACACAAGCTTTATATACTTGAGCTTTTGTACGCTCTGTTAGTCTATTATTCTCCCAAACTCTTTTAGCTAGCCTGGAAAATGTTGTGGCTGCCTTTCCAATGCGTCTGTCGATTTCTGTCTCTAATGAAAGATTATCTGATATTGTCGATCCCAGATACACAAAATCGTGGACGACTTTCAATTCATAATTAGAGATTTTGATTGACGGAGGCGCATCAGCATCTTGTTCCATCACCTGTGTTTTATTTAGGCTAATGGTGAGCCCAAAGTCTTTGCAGGCGGCTGCAAAACGATCTATGAGCCTTTGGAGATCTTCTGCTGTATGAGTAGTCAGTGCTGCATCATCTGCAAAAAGTAGTTCTCTTACGCATCTTGGTCTTATTTTGGTCTTTGCCTTGAGTCTTGATGGGTTAAAAAGTTTGCCATCAGATCTTGTGTGGAGGTATATGCCTTCAGTGGCAGTCCCAAATGCTTGCCTTAAGAGAACAGCAAAGAAGATACCAAAGAGTGTAGGAGCAAGCACGCATCCCTGCTTTACTCCGCTGCTGATGCTGAATGACTGGGATGTTGAGCCGTCAAATAAAATGGTCCCCTGCATGTTTTCGTGGAATGATTTCACGAGACTAAGAAGGGTGGGTGGACATCCAACCTTTTCAAGGACCTTAAAAAGGCCGCTTCTGCTCACGAGGTCAAATGCCTTTGTGAGGTCGATGAAGGCTATATATAATGGCTTCCTCTGTTCTCTGCACTTCTCTTGGAGCTGCCGGAGTGAGAAAATCATATCGATGGTGGACCTGTTGGGTCTAAATCCGCACTGCGATTCGGGGTAGATTCTTTCAGCAAGAATGTGTAATCTTTTAAGGATTACTCTGGCAAAAATCTTGCCTGTAATGCTGAGAAGGGAAATGCCGCGATAGTTGTTGCAGTCGCTTCTGTCGCCTTTGTTTTTATAAAGGGTAACGATGTTTGCGTCTTTCATATCTTGTGGTATTGATTTTTCTCTCCAGCAGAGCTGTAATATTGCATACAGTTCTGGGATGATTGTTTCTTTGCTACATTTTAAAATTTCAGGTGGAATACTATCTTTTCCAGGTGCCTTGCCGGATTTGAGAGAGTCTAGTGCTTCGCTGATTTCTGTGAGGCAAGGTTCGTTATCCAAGGCATGCATGGCGGACTGTTGATCGATGGCTTCCAGAGCTTCTTCGCTGACAGTGTTATCCACTGAGTATAGCTCTGAGTAGTGTTCTACCCAGCGATCCATTTGTTTCGCTCGATCTTTTATGATTACCCCCTCAGTTGATCGTAAAGGGGCCATCTTATTTTTTGATGGACCGACAGCTTGCTTGATGCCCTCATACATTCCTCTTATATTTCCAGTGTCTGCACAAGTTTGAATTTGAGCAGAGAGCTGTAGCCAGTACCTGTTCGCACATCTTCTTGCCATCTGTTGTACTCTATTTCTGGCCGTTCGCAATGCCTGCAGTGTTTTCTCTGAAGGTGATGTTTTATACATCGAGAATGCATGTCTCTTTATCTCCAGGACTGGGAGCATCTCTTCAGAGTGTGCTTCAAACCAGTCGGTTGACTTAGTTTGCTTCTTGCCAAATGTTGATAGTGCTGTATTGTAGATGGTGTCGCGAAAATGATTCCATCTCTCGGTGGAATCTCCGTCTGTGGGGCCGGGCAGAGTATCCGCTAGAGCCTGCATGAATTTGTTGACCTTCTCTTTATTTTGGGTGCCACTGGTGTCAATGCGTGGTCTTCCTTCTGTTCGGCTTCTGTAGATTCTCTTGGGCTTTATCTTCACCTTGCTGGAGACGAGTGAATGGTCGGTGTCGCAGTCAGCACCATGATAGCTGCGAGTCATCCGTACATTGCAGAGGTTGCTGCGTTTAGTGAGCACCAGGTCGAGTTGGTGCCAGTTCTTTGATCTGGGGTGCCTCCATGACACCTTGTGTTGAGGTTTCGTGTCAAAGAAGGTGTTGGTCACGCACAGATTATGGTGGCTGCAGAATTCCAAGAGACGTTGTCCATTGTCATTGATCTTCCCAACGCCAAACTGTCCTAGACATGAAGGCCAAGATTCGTGGTCAGAGCCAACCCTGGCATTGAAATCCCCCAGGATAAAAAGATGTTGTTTCTCTGGTGTTTCACTGACTTCTTTGCTAAGGTCGTCATAGAACTTGTCTTTAGATTCTGATGCTGCAGTTAGTGTTGGGGCGTAAACGCTTATAATACTAACTGGGCCTGCCTCTGTCTGGAGTTGGAGCTTCAATATTCTTTCAGTGCCATCACTTGGTGGTATGATGGAATTGAGCAGCTTGTTTCTGATAGCGAAGCCAACTCCATGCTCCCTGGTCTCTCCGCACGGCTTGCCATGCCAGTAGAAAGTGAAGTCCCTCTCCTTGATGCTTCCAGATTCTTGGAGTCTGGTCTCTTGCAGGGCGACAATGTCTATCCCCAGTCTTAGCAGTTCGTTGTTTATCACTGCAGTTTTGCGGGCATCCACAATCTCATTTAGATCGTCTGAGATGCCAGGGGTCATGGTTCTTACGTTCCATGTTCCCAGCCTTAGGGCCGGTTGTTTTGTTTTTTTCTTGCTGTTAGGTGTATAGATTGCGGTCCATGTGTCAGGATTTCCCCCTAAGCTCCACACACCCTCAGGAGCAGATGAACCGTGGCGAGACAACACCTTATTGACTGGGGGCTGCCCAGCTTAGGCGGGCGGTAGCTGTCTAGTGAGATACGATGATCTCTCCCACCGTCGGAAGTAGCCCCTGGCGCCTTGCTCTACGCCAATCGAGCATTAAGACTTATAACCGGCAAATGCTACTTCCCGTGTTGTGTCACCGCTTTACGCGGTGCTGAAGTGACCTCTTCAGGGCACAAGCCTGGGCAATGGAAATCGGAGAACCAGCTGTTGCCCAGTAGCAGGTTCCCCCTCTCCACGTCGCCGATGTTGACCAAGGGAAAGGCAGTAGCCAATGCAACTTGGCATCGGTGCCGTCGCAGGAGTTGCCAGAACTATGTTGTTTACAACATGGAACTGCCTTAGGGACTCCATCTCCGGATTTGTCCTCAGGGTTTACTCCCGAAGCCTTTCCCATATGGGTATACCCGCAAGGCAGCGGAGGTTTGAGATTTAGAGTTCCCTCTCTTAGAAGAGATACCAACCAAGGCTAACGAGCCTCCTCTGCCCAGGAATCAATAAGGAGGGAAGTCTACCATTCTTCCTACCTGGCAGTGACCATACTGATCGGATGACCGTAGCCATTGTCTCTACTGAGAGATCCTCTGCCCACCGTCACTGACTTGAAACCATAACCAACAACTATCTGTCGGCTGCTCCCAAGTCCAATCCACCACCTGCTCCCATGGCTTCACGTTACCCTGTTGGGGGGGCTAAACGGGTACTCCACCTTGCCCAAGGGTGTCCCGTAGGCTAGCGGAGGGAAGGAGGCACCTTACTTCTCCTTTGATAGGGTATACCCCTCATTTTGTAGCTATACAATATTAGTACTCATTAATAATGAATGATGCTATTATGTTGAGTATCATTAGATGTCCATCTTGAAGTAATATAATGTTTACAGATATGTTGGATGTATGTATGTGTAATTTCGTATACCTACAAACTAACTAGTGCATTATGCTATTATGTTAAAGTATCATAATATGTCTAGTTTAATTATTTTATGGGTATTTCATGTTTGGTATATTGATTTGTCATATGCAAGCCTATCAATATTATGGTGTGCGCATTGGCACACTAACCATCGATTGCATTTGTAGCAGAGGTGTAATGGTACAGACATTACCCACAAGTGTTATGGGGTATATGGTGCTAAATATTTTTCATCATATGGTGAAGGGTAATTCACGGAAGTCTGGCACAGCTACTGGTCCCGGCTTGTAAGCCCGGATGATCAGGCATTATTATAATACCATTACCGACCCTGTGAGCTGCTAAACTAACATTGGACGGAGCAGCTGTACGACATAGAATTTCTGTATTAGCGACATGGACATGGGGCGGCAGAAATGTAATCATTACAGGCGTGTGAGACAATTGAAAAGGCCGTCCCAGACTAAAGACAGTAGGGAGAAGGAGGATGGTGAACACAGTAGAGCTGGAAGATAAACTTGGCCAGACTGGTCATTGTATATGTTTGTGTTATGATATGTTTTAATTAGGATTGCGCTGATGTAGAACTGATATAACACATTCTTGACTTTCTTTCAAGCTCTCACAAGGAGCACCTATGTTGTAGATCTCAAGATAGAGTGAAGACTAGGTAGAGCTAGGACTGACCAGATTCGTCAGAATACCGGCAAGCTGTTCTTCTTTTGTTGTCTACTGGAGAGTGGGGATCTGGACCACAGATCCAGATAGATCAAGTAACAAGTAAAAGTTACATAATGTTTGTCATCAATATCAATATGTATATGATTTCATCATCCTCATATTGACAATCATCCTATGTCTATTGTTATGATTAGTAAATAAATGTTGTAGTATTGTAACTCATAGTTCTCTCGTTATATTTTAATTCCAATTGTGCATCCGTGATGTTGTGTACATTGGTGGGGGTTCACTTACACACCAAGGAAAGGAGCAGTCAGGGAGAAAACCTGTACTGAGATAGTCGTCTATACTAATATATTCTGACTTAAAACATCTATCTTAAGCTAACCTTCTCTTTCCTATACCTTGGCGAATATTCAGCACAGTTCATTTCATTTTGTAACGAGCCACTTGGAGGAGCTGTACGTTGGATATTCATGGGCTTAATCTGTAGTTCAGCTATATAGATTTTGTCCCTAGTCAGTTTCTGACTATTTAGGGTTGCTCGCCAGTGAATAATATTTTCATCTAGCCGGTGGGGCATCCCGACTTATGACAATACGTCACGTTACTCAACCCGAAGACTGTAATGTTATGTTTTTCTAACATCCCACTCTTGGTTTATGGCCGTCCATTTCCGCTCGCTTTGAGCTGGAGAATATTTCACACATGTGCTCCTACTACCAATTGCTAGGGAGTCTCCGTGGGAATGTGTACAACGCCTGCCTCGCGCCCTTGAAAGTTGCGGGTTCGATTCCGGGCTATGTCGTTTGCTTCACGATGTTGTCGGAGACTCCTGGGGGTTGTCACTGGAGCTACTGTGTTCGTGTTTTATTTAGTTGTAGTTTTAGTTAGTTAGTTGGTTGGTTAGTTAGTTAGTCGCGGTTCCAACTTCACAACAACGGGTCGTCCCCATTAAGTTCCGTTCCTGTGCCAGTGATTATCACACAAAATGCTCCTCACTGCCCCATGTGAAAAGTGGAACAGACAGGAGTCTCGACAAACCAACAGCCCGCACAGGTACACTTTGCATAATGCCGCCACCTGAATGTCAACACAAAAGTCCTCCACGAAAAATACAGTTAATCTTCGATGGAAGCGGCAGTCACTAGAAAACCAGCAGCCACACATTTCTGCATAAGGCACAACCTATCAGTTCTACGACAAAGCCGGCCGCACTATGAACCACCACATGCAGTTCACGCTCCAAACAACCACGGACAGATGTAAAAGCATTTCACACGAAATTAACAGCTCACAGTGTCGCGCCACGCACTCAACCCAGTAGCAGGGCGACGGAATCATACACTTCCAGTCCAACATGAGGAAATGCGAATGCAAACGGTAGCGACGAGCATAAACATTCCAGAGGCCTTAACCATTTAAATGCCTACCCTCCATGTTCCGGACCGGAACAACCTGTCCCCACCGCTATCAGACGAACCCACCCCAACTTCTGAGTTATTTGTAATTTACGTCAAGGACGAGAAGTCAACATTTTAGTCCAACTGACCAGTGGCCTAATCCCAGGCAGTCTACAGTGCTGTGCTGGATCATGAAATGGTTACAACCAAATATACCTGTCTGTAGATGTAAAGTTTCAGCACCGTTCTCGCCTACCCCGCTGGTTTCTATGCTTGGAGAGCGGAAGGAGGGTGCAGTAACACAGTCCCCGTGTAGATGATATGTTCTTTTGTACCGAATCGAGAGAACAATCTCTATACCAATCTTAGTCCGATAGATGAGTAATGCAATCACGGCTATGTTAAACATATAGTTTACAACAATGAGTAACGCAATAATGGCTTTGTTAAACATTTAGTTTACAACAATAAGGCAACGATGGTTATGTTAAATATATAGTTTACAACAATGAGTCATGCCATATCAGTTATGTTAATCACATAGAGACATTAAGTAAGAGGTCTCCATGCGAACAAGGAAGAAGAATACGCGAGTTTGCTAAAACAAGTTACGAAAGTGATCCGTTCTGTTTGCATACATACAGACACGCAATTCTGAAAACATGCTCACAACAGGGTCACTTTAACCATCTTAAAGCATGTAAAAACTCACGCTTGAGGTGAGTGTTAAAGGGGCAACGAAACAAATATTCTGGGCTTGCCGTTAGAATATTAAGTATAGTTGCACCCCAGGTTTACACAGGCGGGCCAGGGAAGAATTAAGGTGCACGACGTTGCTACTGTAGCCGAGAGTACATCTCAGGCGTAGATTTCAGTCCGCGCGTGGCTTCAGAACGTGAGCTGTACAGACAGTAGGCTAGCGGTCGACGATTCATCTTTTAGACATCAACAGCCGGCATGTATTAAACCGAACTATACCGGAGTGTGTGCATGGAAGTAGATCTCAGAATCGGTGTGTCAGACAGCACTGGATAATGTGTACGTTTTCTAAAACACTGTACAAGACGGTTTAAACCTGCAGACGAGAAGGGATATTTATTTCTGTGTGCGAGTTTTCTATTTACAACTTTTAGTTGATGTTGGTTGTTTGTGTAGATAACTGATCAGCATCTGTGAAGTGGGAAAGGTAGGTATAGAATTGGTTTGTTTTAGTGTTATGTTTCTTTGATAGATATTTCTTCTTGTTTCGTTGGCTTGAAATTTGTTTATATCTGCATTGTTCTCTCTTGTATAAATTTCAGTCTGTTTTTTGTTTCTTTTTCACCCAGTGGTTCATAGAGTTTATTTTTCCACTGCCGTTTCTCTAGGCCAGAATGTTTGCCTAAATGTGTCGTATGTTGGGCAGTCTTGGAGTGTGTGATCAGCTGCCAGTGGCGCCAATCCACGTGTGCACTTGGCTGATTCGCCAATCTTGAATTTTTCACACACGTGAATTTGATAGATAAGTTAGCTCAAGGCAGAGGTCCACATGTTAATCTTAAGGGAAACTAATATTAGTAATTTTATCCAACTAATAATAATAATAATAATAATAATAATAATAATAATAATCTAATAACAGCTGGCGAATTGGTGTAACGGTTACGCCGTAGCAGTGACAATGGCATGTGTGCGGTGAAATGAGGGTTCGACACCAGCTCTCAACGTTTGCTACAGGAGGGAAAGACTGACCCCCCTAATCCTACGTGCACTCCGGCCTACAACATGTGAGTGTCCTAATACTTCACATATCCACAGCAGTTTCTTGCTATGGTTCTTGTGTGTCAGTGTATCTGTGTGTTTGTGTGTGGGTGTGTGGGTTTGTGGGTGTGTGTGGGATGATGATGATGATGATGATGATGATGATTATGATGATGATGATGATAATAATGTTACCTTCCCCCTGGAATTAATTAGGCAGGCGGAGAGAGGGATTATGCTGCATGGGCAACAAATGGCCCCTAAACTCAGCCAAATCTTTGTGCTATGGAGAGGTGTAACTCCATTTTACAAACTACCGCCTGTCAATGCGGCAAGGTGCCAGTATAATAATAATAATAATAATAATAATAGATGATATATTTTAACTCCGTTGCAGTGTTATTGATACCGTTATCACAGCATGAAGATTGTACATGTCTAACTCATCTTCATTACAATAGTTCCTTAACTGGTGTACATCAACATTTCCTTTACTCATTGTAACGAAACGGATAAAGATCGACAGATCTCTTCATAATACCCCTTTGAAGGGAGTGCGATGCGTTGGTCTCCCTTGAATTAATATCAATTAATAGGGGATTCCCCATCGAAAAATAGTGCGGGGCGGAGCTATTCTAGTTATTTATAGAAATCTAGAATGTTCCCTCAAGTGCGTACGTGGTAGAGATCTCTAAGTTCACTAGTGCTACATGCAGCACGAGGTGGGGGAACTTATCGTGACTCTGGTTTTCTTCATGTATCATGAAAGTCACGCGGCCCGTGTAGGCGAGTGGAAGGCGCACTGACTTTGTCGTGAGCAGTCGCCCACCAAACCTCAGCGTAGACAGATCGCAGCCAAGAGGCTGAGGTAATTGTGATGTCAATATTCGCGGCCAGTGCGGACATCTACAGTCAAGGTTGTGATTCTTCAATCACAGGTTAGTTGAGTACTTATTCTATGATTTAATTGTTGTCGTAATGCCGTGCTGATTCCCGGAATGAATTAATTGCCGTCGTAAAATTGAGTTGTCGCGTAGCGTTATCCGTTACAGTTGGCGGTTTGCATTTTTAAGTAGGCTTTATCGATCAGCAATGTAATGTGTTACCTGACGGAACAAGCCGTGTTCCACCGCGAGTGATGGGTAAATAAAATAGGCCGAACGATGTGCTTTACAGTGTGTAGCAGTTACGGGTTTGGTTTATTCATTACGCAGGCAAGGCGACAGTTTGTCCGTCATGACATCAACATGCTAGACGCTGTAAATGATAAGGTATAGCTTATTATTAGAAATGTGTAATGTGCTTCGTGACATTAGAAAGGTAACGTACTTGTTCTATCAGTGAGGGTGATTTTTCGAGGAATCAAGGTGAAATCAGCAGTGGTGTATTTGCTGTGTGCAGATAGCAGTGTTATTCCGCGTAAGCCGAATGGCGTTGCATCGGTAGGATAACAATTGATAAGAAGTATTCATGATACTATTGTTACTGCTTGTTGTCATGTCCGTACGCAAGGATGACCGTGCGTGTTCCATCTTACGTTTGTCTAGGCAGCGGGAGGTAGGCCGGTAACCCCAACCCGATCGGTAATAGGTCCGACCCCATGCAATCGTGCATATCCGATGAATGAACATACCCGATCGAGAGTGATGCGGCACTCCGTAATTCGAGGCCGAGGTGTCTAGATAGATCGAGGTTTGAACCTAACCGTTTCTGTCTCTACTATTCTACTCTTCTGGAACCCTGACTCGGTTCATGGAGTACTTGGAGTACTGCCGTGAGGTAGTAGTTGGGAGGGGCATAACCCCCCCCCCCCAAAAAAAAAAGGTGGAGCCAGAGTTTGGTAGTGGAGTCTGGAGGTTTGCTACATTGGATGACGTGACTTAAGTCGTCACGGGACAAGGTACACGGGACCCACAGTAGCTGTGGGAAAGTGTTATGGTGGATGGCCACCACTGCTGTGCTCGACCGGCACAGGTATGACTGACCTGAAAGATAGTCAGTGAATACAAGGGCAACTCAGGATCTGGGGCAGGGATCCCAGACCTGACACTATGGCTGTGATATGATTTTGTTATTTAAGTGTAACAAGTCCTGAGTTCTCCTTAGTTAATGCTATAGTAATGAATTATCAGGAGTATAATTCATTATGGACATATAGTTATTAATGTGTGTAATTCATCAGTCCATGGGTGAAGGGATTGATGAATTGATGAGTCTGTCAGGAAGGAGATGTCCGGCTGGACACCTTCTCGATACAGTAATCCCTACACTGAAAGGAAAGTAAGTGTATATGTTGATTGATGATGGGAGATGAAACCGGATTGGACTGGCACCAGGCGAAGGATGCTTGACAGAGTCATACAGTCGACTCTGGTGCTAGGGGTTATATGTAGCCCAGAAGTGTTACTTGACTGAACAGGGGTGCTATTGCTTTTTCTACCATCATTATGCCTATATATTATAGTGACTAGGTAGATCTATGATGTGATGATTTCATACTCATGTTGATAGACATGAGGAATGTCTGAGAGGCAGGTGACAGGGTGGAGATGCTGGTAGTCTTTGTTGTAGTTGAGTACTCACACCAACCTCTCCGTGTTTCAGGATCTGTTATTACTATACAGAAGAAGATTCAAGAGCTGCACCATGAGCTCTATGGGCCCACTCATTCCAGTGCCTATCCAGAAGTTGATTGAGGCTATACTGGGAGTGGTTGTCTGAGTCTGCGAGATCAATGTTGGAAGGAGCTGAGTGCTGAATAAGTCGGTAGGTCTAGGGTAGGACCTCCGTCAAGAGTCCGACGAGTGTCATCCGATCCTGAGAGGATCCAACACTGAAACGTCTGGTGATTCAAGCCAGTGAAGCACTGGTGACATTCAGTCTCTGTGTAAACCTTGGTAATTGCAAGGGAGTGACCTTTCAAGTTGTGCAGAGTGATCATTGTTACCGGTCACCATGACCTGTGTTATATGCTTCTGGCCCGGCTGGGTTATGGGACACCATGTATCAGTTGATGCTTACATAGTGTTTTTACATTGGTTACCTTTATGAAGCCAACATGTGGTCCAGTGAACTAGGACATTGATTACAACATTGGTGGAAACACCTGAGTGACATGGTTGTGAAGGTAGGGAGTTACCTCATGCCAACGTTATGAACTGTTGACAATGTTTGTGACGGTAGGGAGCTACCTCATGCCAACGTGATGAACTGTTGACAGTGTATGCTAGGTTGTGATTACTACCCATGGATCAGGGTAGGTACATAAGACTGTGTGAAGATCTATTGTCCAAGGACATGGAACTAAGGTGAAGTGTTTAGTCACCTGATAGACTTTACCAGTGACCTTGTGGGTTCACATGAAGCAACCGCGTATTGTGTAAGTGACATATCAGTGTGTGGGTCACTGATGAGATAGAAGAGTGACCTGGCTCTTGTGTATTTTGAGACGGCGCTACATGTATTTTTTCTGCAAGTGGGAGACCGCTAATGTTCTAGGGTCGGCCCAGACTTCATCAAGAGTGTGACGAGGGAAATAGTACGACAGCAAGGAAGAATCCTTGTTCATCAGTGCAGGGTCCGTCAGGCAGTGGTACGGCGCTTGATCAGCCCTTGCTTGGTTCTCTGGGTGAAGAGGGAACTTTGGAGAGGCAGCAGACCTTGGAGTTCCAGTCCACTGGAGGAGCCTGGGTGAGTCGCTACCACGACTGGACAACCGCACGAGCTATCGTCCGCCTCCATGATGAATCCTCATCTGCGTCTTTGATCTTGTACATAGTTCTTCTAGTCTGGCTTTCAGCCATCCTTCTCTGTGTTGTGGTTGACGTAGTTCAGAATTAAATTTTTGTTCTCTTAGCTATGACTTTGTGCAGTGATATGACTGGTGTCTGGTCCGAGCCCCCTTGGGGTTTGGAACCCTAGGTGAGGGAGGGAAGGTTAAGCTGTCCCGGCTTGTGTGGGGCCTGGTAGATGTAGAGTGCTATTGAGGTGGTTGGAGCAAAGGCAGGGGATAGTATCTATCGTGGCAAACCAGTCCAAGCCCCGGCGGTCTTGTCACAAGGTAGAGTGGGGGCTCGTCCGGGATCTTCTCTTTGTTCTGACATCTCGTAGGAATAGGTTATAGTCTCATCTGTCCTATACCTATTATCTACTTGACGAGTAGGGCTACTGAAACCTTTCTCTTCGACGTGGACAGACATTTAGTTAAGTTAGTATAGATACATAGTTACAGTGTTGGTTGGAGTACAGTTA
The DNA here is from genome assembly GCA_963921405.1 of Cepaea hortensis. Classification (NCBI taxonomy): domain Eukaryota; kingdom Metazoa; phylum Mollusca; class Gastropoda; order Stylommatophora; family Helicidae; genus Cepaea; species Cepaea hortensis. Next base: position 119,093,104 of record OY992882.1, on the reverse strand, counting down.
GCATTGTGAGTGGGTATTGCATATCTATACTGATACTAAGTTACACTAAGCATGGCTACTCGTACTTTAGATTTAGCTAAGGTGCGGGCATCTGCAACTGAGATGGGATTGGAAGGTGAGGAGTTTAAAGCCTATGTACTGGAAGTAGAGAGAGACTTCAGATCAGAAGAGAGGGAGAGAAGAAAGTCAGAAATTGAGCTGGAAGCTCGAAAGGTAGCACTTGAAGAGCAAAAGTTGGTGGCCGACCAACAAGCACAAAAACTGGCAGCTGACCTAGAGTCTAAGAAATTAGATGCTAGGAAGTTGGAAATGGAACATGAGTTCCGTATGAAGCAACTTGAGGTAGAGGCTAAATCGGTTGGTGAGTCTGAGGGAGCAGTAGGTGGAGTAGCTTTACCTAGCTCATCAGTAGCCAGCAGACCAGCTTACCATGCTATGAAATGGCCGTTTCCACCATTTGAACCGGACCAAGAGAAGATAGATCAATTCTTAGAGAAGTTCGAGGCAATGTGTAAAGCTATGGGTTTAGAGCCTGAGCGTTGGAATCTTAAGCTTTCACAAGGACTCCGTGGCACCGCGTACGAAGTGTATGCGCGTCTTCCCCCAGGGATGGAAAATGATTATCCAACCCTGAAATCGGCTCTTTTGAAAAGATTCGAAATGACAGCCCATGCTTACAGGCGGAGGTTCAGAACTTCCAAGAGAGAACCAGGTGAGATGTTCTCGGCCTATAGTGTGAGGTTGAACTCATACCTGTTGAAGTGGATGGCGTTGGCCAATTTCAAAGAGGATTATGAGAGTCTGAGAGAGTTGATGGTGGTGGATCAAATGAAAGTGCAGATGTCCAAGCCTTTAAGGAATTTCTTAGGGGAAAATGGGGCGGAAAGGCTAGACATAGTAAATAAGTTAGCTGAAAGGTATGTGGAAGTCTATGGGGAGACTGGGGATTCCAGTCAGACTGATTCACAGAAAAGGCAGAAGGGGCTTGATCAGAAGCCCAAGACCAAAGGTCCCAAAGAATCATCCAATGTAGCAGATCCTGTGGTAAAAGACTCTGGTAAGAAACCCGATAAGCAAAGCCCTCCCGCCTCCCCAAAACGGAAGTGGAGTAAGAGGTGGTGTAAGCACTGTAAGTCTCCTTCCCATAATACTGTAGATTGTCTGAGGAAGCCAAAGGACTTGCACTTTGCGTGTCTCGCCTCTACTAGAGGTAGACCTAGCGAGACCACACCTAAGGGTCGGGAGAAACCAAAGTCTAAGAAATCACCTGTGATCGAAACGATAGAGGTGAATGGGAAGCAGGTGGAATGTCTATACGATACAGGATTGCAGTTTGAAGCTGTAATCTCATCCCACCTTGTGAGCCCAGGGCAGCTCACCGGCGAGACAAGAGAATTTCAGCTGGCCATGAGGAGCTCCGTAGCTATGGACTTGCCGATTGCTCGGATTGACATTCGGTGCAGGTACGTTACGGGTAGCATCCAGGCGGCTGTGCTGCCTGATCCTATTTACCCTTTGATCCTCGGTCGTCCGCATGTATTCCTGGGGGACCCCAGGGAACATTGTCTAGTGAGCGCTAGGCAGGCCAGGGCTAAGGATGGAGAAAGGCAGTGTGGTAAGGAAATAGACCATTCTCTTGCGAGGTTAGTGAGCAGTGCTCAAAGTAGGGACCCGACTTTGCGTCCTTATTTACTGGAGGTGTCCCAAAGTTCTGTCCCGCCAACTCCGGGTCAGTTCTATGTAGAAAACCGGTTGCTTTATCGTAGAGCCGGGCAAGGGGATAGCCAGTACGGTCAGATGGTAGTCCCTACTGACTACAGATCCCGCTTGATACATAGAGTGCATACCTTATCCTTAACCGGACATAAGGATGTGGGGACAACAGTCCAGTGTCTTTCCAGCCACTACCACTGGCCTGGAATGACAGGCGACGTGCGGAGATATATCCGGTCGTGCCCAACGTGTTGTCTGGCAGCACCAAAGCACAAGACCAAAAACGGTTTATCTCTGCAGATTGGAGATAGGGTTCTCGCGCTTCTCCCAATCGAGGGGGCGGAATTCGAACTCGGATGGCAGGGCCCTTTTCCTGTGGAGCGGATAATGTCCCGATCCACGTATGAGGTGAAGGTCCGCGGGGAATTGCGTAAGTTCCATTGTACTCTCCTTCAGAATTTGGAGAGGTCCGAGGTAGTTTCTCCACAAGATAGTGCGACTACCATCGCGCTAGATTCGGTTCTGGGTCCAGACGAGGGCGAGGAAGACTCAGTCCTACGCAGTACATCCTGTGGGGAGGGTCTGCGGTCTCCTGAGCATTCAACCGTAGATAGGGCGAACAGGCTCCGTCGGGAAGAGGCCCATGGTGTTAAGCACACTGGGAATCGAGGTCGGACAGGCGAAGTCACAACTGGCACGACGGGATCGTCGGGTGATCGATACGCCGACAGGCTCACTGTCCTTACTCGCGGGAGAGAAGGCAGGAGCAAGGGTACTCCAGACGAACCTGGAGTAAGCGACCGTTCATTTCGGTCGACATCCGCGAACAGTCCACAAAGGTGATGCCTAGTCGGGATAGGAAATATCCTATTGTCGGAAGGGACGAACGAACCTTCAGTAAGGTAACCGATGGCCCGCAACAGGTGGATGCGGAACGGTCCAGTGTAGACAGATCCTGTAAGCCAATCACCAGGCCGTTACGTTTCGGGCCTAATCGCTGGAGATAACGTAGGTTTGAGGCGGTGGTTGGTGATTCAGCATCCATACCATTCTGGTGGATCTCCGCAGGGAAAGTGAATGTTATGGAACGTCTTTTCCTGGGAATCCAATCTTGATAGAGTAGAGGTTCAGAGTTCAGACCGATCTTTGTCTAGTGAGTTCGACCGGGTCGACCATCTTAAGTGGGGGCCTATGTGACGAAACGGATAAAGATCGACAGATCTCTTCATAATACCCCTTTGAAGGGAGTGCGATGCGTTGGTCTCCCTTGAATTAATATCAATTAATAGGGGATTCCCCATCGAAAAATAGTGCGGGGCGGAGCTATTCTAGTTATTTATAGAAATCTAGAATGTTCCCTCAAGTGCGTACGTGGTAGAGATCTCTAAGTTCACTAGTGCTACATGCAGCACGAGGTGGGGGAACTTATCGTGACTCTGGTTTTCTTCATGTATCATGAAAGTCACGCGGCCCGTGTAGGCGAGTGGAAGGCGCACTGACTTTGTCGTGAGCAGTCGCCCACCAAACCTCAGCGTAGACAGATCGCAGCCAAGAGGCTGAGGTAATTGTGATGTCAATATTCGCGGCCAGTGCGGACATCTACAGTCAAGGTTGTGATTCTTCAATCACAGGTTAGTTGAGTACTTATTCTATGATTTAATTGTTGTCGTAATGCCGTGCTGATTCCCGGAATGAATTAATTGCCGTCGTAAAATTGAGTTGTCGCGTAGCGTTATCCGTTACAGTTGGCGGTTTGCATTTTTAAGTAGGCTTTATCGATCAGCAATGTAATGTGTTACCTGACGGAACAAGCCGTGTTCCACCGCGAGTGATGGGTAAATAAAATAGGCCGAACGATGTGCTTTACAGTGTGTAGCAGTTACGGGTTTGGTTTATTCATTACGCAGGCAAGGCGACAGTTTGTCCGTCATGACATCAACATGCTAGACGCTGTAAATGATAAGGTATAGCTTATTATTAGAAATGTGTAATGTGCTTCGTGACATTAGAAAGGTAACGTACTTGTTCTATCAGTGAGGGTGATTTTTCGAGGAATCAAGGTGAAATCAGCAGTGGTGTATTTGCTGTGTGCAGATAGCAGTGTTATTCCGCGTAAGCCGAATGGCGTTGCATCGGTAGGATAACAATTGATAAGAAGTATTCATGATACTATTGTTACTGCTTGTTGTCATGTCCGTACGCAAGGATGACCGTGCGTGTTCCATCTTACGTTTGTCTAGGCAGCGGGAGGTAGGCCGGTAACCCCAACCCGATCGGTAATAGGTCCGACCCCATGCAATCGTGCATATCCGATGAATGAACATACCCGATCGAGAGTGATGCGGCACTCCGTAATTCGAGGCCGAGGTGTCTAGATAGATCGAGGTTTGAACCTAACCGTTTCTGTCTCTACTATTCTACTCTTCTGGAACCCTGACTCGGTTCATGGAGTACTTGGAGTACTGCCGTGAGGTAGTAGTTGGGAGGGGCATAACCCCCCCCCCCCCCAAAAAAAAAAAGGTGGAGCCAGAGTTTGGTAGTGGAGTCTGGAGGTTTGCTACATTGGATGACGTGACTTAAGTCGTCACGGGACAAGGTACACGGGACCCACAGTAGCTGTGGGAAAGTGTTATGGTGGATGGCCACCACTGCTGTGCTCGACCGGCACAGGTATGACTGACCTGAAAGATAGTCAGTGAATACAAGGGCAACTCAGGATCTGGGGCAGGGATCCCAGACCTGACACTATGGCTGTGATATGATTTTGTTATTTAAGTGTAACAAGTCCTGAGTTCTCCTTAGTTAATGCTATAGTAATGAATTATCAGGAGTATAATTCATTATGGACATATAGTTATTAATGTGTGTAATTCATCAGTCCATGGGTGAAGGGATTGATGAATTGATGAGTCTGTCAGGAAGGAGATGTCCGGCTGGACACCTTCTCGATACAGTAATCCCTACACTGAAAGGAAAGTAAGTGTATATGTTGATTGATGATGGGAGATGAAACCGGATTGGACTGGCACCAGGCGAAGGATGCTTGACAGAGTCATACAGTCGACTCTGGTGCTAGGGGTTATATGTAGCCCAGAAGTGTTACTTGACTGAACAGGGGTGCTATTGCTTTTTCTACCATCATTATGCCTATATATTATAGTGACTAGGTAGATCTATGATGTGATGATTTCATACTCATGTTGATAGACATGAGGAATGTCTGAGAGGCAGGTGACAGGGTGGAGATGCTGGTAGTCTTTGTTGTAGTTGAGTACTCACACCAACCTCTCCGTGTTTCAGGATCTGTTATTACTATACAGAAGAAGATTCAAGAGCTGCACCATGAGCTCTATGGGCCCACTCATTCCAGTGCCTATCCAGAAGTTGATTGAGGCCATACTGGGAGTGGTTGTCTGATTCTGCAAGATCAATGTTGGAAGGAGCTGAGTGCTGAATAAGTCGGTAGGTCTAGGGTAGGACCTCCGTCAAGAGTCCGACGAGTGTCATCCGATCCTGAGAGGATCCAACACTGAAACGTCTGGTGATTCAAGCCAGTGAAGCACTGGTGACATTCAGTCTCTGTGTAAACCTTGGTAATTGCAAGGGAGTGACCTTTCAAGTTGTGCAGAGTGATCATTGTTACCGGTCACCATGACCTGTGTTATATGCTTCTGGCCCGGCTGGGTTATGGGACACCATGTATCAGTTGATGCTTACATAGTGTTTTTACATTGGTTACCTTTATGAAGCCAACATGTGGTCCAGTGAACTAGGACATTGATTACAACATTGGTGGAAACACCTGAGTGACATGGTTGTGAAGGTAGGGAGTTACCTCATGCCAACGTTATGAACTGTTGACAATGTTTGTGACGGTAGGGAGCTACCTCATGCCAACGTGATGAACTGTTGACAGTGTATGCTAGGTTGTGATTACTACCCATGGATCAGGGTAGGTACATAAGACTGTGTGAAGATCTATTGTCCAAGGACATGGAACTAAGGTGAAGTGTTTAGTCACCTGATAGACTTTACCAGTGACCTTGTGGGTTCACATGAAGCAACCGCGTATTGTGTAAGTGACATATCAGTGTGTGGGTCACTGATGAGATAGAAGAGTGACCTGGCTCTTGTGTATTTTGAGACGGCGCTACATGTATTTTTTCTGCAAGTGGGAGACCGCTAATGTTCTAGGGTCGGCCCAGACTTCATCAAGAGTGTGACGAGGGAAATAGTACGACAGCAAGGAAGAATCCTTGTTCATCAGTGCAGGGTCCGTCAGGCAGTGGTACGGCGCTTGATCAGCCCTTGCTTGGTTCTCTGGGTGAAGAGGGAACTTTGGAGAGGCAGCAGACCTTGGAGTTCCAGTCCACTGGAGGAGCCTGGGTGAGTCGCTACCACGACTGGACAACCGCACGAGCTATCGTCCGCCTCCATGATGAATCCTCATCTGCGTCTTTGATCTTGTACATAGTTCTTCTAGTCTGGCTTTCAGCCATCCTTCTCTGTGTTGTGGTTGACGTAGTTCAGAATTAAATTTTTGTTCTCTTAGCTATGACTTTGTGCAGTGATATGACTGGTGTCTGGTCCGAGCCCCCTTGGGGTTTGGAACCCTAGGTGAGGGAGGGAAGGTTAAGCTGTCCCGGCTTGTGTGGGGCCTGGTAGATGTAGAGTGCTATTGAGGTGGTTGGAGCAAAGGCAGGGGATAGTATCTATCGTGGCAAACCAGTCCAAGCCCCGGCGGTCTTGTCACACTCATCAACGTTGTCATTCTTTTACTCATCGATATCATTCTTCTATTACTCATCGATATCATTCTTCTATTACTCATCGATGTGATAATTCTTTTACTCATCAATATCCACCTTCTTTTACTCATCGATATCATCCTTCCATTACTCATCAATATCACCCTTCTATTACTCATCGATATCATAATTCTTTTACTCATCAATATCATCCTTATTTTACGCATCAATATCATCATTATTATACTCATGAACATCATCAACATTATCATCATTAACATCATCTTCTTCTTCCTCCTTCTCCTCCTCTCCTGCCCCTGATCCTAGACAGAAACACCTGGCTGCCTCCCTGTATGTGTTGACCATGTTTTTACCAACCACCGCCTGTCAAGATCTGCTCACAGTTTCGTGTTATTCTGGTTGGAAAAGTGGGGTGGAGGATACACGGGTATTTCACCCTGTCCAGGGATGACTCGAAGGCTAGCGGAGGGAAGGAGGCACTTTACTCCTACCCCACCACCCGTCCATCAATACTTTTTCAATTTTTATTTAACGTTCACCAGCTGTGAACTCGGGCGTAGTGAACGTCGGGCTGATTTTTGTATATGGGTTAGCTTTCCACACTCCGTGGCGAAGGTGTTACGGACGCGATTCGTAATCCCGTATACCCGGGTTCGAAACACAGCAGTGCTGATTTTTTTCGAAAAAGGTATAGGTGCCGGTCGTTCAGAAAGCAATGGCAAACTACTGAACGTAAAACTTGCCCAGGAATCACGAACAGCCAAAATGTTGGGTTTGGCTGCCACGTCCTGTGAAGGAGATGCAACTAATTGTTGTTGTTGTTGTTGTAGCTTTCCCTGTGAATGTATATTGGTGTTTAGCTGTGCTCTAAAGCCACCCATGTTCTTCAGTTGTTGGAGTAACATGGAGTGTGGTAACCGTGCTCTCCCAGAGGTTATCGCGAGATCACGTAACCCCCCAACACTCGACGTAACGACCGGGACTAAGGGAACTAATTCCATATAATACACAACACGCGTGCTCAGCGCGTGTGATCGCTGCTTTCTAGCACGGCAGCTGCTGAATTCATTATGGATGAATTAGCAGGTGTGGTATCCGGATCTCATGCGCCATAGTCTGCCTGTGCTAGTGTCGCAAGAGCAGTTACGTAGATGAGTTCATCTTCTACGCACTCACGTTTCTCTGTTCCAAGCCGGCTGTTTGTCTTTGTAATGCATGGACAGGGGAAGTAATTCACCAAGTATCGGAAGAAGCTGGTGCATTCGTGTTGGAACATTCAGAGACATAGATATAAATACATGTTGACGAGTCCGTGGGTTATCAGGTATGATCAACTTCTACTTCTCTCCCTCCATTTACCCCAGAGAAGTGTTGTGGGAAATGTAAGAATCTTTTGTGCTATCTTTCTAATGCGATTTGTATGTTGGTCTTCATTTCTCTAAGGTTGTTCGTGACACATCCTATGGTGATAGTTCCTTTTAGATTAATATCCGACATGTGGCTTGTTCTTATCTGCACTTGATCATGTCAGGGTCACATGCAGAGGCGGTCATCCGAATAACACACAAGGGCGTGGGGACCTGATGGGACTGTTTTGGCCCCCTGACGGAACCGCGATCCCTTAAAAAAGATTGACGCTTATGTTTTTGTTGTTTTCGTATTTAGAACTCGCGGTTCCTCAGGGGTGAGACAGGAAACTTCATTGGGCGGCTCGTGCCCCTGGGGAACCTTGTCTATATTGTCTGTCTGTCTGTCTGTCTGTCTGTCTGTCTGTCTGTCTGTCTGTCTGTCTGTCTGTCTGTCTGTCTGTCTGTCTGTCTGTCTGTCTGTCTTATCTTTATGCCTGTCTCTATCTGTCTACAAACTTACCAAACTATAAGGGGCGTTCATTTGAAATCCGATCGTGCCGCACCGCGCGTAATTGAGTAGGTTGAACATGATCATGTCATAGTCATGTGATAAGTACTGACCAATGAATAAAATAGCACGTGCTTATCGTCCCATGATGCATAGGTTCTGTTTCTGACCGTTGAGAAAATGGCCGGGTTGATCCAAAATCCGTCCAAAGAAGATCAAAGAGCGGTGATTCAGTTTCTTTCATTTGAAGGATGTCGACCAGCGGACATTCATCGAAGAATGTAGACAGCGTACGGTAACAAATGTGTGTCGAAGACTACAGTGACAGACTGGGCACGAATGTTTCGGAAAGACGTCAGTTCACGACAGATCTTCGACGGCCGGGTCAAGCGCATATTGTTGCAACAGAAAAAAATCATCGCCAAAATTGATGTAGCAATACAGATGAACCGGTGTCGAAGCATACTTTCGCTATCGAAAGAATTTGATGTGTCAATTGGGACAATTCAAAAGGTCGTTCGTAAGAAACTGCAATATCGGAAGGTGTGTTCACAGTGGGTATCACGGATGTTGACCGACCACCAAAAAGAGGAACGCATGGGATGGCGTTTGAACCACTTTCTGCGTTACAGAGTGGAGGGTGATGAAGTTCTCTTCCGCAAAGTGGCAGGCAATGAATCATGGTGTCACCACTTTGAGCCGAGCAGCAAAAGAGAGAGCATGCAATGGAAGCATGCTGGATTACCAAAAGCCAAAAAATTCAAATTACAGGTTTCCGTTGGTAAGGTTATGCTGAGCGCATTTTTTTTTATCATGAAGGGCTATTGTTGGCCGACTTTAAAGAAACTGGTGTCAACATCAACTCTACCCACTACTTGGAAACACTAGACAAGCTGCCAAAAGCCATCAAGAATAAACGACCCGGCATGCTTTCTCGCGGCGTTGCACGATAATGCTCGTCCGCATGTCGCAAAGATTGTGCAGGAAGCATTAGCAAGGAAAAGTGGGAAATTCTGCAACATCCAGCCTATAGTCATGATTTGTCACCATGTGATTTTCATTTGTTCGGACCTCTAAAAAAAGCTCTCAAGCGGCATCGATTTCACACAGATGCAGACGTAATGAACGCGGTAAACACTTGGTTCCGTGAGCAACCACAATCCTTTTTTGCGGAGGCATTTGCCACCTACCTAAGTAATGGGATGCTTGCCTGAATGCCAACGGCGACTTCTTCTGACCAACCCATGGTGCATAATTCATTCAAAATGAATGCTTTGTTTAATTCTACCACACCTGTTAATGTTTCTTTCATGCTTTTGTAATAAAGCCATTGGCACGGGTTTCAAATGAACGTCCCAAATACAAGCCTACCTACCTACCTACCTATCTACCTACTTACCTATCTACCTACTTACCTATCTACCTACTTACCTACCTAAAAAAAAAACGAATCTACCAATGTATCTACAAAAATTACCTACTTACCCACAACCGACCTACTTATCTAGCTACCTACACTAACCTATCATCTACCTATCTAACCACCTACTAACCTACCTGTCTAAACACCAAACAATCTACCTACTTATCGGCTTACATACCTACCTACGTAATCACCATCCAATCTATCAACATACGTACCAATCTACCTACCTAACAACCAACCCACCTTTCTACCTACTTACCTACCTACATACCTACTTAACAACCTATCTACCTACTTACCTACCTATATACCTACTTACCTATCTATATACCTACTTACCTACCTATCTACCGTGTCTACCTACCCACCTACATTACCAACCAGCCAGATATCGATGAAAGGAATGTGCTGTTGCCAAGCTTGTGAGGGAGTACTAAAAAAGACAACACAATATGATTCAGAAGCCGGACGGATGAAGAAATAAACACATACTCTCACATAGAGCGAGTGAGAGAGAGAGGGGGGGGGGAGAGAAAGAGAGAGAGAGAGAGGGGGGGGAGAAAGAAAGAGAGAGACAGTGAGAGGCAGGTGGAGCGACAGAGAGAGACAGAGAGAGAGAGAGAGAGAGAGAGAGAGAGAGAGAGAGACGGGCGAACATTTCGACCGATGTCTTTCTCAGCGGAACAACAAGAGCAAAACCACCAAAATATACACAAACAAACAACACAAATGATTACTCCCCTAGACACTGTCTCCATTCCGGGAGAATGAAAATATCGAAAGAGAGAGGATATAGTAAACGGGGAGGAAAAGAAACGAAATAAAAAATAAAAACCTCAGTCAAAATGGTAAGGTAAATGGAAACCAGCCCACCAACCTACTTATCTAATATGTGTAAAGTATAAGCCCCAGGAAGATTATATGGAATTCCAAGAAAAGTGACTATCGTTGAGTGTAGTCACTTTGATTCAATTAGCCATCGTTTGTCATCCGCTTCTGTAATAGCGGATCACCAGACTCGGCAAATGAACTTCCGTGTACTTGTGTATCTCTAAACCACTTCATGTTTACAACGGGAAGTAGGGAAACATGCCATTGAGTGTCTCTGTGAAAACGGCAGCAAGCATGATATCAATATTGCTAAATAAATGCTCGTTCCGTAGAATACTAGCTGGTGTTAATGAGTAAATAAGGGATTCTCCCTTTCTCTATCTCTATCCCTCCCTCTCTCCCCTCCCCTTCTCTTCACCACTCTCCCTCCCTCACACTCTCTCCTTCCCCCCTCTCTCTCCGTCTCTCCCCTCCCTCTCCCCCTCTCTTCCCCTATCTCCCTCCCACTTTCTCTCCTTTCCTTTCCATCACCACCTCCCTTCCTTCACTCTCCACCTCTCCCAATCTCCCTCTCCATCTCTTAATCCTCTCTCTACTTCCTCTCCCCAACCCCACCACTCTCTCTCTCCTTCCCTGTCTCTCTCTCAGTTTCAACATCGGAATTTATCTCATGTCTCGTTTCTTTTTATAGGATATATTATCCTGCATATGCATATGCATATATATATATATATATATATATATATATATATATATATATATATATATATATATATATATATATAGGAGGGGTAGGAGGAGGAGGATGAGGGGGAGGAGGAGGATGAGGAGGATGAGGGGGGAGGAGGAGGATGAGGGGGGAGGAGGAGGAGAAGAAGAGACGCAGAAGAAGAGAGACGCAGAAGAAGAGAGACGCAGAAGAAGTGCTATGTAAGCCTGCCCTTTATAAACTGTTACTACGCCTTCGGCATAACAGTGAGGAAAAAAGACAACATCGAATGAAAACAATCACAGATTCTATAACTGCTACCTTATGTAGGAATACTTTGCTCAGATCTGTGTGCTACTTTCAGCCTGGCGCTCTTATCTACCCGCGGACTACATCGCTACCCAGGGTAAACATTCACAGGTGTAGGAACTCATCATAAAAGTGGCCTCATTTATTTCACAACTCTTGTTTGTTCTCGCGCATTAACGTTTCCCTCTCCTCATAATCTTGTTCTTGTTTATCTTATGTTTTTAATGCTGACTTTCCTTTTCCAGTGTTGATTTTACATTTCGTTTTTCCATGTATCTCTGATGGTTTTAATTTAGTTATTATTTTCATGTCCACCCTTCACATTTCGCTCATCCTTCTTTCACTCTCATTTCAGGTCAGGTTGCCATGTTTTCTATTTTATTCCTCTTTTCGTATCTTTATAAATATTCATCGTTTCGGATTTTCAAGCTGAAGTTTTATACGGAATGGTGTATCATTCGAGGGAAGAAAAAAAGTTCTTAAGAACCAAACTTAAGAACCAATCCTGATATAGGCAAGCAAATCATGGACAATTAACAATTAATGGTCTTTATAAAATATGGGTCTAGTGTTATATATCCCGTGTGCCTTAAGGTGTGAACAAGGATCCTTGAAATACAAAATGCACGTTCTTTGGTGATCAACTCAACCTCGGGTTGATTTCCTAAGCAATTTTACGTCCAATAGTTTGTCATTGCTTTCTGAACGAGAAACGATGAAGCGCGAACTGACGAGTGTAGGAAATTATGGCGTCATCAGCGTACATTTAAGGTTAAGAGCTTTTACCCCTGCCGCTCATGGACGAAGTAGTGTGTGATCTGTTAATTAACTTCATAAATTGCTTCTCTCCCCCATGGACAGGTGAACATTGATGGGAACGCTAGGATATAACATCATGGATAGGTCAACATGGATAGAACGCGAGGATAGAACATCATGGATAGGTCAGCATGAATAGAACGCATGGATAGAACATCATGGATAAGTCAGCTTGGATAGGTCAGCATAGATACAACGCATTGATAGAACATCATGGATAGGCCAGCGTGGATATAACGAATTGATAGAACATCATGGATAGGTCAGCGTGGATAGAACACCATGGATGGGTCAGCATTAACAATGCAGTATGAATTGATCGCATGGATAGAACATTATGGATAGGTGAGCATGGATACAATACATTGATAGAACATCATGGATTAGTCAGCATGGATAAGGCAGCATGGATAGAACATCATGGATAGGTAAGCATGTACAGGTCGGCATCTATTGTCGATCAAACAATGCAAACACACGCAGCCATCTTACCCGCCCATCGTTCTCCGACTGTAGTCCTTGTTCACCGTGCTATCCTTTGATTGTTTACAGGACCTTTCATTGGGGGACAAGATCACACGAGGGGATTAGACGTCCCACTGCAGGCAGTCCGAGAGGTCACCGACATGGCCAGCCATCTTCCAGATGTGGCAATGTCTGGCTACGGGTCGAGATCTCACCTGGTGAGTCATTTGGTTAGAGTTTTTACAGACTTGCTTCTTTTAGTGCAGCGGGGCTCAAATTGTATCGAACTAAGCGCCACAATTGTGTAGTGTGTTGTAATTTGTACTTGCTGTGTATTTTAAGTATAGTTGTTTTAGTGTCTTTATTTTTTCAACGGGTCTCAAATTGTATCGACGTAAGTACCACATTTTGTAATGTAGTTTGTACTTGTGTATTTTAAGTGTAGTTGGTTTAGTGTCTTTTTGTCAGTGGGTCTCAAATTGTATCGAGCCAGTCTCCACACTTTATAGTGTGTTGTTGTAGTGTGTATATCTTGTGTATTTTAAGTGCAGTTCTAATAGTATCTTTTGTTTTTATTTTTTGATAAAAACGTTCTAGTGCAACGTCGAATCCCTCATTTGTGATTGCGTTCTTCCAAATTTAACCCTACCCACTTTCAATTTAGTTAATTTACTCACATTATATCACGATATAAGGTGATAATTGAATTTGGGGAAGGGGTTCTTCAGTTCTAAGTATTTATTTTCACTGATATCAAAAGTTCCAAACTGCTGATATAACAGGAGGAACGTAGATTATTTCAAGATCGTGTTAATACAAGAACCGATTACTTGGTATTGTTTTTCCCTCCATGCTTTACGGCTCTGCACTTCTCGCCCTTCTGAAATTCGTTTTACAACGTAAGTAGACCCGCAAATCACGTTTTATGTAGACATCTAGACTTGCTCAAGTATGTGTTATTAAATTTAACTTCCATTTTTACGTTTACTGTATAGGGGCAGGGGGAGGGGATTTATACGGAGAACATACGAAAGGCGGGGGGGGGGGGATAACATCCTGAACATATGGTGTAGGGGTGCATGGGCCAAAAAAGGTTGAGAACCACTCGTATAGAGGAAGTAGACCTTGAAACAAATGCACGACGAAACCGACCTGTGGGACGCATCAGTAGGCGTGAAGCTCTCCTCTTGAAAGAGGAACGAAGAAGGAGATAAGCGGGAACAAAGCAGACGTCATGCTACATGTTTGCTGGTTACAATGATTCTGTTAGGTGTAGGAACGATAGTTGGATTACTGGCACCTCTCCGTCTTGACTGGCCATAGTTTGTTATATTATGCTTGCAACAAACGAAAAAAAAAGACATAACTACAATCCATGGCGGTAGCGAATGTGACTGATCAGACCAATTAGCGCGGTTAATGTTTCTCCTCAAAGGATGCATGTCAACACATGGTCATTTCCGACATCACGCACCATCTGAGGTCTAACACTCTCATTGTGTGACCTATCTGCAATAATTTTCTCATTAGGCTTTATTCCATTGTTGATCTTTGCCCTTCATGCAACGCGATCAGCCGCGACTTGCTCTCAATGTGAAATATCAATGCCTGTATCAGTCATGTTCTATTTACACACATCTTTGTACCGTTGTAGAGGCCAACCCCGAGATCTTTTACCCATCTGCAAGTCACCAAAAAAGATGCCCTTAGGTATTCTACCATCTTCCATACACCTAATGTGTTCTATCCATCTAAGTCTACGAAGACTGATCATGGAACAAACCGTCACACCCCGGAAAGGTTAACCCGGTCAACAAATGCCCGCAGAAGTCGGATGTGTCGGCCTAACGGCGCAAGAACGCAGTTCTGCTTTAAACAGGCACAACGCAATCACGTCCGATAAGAAGAAAAAAAACAACTCCGGATGAACGCAGAAGAAGAAGAAGAAGAAACCGTCACACAACCTGATCTTCCCAATTCTTCGGCATTTGCAATCTTATCTTGCCACGTAATACCAAGTATGCTTCGATATGAAAACTGTTTAAACGATTCTCTTGGTGTGAGTAAGGTGACCAGGTTTCACTGTCATAAACAAGAGTACTAAGGACGCGAATTTTATAGACGAGGACCTTTCAAGCTGGATTATAGATTGGAGAATATGGTAACAGCGTCAACATGGATAGAACATGATGCCAAGTGGAGATGGCTAGGTGTTGATCTCCAGGGTGAGTGTCGCTTCTTCTGACCGCCGGCAGAGATGCCAGAAGAAGTTGGCATAACACGATGGTGGTGGTAGTAATAGTAGTGATAATTTGGTACCGGGTCTATACACCACCTTCTCTTAGACCGGGTAATTTGGTACCGGGTCTCTACACCACCCTCTCTCAGACCGGGTAATTTGGTACCGGGTCTCTACACCATTCTCTCTCTCTCAGACCGGGTAATTTGGTACTGGGTCTATACACCACCTTCTCTTAGACCGCGTAATTTGGTACCGGGTCTCTACACCACTCTCTCTCTCAGACCGGGTAATTTGGTACCGGATCTCTACACCACTCTCTCTCGCACCGGGTAATTTGGTACCGGGTCTCTACACCACTCTCTCTCAGACCGGGTAATTTGGTACTGGGTCTATACACCACCTTCTCTCAGATCGAATATTTTGGTACCAGGTCTATACACAACCCTCTTTCAGACCGGGTAACATGGTACCGGGTTTCTACACCACTCTCTCTCTCTCTCTCTCTCTCTCTCTCTCTCTCTCTCTCTCTCTCTCTCTCTCTCTCTCCCAGACCGGGTAATTTGGTACAGGGTCTATACGCCACCCTCTCTCTCTCTCCCAGACCGGGTAATTTGGTACCGGCTCTATACCTCTCTCTCTCTCTCTCTCTCTCTCTCTCTCTCTCTCTCTCAGACCGGGTAATTTGGTACCGGGTCTATACACCAAACTTACTCCGATGGATGCAAGTCCTTTTCGAGGCTCAAACAAACTCAACGCCAATTAAGAGTTCAAAAACAACAACAACAACAGCAGCAGCAACAACAGCAGCAGCAGCAGCAACAGCAACAGCAAGAACATACAAGTGGAAAAAATATGCAAGTACAATAGATTACGCAACCACATGCATACACAATTAACGATTGGCAAATCAGCCATGTGTGCCAATTATCTACAGCGTCCTTCCTTCGCCTTTTGATTCGATGGAGTCTGTATAGTACCCACCCCAAACTCCGTATGAATGATTCTGCCACATAATTTTAGTCCTATCATTGTCTATGAATGCCTGTAGTTTATTAGTAACTGTTCTGTAATATCGCCCTGTCATTGGCCCCTATAATCAACAAATAGTTTAAATTTAAAACAATGTTTTCTCATAATGAATTTGAATAACGAAGACACAAACCATAGATTGCACGATTTATTTCCTGACATATTTCGCTGCATCTCGTTAGGTACATATTGCAGAAATCACACAACATCAAGTATTTAGATAAATCCTTCAAGCTGAAATATACAGCACACATATTCACACAGTAATTCCAATTGTCAACCACGGTAATTTTAAACTGACTATCATGTCTTTCTGTTTGCATAACTTTGGCTTCTGTAAATTAATGGCGATTGCTTCTGCTACCTTTAACGTGCATTATTCTGTCAATCCAATTGGATATGTGTTCAACCACCCTGTTGTTTAACTGCCTTTCTGTGCTGCCGACGTATGTAGACTCGCATCTGCATGTGAATTGATAAATATAATTTGATTTGGCGTACGAGGGACAGGTTCTTTTACTGCTGGAGTGTGAATAGGTGTGGTTCTGTATCTCATAACTGGAGTTGCAGCACAAAATGTTCGACCGACTGCTGTAATGAGCAGTTCCTGTAGATGTTACATTACATCACCCCCTCGAAAGGTTACCTGGATAAATACCTCGAGTTTAGAGTTTTGTCAGGTTGTGGTTTCCGCTGTTGGCAGTGGCGTTTTATAAATTCAGTGGAGTACGCGGTGGAGTTAAAATTTAGTCTTTCATCATCGAATATTGTCATAACGCTCTATCATAGGCCATTATAATCAACAAATAACTTAAATTTAGCCAATAATCTACATCGTCTCCAAGCATCGAGTGTTTATCGCACTACGATTGGCTAGTGTAATCAACAAATAACTCAAATTTAGCCAATTATCTACATCGTCTCTCATCAGCGAGTGTTTTCATAACGCTCTATCATTGGCCACTGTAATCAACAAATAATTCAAAACTAGTCAATTATCTACGTCGTCTCTCAGCACCAAGTAATGTTTTCGAAACGCATTATCATTGGTTACACGAATAAGCAAATAGCTTCAAGATAGCCATTGACATTGTCTTTCATTACCATGTGATTAGCCAATAGTTACATGTGTCACGTGTATCCTACTTTACCTTAACCCAATAGGGCTGAAAGAATACGCATCAGATACTAGCATCGTCTTGCGAATGCATTTGGTATCTGAACAGGGAGATGATGCACTTTGCCAGCCCGATAGTCGCTGATAAAATTCCAGAATTAAAAGCGGCTAACGAAAGTGTTGTAAACAAAGTCAAATAAACATGGAAGCAAGTGGAGATCTATCCCCGGTGCTTTATCAAAGAAATGGACTTTTTATCGTGAACATGATTAAGTACATTTCCATATGTCTTAGGCGGGATTTTCTGGTTTCAAGTTGCATCTCTCTCTCTCTCTCTCTCTCTCTCTCTCTCTCTCTCTCTCTCTCTCTCTCTCTCTCTCTCTCTCTCTCTCTCTCTCTCTCTCCCTGTCTCTCTCTTCCTCTAGGACCGAGGTAGTTTATTTAAAAGCAATCTCTGGTGTTGTAAAACGCATCCGTTTGATATATGTTTGTTCATTCGTTCTACTGCAGTACGGTTTCCTGGGGCAAATCTTTTCTTGTTATTTATTTCCCGTTGGCTCACTTTGAACTCAAGCGTATTCTATACACGTGCTACTAGTAATTGTAGCCCAGTGGAATTATTTTTGCGTGTGGATTAACTGTCCTTTTTACCAGTGTCCCTCGCTATCAGGCTAAACCACTCCGACTTCAAATGTATTCTTATCATATGACTTCAAAACTCAAGATCCTATGTTCTGTATGAGAAGTTGATTTCTAAGGGCACCTTGTATTTCTTCTAGCCTGCTTTCTCCAGCTATGTGTCTGTCCGTCTCTCTACCTCTTTCTTGTCGTGCCTGATTCTCCCTTTCTCCGAGAACCTACCTACCTACCAACCTGTCTGCCTACTTAACATTTTATCTGACTACAGACTTACTTACCTAATAACCTATCTATCTACACACCTACCTACAAAGCTACCTTCCTATTTATCTACCTGAATAACCTACACATCTATTTACTTATATACGTCTCTGCTTACCTATTCTGTGTTCAAATACATAGTCTCACTTCTGTGCTCAAATGTATAGTCTCACTCTGTGTTCAGATGTATAGTCTACCCTGTGTTTAAATGTATAGTCTCACTTTATGTTCAAATGTAAAGGTTCAATCTATGTTTAAATGCATGGTCTCACTCAATGTCCAATTGTAGCCTCACTGTGTCCAAATGTGTAGTCTCACTCTATGTCCAAATGTGTAGTCTCACTCTTCTTCTTCTTTCTCTTCTTCTGCGTTCATCCGGAGTTTTTTTCCGGACGTGATTGCGTTGTGCCTGTTTACAGCAGAGCTGCGTTCTTGCGCCGTTAGGCCAACACATCCGACTTCTGCGGGCATTTGGTGACCGGGTTAACCTTCCCTGGGGTAGTCTCACTCTATGTTCAAATGTGTAGTCTCACTCTGTGTTCAAATGTATAGTCTCACTCTGTGTTCAAATGTTTAGTCTCACTCTGTGTTCAAATGTTTAGTCTCACTCTATGTTCAAATGTATAGTCTCACTCTATGTTCAAATGTATAGTCTAACTCTATGTTCAAATGTATAGTCTCACTCTATGTTCAAATGTATAGTCTCACTCTATGTTCAAATGTTTAGTCTCACTCTATGTTCAAATGTATAGTCTCACTCTATGTTCAAATGTTTAGTCTCACTCTGTGTTCAAATGTTTAGTCTCACTCTATGTTCTAATGTGTAGTCTCACTCTGTGTTCAAATGTATAGTCTCACTCTGTGTTCAAATGTATAGTCTCACTCTATGTTCAAATGTATAGTCTCACTCTATGTTCAAATGTGTAGTCTCACTCTATGTTCAAATGCATAGTCTCAGTCTATGTTCAAATGTATAGTCTCACTCTGTGTTCAAATATGTAGTTTCTGTTAATGTTCGAATGCATGGTCTCGGTCAATGTTCACATGTATAATTTCAGTTATTGTTCACATGCATAATCACAGGAAACGTTCAGATCTGTTGTCACAGTCAGTGTTCAAATGTGTAGTCTCCTACAATGTTCAAATGCGTAGTACGAGTCACGTACGAGAACATATCAGTCATGGTTGAAGTATATAATCTCAGTCAGTGTTAAAATGTATAGTACTAGTCAATTGTCCAATATATAGTATCATTTGATGTTAAAATATGTAGTCTCGATCAATTGTAAACGTAAGATAAGTTGCTTGGCATTCAGTTAGCTGAAACACCTGATGATAAGTTATATAATTTAAAATTGTGTGTGTGGACGTGTCGACTGATAAACCATGAAAGACTATGGCAAAATAAATTGTTGTCTGTTCTTAAACATCCAGTGTGCTGATTCCGAGGTAATGGGCCCAACCCCTACACGGAACAGTTGGACTAAAATGTTGACATATCGTCCTTGACTTTGGGACGTTATTTACAAGTATTCCTGAAGTCGGAGTGGGTTCGCCTGATGGCGAGTGACCCTGTTAATAGGTAAAGGTAATCCAGACACACAATCCAGTCCAGCACTGCAAGAAGTAGTTTGTATGGACTACGACGGAGTTCAAAGCGAGCGAGCGCCAACAAAACAAATGTTGTCTGAGGACACACTAGACAACAGAAACACTTCGGAAACAATGGACGCATGATTTGAATTCGTCATCGCCAAACGATATCTGACCTCGAAGTTATACACATAATGGACAACCCATTTTTACAAAGAGTTCACTATTAAGTGATTAAGTGCTATGGGCTGAAAATCGTACTATTCGAACTTCCCATAACTGCCATAGGCTTATAAATCATACTATTGTTAACATATCAATACAGTAGTTTTCCCAATGCAGCCCACTTTAATTTGATATATAATACAACATGCCCACTACTATTTTAACAACTTTTAAGTCATAGCTGTGACACACCCCTACTTCCAGTTTACCGCAAGCCATTTTGGTTGGCACTGAAAATGTTAAGTGAGCTGAAGTGGGCAGTATCTGCACCACTTGTGTACATGAGATGAACAATCGTGTTATTATGACATCTCGCAATGAAGGACACTGTGTTTAGTGCACTCGGGGCTCGGAAATGGCAAAGGTGCTTTCTGAATGTCTTGTAAACAGAAAATATTGGTTCTATACAATTGCTGCTGTGTTGTTAAAGGGGGCAGGTAAGGTGAAGGTGAGGAAAGAAGATGGCATGTCCGGGAACAGGTAAGTTGGTGATACCTGAGTGGTTTTACCTGTGGCTTATTGAGGAATATGTTACAGGTGTTGCCGGGCGTGGAGGGTAAGGGGCCTAGAGTATATATACTATTTGTGCCTTTTATATGTGTCAGTCATTACTTACGAAAGTGTTCGTTGCCGTATTTTGATGGCCTTAAAGACATCCCCCCCCCCCAATACCCACGTGTTTTCTTCTTCATCTTGTTGTTGTTGTTGTTGTTGTTGTTGTTGTTGTTGTTGTTCTTCTTCTTCTTCTTCTTCTTCTTCTTCTTCTTCTTCTTCTTCTTCTTCTTCTTCTTCTTCTTCTTCTTCTTCTTCTTCTTCTTCTTCTTCTTCTTCCTCCTCCTCTTCCTCCTCCTCCCCCTCCTCCTTCTCCTCCTCCTCCTTCTCCTTCTTCTTCTCCTCCTCCTCCTTCTTCTTGCTGTGGTCCACGTTGCGCGGCGTTGGTGATCATGTCTATTCATAGTCTTCTGTCCCATGTACTGCCAATCACATCTGATACCGATCATCTTCCATGCCATGATTTCAAACTGTCGGTATATGAAACCAGGTGGTATATGAAACCAGGTGGTATATGAAACAAGGCTGTACGTGAAACCAGGCGGTATATGAAACCAGGCGGTATATGAAACAAGGCTGTACGTGAAACCAGGCGGTATATGAAACCAGGCGGTATATGAAACAAGGCTGTACGTGAAACCAGGCGGTATATGAAACCAGGCGGTATATGAAACAAGGCTGTACGTGAAACCAGGCGGTATATGAAACAAGGCGGTATATGAAACAAGGCTGTACGTGAAACCAGGCGGTATATGAAACAAGGCGGTATATGAAACAAGGCTGTACGTGAAACCAGGTGGTATATGAAACAAGGCTGTACGTGAAACCAGGCGGTATATGGAACAAGGCGGTATCTGAAACAAGGCGGTATATGAAACAAGGCTGTATGTGAAACAAGGCTGTATATGAAATACGACTGTACTTGAAACAAGGCGGCATATGAAATACGACTGTATATGAAACAAGGCGGTATATGAAACAAGGTGGTATATGAAACAAGACTGTATATGAAATACGACTGTACTTGAAACAAGGCGGTATATGAAACAAGACTGTATATGAAATACGACTGTACTTGAAACAAGGCGGTATATGAAACAAGACTGTATATGAAATACGACTGTACTTGAAACAAGGCGGTATATGAAACAAGGCGGTATATGAAACAAGACTGTATATGAAACAAGAGTGTATATGAAACAAGACTTATATGAAACAAGGTGGTATATGAAACAAGACTGTATATGAAATACGACTGTACATGAAACAAGACTGTACATGAAACAAGGCGATATATGAAACAAGGCGATATATGAAACAAGGCGATATATGAAACAAGGCAGTATATGAGACAAGGCGGTATATGAAACAAGGCGGTATATGAAACAAGGCGGTATATGAAACAAGGCGGTATATGAAACAAGACTGTATATGAAATACGACTGTACTTGAAACAAGGCGGTATATGAAACAAGACTGTATATGAAATACGACTGTACTTGAAACAAGGCGGTATATGAAACAAGGCGGTATATGAAACAAGACTGTATATGAAATACGACTGTACATGAAACAAGGCGATATATGAAATAAGGCGGTGTATGAAACAAGGCGGTATATGAAACAAGACTGTATGTGAAATACGACTGTATATGAAACAAGACTGTACATGAAACAAGACTGTACATGAAACAAGACTGTACATGAAACAAGACTGTACATGAAACAAGACTGTATATGAAATACGACTGTACTTGAAACAAGGCGGTATATGAAACAAGGCGGTATATGAAACAAGACTGTATATGAAACAAGAGTGTATACGAAACAAGACTTATATGAAACAAGGCGGTATATGAAACAAGACTGTATGTGAAATACGACTGTACATGAAACAAGGCGATATATGAAATAAGGCGGTGTATGAAACAAGGCGATATATGAAACAAGACTGTACAAGAAACAAGACTGTACAAGAAACAAGACTGTACAAGAAACAACGCGCCTAACAAATGTTGACAGCTGGTGCTCGGACCACTAATTACCGTGACAACTGGTGGTGAGCAAATACATTTTTACTCGCTTGTGCACTGCCATTCTGTTCGCACGAGCACTCACAAACATACACACACTCTCGGTCTCTCTCTCTCTCTCTCTCTCTCTCTCTCTCTCTCTCTCTCTCTCTCTCTCTCTCTCTCTCTCTCTCTCTCTCTCTCTCTCTCTCTCTGTCTGGTTTACCCGCACCAGACTGCTAGAAATAAATTCACAGTCATTGATTAACTCATAATTAACACAGACAGAAATAATTCTCAAATGACACGGGATACAACAGAACACGTTAACAATATGAACAGACCGAAACTGAATATCATCATCAAGTGTCATACCAAGCTGCCCAGGCCTACATGTTTCTCCACAGACCTCTATCCATGATGGTTGGTGATATCCATTGGTGATATTCATGCGTATATACCTCTCCACAGATCTCGGTCCATGATGGTGGACATCGATTCCATTGGTGATATTCATGCGTATATACCTCTCCACAGACCTCTATCCATGATGGTTGGCATATATTCCATTGGTGATATTCATGCGTATATACCTCTCCACAGATCTCGGTCCATGATGGTTGGCATCGATTCCATTGGTGATATTCAGGCGTACAGGCCTCTCCACAGATCTCGGTCCTTTATATTTGGCATCGATTTTATTGGTGATATTACCAGTCTTGTCCATGGGACATATTTTTCTGTCCATCCCATCCCATCCCATGGTAATTTATGTCTGTTCCCATCCCATCCCATCCCATGGGACCTTTCCCATGGGATTCCCATGGGAATAACATTCCCATGACCAAGCATGTATATTACTCCATGCCACGGCATCTTACATCACCGAGCATGCTTCATGCAGAATGGCATGCAGCGATGCAGAGATCGCGGATTGTGAGCGTTCGCTGGATCTTTTCTCCAGGACACTCTGCTGTGGTTGGAAATGAACAGGCAGACAGATTGGCAGGTGCCGCATCATTGAGGGGTGATTTGATGCACGATAAGACAGATGTGGTGAATGCCCTCTGGGATCATGTGAATAATGCAGAAGAACAGATAGACTATCATGGTCTAAAGAGAATGCAGCAGCAAGGGGTCGTCAAAGGATCTGGTCAACAGTCGTCACTCAGAGGTAAAGCCAGACGGACATACAATCAGATTGCTACGGGCATCATTAGTATTGGAACGCTACGGTAGCTGTTGAAGATGAGGACAGAGCGATTGTCGGAGTGCCCCGAGTGCAGCGATGTCGGTTCTTGACCCAACTCAAGTCAGCATCAGAAAGCATTATTGCTCTCATTCTTCCCCTGCCTCTCCTATCGCTAAGCTTCCCAGTTGTTACCATGTTTTCCCAATGCACAACCTCTCATCACATGACCGACGAACACTGTCTCTTTCCTTTAGGTGTGTATTGCACTCTACTCACATTATCCTCGTCCAGAAAATCGTTGTTATTTGTCTAAAAGAGGAACGAACGAAACAATGACCTATATTTTCAAAGTGTCACAAATTGGGCACACAGTCCCGTCTTACATTCGGCCCTTCCAATCACTCATCTTTCGCACACCAGTTATCTATGCTGAATATTACATTTACTTTGGAAAAAAAAAAAAAAAGAAGAAAGAAACATTGTACAATGAATGCTGTAAATATTTACCAAACATAAACAAATCATATTTCAATGTTATGAGAAGGCAGTCTGGCAGACAGACACATAGTATATATATGGATACACACACACACACACACACATACATACACACATACATGCATACATACACACTAAGATGGAAATTACAAGTAGAACATTCAATTGCTTCGATTTTCTCCCTTTAGTTAGTTAGTTAGTTATCTAACCTACCGAGACACAAACCCACAACCAACTCGCTCCAAGCCGTCCCATCTTGGCCACACCGACCCCCAGCTTATGTGAGATCGTTCTAGAAATAAGACGTGTGTGTAGACTAATCTCTCTATTTCATCACTGCCGCTGCTATAAGCTGCATACATTTCATTTGTGTTGTCCTTATGCAGATGCCTTGAAGAGATTAGAACAAGAATCGCCATTGCGAAAGTAGCCTTTAGCAAGATGAAAAACATTCTGACCAATAAAATGATGTCAATTGAAACGAGAAAAAGAGTGTTGAGGGGATACATAGAGCCTGTTCTTTTGTATGGATGTGAAACTTGGACAATGTGCAGTCAAGCAGAAAAACATCTGATGGCTGCAGAAATGTGGTTTCTGAGGAAAATGCAAAGAATACCATGGACAGACAGAAAAACCAATGAACAAGTACTACAAGAGACAAATGAAAATCGTAGATTGATTAGAGAAATTAGACGTAGACAGTCAAAATTTTTTGGACATGTTATGAGAAGAAATGGACTGGAGAACTTAGTGACAGCTGGCAAAATCGAAGGGAACAGACCAAGAGGAAGACCGAGAGGAAAATACCTGGATGGCTTGGCCACATGGCATGGACGAGACAGGAACACTGAGCTGATCCACGACTCTGGTGATCGAGTGAAATGGCGAATCATGACCGCCCACTCTTTCCGGCATGGCACATGATTGATTGATTGATTGATTGTCCTTATGGTTTTCGAATCTGTATATATCAACGGCTTCGGAAACGAAATAGCAGAGTATGTGGCACACATAAGGTGTGTTCAGGACACACTAGTAAACATGGCTGGCCATCGTGGAAGAGATTGGACTCTCACCACGTAGTACCCGAAAGATGGCAATGGAAATCAAGCGAGCAAGAGGTGGACAAAGATACAAGGGGGAAGACAACACAAAGAGTTTGTCGAACAGCAGTCCATGTACAATCAAGACAAGAGATAGACAGTGTCGGAAATTCATTGCAGCCAACCTTCATTGTGGAGACGGACCTGATTGATTGACAGATATGGTTTTGACAAATGATCTTGTAACATTCGCGAATCCAACTAGTCACCTTTACCAAACTCCTGATTACCATATACGGACCCTTTAGACGCAGGTTTAGGAACCTTTGCTTGCACTGGAAACCAACCAACCAGTATTCAAACTGTCTGTCCCAATCACGTGGCAAGGCGAGTGAGCTAATTGCCAGTTCTAAGACAGGACAATGCCCATAAATATCAGGTTTGAAAGCCACACGACGCCATTGTGTGAACAATGCAGCTAGGCAGCTGCAAACTGAGCCAGGCAGACCGAACATCTGTTGGGATGCCACAAAAATGGCTAACTTGGAGGTACATTCATGTGCAGACAATCTGGACAACGTTTGTCAATGGCTTCGCCAGATGGGATTATACGTGTTAATTGTAATGTATCTGTTAGCAACTTAATGACAAGCTGGTCTAACTCTTTGTCTGCGTGTTCGCCTGTCTGTTTGATTGTCCAATCTATTTCCCTTCCTGTGCATCTATCTCGTGTCGGCGTGTGTCATTTTACTCTTGTGTCCCTCTGTTGTTGTTGTTTTATTTTTAAATATGTTTCTTTCAGAGGTAGACATGTAGGTCGGTTCATGTGTCTGAATATTTTTATCTTTGCAACGGAGGGAGAGATGTGCGTTTGTGTCTATTGGTATATATCAACGCCGCGCAACGTGGACCACATATATATATATATATATAGGTACGAGATAGATAAATAGATAGGTCTGTCTGTTTGTATATAGGTCAATTTGTCTTTCCACAGATAAGTATCTGTCTATCCGTCTGCTTGCCTGCCTTCGTGTCTGTCGTAGCACCAATCAGTTGACCAACCATCAACCTTTCTGCTCACCATTTTACCCAACAATCAGCCATCCTGCTGACAATCTCAGCTCATACTTCCATCTCTCAATCCACCGGCCGAGTGAAGGGAAAACTTGGCAGAGAGAAATGATCAAATGACAAGTGTTTTTCTGTTTCCCGATGTTAAATCTGTCTGTCTGTTTCTGCTCAATGATGAAAGCACGAAGCGGTTTCCTAATCTCCCACCTGTCTTTATACGTGGGAAGGATATGTGTTCGCTCCTGATGTCGGCGTAGCTTAGCGGTTTGTCGCACTTAAACCGTTTCTTCTCTCGGACTTAAGTGTTGACTACTCGTTCAGAAAGCTATGGCAAACTGACTGGCACCATGATGTCTTGACAGACGATAGTTTGTAAATGGAGTTATATCTATCCATAGCACAAAGCCTAGGCTGCATTTAGAGACCATGTGTTGCTCATGTATCCTGATCCCTCTCTCGGCCTGCCTAGTTGACTCCAGAGGAAAGGTAACACCAATATGTATGGAACAAGACTAGCTGCAGAAGCTGCCGAATAAGCAAAGCAATGCTAATAACGCCCGACTGGAACTTCAATCCTAGACCAGTTTGACGACCAAGGCTTCGGGCCTGGTCTGCCCTGTCATGACGTTTCCTCGCATTAGGGTTAGGCTTGTACCCTCCCAACTATGCTCCTCCGCCCGAAGCCGTTGGGACAATGTGGGGTGTCTGGTGTGGTTATCGCCACCCAACATTCGGCGCTAACAGAAAGCAGGTAGTACCGTCTACTGTTATACAGTAGCTCAGTCATACCTGGCTAAGACCTGACTAGACTTGGCAAATTACTGAAAGTAAAATTTCCTTGAAAATCACAAAGCGCCAAACAATGCCGAGGTTGATTGCGCCGTCCTGTACAGGACATGCAAGTAACGTGGCCACTCACGTGCCACGAGTTTGATCTATTATTGTGGGCATGCAGACGTGTGCTTCGGTGACTACAAAAACAGCTCACCCAATTAACATGAAACAGTGCCAATCCTGGCTGAGGCCATCTGCAGAAGACGGATGCAAATGTCAAGGTTATATTTTGGAGGGAAGAAAGTGCAAAATTGAGAAAATGGAATTCCGGCATTGTTTGTTGAAAGGCGCAGATAGGACAAGCCAGGCGTGCAGGTGAACCGTTAGATAATGCCGTAGAGACGGGATAAGGATCTCACTCACGCTTTATCGTGAAATTATGAGGTGGTGTGATCAGTTCTCTTAGATAAAAGAACCCTTTTGCATTCCTAAGCCGCGTTGGCTATATGGTCTTGTTCTTTCTAAGCTGTATTGACTATACAATCTTCTTCTTTCTGAGCCGTATTGGCTAAATAGTATTCTTCTTTCTGAGCCGTATTGGCTAAATAGTATTCTTCTTTCTGAGCCGTATTGGCTAAATAGTATTCTTCTTTCTGAGCCGTATTGGCTAAATAGTATTCTTCTTTCTGAGCCGTATTGGCTAAATAGTATTCTTCTTTCTGAGCCGTATTGGCTAAATAGTATTCTTCTTTCTGAGCCGTGTTGGCTATACGATCTTCTTCTTTCTAAGCTGTGTTGGCTATACGATCTTCTTCTTTCTAAGCTGTGTTGGCTATATGATCTTCTTCTTTCTGAGCCGTGTTGGCTATACGATCTTCTTCTTTCTAAACTGTGTTGGCTATATGATCTTCTTTCTAAGCCGTCTTGCTTTTATGATCTTCTTTCGCCCAGTATCCCTCACTCGAACTCTAGCCCTGAACCAACCCACTCCAAGCCTCTTGTCTTTAGCTAGCTCATGCAGTCCCGTTCGTGCCCTTATCATATTAATAATTTCTGTGTTTACTTCAAAGCAAGGACTTGTTAATTATGATACGCCTTTTGAATCTAAATCACATCTCCAAGTGAGTGGACACGGAAAACCCACTGCATAAAGCCTTGGACACGGTTAAAGGCCACATGCTGATCATGTGAAAATTATGGATGCCTCAGACAGAGGACACAATCAGAGAAGTCTGCATGCTTGGAGACATTGGGCGAGGAGAGTCAGAATGCCAGAGGAAAAGTCAGACATGTGCAGGGTCATCATAACACTGGACCAGGAGTGTAGGGATTGGCCGGCAGGCTGCACTGAATGGGAGGTGAAGCAACTGATTCATGGCAATTCGCGACCAGATGGGAGTCTCTGTGGCGTAGTGGTCAAGCCGTTTGACTTGTGCTCCGAAGGTTGTGGGTTCGATTCCGGGCCGCATCCTTCGGTTTATGAGTTAAATGTTTCGGAGACTCCTGTGGGTCGTCGGTAAAAGCTACGGAGTTCGTGCTTTGTGTGACGCTTTCCGCGCTGCGGAAAGAGACCGAGCCATATGGGATAAAACCCGGTGAAATGAAGTCGACCCTGTCGACTTCTAAGCGACTTTTTTTTAAAATTCGCGACCAGGTGATGTAATCATCTACAAGAGTGGCTCTGTGCTAGGAGGAGAAAGACGAGACTATAGGTTTGTGGCGAAGGTGTTTGGTGCAGGAGAGCCTGGTATATGATACTACAAGATCTAGTCTTATAATGGAGGTGGAGGCGGCCATAACGGCGTTCCGCTGGCTGGAGGACAAACAGCACACGCATGTGGTGATTGTAACGGACTCACAAAGTGTGATGAGAAAGGTGCAGACAGGCATGCTTCGGGCCGAGTGGCAGGTTTCTATTCATTAATCAAAAATAGAGAGCGTTTCTTGGATTTTCCCCCAGGACATGCTGGTGTGGTGGGAAACGAGCAGACAGACAGATTGGCTGGGTCTGCAAACTTCGGTGAGGTATTGGTTCATGATAAGGCAGGCGTGGTCATGGCCCTTTAGGATCATGTGTTTAGTGCGGAGGAACAGGTAGATCATGTCGGCCTGCAGAGTATGGTGCTGCAGGGAGTGACCAGAGGACCTGGCTGACACTCAGGACTCTGAGGAAAGACCAGACAGACACATAATCAGACTGCTGCTGGCATAGTTAGCGCTGAGACTCTTCGCTGGCTGTTGTAGATGAGGACGGAACACTTGTGGGTATGTCCCGAGAGCTATGACTTCGGTTGTGAACTCATTTCAACGCAACTCTTCAAAGCAGAGAAATCACTAGAATCTTCAGTGAGATGTGGCTTTACCGAAAAATTCTGATACTTGAATGGGCAATCAAAATGACTCATCTGAACGTTTTGAAAGAGGCCAACGCACAGAGACAACCTATCACTACTGTCACACTGGGGGTTCGAACACTTGACCACCCAGCCGACTGGCAAACATGCTACTTACAGCTCTACCAATCATGTCCCCCAACTCTCCACATATTTATGTGAATATGTTGCCTAGCTATTGACGTGCATGTTTCTGTCCTGCATTGCCTCTCTTGCGCCGAATTTCCGACTTTTTCTTCTTCTTCATCAGTCTTCCCCTCTTTCTTCTTCTTCTTCTTCTTCTTCTTCTTCTTCTTCTTCTTCTTCTTCTTCTTCTTCTTCTTCTTCTTCTTCTTCTTCTTCTTCTTCTTCTTCTTCTTCTTCTTCATTAGTCTTCCCCTCTTTCTTCTTCTTCTTCTTCTTCTTCTTCTTCTTCTTCTTCTTCTTCTTCTTCTTCTTCTTCTTCTTCTCCTCCTCCTATTTCTTCTTCTTCTTCTTCTTCTTCTTCTTCTTCTTCTTCTTCTTCTTCTTCTTCTTCTTCTTCTTCTTCTTCTCCTCCTCCTCCTCCTCCTCCTCCTCCTCCTCCTCCTCCTCCTTCTTCTTCTTCTTCTTCTTCTTCTTCTTCTGCTTCTTCTTCTTCTTCTTCTTCTCCTCCTCTTCCACGTCGTCATCCTCCTCTCTCCCCCTCCACTTTCTTCCGCCAATATAATTCCAAGGAAATCCCTACCTGTAACATCATTATCCTGATGTTTCCCCCCAGCCATCCCTCCGTGTTCCAACATATCCTCTCCTCAATAAATTCCAGACACAAATCCCCAGCTTCCGGTTCAAGACTTAAATCTGTTTACAACAGGCAATACTGCTAGCAGATCTCTTAAGCGTGCGAAAACGTGGGTGCCGGGAAATGTTTCCGGATCACTGCGCGTGCTTGCAACTCCTAGACGACGTGCGGAACCGGGCATGGCCTCCAGCTGATGCCTGCACCCCTGTCTAGTGTTGTCATCGACATCGCCAGCTACGGGTAAGCCGCTCACCACGCGTGTAGATCGTGCGGCCATGATCAGCCTCATTGTATAGAAAAGAGTGCACCCTCTGTAAAGTTCATGCAACATAATAGGTAAATACAAAACTTGGACCGGCAATATTTTCAAAACTGCACAGTCATTAAAACTATACCTATACCCTGTACAAGTCAGTCAGTAAACCACAGTTTTACATGCCTTCTTCTTCTTCTTCTTTCGTTCGCCTGAAATATGTCTATAACTACAATGTTGTCTCTTGTATGAATCTAACAGTCTTTTTTAGTTCATTCACCGGTCCATAGAGTTTATCTTCCACTGTTGTCTCTCTAGGCCAGAAGGTTCGCTTGGATATGTTGTAGTTTGGGCAGTCCAGGAGTATCAGTCTGCGACGCCAAACCACATGTGCACATGGCTGAGTCACCAATCTTGAATTTTGTATACATGTGGTTGCGTAATCTATTGTGTCCTGTTCTGAGGCGTAGAATAATGACCTGTTCTGGTCTGTCCATAACGTGGTAGTCATCTTGAGCAGGGTTTGGTGGCCTTCTGACTGATTTGATCATTCTTTTCTTTTGGTGGTATGTAATGGGCACATCAAGTTGTCCTTCTTTTGCTCCTTCCTTAGCCAATTGATCAGCTCTGTCGTTACCGGGTACTCCACAGTGGGATGGTATCCACTGTATGGTGACCTTATGCTGACTGCTAAGTTCAGAAAGTAGCGTCCTTAGAACTGGCAATTTCCCAGTCAGGAGCGCCTCTATTACTGATTTTGCATCTGTCAATATCACCACAGGTTGTGTACCATGGCTGGTATTTTGTAATTTCTCTGTTGCATGAAATGGGTATATGGTGCTAGCTCTATATTTGTACAGACAATCGGCACACGATGTGTGGTGGGGTCGTGCCGGTCGACTTTACTTCCCCGGACATTTGATGGTATCCATCTGAGGCTAGGATGTCCATATGAGGCTGGGATATCCATCTGAGACATGGGCCAACTCGTTGGAGGAGCGATTTTCGTCGTTGCGCTGATAATGGCATGAGCGCGGTTGGACGAGAGTTCCATACCTGGGCTCATCACTCGCCAGGGGAGGCAAAGCCTGGCCACCTATTCCTTCGTGCACTCAGACCTACAAAATGTGAGCTCTAACACGTGACAGACTGGTCAGACAGAAGACATCTCCAGATGGTGTCTTGTACAAGGCTGCTGCATTTGGTTCATCGCTTGGTGCCATCTTCACCATCCTTGGCTTATGGAAGCTAATCTGCCCACCCTCAAGAACGCTGCAGAAAATTATTTATTTATTTATGTTTTAAATTTTGGGCTGAGTCGATCTGGCGAGGGTGCGGGTAGAAATGGGCTAAAGTGAGAGCTTATGCGTGGGTGAAAAATAATGTCAATACAGGTTTCATAAACAAGCCGGATGTTTGTGGCAACATCTGCCAACGACTGGAAGTAGCTCACCTGTAGTCTGCTCAAGCAGGTGGCTACTGTAAATGTTTGAACAAACTGGGCCACTAGTTTACACTCCTATGTCGTTATAAAAACTTCCAGCCGTCTGCCTCGCTCTTCGAAGCGCGTGGGTTCTTTTTACGACCCCGTCATTTGGTTACAGGGTGTAATTTTCTCTGAGACCTCTGGGGCTCGTCGTGGCAGCTTTTGAGTTCGTGTTCTGTTCCTTTTCTTCTTCTTCTTCTTCTTCTTCTTCTTCTTCTTCTTCTTCTTCTTCTTCTTCTTCTTCTTCTTCTTCTTCTTCTTCTTCTTCTTCTTCTTCTTCGTTTCCACCTCCTCTTCTTCTTCATCTCCTCCTCCTATTCTTCCTCTCTCACCTCCTTCTTCTCAATGTTCTCCTCGTCTTCTTCGTTGTCGTCATCTTCTTCCTCCTCTTCCTCTTCCTCCTCCTTGAAAGAAGTTCCTGCTTACGGCAGGCGGCTGTGCAGAAATATACCGAGACGTCTGGGCTAGCAGAACAGACAACGAACATATACTGAAACACCGCTACTGTACATGTTTCCTGAATAAATGAATCACCGAAAAACGAGAAGTACATTGTGAGCTTTACTGGAACACGATTACAAGAAGCAAAATGGATGTTGCGGCCAAAGCCTTCGTCAGCACAGGACAAACAAACATAAACCGACACACTACACGAAAACACTACATGAGAATTTTTAAGTTACTTATCTGTATCATTGTCCGGCTGAAAACGTCTTTGAGCAACTGTCAGTGGATGGAATTAACCGGATGTGTCGTGGTTCAGGCGGTCACTGAACTTGAGGCCAATAACGCCAGAACGAAGCTCAGTGATTGGCTTAGCCTCCCGGTGGGGGAGGGGGGGGGGTGTGTTTCGTAAATCACGGACTGGACATCAGCCCACTGAGATAAACTCTATTCACCGCTGGGTGATCTAAAACAGACTGTTAGATTCATACAAAAGATAACATTGCAGTTATAGACATATTTCAGGCGAACGAAAAAAGAAGAAGAGGAAGCCCACTGAGAAAAACAACCACACAAAAATTGTTTGGCGGGTGGGGAGGGGGTCTAAACGTCTTCTGCTTCTTCTTTTGTCCTGCTGTTTTTGCAGTGCAGCGTCACAGAGAGGGGATACACGTAATTTTCTGTGTTTCACCTGTCTTGTTCTTGTACTAGCGTTACATATGATTTCACCACTGTGTCTTTCACTCCATCTAGTCAACTCTTCCTGCGTCACTCTCTAGCCTTTATCTCGATGTTTTCATATAGAACACTCTAGCCGCTGGTTGAGTTTATTCCATTCTAACTAAACATCCGCACCGTTTAATTATGTAGTGTTTTATAAGAAGAAGAAGAAGAAGAAGAAGGAGAAGAAGAAGAAGAAGAAGAAGAAGAAGAAGAAGAAGAAGAAGAAGAAGAAGAAGAAGAAGAAGAAGAAGAAGAAGAAGAAGAAGAAGAAGAGCAACAATAACAACAACAAAAGCATGCGGTGGCATAATAATAATAATAATAATAATAATAATAATAATAATAATAATAATAATAATAATAATAATAATAATAACAATGAGCAGAAAATAGAAGAAATATTTCATTATGCCAACGTGTCTTCTTATTGCCTTCCGAGAAAGAAGATTGTCGAAGCATTCAAGCTGACTGACCACTTGTCGCTTGTTGAAACAAAATCAGTACAGGACGACTAATGGAAAAATTCAACATAATCACTCTCAATGTGCTTGTTGCTCCTTGCAGGTGCCCGTCCATATGGCTTACACAAATGGGCCGAGGTGTTTGAAGTGTACAGATAACTGCCCAGGTCTGGACTTGCATTACTTCCGGTAAGTGCTCACTCATTTCTCTCTGGGTCGGAGTAAATGGTCAGGCATGTCTTCTGTGGTTGTTTTGCATAGACATGTTGTTTTTTTTCTCTCTCTCTCCTTCTCTGGTTCTCTCTGGAGCGCTCTATCTGGTTCTCTCTCTGGCACTCTCTCCCAAGCTCGCACACTCTCTCTCACTCCCTCAATCTCTCAAATCCTTCTCTCTCGCGCCTGCACTCTCTCTCTCTCTCTCTCTTTCTCTCTCTCTCTCTCTCTCTCTCGCTCACTAGCTCACTTTCTTTCTCTTTCTCGCTCGCTCACTCTTTCCCTTCTCTCTCTTGCTCTATTACTCTCTATCTCTCTTGCTCACTAATTCACTCTACCCCTCTCTTTCTCGCTCGCCCACTATCCCCTCTCTCGCTCTCTACATCCTCTCTCGCTCTCTTACTTCTATCAGATTCGAAGTAAATTGTCAATCGTGTGTTCTTCAGTTTCTTTCCATAGAACATTTCTGGCTCTCTCGCCCTCCCTCAATCTCTCTCTTTCTCTCTCTTCCTGTTTCTCTCCCATCTCTCTCTATCTTTCTGTCTCAATCTCTCTCTTTCTCTCTCTCAATCTCTGTCTCTCTCTCTCGCTCTCTCTCTCTCTTTCTCTCGCTGTCCCTATTTCTCTTCCCCTCTCTCTATATCTGTCTCTCTCCCTCTCTCATTCTCTCTCACTCTCTTTCCCCCTCCCTCTCTCTTAATCCCTCTTTCTCTCACAACCTCTCTCTGTCTCTCTCTTTCTCCCTTTTCCCGCCTCTTTCCCTCTCTTTCTCAATCTCTTTCTCTCAATCTCTTTCTCTTAATCTCTTTCCTCGCGCTCTCTCAACCTCTCTCTTTCTCTCACCGGAAGTTAAAGAGCTAGTGCTCTTATCTATTCGGCCATACTGACCTCCAGACAGATGTGAATATCGTGGTATAAAAATCTACTTACCGAGACTTTGTGTTCTTGTGTATGGAAGGCAATCATGGACAATGGATCGTGAAATAGCGAAGAAGCTGGTCTCGGTAAAGATGTAGTTTTTGAGTAGGATGTTGAAAACATTATGGACCAAGAAGAAACAACACAATTCTGAGGTATTGGGGATACGGGTGTTACAAGATCACGAATTGAAACTATAAGGAATCGGCAAAGAAAAGTGAAGAAGCATATGAACAGAACATGTTGGATACAGAAATCAGCCTCTCGGGAAGGTTAACCCGGTCAACAAATGCTCGCAGAAGTGGGATGTGTCGGCCTAAAGGCGCATTATTCGCAGCTCTGCTGTAAACAGGCACAATGCAATCACGTCCGAAAAAAAACTCTCCGGATGAATGCAGAAGAAGAAGAAGAAGAGGAAGAAGAAGAAGAAGAAGAAGAAGAAGAAGAAGAAGAAGAAGAAGAAGAAGAAGAAGAAGAAGAAGAAGAAGAAGAAGAAGAAGAAGAAACAACAACCAGCCTTGTGGGCGAAAATACTAGACAAAAGAGGCAGCGGAAGACAGAGGAAAACGTATGTAAACAGTTGACAAAAAAAAAAAAAAAAGATAAATGTAACACTAAATTCACCAGCTCCAGGACGATCAACTTGAATGTCCACACTCTTGTGGTTGTCCTTGCCTGAGGTCTTCTAAAGCCTTGTCTGCCACTGCGGCGCCCGATGCTGTTGCTCACTTTGTGATTTGGTTGGAGTTTGTTGTCAATGAAATATCGCAAAAACTGTGGACGAAACATAATCAACCTAGGTCTTCTCTTCTTCTTCTTTCGTCCGGAATGTTTGTTTTGGGCGTAATTGCGTTGTGCCTGTTTACAGCAGAGCTGCGATATTAGCCTTTCGGCCTACACATCCTATTTCCTCAGGCATTTTTAACCGGATTAACCTTCCCGGGTGTAAGGTAAGTCTAATCGCAGCCAGTCCGTACGAGCTGTGCTGAACCATAACCAGTTAATCCTAATATTCATATCCGCGGATGTAAATTTCCGGTACCTATATTACACACCCAACTTGGCAGTGCTTCGCCACACAAAGAGAATGAGAATTCACGCTGGACTAAAGAAGTGTACCAGTGCATAACAGTGAGCACGCTGCAGCCGCACTGGCAAGTAAGTCTTTAGAAGACCTCAGCCATGGTAAAACCACAGAGAGCTGATTAAATTCAAGTGATCGTCCTGGAGATACTATTTGGCGCCTTTCTGACAGTCCAAAGGTGCAAATCAAGTTCCCACCCGCCAGAGAAAATTTGGCATGGAAAATTCTCGAAAACACTTTATCCCAAGCATTAGCGAATGAGCTTAAAGAAATAACACTGAACGAGAAACAAGGAAGATATGGAGATATTGTTACCTTCACTGCCTGTATCAATTTGGTGGCAGTATGAGGAAGAAAATTCGAGCACGTTCGGACGAGAGTTCGTCGTCTCGCTATATGAGGGAAAGACTGGCCACCAATTTTTCATTCAAACCCACACGACGTGAGGTTCTATCACACCACACATCTACAGCTGGAGACTACAGCGGCACAAATTTATTTTAACATCGCAAGAAAATAACCAGTCCGCTGTAAAACAGGCGGCAGAAGCGTATCGAAAAAGTGAGAACACACAAGAAGACTGCTCAAATACATTTCAAAACCTCAATGACAGCGATAAAATGGGCCTGTGCGAGGTATGGCAGGACCTCAAAACCCTCAAAACCAAGCAGTGCCCTCTGTCGAGCAGAACTATTCAGTAGCAGCAGCCAGAAAACGCGGAAAACACGAGACATGTTATTCCGGGAAACATTTAGGTTTTCACGAGATTTGTTCGAACAGCCACGATCAGACAGCCTGTGTATATAGAAAAATAGCTGGAAGAGAACCTGGTGGAAACGTAATCAGAGCGGTTTCACTCGGAGAGAAAGAGGAGCTGGTATGGCCAGACAACAAGAATATTGGTTTCAACGACAAGCCTCCGCCGAGGAACGAGGTAATCACAGTTGTCAAGAAAACGCAACTCAGCACTAGGTCATCAACGGTGTCCTGTGCTCAGTGTCAAAAGAGTCTGAAAAACCTCAAAATACTGCATCGGATATCGATTTGACGGTTGATAATGACAGCAAAGTCTAGCACTCCTTGCTTGACGTCTCACCATTAGGATCAGTGTATTGCTGCTTGACTACTGAGATAAAAACCAAGGCATTATGAGTCCCTAAAAACCTCCACGCCACACTCATAGACCACTCAGCCTCACTTCTCACGGCCTGATGGCTTTTTCTGCCACTGAACTTGTCAATTTCCACAACATTATTCAATAGATCTCTTCCCAGTGATGCAAACTCCACCGCGGAGCAAGCACGACTGGAAGCGTCTGATCATCACACATAGTCGCCCCTCGATGAATGTTTCGGCTCCTGTATCTCCTTACCTTCAAGAGCGGGAACACCCAGGTCATGACTCCCTGTGTCTTTCTCCTGTAGCTTGTTCACAACCTGCCTTTCAGTTTCAAGACGTTAAAATCGTTTTTCGCACTTATCCCGCGAATACGCTGCTGTGTATTTCTGCCCAAAAGCCACCCTACCCTCCGGGAGGGAGCATCGTGCTCCCGGTGCGTCGTGATCTGCCATGATTATCACAGCACCTTTTCTTAGACCACGGAAAAGCCAGCGTCTTTCCATCGGCTGTTTGCCTCGGTCACTGCCTTCACATAGGCGGTTCGCTATGCACCAATAGACGTCATTGCGCGATGTTGCTTCCTTTGTACCCCGTTCACAGCCGAAGGCGCCGCACTCCTGTACTCACCCAGAGGAAGCAAGCTTTTCCTATGGTCTAGTTTAGTTGACTATGCGTCCTACTAGTTACTGACTCCGATAAATCTTCTCCTTCTTCTTTTTTATTCTCAAGCAGATCTCCACTTTATTGACTCTGATAAATATGCTTCTACTTTGTACACATTCAGATCTCTACGACACTGACTCCAATAAATCTCCTCTTTCTTCATTCACACTCAGAACTTCACGTCACCGACCTCCACAAATCTCCATCGACTTTGTTCATCGTCAGACCATCTTCGTTACTGACCAGGATCCCGCCATTCGCGTGCAGTTGTTGTTGGAATCACGTGTATTAATTCCCTGCGTGTTTAGGCTCAGTCTTGTTGGTTAAACAGGGCTGTAGTGGGCATCTGGCCGTCATAGTACTGTTGCCACATACACACGCAGATCCGACGAGTCAATCCTCAACTTATACTTATCTGGTGCCTCCTGTTTGCAATGTATATAATCTTGTCATGACATCTGATAATTGGTGTCATTTTTGTCATGCGATAGGGGTGGTATTTTGCCGTGAAAGCTGGACAGAAGACTTCCCCGGCCACATTAAAATTATTTTATATTGTAGAATCCAGAACATGAATTTATTTCTCATTTCAGAAAAATCTGCAAAAATTGTCGATGTCTGGCAGAAGACCATGATATGCCGTCATGCCAACAAAGGGACTGCCGACCAATGAGCATGCTTTTCCAGTCATTCGAATCAATACCGCCCCCTCCCGATTCCAAACCTGATTGGACAGCTAAATTCCAGAAGCTGTCGATCATCGATCCCGGAGACTTGACTCAGATAACCGCCCCACAGAATGACGTAGTCATGAGCAAACTGATCAGTGAGAATGTGGTAAGTGTTGATGATCAGGCTCCTGGTTATTTCATCATCATCATCATCCACTTCAAGCGTCGTGGGGAGGAGTACTTGGCGTTCCAGCGCCCGATGGGTGGCACTGGATAGTGTCATTCCATCTTGTTATTTTAAATGTTATAATAAGTCTTGAGCACGTTTTTTGTTATATAAAATGTGTTAAGTCTTGTGTCTGATTAGCTAGTCATCTGTTTCAGAGTTATCCTTGCACTCCGAACATGTCCTTTGGTGTTCAACCCCCCACCCCCTCCCCCACCCCAATGTATGCACCAGAGTCCAGCGGCTATAGTGCCAGTTCTGTGTGGGTTGGCGGGATCCCTCGTTATGCCAACGTTCCTCTCGTGTCTGGCCATACCAATTCTTATGTTGGGATCATTTATTCTATACAACGATGTGGAATCACTGGTGTCTAAATCCTCCGTTCTCGACATCCCTCTAAGAGCATTAATAACATCAGCACGATCCATGGGTTGGCTATCAGAAGGGGGTGCAGAGCCAGGGAGTTTATCAGCTCCTTCATTTCGCGCAGCTTCCATATGTCTCGGAACGAAGATGAAGTCTTGTGACTGTTTTTTTATTATATAATATGTGATAAATCTTGTGCCTGTTTCTTTTTATATAAAATGTGATCAAACTTGCGTCTGTTTCTTGTTATACAAAATGTGATAAGTCTTGTATCTGCTTCTTGTAATATAAAATATGATGTCTGAGTTCTGGACTAATGAATGCTGGTTCTGGGGTATATACATTCTTGCTTTACATATAACATTTAGCAATTTGAAGACTTACCTGATTACAACCGTGGACAATCACCAAACAGCTGTGTTCGAAACATTCACAGCTGCAGATCATGATGATGATTTTGATTGTGCATGCGTGCGTGCGTGCGTGCGTGCATGAGTGCGTGCATGCTTAAAGTCTAATGGTGAGCGGATATCTTACATTGAGCTCGACTGACAACAGATCAACCACGCCTCCAAAGGCAGTTCATAAATAAACACATATGTATTGTTTGACGCTCATAGAAGCAGAAAGAAGAAGTCGAGATTAAAGGACGCACTAGATAACATACAAATTGACATCTGTAGTTACCGACTGCAATTCGAACCTGTCACCTCGCTGCAGGAACAAGTGTACATCGACGCACGACAATACCTTACCAGGAGGTATCCCTCTACTTACAGACTGATAATAGGGGAAGTTACTCCACGCGCAAAATTCAGTCCTGTGCTTGTGTCCAGTGCTTGTGAACAATGTTTTCTTGGACTGTTCCAGTAGTGAAATATAAAGCTTGTGAGCAATAGTTTTTGAACTATTCCATTAGTGAAATATAAAGCTTGTGAATAATGTTTTCTTGGACTATTCCAGTAGTGAAATATAACGCGTGTGAACAATGTTTTCATGGACTATTCCATTAGTGAAATATAAAGCTTGTGAACAACGTTCTCTTGGAGTATTCCATTAGTGAAATATAATGCTTGTGAACAATGTTTTATTGGACTATTTCATTAGTAATACATAAAGCGTGTGAACAATGTTCTCTTGGAATATTCCAGTTGTGAAATATAAAGCTTGTGAACAATGTTTTATTGGACTATTTCATTAGTAATACACAAAGCGTGTGAACAATGTTCTCTTGGACTATTCCAGTTGTGAAATATAAAGCTTGTGAACAATGTTTTATTGGACTATTTCATTAGTGATACATAAAGCTTGTGAACAATGTTCTCTTGGTCTATCCCATTAGCGAAATATAAAGCGTATGAATAATGTTCTTTTGGACTATTCAATTAGTGAAATATAAAGCTTGTGAACAGTATTTTTGGACTATTCCACAGAGATCACAGAAGTTCATCTCCATGCTTCCCGAGGACAAGCAGGAGTTCGCCTCCAACCTGCGCCGGAAGCAACTACAGAGACAGCTTCCTCTCCATGACCTTGACCCGCGGTACTGTAACAGCCTGGCCAGCTCTGAGATGGTCAAGTACGAGAAGTTTGCCGACAGGAGAAGAAAGAAAGCCGCGGGGATAGGACAGATCGGCGAGGTCACGTCTGCCGGGTCCGTTGTGGTAAGTGCCTGGGATGTTTGTACGTCTGCCTCGTCTCGTCTCCTTATTTTTGCGCTCACTTGTTTTGAACCCAAGCGTAGTCCACAAACGTACTACTACTCCTTGTGAACTGGACTGATATTTACGTGTGGATTAGCTTTCCCTTTTACCAGTGTCCCTCACCATCAGGCAAATCCACTGCGACTCCTGAGGTATTTGCAATTTACATCCCCAAGTCAAGGACAAGAAGACAACATTTCAGTCCAACTGTGTAAGGGATGCTACCTCGGCATCAGCACAACGGAAGTTTAAGAGCAAGCTGTCTTATCCTTTCGGCCATGCTGACCTACCACACATCCGCAGGGCATTTGTTGACCGGATTAAGCTTCCCGGGTGTGCCACCGTTTTAGACCATCAAGATGAATTTCTCTATTAGCCTCTGCCTCTTATGCCACTGATTATTCCCGTGGCCGCGATGTTCTCACATCCCTCTCTGCGCAGCCACTGTGGCTGAGTGGCTAGGCGCTCACCTGCCGGCCGGGTGGTCGTGGGTTTGATCCGCACCATGGATTTGAATTTTAAAAATTGACCTGAGCTTTCAAGTCTACCCGTCTAAATCTCGTACCAGGAAATGTCTTGGGAAATAAAGACGTCCGGCCTGATTCCGACCACGTCATCCAACCAGCGTGGATTGGTGTATACAAATACGTGTCAAGGTTGTTTGTGCCAGTTAGCCCGGGTCAATTTTTAAACTGACCGGGTCAAAATTTAAATTTTTAAAATTCCTCTCCGATGGGGTATTGACCCCATGACCACAGGACCAGCCGTAGATCCGTGTGCCACTGGACAGGGGTCAGGCCTCTTGCACACAATTATATGAAATGGTATTTTTAAAACGAGAGGATCCACTTTACTGCACCGGGGTTTTAGCCCAATCGTTAGCATCAACAGTTTGCCAATTGTTTCTGAAATCATTGTCACCATGTAGCAGGTTCTTTGCAGAGCGGCACGAAGACGTGACCTAACCAATTCTCCAAACTGTTCACTGCCTCTGTCTCATGCATTGTCATCTCAAGTTGTTTGCAGTTTCTGCCAGGTCTTAGTCAGATATGAATGAGCTATAGTATGACAGTAAACGGTACTACCTGCTTTCTGTTAGCGCTGAATGTTGGGCGGCGCTCACCAAACCCGACACCCCACATTGTGCCAACGACTTCTGGCGGAGAAGTACAATTGAGAGGGTACAAGCCTTATCCTAGTGCGAGGAAATACAACATAAAGACTAAATGTTATGCAGGGCAGACCAGACCCTAAGCCTTGGTCGGCAACTGGTCTAGGATCGAAACTTCGACAGGCTGAGAGCTAGAGCATCGCTTTGCTGATACGGCAACTTCTGCAGCTCGTCTTGTTCCAATTGTATTGGTGTTACCTTTTCTCTGGAGTAACCAAGGCAGACCGAGAGAGTAATCAGGCTGCATGGGCAACACAGTCTCCACGATTCAACCCATTTGTGTGTGTGTGTGTGTCCTTTGAAGAGCTATAACTCCATCCCTGGTCCCCAGCATGAGTTGTAGTTATTGTGCCTTATTTGAATCTCCATGTAACAAGCTATCGTCTGTCGAGGCGGCAAGGTGCCAGTATGTTTGCAATATTCTGTGTCCATCTCCGTCTGGTCGATTTCTGCCTTTTCTTCCAGGAACCACTCCTTCCATCGTTGTTCTTCCTAAGAAACAGTGACGTTTGATAGGCCCGAAGTCTTACAGTTTCCGAGACATAATTCTGTTTATAAGTCAGTTTTCCTCCATGTTCAGATCTTTTACAATGTCAGTATGTATAGTCTTCGTGGTTCACGATAGTCTTATAACTGTTCTGTAACATTTCAGCTCAAATTTTCCGTCTTCCATCCATTCATCATGTGCCATGCCGATAAGCGTGGGCGGTCATGTTTTGCCATCTCACTCGATCACCAGAGTCGTGGATCAGCTCCGTGTTTCTGTCTCGACCATGCCACGTGGCCAAGCTATCCAGGTATTTGCTTCTAGGTCTTCCCCTTGGTCTGTTCCCCTCGATCTTACCAGTTGTCACCAAGTTCTCCAATTCATTTCTTCTCATAACATGCCCAAAAAATTGTGACTGTCTACGTCTAATGTCTCTAATCAGTTTACGATCTTCGTTTGTTTCTTGAAGGACTTGTTCATTGGTTTTTCTGTCTGTCCATGGTATTCTTTGCATTCTCCTCAGAAACCACATTTCTACAGCCATCAGATCTTTTTCAGCTTGACTGCTCATTGTCCAAGTTTCATATCCATATAAAAGTACAGGCTCTATGTAGCACCTCAACACTCTTTTTCTTGTTTCAATTGACATCTTTTTATTGGTCAGTATGTTTTTCATCTTGCTAAAGGCTACTTTTGCCATGGCGATTCTTGTTCTAATCTCTTCAAGGCATCTCCCATCAGATGTTATGACTGTTCCGAGATAATTGTACCTATTCACTTGTTGAATAATATTCCCATTTAATTGTATATTACATTGTGGTATTTCGCTCTTCCTTGTGACGACCATAATCTGTGCCTTTTTACAATTTTATTCTAACCCTAG
The DNA here is from genome assembly GCA_963921405.1 of Cepaea hortensis. Classification (NCBI taxonomy): domain Eukaryota; kingdom Metazoa; phylum Mollusca; class Gastropoda; order Stylommatophora; family Helicidae; genus Cepaea; species Cepaea hortensis. The sequence goes on along the minus strand of OY992882.1, from coordinate 119,049,931 downwards.
TTGTTCACTATGTGTAACAACCCCATCTACTAAATTTTGCAGGTCGTGTTCATTGTCTGCAATCAAGACTGTATCATCTGCATATCTAATGTTATTGATACATCGTCCCCCAATGTTGATTCCTTCCATATCTGTCCTTTCTGTCTTAGAGATTACGAAATACTCCATGATACATATCCGTATGTTACCACAGGAAAGATGCAATGTTTTCAGACCAAGTTTTTCATATTGCCAGAAGGTAAGAACTGATGCATGTAAGTAAGTTCTTCCTTGCCCAAATATCAGGTAAAAATATGACCTTTCACCTTCAGTATAAGATGGTACAAATGCGTTCACCCGTTTCCGATTTTATCTCCCGTAATCCGAGGCATGATATTTCAGGCCTGCAGATAAATAAATATTCTGGAGTATTGCATGCCAGCTGCTTCTAACACTAACTGCCAAAACATACGATAAGATCTTATGATAAGCGAGGCGATAGCTCGTTTCTGTTCTGACAAAGTGGCATCTACAGCTGGTAGCAAGAGAAACTGTATAGTTCGGCAGTGGAACATTTTACATGCGATATTTAAACAGCACAGCGTATGTACTATTTTGTGTGTGTTTAGTTTTGTAAGAATAGGTGGTAATGTTTTCTACTTGCCGGTTGGACATTTGGCTGTTTAAATGTGTTTCTGGTTTTGATTCACACCAGCTAATTATTGAGTGAAACAGCTTATTTTGACTACAAACATTTCATCTGGAAGTGTAAGGAGTCACTGCGATGCTCCGCTGGTTGGAAGCCAAACAGCACATATATGTCCTATTTGTAATGGACTCACAAACTATGCCGAGAAGGGTGAAGAAGACAAGCGTGCTTCACGCAGGGTGGCAACTACAATTTAAACATCAAAGATAGGGTGTATCCGTTGGATCGTTTCCCTGGGGCATGCTGTTGTGTGGGGGAACGAGCAGGCGTACAGATTGGCTGGGCTGACACTGCTGGGCTGAGGTATTGGTGTAGGATAGGCAGATGTGGTCTGGGCTTTTTTTATGGGATCATGTGTATAGTGGGGAAGAGTGGATACGCCATCATAGCCTGGAGAGTTGGTGAGGCAATGGGTGACCAGACTGCATCTGGCACCATTATATCTGGGATTCTTCGCTAGTTTTTGAAAATGAGGACGGAACGCGTAAGGGAATGTCCCAATGGCTGTAATGCCGCGTTTTGACTCAGCTACACTCATATAAACTTTGAGGCCATTTTATTAAATATGTAAAAGACGAATATAATCATCATCATGAGCTATGCAAATAAACGTGGGCGGTCATAGATCGTCATCTCACACGATCACCCGAGTCTTCGATCAGGTCTATGTTCTTGTCTCCATATGCCACTAGGCCAAGTCATCCGTGCATTCATCTCTTTGCCTTCCCCTTGCTCTTTTTCCATCCTTGCTTCGATTTGGCACTCAGTTTGCAAATTTATTTCTGCTCATGTTATAGGCATCTGTTCTAATGTTGAAACGAGCAGAGGCATATTCTGACTACTCTTTTTGATATCCCATCGTCGAGGGATGCTAAACGCATGCAATGTGCCCACAGGTCCTCCGATATTTCCGCGCTTGTCCGAGGAGTCTAGACGTCCGATTCACTACCCAAAGATTAAGAGAGAATATATAATCCTTGCCTGTTCGACATGGGAAACCCTGCCAATAATTACGCTTCCTTCATCGTAAGTGGAACACACAAGCCGCTTAACTACTAAATAACATACATAAACATAAATTCTCCCGAAGCGATTTCCTGCTATGCATCTGTTGTGTGATGGCGTCTCAACATTTTGTAGGCCTGAATGCACGGAGGAATGGGGGACAATGTTTCCCCGACTTTCGCTGGCGAAGAGCTCTTACGTGGAAACCGCGTCCTATCATGCTCATACCATTATCAGCGCAGTTTGGTATCAGCCTCGTTAACGCGCCCGCTCAACTACTAAACGGTGAAGACAAAATAAAAATAAAACACCCAAAGGTGACCGCCACGAGCAGAAACTATACGCCCATTGATGTCTTCCCTAGGGATGTCACAACTGTCAGAAGAAGATGGAGATGGGCGGTCCAGCAGTGATCGTCAGCAAGGTCCCCGGTGACTGCTGGCACCCCGGTTGCTTCGTCTGCTGCACCTGCCGGCAGCTGCTGGTGGACATGATCTACTTCAGCAAGAAGGGCAGGATCTATTGTGAGAGGCATTATGCGGATCTCATGTATCCGAGATGTTTCGCTTGTGATGAGGTAAGAATTATGTGAGGTCTGTTCTGGTGAATGTGACGCGTGTAGTAGTGTACTCCACAGACAGAGCGTGTGCAACAATCAATCAATCAATCAATCAATCATGTGCCATGCCGGAAAGCGTGGGCGGTCATGACTCGCCATTTCACTCGATCACCAGTGTCGTGGATCAGCTCAGTGTTCCTGTCTCGTCCATGCCATGTGGCCAAGCCATCCAGGTATTTGTCTCTCGGTCTTCCTCTTGGTCTGTTCCCTTCGATCTTGCCAGTTGTTACTAAGTTCTCCAATCCATTTCTTCTCATAACATGTCCAAAAAATTTTGACTGTCTGCGTCTAATTTCTCTAATCAATGTACGACTTGCATTTGTCTCCTGTAGTACTTGGTCAATGGTTTTTCTGTCTGTCCATGGTATTCTTTGCATTTTCCTCAGAAACCACATTTCTGCAGCCATCAGATAATTTTCAGTTTGACTGCTCATTGTCCAAGTTTCACATCCATACAAAAGAACAGGCTCTATGTATCCCCTCAACATTCTTTTTCTCGTTTCATGTGACATCTTCTTATTGGTCAGAATGTTTTTCATCTTGCTAAAGGCTACTTTCGCCATGGCGATTCTTGTTCTAATCTCTTCAAGGCATCTCATATCAGATGTTATGACTGTTCCGAGATAATTGTACCGATTCACTTGTTGAAGAATATTTCCATTTACTTGTATATTACATTGTGGCACTTCTTCCTTCCTAGTGACGACCATAACCTGAGTCTTTTTACAATTTAATTCTAACCCCAGTTGCTCACTGTGTACAACAACCGCATCAACTAAGTGTTGTACAACAACCGCATCAACTAAGTGTTGTACAACAACCGCATCTACTAAGTGTTGTACAACAACCGCATCAACTAAGTGTTGTACAACAACCGCATCAACTAAGTGTTGTACAACAACTGCGTCTACTAAGTGTTGTACAACAACCGCGTCTATTAAGTGTTGTACAACAACCGCATCAACTAAGTGTTGTACAACAACCGCGTCTACTAAGTGTTGTACAACAACCGCATCAACTAAGTGTTGTACAACAACCGCATCTACTAAGTGTTGTACAACAACCGCATCAACTAAGTGTTGTACAACAACCGCATCAACTAAGTGTTGTACAACAACCGCATCTACTAAGTGTTGTACAACAACCGCATCTACTAAGTGTTGTACAACAACCGCATCAACTAAGTGTTGTACAACAACCGCGTCTACTAAGTGTTGTACAACAACCGCGTCTACTAAGTGTTGTACAACAACCGCGTCTACTAAGTGTTGTACAACAACCGCATCAACTAAGTGTTGTACAACAACCGCATCAACTAAGTGTTGTACAACAACCGCATCTACTAAGTGTTGTACAACAACCGCATCAACTAAGTGTTGTACAACAACCGCATCTACTAAGTGTTGTACAACAACCGCGTCTACTAAGTGTTGTACAACAACCGCATCAACTAAGTGTTGTACAACAACCGCGTCTACTAAGTGTTGTACAACAACCGCGTCTACTAAGTGTTGTACAACAACCGCATCAACTAAGTGTTGTACAACAACCGCGTCTACTAAGTGTTGTACAACAACCGCATCAACTAAGTGTTGTACAACAACCGCATCTACTAAGTGTTGTACAACAACCGCATCAACTAAGTGTTGTACAACAACCGCATCAACTAAGTGTTGTACAACAACCGCATCTACTAAGTGTTGTACAACAACCGCGTCTACTAAGTGTTGTACAACAACCGCATCAACTAAGTGTTGTACAACAACCGCGTCTACTAAGTGTTGTACAACAACCGCATCAACTAAGTGTTGTACAACAACCGCATCAACTAAGTGTTGTACAACAACCGCGTCTACTAAGTGTTGTACAACAACCGCGTCTACTAAGTGTTGTACAACAACCGCATCTACTAAGTGTTGTACAACAACCGCATCAACTAAGTGTTGTACAACAACCGCATCAACTAAGTGTTGTACAACAACCGCATCAACTAAGTGTTGTACAACAACCGCATCTACTAAGTGTTGTACAACAACCGCATCTACTAAGTGTTGTACAACAACCGCATCTACTAAGTGTTGTACAACAACCGCATCTACTAAGTGTTGTACAACAACCGCATCTACTAAGTGTTGTACAACAACCGCATCTACTAAGTGTTGTACAACAACCGCATCTACTAAGTGTTGTACAACAACCGCATCTACTAAGTGTTGTACAACAACCGCATCTACTAAGTGTTGTACAACAACCGCATCTACTAAGTGTTGTACAACAACCGCATCTACTAAGTGTTGTACAACAACCGCATCTACTAAGTGTTGTACAACAACCGCATCTACTAAGTGTTGTACAACAACCGCATCTACTAAGTGTTGTACAACAACCGCATCTACTAAGTGTTGTACAACAACCGCATCTACTAAGTGTTGTACAACAACCGCATCTACTAAGTGTTGTACAACAACCGCATCTACTAAGTGTTGTACAACAACCGCATCTACTAAGTGTTGTACAACAACCGCATCAACTAAGTGTTTTACAACAACCGCATCAACTAAGTGTTGTACAACAACCGCATCTACTAAGTGTTGTACAACAACCGCGTCTACTAAGTGTTGTACAACAACCGCATCTACTAAGTGTTGTACAACAACCGCATCTACTAAGTGTTGTACAACAACCGCATCTACTAAGTGTTGTACAACAACCGCATCTACTAAGTGTTGTACAACAACCGCATCTACTAAGTGTTGTACAACAACCGCATCTACTAAGTGTTGTACAACAACCGCATCTACTAAGTGTTGTACAACAACCGCATCTACTAAGTGTTGTACAACAACCGCATCTACTAAGTGTTGTACAACAACCGCATCTACTAAGTGTTGTACAACAACCGCATCTACTAAGTGTTGTACAACAACCGCGTCTACTAAGTGTTGTACAACAACCGCGTCTACTAAGTGTTGTACAACAACCGCATCTACTAAGTGTTGTACAACAACCGCATCTACTAAGTGTTGTACAACAACCGCGTCTACTAAGTGTTGTACAACAACCGCGTCTACTAAGTGTTGTACAACAACCGCATCTACTAAGTGTTGTACAACAACCGCGTCTACTAAGTGTTGTACAACAACCGCGTCTACTAAGTGTTGTACAACAACCGCATCTACTAAGTGTTGTACAACAACCGCGTCTACTAAGTGTTGTACAACAACCGCGTCTACTAAGTGTTGTACAACAACCGCATCAACTAAGTGTTGTACAACAACCGCGTCTACTAAGTGTTGTACAACAACCGCATCTACTAAGTGTTGTACAACAACCGCATCTACTAAGTGTTGTACAACAACCGCATCTACTAAGTGTTGTACAACACTCGCATCTACTAAGTGTTGTACAATAACCGCATCTACTAAGTGTTGTACAACAGGGAGTTTCTGATCGTCGGATGTTGTCCCATTTTTTTTTTTTTTGCGCCCGCTCGCTTTGAACTCAAGAGTAGTCCATACACATTACTTCTAGTAGCACTGGACTGAACTTTGCGTGTGGATTATCTTTCCCTATTAACATTGTCCCTCGCCATCAGGCGAACCCACTCCGACTTCAGAGGTACTTGTAATTTACGTCCCTAAGTCAAGGACGATAGGTCAACATTTTAGTTCAACTGTCCAGTGTTTGCTGTCTTCAGTGTCTAGCCAAGATGACCAATTTCAGTTTTACATCAAGCAGGATATAAAAATAATATCCAAACTCATTTGCCTTGGGCTGTTTACTCAATATAATAAAAACACGTATTTGTTTTATAGGAGGGTGTGAGAAGAAGACAGAGGAATAACGAGAAAAAGGAGGACTAGGAGGAGGGGAGGAGGGGAAAGTTGTAGTGTTGGAAGAAAAAAAATGACGAACTAGATAAAAGAAGAAAGTGATGGAAGAAAATGATGAAGATGAAAGAAAAGAAGAGGATGGTGAAAGAATTAAGTGAAGAAGAAGAGAAAGAAGAAGCTGATGCTAGAAAACCATGGATAAGAAGAAAAAGAAAACGATGGTAGATGAAGAAGAAGAAGAGGAAGAAGAAGAAGATGATGTTTTCTTTTTAAACTTCATAACTGACTTCACTACACCATGACTTTACTCACGGGCGCTCAGTCTTCTTCAGTTGAAGATGACTACCACGGTATGGAATGACTTTAAAGAATACTTTGCTTGATATGGAATGACTTAAAAGAATACTTTGCGTGATATGGAATGACTTAAAAGAATACTTTGCTTGATATGATATGACTTAAAAGAATAGTTTGCTTGATATGATATGACTTAAAAGAGTACTTTGCTTGATATGGAATGACTCAAAAGATTACTTTGCTTGATATGGAATGACCTAAAAGAATAGTTTGGTTGATATGATATGACTTAAAAGAGTACTTTGCTTGATATGGAATGACTCAAAAGATTACTTTGCTTGATATGGAATGACTGAAAAGAATACTTTGCTTGGCATGGTATGACGTAAAAGATATATTTTGCTTGGTATGGTATCTTCTTCTTCTTCAGCGTTCCGAGCCATTGAGGTTCTTTGCTGCAAATACAATCCGTCTCCATTCGTCTCTCTGGTGGACCTTCTCTTGCCAGTCGTTGATTCCAAGTGCTTGTAGGTCTGTACATGTATTATCTCTCCACCGCCTTCTTGGTCTACCTCGGGGTCTACGGTCATTTATTTCCTGAGTGTAAGCGAGTTTTGTTTCCCTATTATCTTCCATTCTTTCTATATGCCCCAGCCATTGTAGTCTATTAGCCTTCATGATACCAGTGATTAGCGGGGACTTAAACAGATCATAAATGTCTTTGTTACTTCTTCTTTTCCACTCTCCACTTTGTGTATCCCTAATGGGTCCAAAGATGCGTCTTAAAATTTTGTTCTCAAAGGTTTGTAACAAGGCTTCGTCTCCTTTCGTTGTACTCCAGGTTTCAGAGCCATACAGCACAACTGGTCTGATCAGTGTTTTGTATATTGTGATTTTGGTGTTACGAGATAGCGCCTTTGATTTTAGTAGATGTTGTAGTGCATAGTATATCTTATTTCCAGAGTTGATTCTAGTTTGTATTTCTTCCCTTATGATGTTGGAGCAGTTGAAGATCGTACCCAGGTATTTGTATGTTTCCGTTCTTTTAATGGTCATATTATCTATTTGTATGTGGCCAGAGTTTCTAGCCATTCCGTCTCTTGAAATTACATATATTCTGTCTTATCTTGGTTGATAACCAGCCCCATCTGTTGGGCTTTTTCCTTTAAGTGAGTCAATATTTCCAATGTCTTTTGTTCACTTTGCCCTATAATATCTATATCATCTGCATAACCAAGCAGCTTGGAGGTTCCTCCAATATCACATTCCTCCTTTACCTTCCTTACAACTTTCTCTAGAGCCAGATTGAAGAGTAGCGGTGATAGTGCATCACCCTGTTTCAAGCCAGATGTTATTTGGAAGGGGTCTGATTTCCTGCCTTTATATGTTACTATGCCGGTCTCTCTGGCTGTGGGGTTACAACACTTTCTCTCTGTAATCCCGTTTATCACGCAGAGTCTCGCAGCGGAGCGAGAACTGAGGTGGTTCGACCCCCGCTCGTGACTTGCGGATACTGAGCCGGCCGCTCAGAAAGCAATGGCAAACTACTGAGCGTAATCTTGCCAAGAGATCAACAGACAGCTAGCTGAAAGATGCTGCTGTTGACAGCTAAGTCCTGTAAAAGGATACGCAAAAAAAAAAAAAAAATGTTACTATATTATAAGTATCTTCCATGCATAGTCTGGTCATGTTGATTAACTTCCTTGGTATTCCAAATTCCTGCATAGCATTCCATAGACTATTCCTATGGACACTATCATAAGCCTTTTTAAAATCCACAAAAATGTTATGGAGATCTCTTTTATATTCCCAATGTTTCTCGGCTATTTGTCGTAAGATAAATATCTGATCTATTGTTGATCTGTTTTGTCTAAAACCCGCCTGGTAGTCACCTAATATGTCTTCTGAATATGGTTTTAGTCTATTTAGTAATACTGCGGATAGTATCTTATAGCTTGTGGACAGTAGTGATATTCCTCTATAATTTCCACATTGGAACTTGTCTCCTTTCTTAAAGATAGGTATCAATAATGACTCTTTCCAGTCATGGGGTAATTCTTCTGTCCTCCAGATTTTTATTATTAGTTCGTATAGCTTTAGATGTAATGCATGGCCACCTGCCTTTATAAATTCAGCAGCAATTCCATCAGTCCCAGTTGCCTTATTGTTTTTAAGTCGTGTGATTACATATAGGATTTCTTCAAATGTAGGTTCTTCAATTTGTGGTTCGCATGTTAGAACCTCTTCCTGTGAGAAAATGTTACTTGGAGCTTCACAATTTAGTAATTCAATAAAATATTCTTTCCATGTGTTGCACATTTCCTCATTGGTATTTATCATATTCCCATTTTTGTCTTTTAAACCATATGTGTTTTGTTGGTGCCCTCGTTTCATTGACTTCAGTTCTTTAAAAAATTTTCTGGATTCATTTTTCTGGTGATTAGTTTCCATATCTTTGATTATATTACTCATATATTCTCGCTTCTGCTGTCTGACTATTTTTGTAGCCTCTTTACATTCATTTCTATAATGCTCTTCCTTTTGGATGTTATTGATGTCATTTAACCATACATGTCTGGCATTCTTCTTCCTAATGACTGCTTCTTCACATTTTTGATTGAACCATCTGTTCTTTCTATGCGTGGTTAACACACCGAGACATTCTTCTGCGGTAGACTGAATTGTATTCTTGATGTTCAACCAAGTTTGGTCAATGCTTTCCTCCAAAGGGTTTTGCAGAGTTTCAAGTTTACATTTTATTTCATCTGTAAATTTCTCTTTGACTGTAATGTCTTGCAGTTTTTCTCTGTTATATGTTGGGTGTAATCTTTGTAATTTAGTATAGAAAGCTCTCTTACGTTTTATTTTAAATTTTGCTCCAACGAGGAAGTGGTCACTGTGGCACTCAGCTCCTCTATAACTTCTGACTTGCTGTATGTTTGATGCATTTCTGTTGTTAATTAAAATGTGATCTATTTGATTATAGGTTCTCTTGTCACATGATTTCCAAGTTTGTTTGTGTATATCCTTTCTTTGTAGTCTGGTACTGCTAACCTGCAGTCCTTTGGCTTCTGCCAGGTTGATGACTCTCCATCCATTATCATTTGAAGTTGTATGTAGGCTTTCCATACCGGCCACTTTTTTATTAGTTTGCTCTCTACCTATTTTTGCATTGAAGTCTCCCAGCACAATCAGGATGTCCTGTTTGGGGGTTTCTTCTATGACATCTTCCAGATCATTATAAAAGTCTTCTTTAATATCATCTTCTTTCTCTTCAGTAGGTGCATGTACATTAATCATCGTTATATTTTTCCATTTACCTTTTATTCGTAATTTACTAATCCTGTCATTAAAAGCTTTAAAGTTTAAAACGTTCCCCCATAACTCTTTTTTGATGACAAATCCTGTTCCTAATTCATGTTTATTTTGGGTGTTTCCTCCATATATTATAATCATTCCATTTTGCTCTAAAGTACCCTCTCCTGGCCACCTTATTTCTTGAATTGCTGTTATATCCATTTGATATTCAATCAGCTCCCGGGTTAGTTCTTCGGCCTCTTCGGCCGCTCCAGCTCGATATAGTGTCCGTACATTCCATGTTCCAAATCTCAAAAGTCCTTTAACGTTCCAAGGTCGTTGTCCAGATAAGTCAGTCCGATATCGAGGCTCATGTATTTGTTTCGTAACAAAGAAAGGTTTTTACAAAGGTGGGGATGTTAACCCCACGCTTCAACCCCCAACCTGGAGGACCAGGTATGGTATGCCTTAAAAAAATATATTGCTTGACATGGTATGAATAGACAGAATATATTGCTTGGTGTGGTGTGACTTAAGAAAATATATTGCTTGGTATAGAAGAATTTAAAGAATTTAACCTTTGTTTTCCCAGATAATATTTTCCAGGGAGTACACCCAGGCTGAAGGTCGTGCTTGGCACGTGCACCACTTCTGCTGCTGGTATTGTGACGCTGCCCTGGCAGGGCAGAGGTACATTGCCAAGGACAATAACCCTTACTGTGTCAACTGCTTTGACAAGCTCTTCAGTAAAGTGAGACAAGAAATGGCATGTGCTTGCTTTTTTTCACTTCCATTTCTTGAAATTTAACCTCATTAAATTCACACTAATGATTATAACTAATTATTCTATATTACTAAGGGGCTTGTTGTTATTCAAGCTTAGACTAATATAATATCACTATACAATCTTTTGAAATATTTATATATACATGACTAACAATTGATAAATACAACAGCAGTTTTCCTTGTCTTTTGTCAGTATAGTGTAACATTTATATGCACATAAATGACATGTAGGCATGCTATTCTAGGCATCTGTTAAGAAGATAGTCTGCTATTGCTGTCACTTTTTGCAGTGGCCAAATTGGTCAGTGGCTGTAGCCATTGCCTCTGTCAAGAGATCCTCTACCAACAGCCGTGATAACTGAGATCGTAACCAATAACTATCAGTCAGGTGCTCCCCAGCTCCCTCCACCACCTGCTAACATGGTTTCACGCTAACTTAGTCGGGGGTGCTAAATGGGTACTCCACCTTGCCCAAGGGTGTTCCGTAAGCTAGCGGAAGGAAGGAGGCGTCTTTCATCTCCTTTGAAAGGCGCTACTCCTACCACGCCACCCAACTGTTGACATATTTATTTGCTCTCGTTCGCTTTGAACTCAAGCGTAGTCCATATTTGTTTGCTCTCGTTCGCTTTGAACTCAAGTGTAGTCCATGCACTCCTTCTAGTAGTCTCATCTCGTCTCATCATGCTCCTCTTGTACCTTGCGGTGTCGAGGTGAAGTATAAACCTAGTAGTGCTGGATTGAATTTTGCATGTGGATTAGCTTTCCCTATTAACAGTGTCTCTCGCATCAGGCGAACCCACTCCGACTTCAGAGATACTTGTAATTTACGTCCCCAGGTCAAGGACGAGAGGTCAACATTTTAGTCAAATTTTCCGGTGTAGGGGTTGAACCCTGTACCTCAGCATCAGCACATCGGATGTTTAAGAACACGCGTTCTTATCCATTTGGCCATTCTGACCTCTGGACACAAATGATAACCAAAACCAAATGGCGTGAACTAAGATGATCACTGTGATAGTTTCAAGAGAGGGATTTTCTCTATAGATATTACACAATTATTTGTAAAATAATGTAACTAAACAAAGCACTGATTGCGGGAAAACATGTAGAGTGCTAGTTAACTAAACAGCAGAATTTGAGGAAAAACATGTAGAGTGATATTTAACTAAACAGCAGAATTTGAGGGAAAACATGTACAGTTATAGTTAACAAAACAGAGCACAGTTTGAGGGAGAAGGAGGAGGAGGGGAGGAGGAGGGGAGGAGGAGGAGGAGGGGAGGAGGAGGGGAGGAGGAGGAGGGAGGGAAGGGGGAGGCGGAGGGTGGAGGAGGAGGGGAGGAGGAGGATTATAACGCATATGCCTGTAGACAACTGTAGCGAAAAGGTCCACCTATTTGAGAAATATGCAACAATTTTACATATATAGCAATGCTATTAAAAGTTATGTCCCCTCGCTATATATAAATTATAATGTAAATTAAAATATTAAATTTTATTAAGTAAATAACTGTTTGTACACTAACAAACTATGACAGTTGGCAGCATCGTAATGAGAAGAAGACGTGTAGAAAATTTCATCTCAATCGGATGGACCGTTCGCGAACGCATAAACAACATACATACATACTTTCAGACAGACGTACATCGCATTTTATATATATAGATTACTAGCTGACCCGGCCCGGCTTCGCCCAGCCACTGGCGGGGAGCATCTAATTTAATTCATATTCGGCCCCTGCTCCCGTTCCCGTTCCCCAAAAAGACGATCCGGCCCGGCTTCGCCCAGCCCCTGGCAGGGAGGGTCTCATTTAATTCATATTCGGCCCCTGCTCCCGTTCCCAAATAAGAAGCCCGGCCCGGCTTCGCCCAGCTCCTGGCAGGGAGCGTCTCATTTAATTCATATTCGGCCCCTGCTCCCGTTCCCGTTCCCAAAAAAATACGACCCGGCCCGACTTCGCCCAGTCCCTAGTGGGGAGCGTCTCATTTAATCCATATAAGTAGTCATATAAGCTCCAGTTCCCGTTCCCGGAAATATGGCGAACAGATTGGAAGAGAACAATCTTCATCCCAATAACTAAATAGGGCAATCTGAAACTACTGAACGTAAACTTACCAAGATATCACGAAAACCCAATAAATGCTGGGATGACTGTATAGATGTCGAAGAGAAATAAAAAGATGAGTTAGAATATTTTCATGTATTTAAAATAGATGCATTATTTTTATAAAAACTTTGAAAATGCCTTAAAGATATTATCATTATATATTATAACACAGAAGAAGAAAAAGGAGGAGGAGGGGAAGGAGGAGGAGGAGGTGGGGAGGAGGAGGAGGGGAGGAGGAGGGAGGATGAGGAGGAGGGGAGAGAAGGAGGAGGGGAGGAGGAGGGAGGGGGAGGAGAAGGGGAGGAGGGGTAAGGAGGAGGAGGGGTGAGGAGGAGGAGGGGAAGGAGGAGGTGAGGAGGAGGAGGAGAGGGGGAGGCGGAAGAGGAGGGGGGAGGAAGAGGAGGGGGAGGAGGAGGAAGGAAGGAAGGAGGAGGATGAGGGGGAGGAATAGGAGGAGGAGGATGAGGGGAGGAAGGAGGATGAGGGGAGGAGGAGGAGAGGGAGGGGGAGGAGGAGGAGGAGGATTATAACGCATATGCCTGTAGATAACTGTAGCGAAAGGGTCCACCTATTTGAGAAATATGCAGCAATTTTACATATATAGCAATGCTGTTAGAAGTTATGTCCCCTCGCTATATATACATTATAATGTAATTTAAAATATTAAATAATATTAAGTAAATAACTGTTTGTATACTAACAAACTATGACAGTTGGCAGCACGGGAATGAGAGGAAGACGTGTAGACAATTTCATCTCAATCGGATGGACCGTTCGCGAACGCATAAAGGACATACAGACATACAGACATTCTATTTTATATATATATAGATAGATTAGCTGAGAAAAACGATGTGGTGCATTAATTTCTGAACGACACTCGTACTTCCAATCATTTTTAACACGAGGTGAATAATGGGAAAGCTAATCCACACGCAAAATTCAGTCCAGTGCTATTCGAATTAGCATGTATGGACTATGCTTGAGTGTAAAGCGAACGAATGCAATGAAGAATAAGATCTCTCTGTATATGCTTACAAAGCTTCTTCGCATACGTTGTGTTGTGACCAAGTTCCAGGAGAAATGTGACCTTTAACCACAGCAGGCCTGCTTTTAACTCACATACAGTAACCAAACTAACCACGTTAAGTATTTATATTATTGTTACATATAGAAATAAGTTCAGCATGGCCAAATATATAAGGGCGCTAGCTCTTAAACTTCCCATGTGCTGATGCCGAGGTAGCGGGTTCAACCCCTAAACCGGTCAGTTGGATCCACATGCAAAGATCAATCCAGTGCGTTAGATGTAGTAGCACTATATGGACTACGCTTGAGTTCAAAGCGAACGGACAACAAATAAAAAGACAGAAGCCATAGTGATATCAAAGAAACAGATTGTGCCTAAATGTGCAATTTAAGTAAATGCCGTTATTTTAGGGCAAGTGCAGAAATGCAGATGCCTAGGCACATGGAAAACTTCAGATAGAAGATGCATCACTGAGATAAAGAACAGAATAGGACAAGCAAAAACTGCATTCTGTCAAATGAAGAACCTGTTGTGCAATAAGTCCTTGTCATATTAAGTTAGAAAAAGAGTTCTTCATGTTACATACATTGAACCAATTTTCCCCGGGAAGGTTAACCCGGTCAACAAATGCCCGCAGAAGTCGGATGTGTCGGCCTAACGGCGCAAGAACGCAGCTCTGCTGTAAACAGGCACAACGCAGTCACATCCGGAAAAAAAAATCCGGATGAACGCAGAAGAAGAAGAAGAAGAAGAAGAAGAAGAAGAAGAAGAAGAAGAAGAAGAAGAAGGAAGAAGACGAAGAAGAAGAAGAAGAAGAAGAAGAAGAAGAAGAAGAAGAAGAAGAAGAAGAAGACGAAGAAGAAGAAGAAGAAGAAGAAGAAGAAGAAGAAGAAGAAGAAGAAGAAGAAGAAGAAGAAGAAGAAGAAGAAGAAGAAGAAGAAGAAGAAGAAGAAGAAGAAGAAGAAGAAGAAGAAGAAGAAGAAGAAGAAGAAGAAGAAGAAGAAGAAGAAGAAGAAGAAGAAGAAGAAGAAGAAGAAGAAGAAGAAGAAGAAGAAGAAGAAGAAGAAGAAGAAGAAGAAGAAGAAGAAGAAGAAGAAGAAGAAGAAGAAGAAGAAGAAGAAGAAGAAGAAGAAGAAGAAGAACCAATTTTAACATACGGCTGCGAATTCTGGACAAGTAGTACACAAGCGGAAAGAAAAAAATCCCAGAAAGTCTTGAAGATATGGTTTAATAGAAAAATGCTGAAAATTCATCGGAGAACCAAAATGAGCAATCTGGACATTTTGAGGGAAGCTAAGTCGCAAAGAAAATTAATCACAAAGATCAGAAATAGGTAGTCATAACTTTTTTTCACCACATTATGAGAAGACAAAACACTGGAACATGTTGTGACAATCGGAAAAATTTGTGGAAAGGAAGATAACGGAACACAGTGTGAGAAATTTCTTGACAGTCTTGTGTCATGGCACGGAAGGGAGTCAGCACACGAATTGATCCATGCTGTCGGAGATCGCAATTTGTGGAGAAACATGATCGCCCACGTCATCCGGCAAGATACTTGATGATGACGATTATTATTTTAACATTGGCTTTCGTGAAAATTAGAAGAAGAAGTTCTTGAAGTGGAAATCTAAGGTACAAGAGCATCAATAACAAGAAAGGACAACTGGGAACTAATTCTAGACAACAAAGAAGATAGAGGACTAATGTGGATCTGAATTTATACAACAAAATAGATTAAAGTGCAGTGTGGAACAAAGTCCAGACAACACAGAAGATAGAAGTCTAGCATGGAACTACATTTTTTACAGCAAAGTAGATAAAGGTTCAGTGTGGAACTAAGTCTAGATAACACAGAAGATAGAAGTCTAGTGCGGAACTAAATTTATACAACAAAGTAGATAAAAGTTCAGTGTGGAACTAAGTCTAGACAGAAACACATTATGGAATTAAGTTTAGACATTTAAAAAATAAGATAGAGGAACGGTATAACCAGGTCTAGACAACAAAGATGAGAAGACTACGTATATTTTGCTTCATATTAATTATAATCAGCTATTTACGTTTTCTTTAGTTTTTCTTTTTTGTTTCCACTTTCAACCATTTTATTTTGTTGCAAATCCTGCTTCTAGTTTTCTACCTGCTTCAGTCTTTTCCCCCGCGTAGTGTGTAAATTGTGTGCTATCTGGTGAGGATGATTTCACAACTGGGCCGTCTGTTGTAGGCCATCGACTGTGCCCTAGTTTAGCCACAATGACATAAACTCCATTTTAGTGACATTTTGAGGTCAGCGTGACCAACTGGATACGAGCGCTTTCTCTTAAACTTCCGGTGTGCTGATGTCGAGGTAGGGAGTTCTGTCCCTGCACAGGTCAGAAGGACTAAAATGTTGACTTCTCGTCCCTGTCTTGGGGACATATATTGCAAGTACCTCAGAAGTCGGAGTGGGTTTGCTTGATGGTGAGGGAGACTGGTAATAGGGAAAGCTAATCTACACACAAACATCAGTCCAGAGCACGGGAATTAATTGTCTTAAGTGACCCCCCGGTATCTGCTCTGGACGTATTTATCGTAGAAGTGTTGTTATAATACAACATATCTGCTACCATATTAACAACTTTTAAGTCATAACTGTGACACACCCCTACTTCCCATTTTCCGCAATCCAATTTTGTTTGGTCCAAATTTACTTTTTGCTTGGAACTAAATCCGCTATATATTATTTAGGGCAGTGGTTCTCAACCTTTTTTGGCCCGTGCCCCCCTTCTCCGTATTTTCAGAACGTCATTCCCCCCTATTCATATTTCCTATCTAAAAATCCCCCTACTCCTACACAGTATACTTATGGAAGGTAAATTTAATAGCATATGCTAAAACAAGTCTAGACATCCACATAATACATGATTTGTGGGTCTACTTAATTTATAAAATGAATTTTAGAAGGATGAGACGTACATAACTGTAAAGTTTGAAGGGAAAAACAATATCAAGTAATCGGTTCTTGTATTAACACGAACTTGATATGGTCTTCATCCCCCCTGGAAACCCTAAAATTCCCCCCCCCGGGGGGGGGGGGGGATTCCCCACCAGTTGAGATCCACTGATTTAGGGACAGTTCAAATCTATGTTTATGTTGACTGTCCCTGTCCTAGTCACTGTGAAACAATTCACCAGTCTTACAATCTATTACAGATGTTTTTGAGTCTACAGATTTATGTAAAGTATATTATTGATGTTTTTGATTGTACAGATTTGTGTAATATATATGACTGATGTTTTTGATTCCACAGATTTGTAACACCTGTCAGAGACCGATTACAGCAGACGCTCCAGGGGTGACGCACGGGGATTTCCATTGGCACGCTTGTCCTCATTGTTTTAGGTAGGAGAGGTGGCTTATAGGGCAGCAACACAGATTCTCTCCAGTTGACTGTCCTGCCTGCCTGCCTTCCTTCCTTCCTTCTTCTTCTTCTTCTTTTCGTTCATCCGGAGTGTTTTTTCAGATGTGATTGCGGTGTGTCTGTTATGCGCCCTTGGGCCGAAACCCGTAGGCCAACACATCGACTTTAGCGTGCATTTTTGACCAGGTAGCATTCCTGGGAGACTCTCACTTTTGTGGTGCCATCTGCAACCATGCTGGCCAAGGTGGAACGGTCGAAGACAACGGTCATCCCTCAAAGGAAGGCAGGGACAGTCCATAGCATTTTCCGCCATCCAAGGTTGCTTCCATAGTTGCAGGGCCGACACATAACGCCCTGGATCTGGGCTCACCGAGGGAGATCGTCACGTCCTGCTCATGGCTGCTTTAAATCCTCACTTCAATATATTGGTCATTTCGTTTCCCCGGGTCATTCCCGCACAAACCAGACAGGTTTGCAGACGGCATCCACTCAGCGAGTTTTCGGACATGTGCTTGTCGTTGCGCCCATCAGAGCTTTTCCAGGCTCAACAGACATTCGGAAAACTACCCAGTCAGAGCTGTTCCGAACAAGAGCGGCATTCGGAAACTAGGTAGTCAGAGCTGTTCCTAGCACGAGAGACATTCGGACGAGACATTTCACTCGGGCGTAATTGCGTAGTGTCAATTTTTAGTTTGCCACCCGTAGGACGACACTTCCGACTTCCAGCGGGCATTTTTTAATGAGGTTAGCCATCCTCTGGTTTCGAGGCACGTTGGACTGTTGTGATGTCGCTAACATCTCAGCTGGTCAAGATAGAACGACGAACGACATCGTGGTCGGCCCTCAGGGGAAGGCAGGGGCAGACCATGAGCATTCCCTCGCTATCCAAGGAGGCTTCCATAATTGCAGAGCCGGCACATATTGCTCTGTGACTGGGCTCACCCGAGGAGTTGCCACGTCCTGCTCATGGCTGCTTTAGTTCCTCACTTCCATGTGTTGGGCAACTCGTTTGCCACTGATCGCTCAAGCACACACCAGGGACGGTCAGACTGCAAGCGACACCCACGCTTTTGACTTCGGACCACGCAATAGGTTCGCTCGCCGTGCGTTCCATTTTGCGGCATTGAGACGTTCTTCCACTTTTGTCTACACTCTCTATGAGTTAGATACAGTTTTCGCAGCCACTTTCTTCGACTGGGGCACTCTTTGACTTTTTGTACTCGCTCACGAGGTAGGCTACTTGTGCTGCCGGATCAGCACCTTAACTTCGTGCAGCGGTGGACGAGAAACGGCTTGGCCTCTCATCCGGGAATCTCTCATATCCCCCAGCTGAGAGCCTTCGAACTTCTATCAGACCTGGGCATGTAGCTTACTCAGTATCACGCCTTTATTTTTCGAGAGGTGGCTATCGGCCCGGCTCTCAGGTCCGAGGGTTTGTGGCTTAGAGGCGTTCAGCCACAGCCCTCGACAGGGAGCCTTTAGTGTTTTGTCCGGACCAAGAACTTCTGCCTTCGTGCGCCTGATTTAAATTTTGGACTGCTATCCTCAGTCTCACCTGCAGAGCAGCAGGTTGTGTCTCTCTTAGTCTGGTCCCTATCCCATATGCTGTCCGATATGTAGTTTTTCACCCATCGGCAAGCACATGGGGTCGATGGGACACGCAAGCTCCCCCACCACGGCAAGGTGGAGACACATCGGGGTAGTTCCTTCCTTCTTTCCTTCCTTCCTTCCTTACTTCCTTCCTTCCTCTTAATCTCATTCTTCTTCTTCTTCTTCTTCTTCTTCTTCTTCTTCTTCTTCTTCTTCTTCTTATTATTATTATTATTATTATTATTATTATTATTATTATTATTATTATTAATATTACACCTTCAGACGTCAACCTGAATATATTTAAATAACGCAACGTCTACTCGAGCTAACTGACATCTCCATAGAGTTTGTCCTATGGAACGGGTGTAGGCCACTATGATCTTCTCTGTTCTGCATATGTTAGACATTCCTTTAGCGAATGTTTAGCCATCGTTCTATCAGTCCCACAGTATCTCCTGTCTGTGGCTTGTTGGACAAAAGGTGTCTCTGCCTGTGCGGAGTTGAAAGATCGCTACTTGTTTACTTCTTTGCAGTTGGTGATGTGCATTGTCTTTCTGAAGAAGAAGAAGAAGAAGAAGAAGAAGAAGAAGAAGAAGAAGAAGAAGAAGAAGAAGAAGAAGAAGACGAAGCAGATGCAGATGCAGATGAAGACGAAGAGGAAACGAAGACGAAGGCAAAAAACTACAACTGTTGATTCTGTCAACCTTGAACTTTCAACGCAATGACCTTTATGTACATACATGATCCTGTATTGTATGTATACTAGAGAACCCTGACCCCGTCAGTCAACGCCACATATCCCATAATATGCTCTGTTGTTTATGACCCCCAGCTGTCACTCGTGTGGGCGGAACCTGCTCAACCAACAGTTTATGCTCAAAGACGGCAAGCTGTTCTGTGGGATGAGCTGTCGGCACAGATCAGGACCTACGTGTTTGACAGCAGCCATAGCCAGGCAGTTCACTCAGTAATGGTGTCAACCTGCCTCCACATAAGCCTCATTATCGGATCCCTGTCATAATATCTCATCTTGGATCCCTTGCATCATGTCTCGTCATCAGATCCCTGTCATATCTCATAATTGATCCCTCTCATCATATCTTATCATTGGATTCCCGTCATCATGTCTCATCATTGGATCCATATCATAACATCTCATCATTGGATCCCTGTCATCATACAGAGAACTGCTCTGAGAGTCATCCAAATGGTTATCCTGTTCTTATTGACGCCCTCTTCCCCAGAATGTCCTTGTTTCTAGAAACATCGCTCCAAAACAGGTGAAATTAATAATAACTAGATACTATTATTTGGTTCTCATAATTCTTTCGTTTGATTCGCATGTCGACATTGTTTGGTTATTTGGTTCCCATCATCCCTTCAGTTAATTCGCATATCCTCATCATTTACTTCCCAGACCTCCATCATTTGGTTCTCACACCCTCATCACTTGTTTCTCACACACTCATCACTTGGTAATCATACCTCCATAATTTGGTTCCTACACCCCCATCATTTGATTATACTCCCATTATTTGGTTCTTGTTCTCCATCATTTGGATTTCACACCATCATTTGTTTCTCATATTTCCATCATTTGATTCTCACACCCCCATAATTTGGTTTCCATACTCTCATCATTTGGTTCTTATACCACCATCATTTGGTTCCTATATCGCCATCATTTGGTTCTTATACCGCCATCATTTGGTTCTTATGCCGCCGTCATTTGGTTCTTATTTCCCCATCATTTGGTTTTTATATCTCAATCATTTGGTTCTTATACCTCAATCATTTGGTTCTTAAACCTCATCATGTGGTACCTATACTATCATCATTTGGTTCTTATACCGCCATCATTTGGTTCTTATACCGCCATCATTTGGTTATTATACCACCATCATTTGATTATTATACCTCCATCATTTGGTTCTTATTTCCCCATCATTTGGTTCTTATACCCCAATCATTTGGTTCTTATACCCCAATCATTTGGTTCTTATACCCCAATCATTTGGTTCTTATACCCCAATCATTTGGTTCTTATACCTCAATCATTTGGTTCTTATACCTCATCATGTGGTACCTATACTCTCATCATTTGGTACCAGATATTTACTTATTTCAGATGCTCATACTGAGTTGTGAACATAAAATGCTAAAATGCATGTCAGACATCACATCCAATGGAAACAAAAGCAAACATAGACACATGTGCTAGAGAAGCTGGGTGTGAAAGAAGAGCTAATACAAGAAATACAACAGAAACAAATCTGAAATAAATCAGGGGTAGGCAGTGATTTAAATTGCATATCCTTTGCTCATATGGATGTGAAATCTGGATAAGTCCTGTAAAGGATATACAACTTGTGGTGTCATGGCACAGAAATGTGTTAACACACAAACTGATATCTGCTTTGAAAAAAGTCGCTTAAAAGTCGATAGGGTCGCGACATTTTTTTTATATTTTTGATATATGCTTTTGGGGGTAGCAAGATTTGGTAGACAAGCAACTTGATTATGACTTAAGGCTGCGGTTTACCTCCCCTTCGCCTGCGGTAAAATAGTTGCTAAATAGTTGCAAAGAAACTATTTAACTTTCACTCAATTAGACAAATAAATGGAGTACTTCACACCTATACAACAGCATTTCCAGTGTTCTTTGCATTCGCTCGGTTTGAACTCAAGCGTAGTCCTTACATGTGCTACTACTGCTACAGGGCAGATTTTTACGTGTTGATTAGCTTTCCCTATTACCAGAGTTCCTGGTCACCATGCGGAACCCACTCCGACTTCTGAGGTACTGAGTTGGGAACGAGAAGTCAACATTTTAATCTAACTGACCTATGTAGGGGGATAAACCCCGCTACCTCGGCATCAGCACACCGGAAGTTTAAGAGCTTGAGCTCTTATCCATTCTGCCATGCTCACCTCCAGTATTTCCCATGATATTGTTCCTTGTCAATGATTGTGATTATTTTAAACTGCTAATTATCGAACTCAGCAAACTCAGCAAACACACACAACTTAAAATCTTCAACTCTTGTGTGATTCCAGTGTTAACGTATGGATGTGAAAGTTGGAAATCAACGGTAGCTTTAGATAAAAAAAATTGACAATTTTGAGAACAAATGTCTTAGAAGACTTCTAAACATCCACTGGACAGACTTCAGAACCAATTCGCAAATAAGACAAGAGACTAAGCACGATACAGTATCCAATTTCATAAGAAGACGCCGTTGGAACTACATCGGCCATGTAGACAAGACTCCCCTACCAAGCCCTCATATGGTCACCAGTAGGGAAAAGAAAACGGGGAAGACCAAGAGAGACCCTGCGTAGAACCATCATTAGAGAAGGCTCATTCAATGGCCAAGTAAATATCCAAGATCTACAACAGGTAGCAGCGAACCGTCAGGCATGGAGAGACAGGACTTCTGCCCTATGCGCCGCCTTAGGCTCAAGAGGAAAGACTAACTAACTAATTATCGAATCATTCATTTATTTATTATCCGTGTTCAACGTTCATACAAGAGTTGATTGTACACATGTTTTATGTATTTAAACTTCCATGTATGTTTTGACCAGACAAGAACTGCCATAATATGGCAGTTGTTATACACGACTAGCGAAGTTGATACAGAACTGCGCTAATAATGTCATGATCACTGTCGGACGCGGGTTGCACACCTGGACTCGTTGCCTGCTAAGTGGAAAAAACTTGGTCAACGTTTCCTCCATGCATTCAGACCTACAACAAATGATGGTGCTATCACAACACAACCCCGTAGCAATAGACTGCTTCGGTTCAACAAGAAAATTTACAAAGACGTGCCTTGCAGATTTGTTGTCAATTGTGAACTTTTACATGCTGACAATGCCATTGGTGATGTGTTGTTGTTGTTGTTGTTGTTGCTGTTGCTGCTGTTGGAATTGCTTGCTTTGACTGTGGGTATTAGATCCATTGAAGTAATTTATTTTTCTGTGTGGTTTAGACAAGTTTGCGGACGAAATATAACAATCCGAGTCTACAATAAAATTTAATTTTTACCGGAAGTGAAGAGTCGTTTTTGAGGTGTAAGAATGTTCATCGAGAGTAGTTTGCATATTGTATGTGGATGAAACATGATAAACTATTGATAGGTGCACACAACTAAAGGAAAAGAACAACAACAACAGCAATAACAACAACTAAGTATTGGGTCAAGGGAAAAATTAAGTAAATGCAAGATGGATAGTCTCAAGGACACACTAAACAAACATGGATAAAGATGACATAACTCTAAGTCAATTTTGTCTCACCTTTTCACAGGAGTTACATGTACCTGACTGTTGTCATATTCTTCTATCCTGCTACCACCGTTCCTTCTCTTATCTATATATTATTAAGTGCATTCATCTGGTCTTTGAGCACAAGTTTAGGTCACCTTCCCACATCCCCTACGCAAGTAATTTTTGCATATGCTGCATGACCTTTTCAGGGACGGCTCCGTCACGATGGGGTTACGAACACAATTCGTAGTCCCGCATACCTGCGTTCGAAACACAGCCGCTCGCGGTTTGGCAGCAGACCGCGTTGCGTTGGTTTTTACGAAATTGTATGGGTGCCGGTCGTTCAGAAAGCAATGACAAACTACTGAACGTAAACTTGCCAAGAGATCACAACAGTGAAGAATGCTGGTGTCGACTGCAACGTCCAGAAAATGATATGCAAATAACTGTGTTTTAATGAGTGCCGGTCGTTCAGAAAGCAAAGGCAAACTACGGAAAGTAAAGTTGCCAAGAAATCGCAAACAATCAAACAATGTTGGGGTTGACTGCGACATCCTTTGCAGGACGTTTCAATCAACTGCAAATTGATTCTCTAGGCAAATTTATGATGTAGTTTGCCACCGCTTTATGAACGAGATATCGACGTGTAAGTCCAACTGACCGGTGTTTGGAACGATCTCACAACCCAGCGCAAAGGAAGTTTAAGTCCGAGCGCCACGCTGGCCCCAAGTGTGGTTTGGTCAATAAACAATTAGTGAAGAACTCTTTTCCACGCCCTAAGTGCTCCATAGTTTTTTTTAGACCAATCAGCACTGGCCTGTTGAGGGTGTCAGTGTCACACCGGCCGCCTTGGCTTCCCCGGACATTTGCTGGTACCCAGCCTAGACCGGGGAGACCTGGGTATCCAGGGCAGTGTTACAGCATTGGATTCTGTAGTAATTGGAACACGTGATCACGGAGTCCCAGGGCAGTGTTACAATATTGGATTCTTCTTTCTTCTTCTTCTGCGTTCATCCGGAGTTTTTTTTTCGGATGTGATTGCGTTGTGCCTGTTTACAGCAGAGCTGCGTTCTTGCGCCGTTAGGCCGACACATCCGACTTCTGCGGGCATTTGTTGACCGGGTTAACCTTCCCGGGGGTTTCTTAGGACGTTTGACTCTCACTGTTGTGGTGTTATCCCCCATCCAAGCTGGCCCATATTGAACAGCCAAAGATCCTGGTCAGCCCTCAATGGAAGGCAGGGGCAGACCATGGGCATTCCCCGCCATCCAAGGAGGCTTCCATACTTGCAGAGCCGATACATAGCACTCTGGTACTGGGCTCACCCAAGGAATCGTCACGTCCTGCACATGGCTGCTTAGCCTCACTTCCGTGTATTGGGCCTTCCGTTCACCATAGGCTGTTCTTCCGGAAACCAGAAGTATGCAGTCTGCAGATGACATCCACACAGTGAGCTTTCGATTTGGACTTTCCGTGTAATGGATTTGCTATCCAAGCAATATTCCATTTCATGCCACTAGGACACTTTTCCACCTTTTATGAAGCCCACACAGTGGGCTTTTGATTCAGACTTTCCACGCAATGGATTTGCTATCCAAGCAATATTCCATTTCGTGCCACTAGGACACTTTTCCACCTTTTATGAAGCCCACACAGTGGGCTTTTGATTCGAACTTTCCACGTAATGGATTTGCTATCCAAGCAATATTCCATTTCATGCCACTAGGACACTTTTCCACCTTCTAATGAAGCCCACACAATGGGCTTTTGATTCGGACTTTCCACGTAATGGATTTGCTATCCAAGCAATATTCCATTTCGTGCCACTAGGACACTTTTCCACCTTTTATGAAGCCCACACAGCGAGCTTTTAATTTGGACTTTCCACATAATGGATTTGCTATCCAAGCAATATTCCATTTCATGCCTCTGGGTCGCTTTTGTAACCGACATACCTGTGGTATGACGTGTGGCAGTCTGAATACTTCTTTATGCACCTTTAAATGTCAACCTGTATGCAGTTAAAGTAAGCTGCGGTCAACTTGAGCTTGTTGATATCTCCATAGAGCTTGTCCTCAAATGAAGCAGGTGTGGGCCAAAATATCTTTCTCTGTTCTGCATATGTTGGGCAATCCTGCAGCAAATGTTTTGCTGTCATTTTTCCAGTTCTACAATTACATTCATCGGTATCTCCTATCTTTAGTTTATTGAACAAGTGGTGTTTCAGCCTGTTATGTCCTGTGCGAAGTCTGAAGATTGCTACTTGTTCTCTTCGGTCGAGTTTGTAATATGCATCATCCTTCTGATGGCCTGGATGCTCTGATTCCCATTTGGTTCTTCTTCTTCTTTGCGTTCATCCGGAGTGATTTTTTCAGATGTGATTGCGGTGTGTCTGGTTAGGCACCCTTGGGTCGAAACCCTCAGGCCAACACATCCGACTTTTAGCGTGCATTTTTGACCAGGTTAGCAATCCTGGGAGACTCTCACTTTTGTGGTACCGTCCACATCTCAGCTGGTCTAGTTGGAACAGTCGAAGACTACACGGTCATCCCTCAAGTGAAGGCAGGGACAGTCCATAGCATTTTCCGCCATCCTGGGTGACTTCCATAATTGCAGAGCCGGCACATAACGCTCTGGTGCTGGGTTTACCGAGGGAATCGTCACGTCCTGCTCATGGCTGTTTTAATTCCTCACTTCAATATATTGGGCATTTTGCTCGCCCTGGGCCATTCCTGCACAAACCAGTCAGCTCTGCGGTTGGTTTCCACTAAGCGAGTTTTCGGACATGTGCTTGTCCCTGTACCCATCAGAGCTGTTCCAGGCACGGCGGACATTCGGAAAACTACCTAGTCAGAGCTGTTCCGAACAAGAGCGGCATTCGGAAACTAGGTAGTCAGAGCTGTTCCTAGCACGGGAGACATTCGGACGAGACATTTCACTCGGACGTAAATGCGTAGTGTCAATTTTTAGTTTGCCACCCGTAGGACGACACTTCCGACTTCCGGCGGGCATTTTTTAGTGAGGTTAGCCTTCCTCTGCCATTTGGTTCTATAAGTGCTTTTTATCAACCTTTTTGCCTCATTATAGGTTATGTCTATGTCAGGCTGTGGTAGTCGTCCACCCTCTTTTGCTAGTCTGTCAGCCTCTTCGTTTCCAGGTATACTGCAATGTGATGGTATCCACTGTATTACAACTTTTTTGGATTTCTGGCATAGACCATGGAGTGCTGCTCTTAGGTCAGCTAGTTCTGTGCTGTTATTTCTCTTCAGTATTGAGACAGATGACTTTGCATCTGTGAAGATAGCTATTTGCTTCTCTTTATTTTCCTCCATCAGGAGCATTTCTGCTGCAGTTTTCAAAGCCTCTACCTCCGCTTTGAAGTTACTTGAAAATTTTCCAGTTGCCACTGAATGTGTTTTTTTTCACTCCATTTTTTAAATTTAGGAGAATTCCTCCTCCTCCATTCTCTATTGAATTTTTGGCTGATCAATCTGTATATGCATGGGTCCAATTGCTGCTTGGGTAATGTTCTTTTATGTAGTTTAGGGTTATTTCTCTTCTTTCGGTTTCATGCTGAATGTTCTTTTTCTCAATACCAGGAATGTTTTCTATCATCTCAGGCAGTTACCGCTGTCTCCAAGATGGGAACTTGTGTGCATTGTAAATGGGTTTGACTGTTGATATGTTAAGTATAGGATCTGCCCTAATCCTTCGTTTTGCAGTTTCAACAAAGTTGCTACGCTTCAGTCTTCCCTTTCCAAAACCATTAAATCTTTTGTACATAGGGTGGTCTGTCAATCTTCTAAATTTTTCTGCTTGTTGCTGGGCTCTGCTATCTCTTCTATCCTGCATTGGTTGTAAACAAGTGATCTTTTCTAGTTCATTAATAGGCGTTGTCTTCAGGCTTCCAGTTATGATTCGCATTCCTTGGTTTTGGACTCTACTTATTTTGTTAAAGTTTGACTTAGCTGCTGTTGCCCAAGCTGCAGTGCCATATTCCAGTACTGGCCTCACCCGTCCAGTATATAACTTCTTGAGAACTTTCTCATCTGCTCCCCATGTTGTACCAGCAAGCTTTTTCATGATTGCCATTCTTTGCCTTGCTCTTGTTCGATTTTTCTCAACCAGTGTTTTCCATGTCAGGCTACGATCAAAGGTGACTCCTAGATAGTTTGGATTTTCTTCATGGCGCAATATTTTCCCATTCAATGCCAGTTTAGGTTGCTGAGTTTTATTTGAGAGAGAGAACACTGTGCATGTTGTTTTCTCCTCACTTATCTTCACTAGCCATGATTTTGACCAGTCCTCTAGCGCTAATAAGGCTTGCTGTATTCTGCTGTTAGCTGTACTAATATATTCTTCAGATGTCCATATGGCTAGGTCATCTGCAAAGGATGATGTGTGTACTCTCGCTGGAAAGTTTTCCGTGATGTCATTTATATATGCTAGGAATAATGTTGGTGAAAGAACCCCTCCTTGGGGGACACCTTGCTCCAACAGCATCATTTTGCTGGTTTGTCCTTGTACTTTTGTCCTGGCAGTTCTGTTCTCAAGATAGTGGCTGATCCATTTATACATTTTCCCACAAACATGCATGTTTTGCAGTTTTACTTTCAGTCCTTCCTTCCATACTTTATCAAATGCTTTTTCTAAATCTATCCAGGCCGCTAGTGTGTGCTTTTTCTCTTGGAAGGCATCCTCTATTTCCTGAGCTATATAGGTTATTTGATCTTCAGTGGATCTGTACTTTCTGAATCCTGCTTGGTGTGGTGTTAAGAATTGGTTTTCTTCCAGATGCCATGTTAGCCTGCCATTGATAATGCGTTCCATTAATTTTCCTACATAGCTAAGTAGACTGATAGGTCGAAAGCCATTTCGTTCTTCCAGGTTTTTTCCTTTCTTTGGGACTAGTATTAGTATAGCTTCCTTCCATGCCTGTGGGACTATTCCTCTCTTCCAGCTGTAATTTAGAACTGCTAGTAGTTTCTTTTTTGCCTTAGTGCCTAGTCCTATTAGCATTTTATTTGTGATTCCATCCTTTCCTGGTGATTTCTTCTTTTTTAGGGTATTCATTGCCTGTTCCATTTCTTCCATTGTTAGATTTGCCATCATATATTCTGCTGCTGTCTCTGTATTAGTATGATGCATCTGTTTGTCTTTGATTGCTTTCTTCTGTTCGGCTGTAATATCAATGTGGTTTGCACTGGCATAGTGTTCCATTTGTGCATTTGCAGCCTTTTTTCCTGTCAGCAAGGCATCTCCTTGTTTAATTGTTATCTGTTTGTTTCTAGGTCCTTCATTGTTCATGGCTTTCACTAGTTTCCATAGTTTGTTTCCATCCCTGTCAAAATTCAGGTTTTCTGTTTTTTCCCTCCAACAATCTCTTGTTGTTTGATTTACTATTCTGTTATATTTTGCTGAGATGGCTTTGAGAGAGATGTTCGCTTCAGTTGTTTGTTCTCTCTCTGCTGTCTTCCTGGCATCTTCAACTTTGTCCTCCAAAATTTGTAGTTCTTCAGTCCAGTATGGTTTGTAATTTTTCATCGCTCTTCTTGGAATAGACTCAGTGGCCGCCTGTATTATTGCTCGGTTTAAACTTTCCACCATTTGCTTCATGTTGCCATATCGTGTATTTATGTTTTCACAATATTTGTCTGTTAGTATGGCAAATCTGTCCCAATCTGCTCGTTTGTAATTCCAGCGGGGCAAAGGCTTTTGCTCCTGTGGAACATACTCCATATTCATTACAAGTTTGATTGGTCTGTGGTCACTACCTGCTAATTGGTCAAGCACATGGCGGTCGATTTTGTGGAGGATGTCTCCTGTGCAGAAAGCTAAGTCTGGAGTTGAAGTGGTAAACCATCTTCTGGAGTAGAAGCTCGGTGTGTCATCCGCTTTGTTGAGTAGATGGAGATTTGAATCTATTTCCCAGTCCTCCACTTCATCTCCTCTTTTGTCAGTATCTGGGTATCCCCATCTTTCTGAACGGCTATTAAAGTCTCCGACAATAATGCAGTTTGTGTCGGTTATTTTCATGTTTGAGAGTGTAAGGTCCTTATCCGCTGGGCTATACATATTGTAAATTCTAATTTTCACGTTCTTTATCATTATATCAACACCTATAATTTCCGTTTGGTTGTCAGAGATCACAGATACTTCGCTGCAAGGTATTGTATTTGTTGTAAGTATTAGAACTCCTCCTTTGTGTCCTTCGCGGTCGAAACGTGTTGCCTGATATCCACTGACTGAGAATTTGTGATTGGCGTTGAGGTGTGTCTCTTGAATGCATGCCACATCTATTCTATCTTTATGAAGACGCTTTGTTAGGGAGACTTTCTTGTTATAAACTCCTTCGGCATTCCACTGTAGTATGTTGAGTGTCCGGGGTATTTGGTCAATAGCTCTTACCCTACTCCTCTGTGCCTTGACTCCACAGCAAAGGGGAAGGTGACCACCAGTAGTCATGGGTGGACCCCCTCGAGGCAGGAACCCGGCATTATCACCGCCTGATGGGACTTCGCGGGATTAGCACCATAACGATTAATTTTGATTTGTGACATCATGAAATTAAGTTACGTTGCACTACTTTGTCAAGCCTGTGGCTCGGTGCATCCGATTTCGACAAGCATTTGTTCGGGATGCTTTCCCTAGCCTTTGACTGTCCCCAGTCTACCTACAAGGCAGCAGGTTTGTGTGTCGCTTGGTCTGGTCCCTCTCCCTTGACCTGTCTGACATGGGTGACCCTACTAGTAGCTGTGCTACCGTCGGCATAGCTCTTGGGGTCATTGGGACACACAAGCCCCTCTACCTCGTCACGGTGGACACACAGCAGAGAGGCAATATTGGATTCTATAGTAACTGGAACACGTGATCACGGGGTCCCAGGGCAGTGTTACAATATTGGATTCTATAGTAACTGGAACACGTGATCACGGGGTCCCAGGGCAGTGTTACAATATTGGATTCTATTCTATAGTTACTGGAACACGTGACCACATTGGCGCAGGGCAGAATGAGGAGGAAATGGGGGGGGGGGGGGAGGAGGATGAGTTAGACAGGCAAATAGATAGTATTAAGTATAATGCACTTTTGGAGACACGTATAGATGCCGTTGAATTGAACAACTAAGAGGTGAACAGACAGGCTTTTGACAAAATACCACTTTATGGACAGACGCCTCAAAATTAGAGACAATAGGCTAAGTATACAAAATTCAAGACTGGCGAATCAGCCATCTACACAAGTGGATTCGCGCCGCAGGCAGTAGATTATATACTCCAAGACTGCCCAAAATACGATACATCTAGGAACACTTTCTGGCCTGGAGAAACAACGGTGGAAGATGAATTCTATGAACCACTGAATGAACTAAATAAGACAGTGAAATTCGTACAAGAGACATTTGGAGATAAAGACAAATTTAAAGCGAACAGAAGATGAAGAAGAAGAACATGAAGAAGAAGAAAAAGACCAAACACTTTCTTCACTGACCAGATGACCACATTACGCATACTAACTGGGCAATGTGTGGAACTGGGCGCACCAGTGTATGTTGGATTTGTGGACTATGAAACGGCCCTTGACACCACTGTCAGTGAATCTCTTTGGGCATCGGTGAGACATTGTGGAATAGTAGCACCCAGTTTATGAAATTATCGCATTACAATCATCACAATTAAGTGTCTTGTCAGCTGGCACGGATGATCACTCTTCTCCATGTCTTGTTATCTCCATTGGCATGTATCAATTCGTGTGCTGACTCCCTTCCGTACATGACACAAAACTGTCAGGAATTTTCTCTTGTTGTCTTCCTCTATTTCTTTTTCTACAAAGCTTTCCAGTTGTCACAATATGTTCCTGTTTTTGTCTTCTCATAATCTGGAGTGACTGCATCTTTCTGATGTTTGTAATAAATTGCCATTGTTTCTTAGCCACCCTCAACATGTTTAGATTACCGATTTTGGCTGTCCATTGAATGTTCAACTTTCTTCGATAAAACCACATCTCCAAAGCTTCTATGGAATTTGTTGTTGTTGTTGTTTGTTTCGTTGTTGCTTGTTTAATAATTGTCAGGATTCACAGCCTTGTGTTAAAACTATGAGTCCAGACACATTAACTAAGGACATTAGAAGGGACACAATAAGTAATACTACTTATGAAATATTTACTCGAGTTATACACCTTCATCAATCTAGTTATAGATTTCAAAGAATCATTCTTGTATCCTTATATTGATAATCAGGATCACCATCATGTTTCCTGCTCAAATGGCGCAGGTGTTCATGTCACTCCACAGATCTTGGTTCTCGGTGTGGTGGATCAATTCTATTGATGCTATTTCTTAATGCCACAGTCTCAGTCCATCCAGCATCTTTTCCCTCGGTCTGCCCCGGCTTCTATACCAACTGTTCTGTGCAGTCGTCGTGGATGTTCCCAACAACTCTCTTCCCATTACACGACCAAAGAACGCTGTTTGTCTCTGTCTTATACTTTTTATTAACATTCGCCAAAGTACTAGAGATGGACGCAGAAAGAATGGATAAGAACAAGCCCAACGGACGAGTCCTTCTGAGGATTAGTCCAGTGATTGCGTGTGTGTGTGCGCGCGCGCGCGCGCGCGTGCGTGCGTGCGCGCGCGTGCGTGCGCGCGCGCGTGTGTGCATGTATGTGTGTGTGTTTTGTTTTTGATTTTTTTACTTACCTGTTTCCCTATTATGGATACGTGTGTGGGTGAATACCGCGCGGATGCAGTTAATGATATTAGAATCCACGGCAGGGTTATGGACTCTCATCCCATCTCGTTTCTCTTGTGACTCGCGGTATCGAAGTGAAGCATTAAATAGTGGAAGAGTACCCGTGTGTGGTTATAAGAATTTAAATGTGCTTCAGCAAATTTCCCTCACTAAACGGACAACCTCAGTCGCCGGGCCCTCATCCGACCCCGCTCAGGGCATTATCAGCATAGCCTCTAACGCGACCGTTATTGCTGAAATAATGACGTTAAATCACAGATGAAAAGGGACTATAAAAGAGACATAACCCATTTTAACATAATGTAATGTTAAATCGAGTATCTGACTTTACTAATGCACAAATATCATCATTGGTGTCTACGAGTTCCTCCGTGGCTGAGTGGTTACACTGCCTGCCTTGCGATACCAAGGTCGTGGGTTCGATTCTGGGCTACGTCGTTCTGTTCAGGAGTGCAGTCTTATCAGAGACCCTTGAGTGTTCTCGCATGAGCTACGAAGTCTTGTGCGACACGGAAAGGGACCGAACCCTATGGGACAAAACCCAATGCAATAAAGTAGATAGTCTCGCCTTTTAAACCCTCCCCTCCCCCCCCTTTTGTTTAATTCCCACGTCTGTGGCCTAGGGGTAATGAACAAGTTCACAATGCTGACATACTGGACTCGAAGTCATCCACGTGCGCTTTGGGAGCAGACAGCCTCCCGTTGATTTTCACAATGATATGAGCGTCGGTCCTTCAGAAAGCAATCTAAAACTCGTCTTCTTTCTCCCTTTCTCCCACTGGGGCATACGCCGGCAACCAACCCTCTGCAAGTCTTCCTATCCTTAGTTATCACATGAAGCTGCGTACATGTTTTAGTCATATCTTTCCATTTCTGTATCTACTTCACTTCTCCGTGTCTTTGTTTTTATTTTTGTTTTTTTTTAAACTACTGAACGTAAAATAACGCAAATTTGCCCAGAAAAGCATAAAATAGCCCAAACAAAACTCCGTAGCTGCAGTGACGACTCCGAGAAAACTGCACTCGTGAACTGAACGGCGTAGCCTGGAATCCAACCCACGACCTTCGGAAAGCGAGGCAAGCGGTATAACTTCTACGCTATGTAAACACCAATGAAGATAAATGTTGATTAGTTAAGGCAGATAACTCGATTTAACATTGCATTATGTTAAAATGGGTTATGTCTCTTTTATGTTCCCTTATCATCCGTGCTGCAACTGTAAACAACATGCAACAAACTGTCTTCTACAAGTCATTTTATTTCATGTCTTAATTGTGACTGAATATGTCTGCTCGTCTTTACATGTGTAACACACCGGTCACATCACATTCAGAGGCCAGCATGACCGAAGGTATAAGAACGCTCGTTCTTAAGCTTCCGGTGTGCTGATGCCGAGATCGCGGGTTCAACCTACACCGGTCAGTTGAACTAAAATATTGACATCTCATCCTTGACTTCGGGACGTAAATTATAAGTACCTCAGAAGTCGGAGTGGGTTCGCCTGGTCGCGAGAGACACTCGTAATATTGAAGGTTACTCCACGTGCAAAAATCAGTCCAGTGCTTGGGGTGTCTAGTTGGTCATGTGTCGGACACATATTCCTGCAGGCGCTGTCGTCATTTGGAGGTGACAGGTTCGAATCCCGGTCGGTAACTATAGCTTTAAATTGTTATGATGTCTATGCGCCCTCCGTGGAGAAGGATTTATGAACGCAGTTCGTAATCGCTCATACCGCGTTCGAAATAGTTCCAGGCGATTTGGCAGCAAACCGCCTTGCGTTTGTTTTTTATGATGTTCCTGTCGTTCAGAAAGCAATGGCAAACTACTGAATGTAAACTTGCCCAGGATCACGAACAGCCAAAAATGTTGGGGTTAACGGCCACGTCCTATAAAGGACATGCTACTAACTTTAACCGTGCGTCCTCTAGTCTCTACTTCTTTCTTCTCATTCTATGACTCCACACAATACATGTGTGTTTATTTATGAACTGTCTGGGTGATCTCAAAGGGTTCCCAAATTGATATTGCTAGAAGTAGTACCGCGTGTATGGGCTACATTTGAGTTCAAAGCGAGAGAAGGAAAATAAAATAAACAAAGTTAGTCCTTCACAAGTTACAACAGACAGAAGACATCGACAAATATGAAAATAACATGTTTGTGTTTGCAGAGAAAATTGTGGAAATAGCTGGATTAAATTACATATTTCATTTGACTGGGGGGAAAGAAAAACGAGACAATATGGCGTCCCGAACACCTTTTCCTTGAAAGAAAACAGAACTTATTTATTTTGATTTTTTGGGGGATTTGAGGTTTGAAGATTGAGCACAGCCCACTACTAGCAACGCAGATCGTATTCTGGTACGAACCCTGGGCCTTATCCACGTCAGATTGGAAGCACTAGACTCGTTTCGCTGTAATTTTTTGCTCGGCAGTTGTGCTTATTGCTGACTGGACCGGGAACGACCAAGACCGAACGTCTGGCATCTCCCAACGTGTTGTATTTCTGTTTCTGCCTGTTGTATCCTGTGAGAAGATTGCTACATTTATTCTCTTCACTAAATTTGGTAATGTATCATTTTTCCGGTGGCATGGATGCTGTGATTCCTACTTGCTTCTATAATTGCTTCTTCTAAACAAATGTTCGCACAAGACTACACTTTGATTCTATGAATGAATGATTCAATATTCTGACCCGCGTAACAACAAACCCGCGCAACAACTACATCGGGGGTGGACAGCAGTAGTCTAGTTTCAAACTGACCAATGAAAATTTAACATTCAAACAACTGGCCATGAATAGCCAGTCCGTGTGCACGTGTACGGAAAGGTGTTGGCTTTATTTGGCAGGCGGTGGCCTTGACTCAAGGTTATCTATAGCTGTTTGCTCTGCTCTGACCCACTTCTTTTCCCGAATCTTCTAGATTTGGTGCGATCTTTGGTTACAGTCTGTAGCAAAGGGGTTACGAACGGAATTCGCAATCCCGCAGACCGCGTTCAAAACACAACAGCGGGATATTTGGAAACAGACCGACCGCATTGCGTTTATTGTTATACAAAGATGTGCGTATCGTAATAAGAATGAGACGGACAGCTTTCTTTGGTCATGTGATGAGAAGAGAGGCATCGGAGAACATCGTGACAATTGGAAAGAT
This sequence comes from Cepaea hortensis, assembly GCA_963921405.1. NCBI lineage: Eukaryota > Metazoa > Mollusca > Gastropoda > Stylommatophora > Helicidae > Cepaea > Cepaea hortensis. The sequence continues at coordinate 119,015,098 of OY992882.1, read as the reverse complement.
CAAGGGGAAGAGAGACGGAGGCAGACCAAGAGAAATGATGCTGGATGGACAAAGACCGGTGGCATGGAGAATATCATCAGCAGAGTTGATCCAGAACACAAAAGACCGAGATCTGTTGAGACATAAACGTCTACGCCAGATGGTCAGGAACTTTACGATAATGAAAGCTGCATTACTTTATGTTATTTTATATAGTTTGCTAAAAATACACACATGTTTGTTTGAAATTGTTATTTTAAAATTGTGCCTGGGCGGTGCCCTGTTCGACCTGAGTCGCCATGAGTCAAAGAAGCAAGACCTAAAGTCGACCTACTCCTTTCCATCTCCAACGACCGAGGAAGTTTTAACATGAGTGACGTGCACTGAGTTCCCCACGAGACTTGTCCTTGTCCGAGAACACTAGACGTCCGATCCACTATACCAGGAGGAAGGGGTCGGGAAAGTGTTTGATTTACCATCCCTATTCTTTTTTTTTTATAAGTCTATACAAACCACAGCGTGAATTGAACTGCGTACACGAGATAGAAGTGGGAGTTGCAATCTCTACGCCACTCCGTCTTCTTTATTCTGTAGGTTCTAAACAGCAGATATGAATGACTGATTGACTGGTTGGTTAACTAATTGATTAATTGCTTTACTAATTAATTTTTACTTGGTTGATTAGTTGGTTGGTTGATCGGCTGATTGGTTGGTTGGTTGAAATAGTGATTGATTAACTGGTTAACTGTTTGGTTGGTTGATTGATTGTTGACTTGTTCATTGGTTGATTGACTGGTTGGTAGTTTGATCGGTTAGTTGATGGATTGACTGACCGACTTATTGGCGCCTTGCAGTCTTGACAGACGATAATTTGTAAAATGGAGTTAAACCTCTCTATAACACGAAGCCTTGGCTGAATTTAGAGACTGCGTTGCCCATGCAGTATGATCCCTCTCTCGGCCAGCCTATTTTACTCCAGAGGAAAGGTAGCACCAATACATCTGGAAGACAAGCTGCAGAAGCTGCCAGATCAGCTAAGCAATACTCTAACTGTCCGCTTGTCAGAGCTTCCATCCTAGACCAGTTGCCGACAAAGGCTTAGGGCCTGGTCTGCCCTGCCATGACATTTAATCTTTAGGTTGCATTTCTTCGCACCAGGATAGGGTTTGTACCCTCCCAATTGCTCACTTCCACCCGAAGCCGTTGGCACAATGTGGTGTGTCGGATGTGATGAGTGTCCCCCAACATTGGGCGATAACAGAAAGCAAGGTAGTACCGTTTACTGTCATGCTCAGTCATATCTAAGACCTGACACCAGTCGATGGATTATGTTATTGATTACTTAGTTGATTCATTGATTGAGTGATTTAATGCTTAGATGATTGATTGGTTGTTTGATTGATATCTTCAGTAATTGATTTGTTCATTGATATGTGTATCCCCAGAAAGACTAAGATTTAATGGCGTTCAATTGTTTGGGCATTGAAAAGAAGACAGGTATTTATCGGAGTCCCGTTGCTATAGAAATTCTTCTCTAGACCTGGCACCACACCGCCATCTCCACGGGGAGAGTGGAGCCAGCTCTCCTCCCCTTCTCCAAGCACATAAACCAGCGGAATGTTCTAGACCGACACTGGGACTTGACCTCTGCGGAGAAGCATTTTGAGATGTGACCAGGTCGTGACTCAGCACCACACACACAGACTGGCTGTGATTAGGGACTCCGGGGCGAAGCGGTTACGACGCTTGCCTTGCGCTCCGATAGTTGTGGGTTCGATTTCGGGTCAAGTCCCTCTGTTCACGGGTGCAATTTTCTCAGAGACTCCTGGTGATCTTCGCTGGAGCTAAGGAGTTCGTGCTTTGTGCGATGCTTTCGGCTGGACGTCCTGGGGAAAGAGACCGAACCATATGGGGAAAACACCAAGTGCAATTAAGCAATCCGCTTGCCTTTTTAATCCTTTATTTTGGACTGGGATTAGACTGAGGATAGTAGTGTCCTCCACGGGATTTAGGTATATCATTGTCAACTGACCCCAGCACATTACATTGGCATCTTTCCGTCTTGACAGACGACAGTTTGGTACATTGTGCTTCAAAAAGGCTTAATAACTACGACCCATGGCGGTGGCGAGTGTGGCTGGTAAGGCCAATTCTTGCTGCAAATGTTTGCCCACCCCAGCACAATGTCCATGGGTAATAGCTATCCATCAGCTTGTTGCTTCCATGGCTGAAGGACCTGCCCATGATTCTGTGTCTGTGTGTAAGACGTCGAGTAACGAAACGTTCCACTTCTGACGTAACAGTGAGGCGTCCGACATAACCGACATATATACCGTTATATACGGGTTCTAAGAATATCTTGGATAAAGAAAAGAACTGCATCTATATGATAAGATCTTAATACTGAAGAAGGTTGGTTACTAAAGACGATAAAAACAAAGAAAATTGAAATATTGTGGTCACTTGAAACGTCATTAAAGTTTGGAGAGAACAATCATTGAGAGGTATACGCCCGGGAAGAGAGGAAGGGGAAGGCCAAAGAGAAGATGGGTGCAGGATGCTGCAGATGATCTCAAGATGGGTGTAGCGGGACATCTTGATTATGACCGAGAAGTTTACCGAAAGGTTGTTATGGGAGCGAGGTTCTGCAAATGACATGCTACTGAATGAATGAATGCATGAATGAATGAATGAATCATCGTGATCATTAACAGCATTATCATCAACAACGACATCTAGTGTCTTGCCAACTGGCGTGAGTTATCATGCCTCTACTTCATTTTAATAGAGAAAGTCAGAGAGAGAGAGGGGGGGGGAAGAGAGAGAGAGCGAGAGAGAGAGAGAGAGAGAGAGA
>OY992882.1:118819765-119004765 GCA_963921405.1 Cepaea hortensis | reverse complement strand
TGCTCTTTAGTCCGTCTATCTGTACTCGGGCTCTTCTGTTGTGCAAGTATGCTTTCACCCATTTGTACATTCTTCCATTGACTTTGCAGTTTCTCAGTTTAATCATCAGACCTTCTTTCCAGACTTTGTCAAAGGCTTTCTTCAAATCTATCCATGCCGCAAGCACCAGCTTCTTCTCTTGGAATGCATCCTCAATTTCTTGAGAGAGGTAGGCTGTCTGATCTTCCGTAGAGTAGCACTGCCTAAAGCCAGCCTGCTGTGGCACAAGGATGTTTTTACTTTCAATGTACCACTGCAGTCTGTGATTGATGATGCGCTCCAGTGTTTTGCAGAGACAGCTGGTGAGGCTAATTGGTCTGTAGCTAGAGGCAATGGAACTATCTTTCCCTGATTTTAGGAGGGGTATCATGATTGCTTCTCTCCAGGCTTGTGGAACACTGCCTAAGGTCCAACTGTTATTGAAGATCTGCAACAGCTTTGCTTTGGCCTCTGTTCCTAGGTTCCTGATCATTTCATTGGAGATACCATCAGCTCCTGGTGACTTTCTTATTTTCAGTTTTGATATGGCTAGCTCCAGTTCGCTGATTGTGATGGGTGCCTCCAGAACCTCATGTACTATTTCCTTCTGTCCTGTATGTTGCCGTTTCTCTTGAATCTCTTGTTGTTTCTCTGGACTGATTTTGATATTGTTATCTTGTGCGAATGAGTCCGCAAAATGGTCAGCTGCTTGCTTTCTTGTTAAGATGTTTCCGTCTTTATGTAGTGCAATTTTTTAGTTTCTCCCTGTGCCCTCATCGTTAAGTTGTTTTATTAGCTTCCACAATTTCCTTGTGTCTCTTTCAAAGTTCAGAGACTCCGTTTTTTCCTGCCAGCTTTTCCGTCTAGCCTGCAGCTTGGCCCTTTGAAATTTGGCTTTTGCATGCTGGAATTTATTGTGGTGCTCTTGGCTGGGTGTGGCCTCTGTTTGCTTTCTACATACTTCCACATCATTATGCAACTGTTTCAGTTCACTACTCCAGTAGAGTTTATATTGTTTACGGGCTCCTCTTGGTACTGTTTCTCGCGCTGCCTGTAGTATGCATTTCCCAAACTCTTCAACTACTTTATTGATGTCCTTCTCAGTGTTCAGGTTTGTAACCAGTATGCTGGTGCGATTCTTGTACATTGCCCAGTCTGCTTTCTTGTAGTTCCACCTCGAGAGGGTGCTGCTTTCACTTACAAGCTCATTTTCATGGTGGTGATGATGAGGATGATGATGATGGTGATGGCGGTGGTGCTCTTGATAATGACTGTGTTGATAATGTTGATAATGATTGTGGTGATGATGATGGTTACGGTGATGGTGTGAATTTTTTTTTTCCTCGCTCCCTTTGAACTCAAGCGCAGACCACACACGCTACTTCTACTAGAACTGGGCTGCATTTTTCCAGTGGATTATTTTTCCCTATTAATGATGATGGTGGTGGTGGTAATGTTTGCTTGTTTGTGTTCGCTGGCTGTGACCTCCAGCGTGAAGTCCTGTATGTCGGATGAAGACATCCTGTTGTCCAACATCAGTGTGATGTCATACAGGACCTGAGGTTTGCGTGAGTATCCGTTGTCCCATGTCTGGCTGATTGGTGTGCAGATTGGTGGTACCTCGCCGTACAGGCAGACACTCTCCGACTTCGGAGGAATCAACGATCCTACTGACTTTAGCCAGGACCCTGAAGCAACCTTTGCCGAGGACGCTCAACGAGGACGCGTCAGTAGGTCTTGGCCAGTATATAACCCGGCCCTGGTGCCTTGGAAGCACCTCTGCGTCCCGAGATTGTAATGATGGCGATAGTGATGGTGGTGGTGATGATAGTTATAATGCTGCTGCTGCTGATGATGATGATGATGATGGTCACGATAATGATGATGGTTAGATGGTGGTGGTTGTGATGTTGACCGTGGTGAATTAATTGTTCGCTCACTCGCTATGAACCCAAGCACAGTCGAAGCGCTTCTAGTTTTCCCTTTTACCAGTGTCCCTCGCCATCTGGCAAACCCACTCCATCTTCAGAGGTGGCGGTGGTGATAATGATGAGGATGATGGTGATCGAGAAAATGCAATGATTGTGATGTAAATGATTGTAATGATGGCGATCATGGTGGTGATAATAGTGATGATGATGGCGGTAATGATGGTGGTGGTGATGATGGTAAGTATGATGATGATGATGATGGTGGTTTATTGTGTTGACTTGTGATAATGGTGATGATGATGGTTACGATGATAGTGTTGGTGGTGATGATGATGATGATGATGATGATGATGATGATGATGATGATGGTGATTGTGATGGTTATGATGATGATTGCGGTGGTTGTGATGATGATGGTCGTGGTTGTGATGATGATGATATTGACGATGATGATGATGATAATGGTGATTGTGATGGTTATGATGATGATTGTGGTGGTTGTTATGATGTTTGTGGTGGTTGTGATGATGATGGTCGTGGTTGTGATGATGATGATGATGATAATGATGATGATGATGATGATGTTGATGATGATGATGGTGATGATGTTGATGATGATGATGGTGATGATGGTAATGATGATGATGGTGATGGTGGTGATGATGAGGATGGTGATGATGGTAATGATGATGATGATGATGATGATGATGATGATGGTAATGATGATGATGGTGATGGTGGTGATGATGAGGATGGTGATGATGGTAATGATGATGATGATGATGATGATGATGATGGTAATGATGATGATGATGATGGTGATGTTGATAGTAATGATGGTGATGATTTTCATGTTCATAATAACAATGATGATGATGATGATGATGATAATGCTGGTCGTGGTGTTGGTGATATTTTTTGCACTCGCTTGCTGTGAACTCAAGCGTAGTCCAGACACTACTTATATTAGTACTAGACTAAAATTTATGTGTGGATTTGCTTTCCTATTAACAGTGTCCCTCGCCATCAGGCGAACCCACTCAGATTTCAAAGGTACTTGTAATTTACGTCCCCAGGTCAAGGACGACAGGTCAACATATTAGTACAACTTTCCAGTGTAGGGGTTGAAGCCCTTAATTCGGCATTAACACACCTAATGTTTAAGAACACGCGTTCGTATCCACTCGCCATGCTGACCTAAGGTATTGGTGATGATAATATTGATGATGGTGATGCTGATGATGATGTTGGTGGTTCGACTGTGATGATGGTGGTAATGATGTCGATGGAGACAAATTTGATGAACCTGATTGGGATGATGGTGATGATGATGATAGTAGTGATGATGATGATGGTGGTGATGATAATGGTGGTGATGATGATGTGGTGATGATGATGATAGTGGTGATGATGATGATGGTGATGATGACGATAGTAATTACTATGGTAATGACGATGATGGTGGTTATGGTGCTGGTGATGCTAATGGTGATTTTGATGATGGTAATGATGGTGGTGGTGGTAATGGTAATGATGATGATGGTGATGATGATGGTGGTGGTAATGCTAATGATGATGATGGTGATGATGATGGTGGAGGTGGTAATGCTAATGATGATGATGGTGATGATGATGTTGGTGATGATGGTGGTGGTGATCATGATGGTGATGGTCGTGATGATGATGATTGTGTTGGTGATGATGGTTGTGATGATGATGTTGGTAATGATGGTGGTGATGATGGTGAAAGTGACGATGATGGTGGAGATTATGATGATGATGGTTGTGATTATGATGTTGATGATCATAGAGATGTTGATGATGATGGTGGTGGTGGAGTTAATGATGGTTATTGTGATTATGGTGGTGGTAATGACGATGTTACGAATGATGGTAGTGATGATGACGATAGTAATGGTTATAATGATGATGGTATTCAGCTTGATACCAGGATGATTGGTGTGCCAGGAGGTAAAACCAGGAGTTTCTACTCAAGATCTGCGCGGGTGCTACGGAGTTCGTGCATCGAGCGAAGCCATCCTTGAGTGAATTTTCAGCAGCGTGTGTGGTTTTCTCAGTCTGTGTTTACGTTTTTACAACATGGCGGAACAACGTGTTTTCTTCGAGCGGTCAGCAGTCAACATACCGAAGCGGCGTGGTAGCCGCGCAGGGAGAAAGAAGCAAGGTAAGCGTGGTGGTTTGAGGCGGTTTAGACTCAAGTGTCACCGTCTAGGACTCAGGAATATCCGTATTCTATATTGGAACTGTTCCAGTGTAAAACAACGGGGCTCTATTTTAGAAACCCTAGTTCCCCTCTGCCGTGCGTCCACCTTGACGAGGTAGAGGGGCTTGAGCGTTCCAATGACCCCAAGAGCTATGCCGACGGTAGCACAGCTACTGGTAGGGTCACCCATGTCGGCAGGTCAAGGGAGAGGGACCAGACGAAGTGACGCACAAACCTGCTGCCTTGTAGGTAGACTGGGGACAGTCAAAGGCTAGGGAAAGCATCCCGAACAAATGCTTGTCGAAATCGGATTTACTGAGCCACAGGCTTGACAAAGAAGTGCAACGTAACTTTATCATTTCATGATGCCACAGATGAAAATTAATCGTTATGGTGCTAATCCCGTGAAGTCCCATCAGGCGGTGATAGTGCCGGGCCCCCTGCCTCGAGGGGGTCCACCCATGACTACTGGTGGTCACCTTCCCCTGTGCTGTGGAGTCAAGGCACAAAGGAGTAGGTTAAGAGCTATTGACCAAACACCCCGGACACTCAACATACTACAATGGAATGCAGAAGGAGTTTATAACAAGAAAGCCTCCCTAACACAGCGTCTTCATAAAGATAGAATAGATGTGGCATGCATTCAAGAGACACACCTCAACGCCAATCGCACATTTTCAGTCGAGGGATATCAGGCCACACGTTTCGACCGCGAAGGACACAAAGGAGGAGTTGTAATACTTACACGAAATACAATACCTTGCAGCGAAGTATCTGTGATCTCTGACAACCAAACGGAAATTATAGGTGTTGATATAATGATAAAGGACGTGAAAATAAGAATTTACAATCTATATAGCCCGGCAGATAAGGATCTTACACTCTCAAACATGGAAATAACTGACACAAATTGCATTGTTGTCGGAGACTTTAATAGCCGTTCAGAAAGATGGGGATACCCAGATACTGACAAAAGAGGAGATGAAGTGGAGGACTGGGAAATAGACTCAAATCTCCATCTACTTAACAAAGCGGATGACACACCGAGCTTCTACTCCAGAAGATGGATTACCACTTCTACTCCAGACTTAGCTTTCTGCACAGGAGACATCCTCCACAAAATCGATCGCCATGTGCTGGACCAATTAGCAGGTAGTGACCACAGACCAATCAAGCTTGTAATAAATATGGAGTATGTTCCACAGGAGCAAAAGCCTTTGCCCCGTTGGAATTACAAACGAGCAGATTGGGACAGATTTGCCATACTAACAGACAAATATTGTGAAAACGTAAATACACGATATGGCAACATGAAGCAAATGGTGGAAAGTCTAAACAGAGCAATAATACAGGCGGCCACTGAGTCTATTCCAAGAGGAGCAAGGAAAAATTACAAACCATACTGGACTGAAGAACTACAATTTTTGGAGGACAAAGTTGAAGATGCTAGGAAGACCGCAGAGAGAGAACAAACAACTGAAGCGAACATCTCTCTCAAAGCCATCTCAGCAAAATATAAAAGAACAGTAAATCAAACAACAAGAGATTGTTGGAGGAAAAAAACAGAAAACCTGAATTTTGACAGGGATGGAAACAAACTATGGAAACTAGTGAAAGCCATGAACAATGAAGGACCTAGAAACAAACAAATAACAATTAAACAAGGAAATGCCTTGCTTAAAGGAAAAAAGGCTGCAAATGCACTAATGGAACACTATGCCAGTGCAAACCACATTGATATTACAGCCGAACAGAAGAAAGCAATCAAAGATAAACAGATACATCATACATATACAGAGACAGCAGCAGAATATATGATGGCAAATCTAACAATGGAAGAAATGGAACAGGCAATGAATACCCTAAAAAAGAAGACATCACCAGGAAAGGATGGAATCACAAATGAAATGCTAATAGGACTAGGCACTAAGGCAAAAAAGAAACTACTAGCAGTCCTAAATTACAGCTGGAAGAGGGGAATAGTCCCACAGGCATGGAAGGAAGCTATACTAATACCAGTCCCAAAGAAAGGAAAAGACCCGGAAGAACCAAATGGCTATCGACCTATCAGTCTTCTTAGCTGTGTAGGAAAATTAATGGAACGCATTATCAATGGCAGGCTAACATGGCATCTGGAAGAAAACCAACTCTTAACACCTCACCAAGCAGGATTCAGAAAGTACAGATCTACTGAAGATCAAATAACCTATATAGCTCAGGAAATAGAGGATGCCTTCCAAGAGAAAAAGCACACACTAGCGGTCTGGATAGATTTAGAAAAAGCATTTGATAAAGTATGGAAGGAAGGACTGAAAGTAAAACTGCAAAAAATGCATGTTTGCGGGAAAATGTACAAATGGATCAGCCACTACCTTGAGAACAGACCTGCCAGGACAAAAGTACAAGGACAAACAAGCAAAATGATGCTGCTGGAGCAAGCTGTCCCCCAAGGAGGAGTTCTTTCACCAACATTATTCCTAGCATATATAAATGACATCACAGAAAATTTTCCAGCCAGAGTACACACATCCTCCTTTGCAGATGACCTAGCCATATGGACATCTGAAGAATATATTAGCACAGCTAACAGCAGAATACAGCAAGCCTTATTAGCGCTAGAGGACTGGTCAAAATCATGGCTAGTGAAGATAAGTGAGGAGAAAACAACATGCACAGTGTTCTCCCTCTCAAATAAACCTCAGCAACCTAAGCTGGTATTGAATGGAAAAATATTGCGCCATGAAGAAAATCCAAACTATCTAGGAGTCACCTTTGATCGTCGCCTGACATGGAAGACACAGGTTGAGAAAAATCGAACAAGAGCAAGGCAGAGAATGGCAATCATGAAAAAGCTTGCTGGTACAACGTGGGGAGCAGATGAGAAAGTTCTCAAGAAGTTATATACTGGACGGGTGAGGCCAGTACTGGAATATGGCATTGCAGCTTGGGCAACAGCAGCTAAGTCAAACTTTAACAAAATAAGTAGAGTCCAAAACCAAGGAATGCGAATCATAACTGGAAGCCTGAAGACAACGCCTATTAATGAACTAGAAAAGATCACTTGTTTACAACCAATGCAGGATAGAAGAGATAGCAGAGCCCAGCAACAAGCAGAAAAATTTAGAAGATTGACAGACCACCCTATGTACAACAGATTTAATGGTTTTGGAAAGGGAAGACTGAAGCGTAGCAACTTTGTAGAAACTGCAAAACGAAGGATTAGGGCAGATCCTATTCTTAACATATCAACAGTCAAGCCCATACACAATGCACACAAGTTCCCAGCTTGGCGACAGCAGCAACTGCCTGAGATGATAGAAAACATTCCTGGTATTGAGAAAAAGAACACTCAGCATGAAACCGAAAGAAGAGAAATAACCCTAAACTACATAAAAGAACATTACCCAAGCAGGAATTGGACCCATGCATATACAGATGGATCTGCCAAAAATTCAATAGAGAATGGAGGAGGAGGAGTTCTCCTAAATTTAAAAAATGGAGTGAAAAAAACACATTCAATGGCAACTGGAAAATTTTCAAGTAACTTCAAAGCGGAGGTAGAGGCTCTGAAAACTGCAGCAGAAATGCTCCTGATGGAGGAAAATAAAGAGAATCAAATAGCTATCTTCACAGATGCAAAGTCAGCTGTCTCAATACTGAAGAGCAATAACAGCACAGAAATAGCTGACCTAAGAGTAGCACTCCATGGTCTATGCCAGAAATCCAAAAAAGTTGTAATACAGTGGATCCCATCACATTGCAGTATACCTGGAAACGAAGAGGCTGACAGACTGGCAAAAGAGGGCGGACGACTACCACAGCCTGACATAGACATAACCTATAATGAGGCAAAGAGGTTGATAAAAAGCACTTATAGAACCAAATGGGAATCAGAGCATCCAGGCCATCAGAAGGATGATGCATATTACAAACTCGACCGAAGAGAACAAGTAGCAATCTTCAGACTCCGCACAGGACATAACAGGCTGAAATACCACTTGTTCAATAAACTAAAGATAGGAGATACCGATGAATGTAATTGTAGAACTGGAAAAATGACAGCAAAACATTTGCTACAGGATTGCCCAACGTATGCAGAACAGAGAAAGATATTTTGGCCCACACCTGCTTCATTTGAGGACAAGCTCTATGGAGATATCAACAAGCTCAAGTTGACCGCAGCTTACTTTAACTATATACAGGTTGACATTTAAAGGTGCATGAAGACCCAGAGGCATGAAATGGAATATTGCTTGGATAGCAAATCCATTATGTGGAAAGTCCAAATCGAAAGCTCGCTGTGTGGGCTTCATAAAAGGTGGAAAAGTGTCCTAGTGGCATGAAATGGAATGTTGCTTGGATAGCAAATCCATTACGTGGAAAGTCCGAATCAAAAGCCCATTGTGTGGGCTTCATAAAAGGTGGAAAAGTGTCCTAGTGGCATGAAATGGAATATTGCTTGGATAGCAAATCCATTACGTGGAAAGTCCGAATCAAAAGCCCACTGTGTGGGCTTCATAAAAGGTGGAAAAGTGTCCTAGTGGCACGAAATGGAATATTGCTTGGATAGCAAACCCATTACATGGAAAGTCCGAATCGAAAGCTCACTGTGTGGATGTCATCTGCAGACTGCATACTTCTGGTTTCCGGAAGAACAGCCTATGGTGAACGGAAGGCCCAATATACGGAAGTGAGGCTAAGCAGCCATGTGCAGGACGTGACGATTCCTTGGGTGAGCCCAGTACCAGAGCGCTATGTATCGGCTCTGCAAGTATGGAAGCCTCCTTGGATGGCGGGGAATGCCCATGATCTGCCCCTGCCTTCCCTTGAGGGCTGACCAGGATCTTTGGCTGTTCTATATGGACCAGCTGGGATGGGGGATAACACCACAACAGTGAGAGTCAAACGTCCTAAGAAACCCCCGGGAAGGTTAACCCGGTCAACAAATGCCCGCAGAAGTCGGATGTGTCGGCCTAACGGCGCAAGAACGCAGCTCTGCTGTAAACAGGCACAACGCAATCACATCCGAAAAAAAAAAAAACTCCGGATGAACGAAGAAGAAGAAGAAGAAGAACTGCCAGGACAAAAGTACAAGGACAAACAAGCAAAATGATGCTGTTGGAGCAAGGTGTCCCCCAAGGAGGAGTTCTTTCACCAACATTATTCCTAGCATATATAAACGACATCACGGAAAATTTTCCAGCCAGAGTACACACATCATCCTTTGCAGATGACCTAGCCATATGGACATCTGAAGAATATATTAGTACAGCTAACAGCAGAATACAGCAAGCCCTATTAGCGCTAGAGGACTGGTCAAAATCATGGCTAGTGAAGATAAGTGAGGAGAAAACAACATGCACAGTGTTCTCCCTCTCAACTAAAACTCAGCAACCTAAGCTGGTATTGAATGGAAAAATATTGCGCCATGAAGAAAATCCAAATTATCTAGGAGTCACCTTTGATCGTCGCCTGACATGGAAGACACAGGTTGAGAAAAATCGAACAAGAGCAAGGCAAAGAATGGCAATCATGAAAAAGCTTGCTGGTACAACATGGGGAGCAGATGAGAAAGTTCTCAAGAAGTTATATACTGGACGGGTGAAGCCAGTACTGGAATATGGCATTACAGCTTGGGCAACAGCAGCTAAGTCAAACTTTAACAAAATAAGTAGAGTCCAAAACCAAGGAATGCGAATCATAACTGGAAGCCTGAAGACAACGCCTATTAATGAACTAGAAAAGATCACTTGTTTACAACCAATGCAGGATAGAAGAGATAGCAGAGCCCAGCAACAAGCAGAAAAATTTAGAAGATTGACAGACCACCCTATGTACAACAGATTTAATGGTTTTGGAAAGGGAAGACTGAAGCGTAGCAACTTTGTAGAAACTGCAAAACGAAGGATTAGGTCAGATTCTATTCTTAACATATCAACAGTCAAGCCCATACACAATGCACACAAGTTCCCAGCTTGGAGACAGCAGCAACTGCCTGAGATGATAGAAAACATTCCTGGTATTGAGAAAAAGAACATGGAAAGTCCAAATCAAAAGCCCATTGTGTGGGCTTCATAAAAGGTGGAAAAGTGTCCTAGTGGCACGAAATGGAATATTGCTTGGATAGCAAATCCATTACGTGGAAAGTCTGAATCAAAAGCCCACTGTGTGGATGTCATCTGCAGACTGCATACTTCTGGTTTCCGGAAGAACAGCCTATTGTGAACGGAAGGCCCAATATACGGAAGTGAGGCTAAGCAGCCATGTGCAGGACGTGACGATTCCTTGGGTGAGCCCAGTACCAGAGCGCTATGTATCGGCTCTGCAAGTATGGAAGCCTCCTTGGATGGCGGGGAATGCCCATGGTCTGCCCCTGCCTTCCCTTGAGGGCTGACCAGGATCTTTGGCTGTTCTATATGGACCAGCTGGGATGGGGGATAACACCACAACAGTGAGAGTCAAACGTCCTAAGAAACCCCCGGGAAGGTTAACCCGGTCAACAAATGCCCGCAGAAGTCGGATGTGTCGGCCTAACGGCGCAAGAACGCAGCTCTGCTGTAAACAGGCACAACGCAATCACATCCGAAAAAAAAAAACTCCGGATGAACGAAGAAGAAGAAGAAGAAGAAACCCTAGTTTACAGGAACGACATTGTAGCACTCCAGGAGACGAGACTGGGCGATCAGCTACTCCAAATTGCCGGCTTCAAATGTTTCTACAACAGACGACATCTGGGAATGGCGATCCTCGTTCGCGACAGTATGGTGGCGTCAGAGCTAGACATGTCCAGTTGGGACAGTGACGATATACAAATACAGGCGTTGAGAGTTCATTCCAGTATACCATTCGTGTTGGTTAATGTTTATGCCCGCAATGCCAGTGTGGACGCCCAGAAGTGGCAGTGCTTAAGTGGCATATTAGGCCACGAGAGAAATGTTATTTTCTGTGGTGACTTCAACGCTAAAGGCAGATCATGGGGAAACACTTCCTCCAATACACAGGGGGAGGAGCTCGAGACTGCACTGGAAACCATCGACCTGGTTTGTATCAACAGTGGCTGTGTCACCAGGACAGCAAGTCGTCCAGGCGATGAGGACGGTGCTATTGATCTGGCGCTAGTTTCACCTTCACTCACTACAGTGTGTAGATGGGGTGTCCTAGGACACCATGGCAGCGCCCACCACCCTTGCAGCATACTGGTCGAGAAAGGCAGAACCAGGCAGCTCAAGCTAAAGGTAAAGACGTTCCAGTATGACAGTACAGGGCAAGATGTGGTGAGTAAAATAAGACGTGACAAGCGCAGAACGTTTCAGGGCAGGAAAAAAAGCTGGGAGCAGCCACCATGGTGGAGTTTCGAGGTGGAGAAGGATTGGGTGGATAAGCGTAGAGCTGTAAGGAGATGGCAAAATGCCAAGATGAACAGAGCTGGTCATCCTAGTCCCTGCTTGCACTTAGAAAGAGAGATGCACACAAAAGTAAGCTATTTCAAAAAACTGGTCAAGGTTGTTAAAAGCGAAAAATGGGCAGAGGTGTGTCAAAGAGTAAGCACAGACAAGTCATTGAAATTGTTCTGGAGACTACATAAAAGCATGAGTGGTGTAGTCAAGAATAAGAGCATTTCTGACTTCCAAGGTGCTGACCTCATCTGGCAGAGGACTGACGAGGACAAGGGCAAAGCCCTCTTTGAACGCTACCTTGAGCAGAGCAACCAGACAGACATGGGAGGCCGAAATCTGGCCAAGGAGGTCACCTCAGACAGATGCAAGGCCCAGAACACTTCGGATGAAGACACAGTGACAGTGAAAGAAATCAAGGCTGTGCTTCGACGATAAAAAAACAGTGCTCCAGGTCCTGGTGGCATAAGATACGACGACATAAATAGGTGTACCGACAATGAGCTAGAGAAAGTAGCAGACATGTACAACAACAGTATAGGGAGTGCTAGCATCAAGGAGGAATGGTTACACAGCTACCTGATTCCCTTGCCGAAGCCTGACAAAGACCGCAAAAAAATTCAGGGATATCGAATTATAACCATGCAGAATACAATAGGCAAGCTGCTGGAGAAGGTAATTGCCAGGAAAATATCAAGCCAACTAGAGAGGCAAGGTGTTTTCCCACCTACCCTGGGTGGGTACCGTCCAAAAAGAGAAACCTGGACCAATGCAGCAGTCTTTGCCCAGGATGTCTATGAAGGTTTCCACGCAGGCACTGAAACCGTTGCTGCAGCGATTGATCTTGAGGACGCATACAACAGAGTACCACTGGATTTTTTAATGTTTCAGCTTCTCGAACTAAACGTAAGTCCATTCCTCCTTAGTTGGATCGCTGCAGCCCTCTTCCAACGGAAAGTAGTTTTTAGATGTGGCAGTTGGACTTCGGAACCAACAACAATATATCCTGGCCTCCCACAGGGATCACCATTATCTCCGGTACTGTTCAACGCCTACACAGTGAGAATCACCAGTGAGCAGATCACTGGACCTGGCAGGACATTGTCAAATGCCGATGATGTTTTAGTGTATCGTCAGGGTAGGGATAGAGAGGAGGTTGCTGTGGAACTACAAACCGAACTCAATCGCATAAGTACTTGGTGTGATGAAGCTGGGGCAATGGTCAACCCAACAAAGGCAACAGTGACTTGGTTCTCGTTGAATAATCATATTGTCAACACTCCAACACCAACTGTAATGCTGTGTTCAGAGGCGATGGAAAGAACGCAGGCAATGAATTACCTGGGTTACGGTTTGATCGAAGCCTTGCTTATAATGTGCACATAGACCAGGTGATAACAAAGGCCAAGCGGGGTTTGGCAGCGATGCGGGTGATGGCGGCAGCAAACTGTGAGCAGCGCCATCTAGGTCTTCTGTACGAGGGGCTGGTCATGTCTGTTTTGGAGTATGCAATGGCAATCCTGACTCTCAGCCATAAGCTGATAGAAAGGATGGAAAGGATACAGAATGAAGCTATGCGCATTATTCTTGGATGTACAAGAGATACAGCATGCAGGGCGATGCGCTACCTTCTTGATTTTCCAACCATTGAAGAGAGAATACAAGGTTGCAGGGCACGCGCCTACCTCAGAATTAACGCAAACACACAACATCCACTGCATAGTGAAATTAGGAGGGTAAAGGGCAGCAGGTTAAAAAGAGGACGGTCGTGGATGGGTCAAGCCGAAGACATTCTTCAACAGGTGTGTTCACTTGAGGACTTAGAACCTGGCGAGGAGTGGGTGCAAGTGCCAACAGACTTCTGCACATCCTTTTCAGTTTGCATCCAACTAGATAGAAAATGCAGACAAGAAAATCCGGCTGCTGTTGAGGCTGAAGTACAAGTGTTGATTTTCGAGAATTCGCTAGACGGTGACGCGGTCATCTACACAGATGGGTCGGTCGTCCGACATGTGAGAAGCTCATGGGCCTTTACAGCTCGGGCCGGAGGGAGAATTGTGAAGGAGGACTCTGGTGCTTTCACTGAAACCACAAGTAGCCTGACCATGGAAGTCATGGCAGTAAGTAAAGCAATAACATGGCTCGAGACACAGACATTCACTAGGGCTTGTTTCCTTAGCGACTCAATGAACATGATCAAGAGGATAGAGGAGGGGTCGATCCGAAGAGAATGGTTGCTGCCTCTGGTGCGGTCTCGACTGGCAAAGATTAGTTTCATCTTCGTGCCAGGGCATGCGGGAGTACAAGGAAATGAGCGTGCTGACAAGCTCGCAGGTGAGGCTACTGTGGAGGGCGGACGCACCATGGACCAGGCCGACATTCTGAATGCTCTACGAGAAGTAAGACTTTTGCGAGAACCAAGTGATGACTGTGAATCTACAACAATGGCCAGAATGCGAGAGCAGCAAATTAAAAGAGGGGTGGCCAAACAAGAACACTACGCAGGAAGCCAAAGAAGATTGATAAACCAACACAGAACTGGCGTCGTTAGCCGCTACACGTTGCGGGATTTGCTGAGGAGGGGATCCGAGCACTTATGGACTGAATGGTTCGATGTGCAATGAGGATTATCTGTCGACTAACTAACTACAATGATGATGGTGATGGTTGTGGCGAGTTGCAACTCACTATGAGACGATTCAACCAATTTACACAAGTATTTGTGACAATCCGCCATACCGCACTCCAAATCAGCTGCAGATGATTTAAAAGCAGGACCGCCTTGTGTTGAATTTTAACAATGGTGTGATATTTTGTCGTTGAGAAAGCAATGGAAAACTACAGAATGCAAACTTGTTTCCTAAATCACAGACAGCCAAAAAAAAAAAAAAATGCTGAGGTTGACTGTGACGTCATGTAATGGACATGCAACTAACATGATGACAGTTGAATGGCTTCAGGGGTTTGCCAGCAATTGGGTATTCTGTGAAATTCACCGTGTGCAGCGAAGACTGCCTGCAGCAGTCTGAGAACCGTTGAATTAAGGATGGGATCAGGTACTAGACGAGAGGGAAAACCCTTTTGGGGACGGCTGCCTTGACCTTGTTACCATGTCTTTGCAAGTGCACGGGTCACCAAGCACGAGTCACTGCGCCCTCCTTGGCCCCAGAGGTTGTTCCATATAGCAGGCGTGCAGACAGCTTCTCGCCTTGACCGCTTTCCTAGCCACGCCACTCTGACCGGGTCCTGGCGTCCAGTTTCTTCAATCTCGTTGGCTGTTTGTGTCCTTCCCTGCTATCATGTGGCCGGGTCAAACCCAGGTCACGCAGGAAGTTGTCAGTGTGCAAAAATCTGTTGTAATCCGGCAGAAAAGATTCACTCCTGGAGGCAACTCGCGCGCGAACTTACGATTTTTGTCAAGTTAGTAAAAGCACGGTGCACATGTATATTCTCCCAGTGCACATCAATGGACTTTAAACTGCGTCATTCTTCTCTTGGCTAAGCAAAGTATACTAATCACACAGTTTAGATAGTTGTGTCATAGTTTCGGTTCACAACAGCGGTCTTGCAAGAGTCACCTGGAAACTGCAGCCTCTGCTGGGGTCGTTCTGGGGGTAAGCCTTGTGTTCGTGGTTGTTTCATCTGTTCTGACGTTTGTCGTTACGGTATTTGTTCCATTACATGGTTTCTTGGAGGATTTTTAGAAAAGGTCCTTCTTGTACGCCTTGAGTAATACGAGGTTTACGGTGTTGGCCCAATATTTTTCTTATTGACAAATGACACTCAAGGGGTAATGTGGTAAGTATCACGTGACCGCCTTTACTTCTGGACATTTTCTGGTACCCATTTTATACTGGGTTGACCTGGGAGTACACTATTCAGTGCCACCCGTCGAGCGCTGGAACATCAAGTATTATATGGTGATAGTCCAGTCAACTTTACAAGTCCGCCTCTGTTCGAATTTACACCCACAATCACCGGGTTGCACGGCAGTTATGCTAGCTACTACGCTACCGCGGCTCCCAATTTGGGAAAAGCTGGGGATTAACGATCTGGGTGGTATAGTAGTAAGAGCTCCTGCTTACCAAGACAGTGGGCTGGGTTCAATCCCCAGCTGTGGCAGCTCATTTTCATTACCAGTACGACCCTAGTGTGGACTCGGTCTCACAAGCTGGGTAATTTTAAGTACATTGGGCAGGAAATGTATGACGTCGAGCAAACGACTGACCATCCCAGTCCACAATGCTGTAGTTTAGATATGCGAATGACTAATGATACACAAGCAAAGCTGGTATCTATCATGGGACTGCCTAATGTCAGGGTTCAAGGTCGTCAAGAGCAGACGTCAGAGCGCAGGTAAAGGTTGTAGTTTCTCGATAGATTCAAATCTTTGGCTTGCCTGGGGACTAGAACCAAGGCATGCAGATTAGAGGTAACTGTTTTAACTGTTTCGGTCACTCATTATGTATTATAGTACATGTCAAGTGGCGTTGGTTATGTTTGTTCAGTCATCTATCATTAATGCAAATAATTTGCGTGACAGATGTTTCTCCATGCTAACAGGACCAGATGCCCAGTATCTAACCTGTATGTTTGACCAGCATGAATAAACTCGACTGAAAGTAGATCGCATGAAACAAATGAATCTAGAGTAGAAAAATAACCTATTAGACATCACACAAGGAAGGCAGTTTACGTGTCTTTTACTATGAGAAGTGAAGTATTACTAAAAATATTGCAGGAGAAAGATACATTTTAACACAATGGTCAATGCATCATGCAGTCACATGTATACAAAATCCAAGATTGGTGACTCAGCCATGGTGCACATGTGAATTGGCGCTGCAGACAGCAGATCACATACTCCAAGACTGCCAAAAATACGACATATCTAGGCAAACCTTCTGGCTTAGAGAGACGACAGCTGAAGATAAACTCTAAGAACCACTGAGTGAAATAACAGACAGACAGTGAAGTTCATACACAAAACATTGCAGATATAGACAAATTTAAAGTGAACAAAGAAGAAGAGGATCTAGTTCAAGAGAGAAAGAAAAAGTTCTAGGAAAAACTAAATCACATAAGCGTGCAAGTGAGTTGGTAAGCAGACTTATGCTGAGCCAGGAGTGTTAGTGAGCACACTTATGCTGAGCCAGGAATGTTAGTGAGCAGACTTATGCTGAGCCAGGAATGTTAGTGAGCACACTTATGCTGAGTCAGGAATGTTAGTGAACAGACACATGCTGAGCCAGGAATGTTAGTGAACAGACTTATGCTGAGCCAGGAATGTTAGTGAGCAGACTTATGCTGAGCCAGGAGTGTTAGTGAGCAGACTTATGCTGAGCCAGGAATGTTAGTGAGCAGACTTATGCTGAGCCAGGAGTGTTAGTGAGCAGACTTATGCTGAGCCAGGAATGTTAGTGAGCAGACTTATGCTGAGCCAGGAATGTTAGTGAGCAGACTTATGCTGAGCCAGGAGTGTTAGTGAGCAGACTTATGCTGAGCCAGGAATGTTAGTGAGCAGACTTATGCTGAGCCAGGAATGTTAGTGAGCAGACTTATGCTGAGCCAGGAATGTTAGTGAGCAGACTTATGCTGAGCCAGGAATGTTAGTGAGCAGACATACTGAGCCAGGAGTGTTAGTGAGCAGACTTATGCTGAGCCAGGAATGTTAGTGAGCAGACTTATGCTGAGCCAGGAATGTTAGTGAGCAGACTTATGCTGAGCCAGGAATGTTAGTGAGCAGACTTATGCTGAGCCAGGAATGTTAGTGAGCAGACATACTGAGCCAGGAATGTTAGTGAGCAGACTTATGCTGAGCCAGGGATGTTAGTGAGCAGACTTATGCTGAGCCAGGAATGTTAGTGAGCAGACTTATGCTGAGCCAGGAGTGTTAGTGAGCAGACTAATGCTGAGTCAGGAATGTTAGTGAGCAGACTTGCTCTGAGCCAGGAATGTTAGTGAGCAGACTTATGCTGAGCCAGGAGTGTTAGTGAGCAGACTTATGCTGAGCCAGGAATGTTAGTGAGCAGACATACTGAGCCAGGAATGTTAGTGAGCAGACTTATGATGAGCCAGGAATGTTAGTGAGCAGACATACTGAGCCAGGAATGTTAGTGAGCAGACTTATGCTGAGCCAGGAATGTTAGTGAGCAGACATGCTGAGTCAGGGGTCTCCATGGAGAAGTACGCCACCTACCTCATAGTCTAAAGGTTGTGAGTTCGAGTCTTGTCTACACCATTTGGTTCATGAGTGCAGTTTTCTTAAAAACTCCAAATGTCATTGCTGGAGCTATGGAGTTTGTGCTCTGTGCGATACTTTTGGCAAGTCACACTGTGGAAAGTGGTCAAGCCATATGGGATAAAATCCGGTGCAATGAAGTCAATCATCACCTCTTAAATCTTCTTTTAAACTTATGCAGAGCTGAAGAGAGTTTGTGAGAATTTGAAACAGTTGAGGGACATAATCAGACGCTATACTTACTGACCAATGAAAAAAATGTATATCTTCTGAGAGTTAGGGACAAAATCAGATGATATACTTACTGACCAATGAAAAAATGTATATCTTCTGACAGTTGAGGGACATAATGAGATGATATACTTATTGACCAATGAAAAAAATGTATATCTTCCATGTCTCTGTTACCTCTCACATTTCCAAATGTACTTCTTCTCATCACAAATCTGACATGTTGATTGTCTACTTCTGATATGCGTAACCAGTTCTCTTCAATAGTTGGTTTCCTTCATTATGCCTTTATTAGTCTTTCTATATGTCCATGATGCTCTTAGCATTCTTCTGTAGTCCAAAACTCAGCATTCTTTTATAGACCCATGTCTCAACACTTCCATAGACCTACATCTCAACATTGTTGCATAGACCTACATCTCAACATTGTTGCATAGACCTACATCTCAACATTGTTGCATAGACCTACATCTCAACATTGTTGTGTAGACCTACATCTCAACATTGTTGCATAGACCTACATCTCAACATTGTTGTGTAGACCTACATCTCAACATTGTTGCATAGACCTACATCTCAACATTGTTCCATAGACCTACATCTCAACATTGTTGCATAGACCTACATTTCAACATTGTTGCATAGACCTACATCTCAACATTGTTGCATAGACCTACATCTCAACATTGTTGCATAGACCTTCATCTAAATATTGTTGCATAGATCAATCATCTCAACATTGTTGCATAGACCTACACCTCAACATTGTTCCATAGACCTACATCTCAACATTGTTGCATAGACCTACATCTCAACATTGTTGCATAGACCTACATCTCAACATGTTGCATAGACCTACATCTCAACATTGTTGCATAGACCTTCATCTAAACATTGTTGCATAGATCAATCATCTCAACATTGTTGCATAGACCTACATCTCAACATTGTTGCATAGACCTACACCTCAACACTGTTGCATAGACCTACATTTCAACATTGTTGCATAGACCTACATCTCAACATTGTTGCATAGACCTTCATCTAAACATTGTTGCATAGATAAATCATCTCAACATTGTTGCATTGCATATACCTACATCTAAACATTGTTGCATAGACCTACATCTCAACATTGTTGCATAGACCTACATCTCAACATTGTTGCATAGACCTACATCTCAACATTGTTGCATAGACCTACATCTCAACATTGTTCCATAGATCAATCATCTCAACATTGTTGCATAGATCAATCATCTCAACATTGTTGCATAGACCAATCATCTCAACATTGTTGCATAGACCTACATCTAAACATTGTTGCATAGACCTACATCTCAACATTGTTGCATAGACCTACATCTAAACATTGTTGCATAGACCTACATCTAAACATTGTTGCATAGACCTACATCTCAACATTGTTGCATAGACCTACATCTCAACATTGTTGCATAGACCTACATCTCAACATTGTTGCATAGACCTACATCTCAACATTGTTGCATAGACCTACATCTCAACATTGTTGCATAGACCTACATCTCAACATTGTTGCATAGATCAATCATCTCAACATTGTTGCATAGACCTACATCTAAACATGATTGCATAGACCTACATCTCAACATTGTTGCATAGACCTACATCTCAACATTGTTCCATAGATCAATCATCTCAACATTGTTGCATAGACCTACATCTCAACATTGTTGCATAGACCTACATCTCAACATTGTTGCATAGACCTACATCTCAACATTGTTGCATAGACCTACATCTAAACATTGTTCCATAGACCAATCAACATCTCAACATTGTTCCATAGACCTGCATTTAAGCATTTTTCTATAGACCTACATCTCAACATTATTCTATAGAGCCACATCTCAACATTCTTCAATAGACACAACTTTTCATTCTTCTGTAGACGTACATCTCAACTTTCTTCTACAGAACCACATCTCAACTCTTCTATAGAACCACATCTCTACATTCTTCTATAGTCTTTTCTCTCAACATTATTCTTTAAACCCACGTCTAAACATTCTACTATAGACGTATATCTCAGCATTCTTCTATAGATCTTTTATATCAACATTCTGCTATAGATAATTATCTCAACATTCTTCTACAGATCATTATCTCAGCATCCTTCAAAAGATCTTTATTTCAACATTCTCCTATAAACCACATGTCATCCGCCGCTGGAGGTGGTGTGTTGCTGCTGCTGCTGATCCTCCTTCCATGTTCTTCTTCTTCTTCTTCTTCTTCTTCTTCTTCTTCTTCTTCTTTTTCTTCTTCTTTTTCTTCTTCTTTTTCTTCTTCTTCTGCTGCTGCTTCGTCTTCTTCTTCTTCTTCTGCTGCTGCTGCTTCGTCTTCTATTGTTTCGTCAGCATTATCCTCTTCTTCTACTGCTTCTTCATCTTCTGCTGCTGCTTCTTCTTTCTCTTCTGCTGTTGCTTTTTTCCTGATACCGATTTTAGGCAGGAACGACTTGACCAAATATACCAGATAAATAACTCGTGGGTTGTAATGAGTTTGTTTACATTCTGTTAGTCATTGAGCATGCTTCCACCATGTTCATAAAACTCCCAAACATGGATGCACGACTTGGGTGCTGAATTTCTACATAAATTTTCTGCGACTCTTTCACGCTGGAGATATGCAAATTGTGTGGTCCTCGACATATTTAATCAGAGTGGAGATCGCAAACTTGCGGAGTAGAGGAGAAAGTACGAGCAAACAAAATAAACACCAGTTTAGGACACTACCAAAGGTCACCAAGAGTGCGCTGTTGCTACCATTGCAGTTTAAACAATACTATTATGTCGTCTGAGCTCTACTGTTTTGTTTTACATACTTCTAGCAGTGCTCATCAATACCTGTATATTTACTGTAAATACCTGTAAATTTACTTCACGTGGTACTACTGGTGAACTGATAACTACATTGGTTACCATCTTGGTCATTGGTTACCAATCCGCGTAAAATTTCTCTTCTGCGAGATGTTTTACTCTGGACGTGCTTTAGACAATTCTCGCGTCTTAATGACAGATAGTATTCTACTGTAGGCCCTAATGCTGAGCATTTTAAGTGCTAGCATCTGTATATAGTTGCCATTGTGTTGCCAGGGCTAAAAAGGGAAGCAAAGAATTGTAATACTATAACATGGTGTCGGAGGCGACTAAGGAGGGTTGGTTTGAGACTGGGTATCGTATCCCTGAAAATAATGCAAGCTGCTCTTAGAAAACGTAAGCTGGACAATCAAACCAGTCGTGAACAGATCTACGAAGGTATTAGTCAGCTGGTTGAGGTCCTACGCTCTGTTGGAAGATGAAAGGCAGTAGAGAAATCTGTGAATAATAAATGTGGTTATCCCATGTTAGTAGAGGAATCTGTGAACAATGAATGTGGCTATGTCATGGTAGTAGAGGAATGTGTGAACAATGAATGTGGCTATCCCATGGCAGTAGAGGAATGTGTGAACAATGAATGTGGCTATGTCATGGCAGTAGAGGAATGTGTGAACAATGAATGTGGCTATGCCATGGCAGTAGAGGAATTTGTGAACAATGAATGTGGCTATGTCATGGCAGTAGAGGAATGTGTGAACAATGAATGTGGCTACGTCACGGCAGTAGAGGAATGTGTGAACAATGAATGTGTCTATCCTATGGCATATCCCTGTCGTAACCTCGTGAAGTGTTAGAGCTTAACACATACTAGGTCTGAGCATTGTTATATGAAGTGACCAATTCCCTCCCGCACTTTAACATATTTCCAGATCATTTCTCCAAGAGTATTGAAATTACCGGAACGCATATTTCCAAAATACGGGAAAACATTACGAGACTGGGTCGGTTTGAGAGCCTCTTTGGTGGAGATTTGGTCTGGTAAGAATTACATCCGTGTCTCATATTGTAATCAAGCTAATAACAACCTAATATCTATGGATGCCTGTCGATAGTTGTTCATTGGCCTTCTATCTTAAGAACTTGTTTTTTGTTTTTTCGTCCAGCCCATTTTTTGCGTCATGTGACAGCCAATACCGCACCACAAAGGTTTCCAAACTGCTTTCAATCTGTAAGTATGAATACAATGAGTGGAACTGCGGTAAAGCTGTGGACATGTAAACAATATAAAATAACAGGACGCAATGAAGCTTGTGGTTTGTAAAGCTGCATTACTTCGTGTTATTTTACATTGTTTTCAATATGTTACACACACGCCTTCCCACACAAACGTGCACGCTATCTGCCCCACCCAGGTTGAACCCGGCGCGTGGTTCGTACGGGCAATTCCTGGTATCTTTTACTTCCAGGGTCACCTAAGGGTCAGCTTATGAGGGCCGGAACTACACGCCTGGCCAGTCAAGCCATTGTAGGCCAAATTTGGTTTAATTCAAATCTGCTGGTGTCGTGCCCCAAACATTCCAAATGGCGTGGATTGTGGCGCCAACCTGAACACGAATTCAAGGGGGACAGACAGTATCCTTTGTTGCCACGATGTGACGAATTTAACGCACAATTAGCAACGTTACTAATACTCCATGCATGCAGATTTACCAACCGTGCTACTTACCACATCAGGCCAGTTAATAAAAGACCCTTTTACGTGCTTTCAGGGCCTTAAGGCGCATTGGCATGCAAAGCCAGACCCATATTCTGTATAGATCAGTCGGCACTTGGTGGTCAGAGCCACGCCGACCGCCTTGCTTCCCAAGACATGACCTGGTGTCAATTTCAGGGTGCGTTAAACACTTCGAATCTGCCTCGACGCAGCTCGAACCCGTGACAATCGGGCCGGCAGCAACAACGGCTCACATCACGCAAGTGTGGCACGTTTAATTAAACATTCACGTCAACTGTGTCTAACGCAGCTCGGTGAACGAAAGACACACACAATTTTACGTTTCCGTCAAAGGCATTTAAAAGAAAATCTACACACACAAAACTAAACATGACAAACAATATATGATACATATACTAAGCCGCTTCTATGGCGCACGGGTTACGGGCGCATTTCGTAATCCCGCATACGCGTTCGAAACACAGCTGCGGGCGATTTGACAGCAGACGCCTTGCGTTGGTTTTCATGCAATGGTATTAGTGCCTCTCGGTCAGAAAGCAGTGGCGAACTACTGAACGTAAACTTGCCAGGAAATCATAGTAAAAGAAATGCTGGGGTAGACTGCGACGTCCCATTATCAGCCAGGATACTTGTGACTCCTTATTGTAGCGTGTCTAGTGAGACACTGTAGCCCAGTGGCTAGCAAGCTTGCCTACCTGCCTGGTTGTCATGTGCTCGTCAGTATTATTAAGTTAGGTTGAAACGGTTTTGTCAAGCATGTAGCTCAGTGTATCTGATTTTGACAAGAATACTTTGGGGCCAGAAATTACTTGTCATAGATCTAACACGCCATAGATCTAAGTAAATACATGTCATAGATCTAACTAAACACATGTCATAGATCTAAGTAAACACACGTCATAGATCTAACACATGTCATAGATCTAAGTAAACAGATGTCATAGATCTAACACATGTCATAGATCTAACACATTTCATAGATCTAAGTAAACAGATGGCATAGATCTAAGTAAACACATGTCATAAGTCTAACACATGTCATAGATCTAAGTAAACACATGTCATAAATCTAACACATGTCATAGATCTAAGTAAACACATGTCATAGATCTAAGGAAACACATGTCACAGACTTAAGTAAGCACGCGTCATAGATATAAATAAACACACGTCATAGATCTCAGAAAGCACACGTCATAGATATAAATAAACACACGTCATAGATCTCAGTAAGCACACGTCATAGATATAAATAAACACATGTCATAGATCTAAGTAAGCACGCGTCATAGATATAAATAAACACACGTCATAGATATCAGTAAGCACGCGTCATAGATACAAATAAACATATGTCATAGATCTAAGTAAACATATGTCATAGATATAAATAAATACATGTCATAGATCTCAGTAAACACACGTCATAGATATAAATAAACACATGTCATAGATCTAAGGAAACACACATCATATATATAAATAAACACATGTCATAGATCTAAGGAAACACACGTCATAGATATAAATAAATACATGTCATAGATCTAAGGAAACACACGTCATAAATATAAATAAACACATGTCATAGATCTAAAGAAACACACGTCATAGATATAAATAAACACATGTCATAGATCTAAGGAAACACACGTCATAGATATAAATAAACACATGTCATATATCTCAGTAAACACACGTCATAGATATAAATAAACACATGTCATAAATCTCAGTAAACACGTCATAGATCTAAGTAAACATACGTCATAGATATAAATAAATACATGTCATAGATCTCAGTAAACATACGTCATAGATATAAATAAACACATGTCATAGATCTAAGGAAACACACATCATAGATATAAATAAACATGTCATAGATCTAAGGAAACACGCGTCATAGATATAAATAAACACATGTCATAGATCTAAGGAAACACACGTCATAGATATAAATAAACACATGTCATAGATCTAAGGAAACACATGTCATAGATATAAATAAACACATGTCATAGATCTAAGGAAACACACGTCATAGATATAAATAAACACATGTCATAGATCTCAGTAAACACACGTCATAGATATAAATAAACACGTCATAGATCTCAGTGAACACACGCCATAGATATAAATAAACACATCATAGATCTCAGTGAACACACGTCATAGATATAAATAAACACATGTCATAGATCTCAGTAAACACACGTCATAGATATAAATAAACACATGTCATAGATCTCAGTAAACACACGTCATAGATATAAATAAACACATGTCATAGATCTCAGTAAACACACTTCATAGATATAAATAAACACATGTCATAGATCTCAGTAAACATACGTCATAGATATAAATAAACACATGTCATAGATCTAAGGAAACACACGTCATAAATATAAATAAACACACATCATAGATCTAAGTAAACACACATCACAGATCTAAGTAAACACACATCACAGATCTAAGTAAACACACATCACAGATCTAAGTAAACACACATCATAGATCTAAGTAAACACATGTCATAGATCTAAGGAAACACACGTCATAACCCCACATTTATAGTCCAGTCAGCACTCAGTGGGGGGTATGGTGTCGCTGGCCGCCTTTGCTTTCACAGACATGTCCTGGTACCAATTCTTGGCTGGGTCGACTTAGAATCCGTGGTAAGGTGGAAAAAAGCGTCCCAGTGGCACGAAATGGAATATTGCTTGGATAGCAAATCCATTACGTGGAAAGTCCGAATCAAAAGCTCACTGTGTGGGTTTCATCTGCAGATTGCACTCTACTGGTTTTCGGAGGAACAGCCTTTGGTGAACGGAAGGCCCAATATTCGGAAGTGAGGCTAAGCAGCCATGTGCAGGACGTGACGATTCCTTGGGTGTGCCCAGTACCACAGCGTTTTGTGTCGGCTCTGCAAGTATGGAAGCCTCCTTGGATGGCGGGGAATGCCCATGGTCTGCCCCTGCCTTCCCATGAGGGCTGAACAGGATGTCTTCGGCTGCTCTAAATGGGATGGGGGATAACACCACAACAGTGAGAGTCAAATGTCCTAAGAAACCCCCGGGAAGGTTAACCTGGTCAACAAATGCCCGCAGAAGTCGGATGTGTCGGCCTAACGGCGCAAGAACGCAGCTCTGCTGTAAACAGGGACAACGCAATCACGTCCGGAAAAACTCTAGATGAATGCAGAAGAAGAAGAAGAACCCCTGGTCAATTTTTTTTTTAAAGGCTCCCCGATGTGGATTCGAACTCATGACTACTAAATACATGTCATAGATGTGTGTACACATGTCATAGATGTGTGTACACATATCAGATGTGAGTGTACACCTGTCATAGATGTGAGTGTACACCTGTCATAGATGTGAGTGTACACCTGTCAGAGATGTGAGTGTACACCTGTCAGAGATGTGAGTGTACACGTGTCATAGATGTGAGTGTACACATGTCATAGATGTGTACACATGTCATAGATGTGAGTGTACACGTGTCATAGATGTGAGTGTACACATGTCATAGATGTGAGTGTACACCTGTCATAGATGTGAGTGTACACGTGTCATAGATGTGAGTGTACACCTGTCATAGATGTGAGTGTACACCTGTCATAGATGTGAGTGTACACGTGTCATAGATGTGAGTGTACACCTGTCATAGATGTGAGTGTACACCTGTCATAGATGTGAGTGTACACCTGTCATAGATGTGAATGTACACCTGTCATAGATGTGAGTGTACACATGTCAGAGATGTGAGTGTACACCTGTCATAGATGTGAGTGTACACCTGTCATAGATGTGAGTGTACACCTGTCATAGATGTGAGTGTACACCTGTCATAGATGTGAGTGTTCACATGTCATAGATGTGAGTGTACACCTGTCATAGATGTGAGTGTTCACATGTCATAGATGTGAGTGTACACCTGTCATAGATGTGAGTGTACACCTGTCATAGATGTGAGTGTACACCTGTCATAGATGTGAGTGTACACCTGTCATAGATGTGAGTGTACACCTGTCATAGATGTGAGTGTACACCTGTCATAGATGTGAGTGTACACCTGTCATAGATGTGAGTGTACACCTGTCATAGATGTGAGTGTACACCTGTCATAGATGTGAGTGTACACATGTCATAGATGTGAGTGTACACTTTTCAGAGATGTGAGTGTACACCTGTCATAGATGTGAATGTACACCTGTCATAGATGTGAGTGTACACCTGTCATAGATGTGAGTGTACACCTGTCATAGATGTGAGTGTTCACCTGTCATAGATGTGAGTGTACACTTGTCATAGATGTGAGTGTACACCTGTCATATATGTGAGTGTACATGTCATAGATGTGAGTGTACACCTGTCATAGATGTGAATGTACACCTGTCATAGATGTGAGTGTACACCTGTCATAGATGTGAGTGTACACGTGTCATAGATGTGAGTGTACACCTGTCATAGATGTGAGTGTACACCTGTCATAGGTGTGAGTGTACACCTGTCATAGGTGTGAGTGTTCACATGTCATAGATGTGTGTTCACCTGTCATAGATGTGGTGTACACCTGTCATAGATGTGTACACCTGTCATAGATGTGAGTGTTCACATGTCATAGATGTGAGTGTACACCTGTCATAGGTGTGAGTGTACACCTGTCATAGATGTGAGTGTACACCTGTCATAGATGTGAGTGTTCACATGTCATAGATGTGAGTGTACACCTGTCATAGATGTGAGTGTTCACATGTCATAGATGTGACTGTTCACATGTCATAGATGTGAGTGTACACCTGTCATAGATGTGAGTGTACACCTGTCATAGATGTGAGTGTACACCTGTCATAGATGTGAGTGTACACCTGTCATAGATGTGAGTGTTCACATGTCATAGATGTGAGTGTACACCTGTCATAGGTGTGAGTGTTCACATGTCATAGATGTGAGTGTACACCTGTCATAGGTGTGAGTGTTCACATGTCATAGATGTGAGTGTACACCTGTCATAGATGTGAGTGTTCACATGTCATAGGTGTGAGTGTACACCTGTCATAGGTGTGAGTGTTCACATGTCATAGATGTGAGTGTACACCTGTCATAGATGTGAGTGTACACCTGTCATAGATGTGAGTGTACACCTGTCATAGATGTGAGTGTACACCTGTCATAGGTGTGAGTGTTCACATGTCATAGATGTGAGTGTACACCTGTCATAGATGTGAGTGTACACCTGTCATAGATGTGAGTGTACACCTGTCATAGATGTGAGTGTACACCTGTCATAGATGTGAGTGTACACCTGTCATAGATGTGAGTGTACACCTGTCATAGATGTGAGTGTACACCTGTCATAGATGTGAGTGTACACATGTCATAGATGTGAGTGTACACATGTCATAGATGTGAGTGTACACATGTCATAGATGTGAGTGTACACATGTCATAGATGTGAGTACACCTGTCATAGATGTGAGTACACCTGTCATAGATGTGAGTGTACGCCTGTCATAGATGTGTGTACACCTGTCATAGATGAGAGTACACCTGTCATAGATGTGAATACACCTGTCATAGATGTGGTGTACACCTGTCATAGATGTGAGTGTACGCCTGTCATAGATGTGAGTGCACATATGTCAGAGATGTGAGTGTACACGTGTCATAGATGTGAGTGTACGCCTGTCATAGATGTGAGTGTACACGTGTCATAGATGTGAGTGTACACCTGTCATAGATGTGAGTGCACATATGTCAGAGATGCGAGTGTACACATGTCAGAGATGTGAGTGTACACGTCAGAGATGTGAGTGCACATATGTCAGAGATGTGAGTGTACACATGTCAGAGATGTGAGTGTACACGTCATAGATGTGAGTGTACACGTCATAGATGTGAGTGTACACGTCATAGATGTGAGTACACATGTCATAGAAGTGAGTGTGTACACGTGTCATAGAAGTGAGTGTGTACACGTGTCATAGAAGTGAGTGTGTACACGTGTCATAGAAGTGGTAACAATGTCATAGATGTGAGTGTACACGTCAGAGATTTTACTCAACACATGTTATGGATCTAAGTAAACACATGTCATAGATGTTAGACCTGAGTAATTACAAGCGGCCTTGGTGACCGTGTATCATAGACATGAGTAAATCCATGCGGTCCGGGTGCTAACACTATCACCCCATCACCCCCCTGATGGCGGCATACAAACAGGGTGGTGTGTTTAATGGTCGCTTGGCCAGAAGACTGGTGTCGGGTTCAGACCGGTGTCAAGGCAAACAGTTCAGATGCAGACATTCCCGCCTCTTCTCTTCTCGTTCTGCTGCTCCACCCCCGCTCGTTCGATAAACGATATGGCTTTCCGACATTAATAGCGGAAGCACTGCACACGACCTCTGACACGAATTTCCCATGATGCATTCCATGTCCACCTACTGGCCCCAGACTGACCGCTAAATCTGCTGGCGGGAAGAAACCACGGATGGGGATGGGGTGATTCATTGGCAGGCAGGGCTGCCACCCCTCTAACCCACAACATGAGGACATGTTGGTCAAAAATTGAGGACCTTGTCCTATGATACTAAACCATACCGTTACATTATCCTTTTACAAATGATTATACATGATCATTTACAAATAATATTCCGTTTTGGTAACAGTTTATCGTAATTTTTCTTTGTTGGCGCTCGCTTTGAACTCAAGCGTAGTACATGCACTTACAACTGCTTCTTAAAAAATTTTTGTGTGTGAAACCTCACATCGGACAGTTGAAAGTGGTAAGAATCACACTCGGTGGATATTTACATCGTTTTGTAAGAGTTAAGTTGAGTTGTTAAGTATTAAGAACCGACATCACTGCCCTCAGGACATTCCCATATGTGCTCCGTCCCTTCGTTCAACAGCCAGCGAAGATTCATACTCATACTACTAATCGTTCCCACCGCTATCTGATTTAAAGTTCTCTCAGTTTTGAGATTCTTCCAGAATCCCTACCGATCCCCTGCAATCTCATTCCTTCCATATAATGGTTCTCAATCTGTTCCCCGCCTTCTCCACCTGGTCCCACATGACTACCTCCCCCTTGTCCATAGGCAATCTACTACCAAGAGGTATTCCCTGCCAGCCTATCAGCCTGTTCATTCCCCTGCACCCTCGCATGGCCAGGGCAAAATGTCAATACCATTCTCACAATCTGTGACATCTGAAGCGACGATAGCCATTCCACACGGACCATTGCATTTTCCACCTTACTAAGCATTCTCTTTGAATCCGTTATGAATTCAATGTGTGTTGCAGTAGTCTCCTAACCAACGGAATGCCGCTGTTACTGCCTCCATCTCCATTCTCATGCTGGAGGTCGTAGTCTCATATGCCACTCTCCTTTTTCAAGACTCGTCCATTAGCCTTTGCAATAAAGCCCCAGCAACTACGTCTGTTCCTCACCACTGACCCGTCGGTGTAGATGACTATGTCACCTTGATGTGTGTTACTCAGGATCAGCTGTTGCACTTCAAACTCAGTGCGACCCGCTGCCCATTCTCTGCACTCACGACCCAGTGTTATTATTACATTGTGCCATTCCGTCATGTCTTCTGGCACTTCAACCCACTCTCTTCCACAATTGATGGTCTCTAGATCACACACCTGACTTATAGAAAGTTCTGCCTGTGCCATCCAGGACCTGCCTCGTCTTATGACCCTTCAACATATTCATGTTTTGTAAGATTGTTATGTCACACCTTCGTTTATGTTGATAATGGCATGAATGTGGTCAGACCATTGTTAATTGACAGCTCTCGTCTTTCGCTAAGGGAGGGGCAGTCTGACCACCTGTTCCCCCGTGTACTCAGGCCTCCAATATGTAATGGCCCTAACACTGCACACACACACACACACACACAACAATGTGTTGGCATTCTGCCAGCGGCTTTATGCATAGCATACATGTGCGGACTGTTGGTTTGTCGAGACTCGTCTGTTCCACTTTACACATGGGGCAGTGAGGAGCATGTTGTATAACTTCCCTGGCACAGGAACGGAGTATAATGGGGCGACCCTTTGCCGTGAAGCTGAAACCGCGATTAACTAGCTAAACTACCCTTAACTAACACAGCATGCTGTGTTACACGTGCTATGGGTGTAATTGGGGTACACTAATTAGTGCCAGAAGCAGCTCCACTGTGTGGTGTCTGGTCAGTGCATCTCTAAAGACCACCAACTCCGTGATCGTCTGCCAGTTCGATCCAGACCTGTGATGACCATTTACCCGGGATGTACAACGTTCACAACACCTTCGCTACAGCGCCGGCCGTGAACTAAGAAGAAGTAAAATGCGGACATTTTTCAAGATCTGGACATCAGAAGGAAAACTGCCTCATAAAATTGAAATACTTTGGCTTGATCAAACGTCACAGTGGATATTCCCGGAAGAAGATGAAGACGACGACCAGCTTAGATACATAAACGACATTGAGGACACATTGATGATTGCGGCCAGCAGTCACCTGGTTAACGTGACTAACTCCTACCAGGCGAGGCTGCGTATGGGGTATCCATTTACGCCGTTTCTCTGATTCTCTGTGTAACGAAACATGACTGTCTTAGACGTAGTCAGTCACAATTCACAATTCTTTGTAAATATAAGAAGAAATAAATTAGAGAACTTTGTGACAACTGACAAGATTGAGGGGGAAAGAAGAAAGGAAAGACAAAGAAGTAAATACGTGGATGGCTTGGTAACGTCACATGACCGAGACAAGAACACAGAGCTAATCAACGATTCTGGTGATCGTGCGAAACGGCGAAACATGACCGCCAAGGCTTGTCGATTATCATCACAAGGCAGGAGAACCACGACACGGCTTCAAATGAAAGCCTCAAATATCTCTATTGGTAAATATATTCTGAAAAAGTAAACTAAAAAAAAAAACAAATGAATCATTTTTCGATGTAGTCGCCACTTCGTTCAATGCAAGTCCTCGAGCACCGATAACGTGCTTGGATTCCTGTAGGAAAAAAAAAATGGTCGGGTGTGTAACCACTCTGAAGTCACTATTCAGTATACCTGACCGGTTCGCGAACAGTCTCTCACAGAAGTCACGCCGTTTTGAAATTTCCTACTCTACTCATACACTTGCTGGGCTGGCAGGCATGTATCACCATACTGGACCTTCATTCGAGGATGCATTTCTACAGGTTTCACCCCTTCACTGATTTTAAAAAAAAAAAACGGATAACAGCGCTGCTCCTCTTTGGTGCATGACAAAAGTGGTGCGGCCATCTTAAAACCATCCTTATGAACTCACCATATTCGTCTGCACCGTAAGTCACGTGCTGATGTTTACGTGTGGATTAGCTTTGCCTATTACCAGTGTCCTTCGCCATCAGACGAATCCACTCCGACTTCTGAGGTACATGTTATTTACGTCAAGCCAAGGACGAGAAGTCAACATTTTGTCCAACTTAACAATGTAGGGCTGAACCTGCTACTTCGCTATCAGTTACCGGAAGTTTACAAGCGAGCCCTCTTATCAATTCAACCACGCTGACCTCCTTGTGATGTGGATAAGATGTGATGTGTTTGCATTCTTTAATATTTTCCACTGATATAATATCTCTGTAAATCTGGACTTTTGGATAAATATGAATGGAAATATGTACATAGCATGCCGCATAAATTAAATTGTGTAGCACTAGCCTCCCGATTCAATCAATAATATGTATTCCATAGCTGTGGGTTCATGTGTGTGATAGACCTGGCTAATGAAGGCGTCTTTTCCAGGTTGCTCGTGCGTCGGAGTACACTTGGTCCTGCAGCGAGGCGCCGTCGTCATTTGGAGGTGGCAGGTTCAAATCCCGGTCGGTAACTATAGCTTTCAATTTTTTACGTTGTCTGGTGCGTCCTGTTCGGCTTTGTGGTGAAGAGGTTACGCACCCCGTTCGTAATCTCGCATATTGCGTTCGAAACACATGTGCGAGCGATTTGGCAGCAAACTGCTTTGTGTTGATTTTTATAAAATGGTATGAGTGCCCGGTCTTTCAGAAAGCAATGGCAAACTACTGAACGTAAACATGCCAAGAAATCACACACACACACAAAAAATGTTTTGTTGTTGTTGACTGCGACGTCCTGTAAAGGATATGCAACTACATTTTCAACTAGTACGTCCTGTAGTCTACTTCCCTCTCACTTACGTGAGCGTCATACAATACATGCATGTTTATTTATGGACCATCAATGGTCAGAGAATTTGTGTTTATTTATGAACCATCAATGGTCAGAGAATTTGTGTTTATTTATGAACCATCAATGGTCAGAGAATTTGTGTTTATTTATGAACCATCAATGGTCAGAGAATTTGTGTTTATTTATGAACCATCAATGGTCAGAGAATTTGTGTTTATTTATGAACCATCAATGGTCAGAGAATTTGTGTTTATTTATGAACCATCAATGGTAAGAGAATTTGTGTTTATTTATGAACCATCAATGGTCAGAGAATTTGTGTGTTTAGACCATTGTATCTCCGTCAGTCACGGAGGTCAGCAGACTGTGTCGCGCTGGTTTTAACGTGTTGGTATGGGATCCGGTCGTTCAGAAAGCAATGGCAAACTACTGAACGTTAAAACAAAAAA
Source organism: Cepaea hortensis (assembly GCA_963921405.1). Taxonomy (NCBI): domain Eukaryota; kingdom Metazoa; phylum Mollusca; class Gastropoda; order Stylommatophora; family Helicidae; genus Cepaea; species Cepaea hortensis. The sequence goes on along the minus strand of OY992882.1, from coordinate 118,971,472 downwards.
ACTTGCCAAGACATCGTAAACAGCAGTAAAATGCTGGTGCTGACTGCAACGTCCTGTAAAATATATGCAGATTTATTTAAAAAAAATCTCCGCCAGTGAACAAGTCTACGAGTGCGTTATGTGGTGGTATGGCAAAGAAACATTTAGCAATTATTGACAGCTCTCGTCATCCTTACTTGGCTAAAATAATGATCCCATGATACATCACAAGTGTCAGCCGCGGTAACGTGGTAGCTAGACGATCGCCTGTCCTCTCGGTTGTCATGAATTCGAATCCGCATTGGGGCGGGTTGTAAACATTTACCTCGGCTCTCACATCGCCCCAACCTAACCTGGGTACTAGCAAATGTCTACAGAAGTAAAGGCGGCCGGTGTGATTTTATCATATCACTCATCGAGAGCCGATTGGTCTATAAAATATTGGTCTATAAAATATGGGTGAAGCACCATATACCTCAAGCTTAGTCCATACACACTATTTCTAGTAGTGCTGTTCTGAATTTTGCCTGTGGATCAGCTTTCTCTATTACCAGTGTCCTTCGCCATCAGGCGAGCCAACATAAGTACTTGTAATTTACCGCCCCAAGTCAAGGACGACAGGTCAACATTTTAGTCCAGCTGTCCGGTGTAGGGGTTGAAACCCTAACCTCGGCATCAGCACACCGGATGTTTAAAAACACGCGTTCTTATCCATTCGGCCATGTGACCTGCAATTCGTGTGATAACGAAGTGGAATGTAATAATTCATGTAATAACGCAGTGGAATGTAATAATTCATTTAATAACGCAGTGGAATATAATAATTCATGTAATAACGAAGAGGAATGTAACAATTCGTGTGATAACGAAGAGGAATGTAAAAATTCGTGTGATAACGAAGAGTGGTAACAGTTCCAGTGCCTTAAACATGGATACCAGACAAGTTTCAGAATGTAATCAAAGAAACCATAAACAATATATTGCAGGATTTCTTGTCTGGCATTTTTTGCCGCACTTGGTCTGATGGATACTGCAGTGTTATATATATCATAGTAGATGAATGCATGAATTATCTTTTGGCTGAAATACAGTGCATAGCCAATGATATTGTTCGAATGTGGAGTACGTTATCCCCCGCGAAAGTCTAAGATTTAACAGGAAGTCCTTCTGTTTGCGTAGCAACTGCTGAAAACGCTTAATCGATCATGTCTGGGTACTCATATCTCGTGGCACTTGCAGTCTCTGCTAAGGTACTAAAATATGCCTTTTGCAAGTCTAAGACGCATGGGAGATAGATCCATATATTTATAGACCAAACGGCGCTAAGTGGCCGTGGCTAATGAGGTCACTATCAAGCAGACCACAGAAAGAATGTTTTTAAATAAGTCGAACTGCCTGGACATAACATCAGTGGAAGAATCATAAACAATCTTAGGTATGCTGACGATACCGTGTTACTAGCAGAAGGTGAGCAAGAGTTACAAAACCTTGTACAACAAGTAAACAGGCATAATGCAGAATTTGGTTTCTTGTATTAACATCCTAAAAACGAAAACCATGATAATTAGCAATGGAAAGGAAAGGTCATAAATGACATCACAGTAATCGGGGAGATACTAGAACAAGTAACAAGTTTCTCCTCTCTTGGACATGTGATAACAGATGATGGCAGAAGTGAAATAGAAATCAAAAAGACAATAGGAATGGCCAAAAATGCTTTCAACAGTATGAAATCAGTATTAACATCTAGAGAGATTAACATCGCATTAAAAATGAGAATTGTGAAATGTTACGTATATTCAACACGTATGGCGCGGAAGCTTGGACATTGAACAAACAACTTGAACAGTGGTTCTCAACTGGTGGGAATTCTCCCCCAGAGGGGAGTTTTAGGGTTTCCGGGGGGGGGGGGGAGGGGAGAATTAAGATTATTTCAAGGCAAGATCGCGTTAATACAAGAACCGATTACTTTATATATTTGCTCCATGGCCGAGGGGTTAGCAGCTTTCTCCACTAACCTCGAATACTCTCGTCACGTGACGCGACGAGAATTAGCAGTAGTTCGAATTGCAAAAGTGACTTATGAGAGTATGGAGCCGGTCGCTCAGAAAGTCGTGGTGTGCTGATGAGCGTAATCTAGCCTAGGAATCAACATACAGCTGAAAGATGCTGGTGTTGACCGCAATATCCTGAAACAGGATGGAAACGCGGGAAAAAAAAAATGTTTTACAGTTCAGTACATCTCGCCCTTCTTAAATTCGTTATATAACGTAAGTAGACCCACAAATCACGTTTTATGTAGACGTCTAGACTTGTTCTAGTATGTGTTATTAAATTTAGCTTCCATTTTTACATACACTGTGTACGGACAGGGGAGGGGGAATTTATAGGGAGTACATATGAACATTTCATACATTTCATCACTGATATCATGAAGGCTAATAGGCTGCAATGGCTGGGGCATATAGAAAGAATGGAAGATAATGGGGAAACAAAACTCGCTTACACTCAAGAAATAAATGACCGTAAACCCCGAGGTAGACCAAGAAGACAGTGGAGAGATAATATACATACAGATTTACAAGCACTTGGAATCAACGACTGGCAAGAGAAGGTTCACCAGAGAGACGAATGGAGACGGCTTGTATCTGCAGCAAAGAACCTCAATGGCTTGGAATGCTGAAGAAGAAGAAGAAGAAGAAGAAGAAGAAGAAGAAGAAGAAGAAGAAGAAGACATGAAAAGGAATGGGGGAATGACATTCTGATATGGGTGCATGGGCCAAAAAGGTTGAGAACCACTGAACTAGAAAGTTGAATAGATGCCCTTCAGATGTGGATATGTTCAGAAGAATATGTCGTATTTCACTGAAACAGAAACAATAAAATACAGAAGTTCTTGAAAAACTGGGAATGGAAAGAGAGTTGATGAAAGAAATAGTGAAATATTTCGGCTATGTTAAAAGACATAACACTCTTATAAAAACTATACTGGAGGGCAAGGTTGAGGGCAAGCCAGCAAGAGGTAGACAGCGATACAAGTGGGAAGATAACATGAGATGGACTAGCATCAGTCTGACAGAATGTACAGTCAAAGCGAGAGACAGACAGTGTTGGAGACCCATTGCAGCCAACCTTCGTTGTGGAGACGACACCTGTTTGATTGATTGATCAAGCTGACCGCCTTTACTTCCCCGGGGGCCCTGGTCAGTTGTGAACAATTGGAAACCGCCTTGATGCGGCTCGACCCCAAGATCACCGGTACGGCAGGGCTAGCGTCAGGCCACTACGCTACCGCGGCTGCTGTGGGTTTCATACCCGGTTCAACCTAAAAGAGAAGTTATACTAGGGTCTATCCCTGGCTCAAATTAATAATCCTGTGACTGAATCAGCCACAAATGACGGCTGACCACGGTTTCACCTACACAGGATATTCATTTGAAGGTGATTGTTGACCAAAATAGGCGGATCGCTTTACTTTTTAAACAACTGACAAAACTAGTTCTGATCAGTTGCGCAGTATGGATTCACGGGTAGTTTGTGACTTCTGTTCACGAGTACCTTAGTGGGTGTTGTTATGTTCACGAGTAACTTGATGGGAATCTGTTTATAAGTAACTGGGTGGGAGTTGTTCTGTTCACGAGTACCTTGGTGGGTGTTGTTATGTTCACGAGTAACTTGGTGGGAATCTGTTTATAAGGAACTGGGTGGGAGTTGTTCTGTCAACAGGTAACTAACTGGGTGGGAGTTGTTCTGTTCTCGAGTAACTTGGTGGGAGTTGTTCTGTTCACGAGTACCTTGGTGGGTGTTGTTATGTTTACGAGTAACTTAAAGGGAATCTGTTTATAAGTAACTGGGTGGGAGTTGTTCTGTTCACGAGTACCTTGGTGGGTGTTGTTATGTTCACGAGTAACTTGGTGGGTGTTGTTATGTTTACGAGTAACTTAAAGGGAATCTGTTTATAAGTAACTGGGTGGGAGTTGTTCTGTTCACGAGTACCTTGGTGGGTGTTGTTATGTTTACGAGTAACTTAAAGGGAATCTGTTTATAAGTAACTGGGTGGGTGTTGTTATGTTCACGAGTAATTTGGTGGGTGTTGTTATGTTTACGAGTAACTTAAAGGGAATCTGTTTATAAGTAACTGGGTGGGAGTTGTTCTGTTCACGAGTACCTTGGTGGGTGTTGTTATGTTTACGAGTAACTTAAAGGGAATCTGTTTATAAGTAACTGGGTGCGAGTTGTTCTGCTCACAAGTACCTTGGTGGGTGTTGTTATGTTTACGAGTAACTTAAAGGGAATCTGTTTATAAGTAACTGGGTGGGAGTTGTTCTGTTCACGAGTACCTTGGTGGGAGTTGTTCTGTTCTCGAGTAACTTGGTGGGAGTTCTGTTTATAAGTAACTGGGTAGGAGTTGTTCTATCAATATGTAACTGGGTGGGAGTTATTATGTTTGCCTACACTTTCTGCCGTAATTACACAGAAATATATGGGGTAACTATAGTTTCAATGGTGATATCAAAGAAACTGGTGACACCAAAATGTGAAATAGAACTAGAAGGGAAAATTCTTAACCAAGTGGATAATTTTAAATATCTACGGACATTTATAACATCAGATGAAAGATGTACAACAGAGATTAAGAGCAGAATAGGGCAGGCAAAAGCCGCCTTTCAGAAAATCAAGACTGTCTTATGCAATAAGTCGCTATCAATAAATGTAAGAAAGTGCTGAAATACTATATAGAACAAGTTTTGCTGTATGGCAGTGAATCTTGGAATTCAAAACAAGGAAGACACAAACAATAGATTACACGGTTTGTATTTCGCTGCATTTCGTCAGATACATACAGCAGAATTCACACATGTGTATATTTCAGCGTGAAGGAGTTATCTAGTTATTTAACTTTATGTTGTGTGAATTCTGCAGTATGTACCCGACGAGATGCAGCGAAATATGCCAGCACAATAAATCGTGCAATCTATTGTTTGTGTCTTCGTTATTCAAACTCTTGGAATGTAAATGAACAAATTAGAAAGAACTTAGAAGCAACAGAACTGTGGTTTTTGAGAGGAATGTTGCAAATTCCTTGGACTGCCAGAGTAACTAACAACGATTGCCTGAAAGAGGCTGATGAAACTAGAACACTATATACAACAATAAGAAGGAGACAAACATCTTTCTTTGGTCATGTGATGAGAAGAGAGACATTGGAGAACATCGTGACAACTGGAAAGATCAAGGGGAAGAGAGGCAGAGGCAGACCAAGAGAAATGATGCTGGATGGATTGAGACGGTGGCATGGAGAAATATCAGCAGAGTTGATCCAGAACACCAAAGACCGAGATCTGTGGAGAGCCATGAACGCCTACGCCAGCTGGCAGGGCACTTGATGATGATAATTGTGATAGTTTCAATTGTTATGTTGTCCATTGTGCCCTCTATTCTCTGCTTCTTTATTCTACTTCTGTGAGCGCCAAACAATACACGTGGAGTTACTAGCTGCCTTTTACAATAGCCAGTCTGATGTGTTCATTCAAATCTAACCCGCTCTCTTGAACACGTGAATGTGAATGGCCACGCGGAGTAACACACGTTCTCCTGACCAGTGCCCGCTTGCTTCATTGTGGACAGCACATGGATTACACAGCACATGGATTACTTCGCTTCATGGCATTACCGCGATTACATCACGTGTGATTACGCCGTTTCCCCGAGTCGGTCACATTACATCAACGTGTCAGACATTGAAAGACCCGGAGTATCTCAGCTTCTAAATGTTTAACTCTTAAAGGACGTCGTTAATTTTTTTACATATTCAAGATTAATTCTTAGTTTGGGCGTAAACCACAATTTTCAATCAATCAATCAATCAATGAAAGTTGGCTGCAATGGATCTCCAACACTATCTTGTGTCTCTCTTTGACTGTACATTCTGTCAGACTGCTGGTCATCCATCTCTTGATGTTATATTGCCACTTGTATCGTTGTCTACCTCTTGCTCGCTCGCCTTCAACCTTACCCTCCAGAATGACTTTTATGAGTGTTATGTCCTTTAACATGGCCGAAGCATTTCATTTGCCTCTTTTGGGGGGGGGGGGGGTTCTTTCATCAACTCTCTTTTCATTCCCAGTTCTTCCAGAACCCCAGTATTTGATTGTGTTTTGTTTCCATGAAATACGACATATTCTTCTGCATATCTACATCTGCAGGGTCTCAATTCAACTTTCTAATTGCTTGTTCATTGTGCAAGCATATACACCACATATTAGTATTGAATATACATATTTGACAATTGCCATGTTTAATCCTCACTTTTTACAAACTAATTTTGGGGAGTGCATTTCTCAACATAAATGGTAAGTCATTTGTAGCACACTGCTTAAGATCGACATCATCATCACGTGCCTTGCCAGCTGGTGTAGGCGTTCACGCCTCTGCACAGATCTGGGCGCTTGATGTTCTGGATCAATTCTATTGAAGGTAAACCTTCATCTCTCCTCTCTCTACCTCTCCTCTTAGCAGACCTCCCAGCATAATTTCTTTAAGTCTGCCTCTGCCTTGTCTACTTGATCTGTCCAGTCGTTAAGAAATATTATGCCTCTGTCTTATTAGATGACCAACGAATACTACTTGTTTGTTTTTCTTTCATTTCTTTCATTTCTTTCTTTCTTTCTTTCTTTCTTTCTTTCTTTCTTTCTTTCTTTCTTTCTTTCTTTCTTTCTTTCTTTCTTTCTTTCTTTCTTTATAGTTGCATATAAAGCTATACTTTCATTAGCCTCTTACAGATCTTCAATTTCGGGTACGCTGTTGAGTAGGTAGCGGGATCGCTCTCTACACACATGTTTCTACTTCAACGTCAGAAAGCTTTAAAAAAAAAACAACAAATGTGTTGGGGTTGATCACAACGTCCTACAAAGGACAAGATATTTGTTGAGTTGAGTTGAAAACCGACATCACTGCACTCAGGACATTCCCATATGCGCTTCGTCCTCTCATTCAACAGCCAGCGAAGAGTCATACTACTAATCGTTCCCACCGATATCTGATTTAAAGTTCTGTTCTTCCCTCGCAGTTTTGAGATTCTTCCATAACCCATACCGATCCCCCGCAATCTCATTCTTTCCACATATGGGTTCTCAATCTGTTCCTGCGCCTTCTCCACCTGGTCCCACAAGCGCACGACCACCTCCCCCTTGTCCATAGGCAATCTACCACCAAGAGGTGAATTCCCTGCCAACCTATCAGCCTGTTCATTCCCCCGAACCGCCAGAGCAAAATATCCATACAATTCTCACAAATTCGCTCTGAAGCGACAATAGCCATTCCACACGAAACATTCCTTCCTCCACCTTACTAAGCATACTCTTTGAATCCGTAATGAATACAATGTAGACAAGATATTAAAAACAAATAGTATGTATGGGTTGGTCTGAAGATGTTGTGTAAACCTGCAATTAAAGTAAAGGATGTTATTTTGAGGCATGTGCAGAAATGCCTAGGCACACGGATAACATCAGATGGAAGATGCATGACTGAGATAAAGAACACAGTAGGACAAGCAAAACCTACATTCTATCAAATAAAGAACGTTTTATGCAATAAGTCACTGTCCTTGAAAGATAGAAAAAGAATTCTTGCATGTTACAGGGAACCAGTTTTAACATACGACTGCAAATCCTGGAAATTAGTAAACGGGCGAAAAAATCCCTAGTAGCCTTGGAGATGCGGTTTTATAAAAGAATGCTGAAAATTAACTGGACAGCCAAATTGAGCAATCTGGACGTTTAAAGGGAAGCTGAGTCGCAAAGACAACTTATCACAAACATCAGAAAGAGGCAGTCAACGTATTTTGGCCCTGTTGTGAGAAGATAAAAACTGGAACTGCCGAAAGAGAGATAGAGGAAGACAGCGTGAGACGATTTTTGACCGTCTTGTGTCATGGCACGGAATGGAGTCAACACACGAATTGATCCATGACGTCGGAGATCGTAATTTGTAGAGAGTCATGATAGCCCACGCCAGCCGACAAGGTACTGAATGATGATGATGACAAGTAACATGTTTCACAGAACGGGACTATACAAGATAAAACCTTCACAAAATTATACAAGATATAATCTTCACAGAACGGTACTATACAAGATAAAATCTTCACAAAATTATACAAGATACAATCTTCACAAAAGGGGACTATACTAGAAACATATTTCACATAACGGAACTATACAAGATACAACCTTCACATCATCAAGTGCCATGCCGGCTGGCGTAGGCGTTCTTGACGCTTCACAGATCTCGGTCTTTGTTTTTCTGGATCAGCTCCGCTGTTGATGTCCTTCCATGCCACCGTCTCAATCCATCCAGCATCATTTCTCTTGGTCCGCCTTGCCTCACTTCCCCTCAATCTTTCCAGTTGTCACGTTCTCCAATGCCTCTCTTCTCATCACATGACCAAAGAAAAAAAAGCTGTTTGCCTCTTTATTATTATTGTATAATATAATGTTCTAGTTTCATTAGCCTCTTTCAGACCGTCGTTGTTAGTTACTTTGACAGTCCATGGAATTCGCAACATTCGTCTCAGGAACCACATCCCTGTTGCTTCCAATCTCTTCCAATTTGTTCATTTACATTCCAGGATTCACAGCCATACAGCAAAACAGGTTCTAGCACTTCAGCACTCTCTTTCTTACATTCAATGATAGTGACTTATTGCATAAGATATTCTTCATTTTCTAAAATGCAGCCTTTGCTTGCCCTATTTTGCTCTTAATTTCATAACACATAACATGTCTGAAAACGGATCTATACAAGTTACAACCTTCATAAACCGGTCTATACTAGATACACCCTTCACATAACGGGCTAAAAAGGGATTTTACAAGATACACACTTCACAGAACGGGACTATACAAGATACACACTTCACAAGAACGGGACTATACAAGATACACACTTCACAGAACCGAACTATACAAGATACACTTCACAGAGCGGGACTATACAAGATAAAACCTTTACAGAACGGGACTATACAAGATACAATCTTCACAGAGCGGGACTATACAAGATACACACTTTACAGAACGGGACTATACAAGATACACACTTCACAAGAACGGGACTATACAAGACACACTTCACAGAACCGAACTATACAAGATACACTTCACAGAGGGGGACTATACAAGATACAATCTTCACAGAACGGGACTATACAAGATAAAATCTTCACAGAGCGGGACTATACAAGATATACACTTCACAGAGCGGGACTATACAAGATACATACTTCACAGAACTGGACTATACAAGATAAAATCTTCACATAATGGGACTATACAAGATACACACTTCACAGAATGGGACTATACAAGATGCACACTTCACAGAATGGGACTATACAAGATAAAATCTTCACAGAAAGGGACTATACAAGATAAAACCTTCACAGAGCTGGCGGGACTATACAAGATACAATCTCCACAGAATGGGACTATACAGGATACACACTTCACAGAGCGGGACTATACAAGATACAATCTCCACAGAATCTGAGTACTCAAAATACAACCCTCACAAAACTGACTATACGTACGGTAGCTAAGATTTCGGCAGCCTGGAAGTAACGGAGATGTGAATTCTGAGACGTTGAGAATTCCTTAGACTGCCAGAGTAACAAATAACGATTGCCTGGAAAGGCTCATGAATATAGAACATTACATATACAACTGTAAGAAAGCAACAGTGTCGGCACCATTTGCCAGGGCACATGATGATGTTTACACAATTACACTGGGCCAAACCAGTCTTTTAAAAGAGTGACAAAGCAACGCTGAGATAGCAGATACGTTCGTGGAAGAGCTTCATATCAATTGCTGGGGAACGTTTTAGACTATTACATTTCATTCCCAGATATTGACTGACACTCATCGAGGTAAGGGACAGAGATGGAGATATGTAAACAGAAACAACACACAAATAATGCAGTAATAAGTTTGACCAATGAAGAAGACGTGTTGAGATCGTGTAAAAATTTAAATTTTATTATATTTTATTTTCTTCTTTTCTTTTAAAAGCTAGTTGCGTATCCTTTACAGGGTGTTGCAGTCAACCCCAGCATTTATTGCCTGTTTGTGATTGACTAGGCAATTTTACGTTGAGTAGTTTGCCATGGTTTTCTGTGCAACAGACGCCTCATACCATCGAAATAAACGCAAAGCATTTAATGTCTGTTTACTTACTAGAAAATTTCACGTTGAGTAGTTTGCCATTGATTTTCGAGCGGCCGACGCTTCATACCATCAAAATCAACGCAAAGCGATCTGCTTCCACATCACCCACAACCAGGTATATCAGGGAAACTGCGTTTTATTATCCCCTAAGCCACAGACGAGTGATGGTGGTATTAGGTTCTAACATACAACCAGAAGAAAGTGACAAACAGCATTGTTTGGTCATGCACTTCTTTGTGGAGACGGCACCCGATTGATTGAGAAAAGAAATATTGGGAAAACTTCGTGGCGACTGGAAAAAATCAGTGGGAAAAAGAGGCAGAGAAAGATCGAGGAAAATGATGCTGGGTGGACTGAGACGGCAGAATGGAGGGATATCAGCAGAGTTGAACCAGAACACCAGGGACCGACACATCAACGGCTACGCCAAATGGCATGAACTCTGCAGCTCTAACATTTCCCAGGAATATTCGAGAAAATTCTACTCGTGAACCAAAGTCAGAGTATGAAATCAAACCTACAACTTTTGGAACACGAGGCCAGTGATGTAATCACATTACCACGTCCGACATAATAAGAATGATGATGGTCTGGCAAAAACTGGGTCAGACCTGCCATGACACGTGATGCCCCGGGTGGTTTGATGACTTCCATTCAGGGTACTCGTGGTTCATCAAACAATGGCATTTTCCTGTGTGGTAACCTGCCGTAAGAATGAACTAACACGCATTGCGTGGACCAGCTTTGAAAGCACGCCCCAGATTTCCCGCCACTGTGAGCTGAAACATGAATGAATAGAGCTTCACCAACAACCTTAGATGTTGACCTTCGTGTCAATAGATCACAATAGACATCCCTTTTTCGCAAAATACGTGGTCATTCGAGTGGGCAGTCAGGACTGACCTTTATGTAATAGCAACGGAAGAGGGGTGGATTAGGTATCTGATTGGTCTGGTCAGTACGGGCGTGTCCTTGAAATTCTGAATAAATAGGCCACTTCTGTTTCAGAATGTATCGGAATCAGAATGTGAGTCAGTTCTAGAGAATCAACAGTGGTCAAAGTAGCCATTTCTGAAACCAGGTAATGCTGTTGTCGTTTGGTAGAAACAGTATTAAGTTATCTATACAAGCTACTTGTGTAGTTATGGAGTTAGCTGTAACATGAGCTACTTGTGTAGTTATGGAGTTAGCGGTAGCATTAGCTCAAGAGTTTAGTTACTTGCGGAGTTAGCTGTAACAATTTAGCTACTTTTGTATCTTAAAGGTTGTGCTTTTTTTTTTTTTTTTTTAAAGCCTTCAGAACGTTTGTTGCTTGGTTTTACAGGACAACCCCAGTTGTTGTTAAGGCACATGTGTAATAACCAAACATTTTGTTCTTGCATGAATATTTATTTTAGAAGTAAGAACATTGCCTCTTTTTACCATGGAACAATCGAACAAGGTGATAAATTACCTTTAAAAAAAAAAAAAAGGGGCAACCGATGTCCGTAAGATACATGGTGGAGAAATATAGAAAAGTTTTGAAATATTGTTGTTAATGCTTGTAAGTGGGTTGGAAATTGACACATTAGAATGTCCAGCCAGTTTATTTACGCATACAGACCATTCCTTGTGTAGTGACATGTCTCTCTACTGCATTGATTATATCCGCCATGCACATGCTTTAGTGTCTGTATTGTATTTGATAGCTGGTCCTTCTACTCCAGCACGCCTGAGTACTCAGGTGACTTCCTAATGCTTGCTATAACTATACTATTCACTTCAGAGCAGTGACTGCCGATTGGGATATGTAACACGCTCGTGCATAGGATTACCGTATGTTGGCAGAACTGAAATATTTATACCTTTCCTCAGGCTCACATGGACAAGTTGTTTCTTCGTCTCTTGTCGATTAATGGCACTTTTAAGAAATTCATTTGAATACACTGAATTTTTGAAGAGTGCCATAAATGGACAGAGACTGACCATCCAGACCTGGCTCTCTGGAGGCCAGCCCTCGGAGAACAAGATGAGTCTGATCAGGTGAATGAATTGTCAGTCATCCATGGTGCTCTGTGCTTTTCTGATGTGATTTTGTTCTGTGATTTTTGTACTCGTTTTACTCTGCTCCTGGGGTATTTGTCCAGTATTTGACACTTAATACGTCTTGGTACAGTGTCCAGTGATGGTCCTCATTTGTTTGATTAGTATTTTATGCTATTCTACAGTTTTTACATTCCATTATGCTACTTTCATGTGTAATTGTTCTGTAATGTTTTCTCATTCGTACTGCTGCCTCCTATGTATTTGTACACGTCTTACCTGTTGCTTTGCAGTTTTACCTAATTGTTTATATTTGTTAATGTAAACATTGTCATAATGTGTACATTTGGTGTTTCCATTGTGCATTTTCATTGCATATTTTGTGTATTGTTTTCTTTGTGTATTGAGTTTTCATTGTGTATTCATTCTGTGTGTATTGGTTATTCCCATTGTTTTTGTACGTTTATTAGCTTTTTTTTCTCCTGGCCTTTGTCCTTTGGAACACATGTCTAGCATTACATGCCCAATGTGGGTGATGGGATGTGCAAGTATCCTTAACTTCGCCCAGCTGAATACATCTGCTGAAATGTCTTCTGTCAGTTAATGGCACTGCAAAGCACATGGTGGGATCAGATCTCCAAGTCTTTTCTGGTGCCATATATGGACAGTGACTTATCAACTATTCACTTTGGAGTCACTTGAGAACATTTGATGTCCCAGAAACGTCAATCTGCAAGTGTTGTGAGAACAAGCCGGTACATCATTTTTATACTGGTTGTACTGTCTTAAAGGTTGTCTTATCTCAAATGTGCATATGCATCGTTTTCTCTTTCATGCTTTCGCAAGCAATTTTCTATCATTGAGGCCTCCAAGTGTTAGCGAAGGGTTTACGGCTGAATCTGTTATCAGTTCATCAGTTATGAGTTACTCTGCAAGTCTTATCATGGTCATCTGTGCTGTTTTTCATCTTGTGAGCAGGTAGTTTCTGCTCTTCTTGCATTGAGGGTCTTCATAATTTAGCAGATCCATTAGCAGCCCACTTTGGCCGAGGTGTCTGTAATGTTCCCGCTTCACGCTGGTTGATCATCTGCCTTTACTTCCAGGAACCATGCCTTCCATCAGATTTATAATCGGGTATATCATTACAAATCACTCTAATATTGTAAAGTATTTGATTTTGAGAAGTAATACTTTTTCTGAGCAAGCCATTTTTGTTTTTCTTCCTGGTCCATAGTTCTATCTGTACCTCCAAAGCACCAGTTTTCATTTGTATGGTTGTAAATGCTTTCAAAATGGATTCTGTTTGCTGGTGTCCTGGCTTCTTTTGGGAGGCCATTGTTATTTATTATTGAGCCAATGTATTCAGGACATCGGTTTCTTCATGACTGATATCTTTGGTTTAGCATGTAGGTCCGTGAACATTATTTTTGTATTTATTTTCCCAATATTGTGAGTCGCTCTATCAATTGTATTATAGTACTTTTAACAGTTCCATTCATCAGTATCTCTTATCTTTATTTTATTGAATAAGTCTCTCTGTCTGCAGAATCTGAAGTTGGTTTTGGTTGCATCTTTTTTGTAGCATGGTTGCTGCCTCCTGTATTAATGCATGTGAATAGGTGATACAATTTGCAGGCGTCCCTCAAGTTTCAGCTCAAGTGTTCTGCTTCTGCTGTACTGTCTCCTGTCAGTTAATGGCACTTAAAAAACACGCAGTGATAAGCATATCCGTGTTTTTTCTGGTGCCATATATGGACAGTGACTAAACAACTAATGCTGACACTGAAGATTGAAGCAGTGACAAAAACGTCAAATCTGACCAGTTGCTGTCCAAGAACACGAGCCCGGTAAGTTGGATAATTTTGATACTGATTGTCCTGTTCTATGTAAGGAAGTGTGGACTTTGCCAATTGATGCTACATTAATTTAAGAGGGGAATTTTCCATCCAATTCTTAAAGCCTTTTACCTGAGGCCTCCAAGCATGATTTCAAGCTTGACTTGTACTGTCTGCTTGTAATGTTTGCAAGCTTGATACTTGTACTGTGTGCTTGTATTGTGATCATCTTTGGCTTGAAGTAAAAAGTATAGGCTTCAGACTTAAGATGAACCTTGGTAATGTGACTGCCATGTCAAGATATCTTTAGTCTGTGAGGGGGTTTCCTTCTAGTAGGACAAGATACAGCTGTTTCTTTCATGGGTGTACGGATTAAGCTCAAGCCCTTAATTTTAGTGATTTCTAAATGGTCCATGACCGTTCTGACATTGTTCTGAGATTTTACATTCTATCACACAGCTGTTTTGTCCATCTTCCCAATTGTATCGTTTGTCTACCTCTTGATGGCTTGCTTTAAACCTTACCCTCCAATATGGTCTTTTAATGTCGGAGTCCAAAATATCTTTCTTTCAACTCATTTTCTCTTTCTTACAAACTCATTTTCATTCCTTGTTTCTCTATATTCATTGTCCAGGCTTCCACACCATATTATGCATAATTTTAATCTTTGTAGATGTTAATTACTGATTTCATTTTGAAAGCATTTCAGCTATTTCTATTTCGCCATCATCACATGTCTTAGATAGAAGAAACTTGTAACATGTTCTCGTATTCACCTGTTTACTGTTCATCGATGGCCTCTCCTTTCCACTGCTAATGATCAGTTTATAGTTTTAGATGGTTTAATATCTAAACCATATTCTGCACTGCCAGTTAGTTTCACTAAGTTCAGACATACTTGTTTGAAAATTCTTTGTAAGTTAGAGGCTTGGGGACACTTTTCTCCTCAGGATTTTCTTGTTTGAATTGTTCCATGCTTATTATCCTGGTATTGTTCCATGCTTTCAGCGATTAGCACTCATTGAGAGTACATATAATTGACTTATGTATGGTTGTTTCCATGCTGATATATTTGAGTCGTCCTTGATGTCCTTATTCCTTGGTTTTTTAGTTTCATTTGTAAGTTGTTTCTACAGAATTTTGGTCAGGGGGTGTTCGTTTCCTATGGTCATATTGCAAAAATGTTACAAATATGGTTCTCTTCACTATCAGCTGGTCTCACTTGATTCTCATACTATCTTGCCCTATCAGCTTATGATTTTATAACTGTTTGTAGGCCTTCATAGTATTCTTCTAGCTGTTCATGCTATAATCAGTTGTTGGGGTCATATGTTTGTAGAATTACTATGTCGAAAGGTCTTGCCTTAACTCTCTGAGATATATCTTTGAGCCCAGAATCATTTTTCTCTAAATTTATACTCGTGGTGATCTCTTCTTGTTTCTGATACACCATGAATATCTATTCATATTTTTCGCTTCCGAAATCTGATAAAATGTCTTGGTATGTTCCACATTTTTAGGCATTCTCAGAATGTCTCCTTCCAAATGAATTTGTGATTTGCCATAGTTTGCTGCTGTATTAGGTATAGTCACTTCCTTGAGTATGCTTACAACAGGCTCATCTCCAGGGGCCAAGAGTTACCCATATTGGGGTTTCCCTTTTGTTGTATTCTCATTGCTGTCTCTGGGGTTACATGGTGAGGTCCCAATCTCTTCCATAATGTTCATCCATGTTCACTATTATGTTGTGAACACACCTCACACACTGCTGTTTTGCTTTCGAAGCCATTGATCTAAACTGATTAATCCACTTCTTTGGTGTACATGGTAATATATTTGTGTGTTTGTGTGTGACATCAGTGTAGTTTTGATAGCAGTATTCCATTCATGGATTTTACTAGTTGCATGGTTGCTTTTCCTATTTTTTTGTCTCCGTTATTCTACTGAGATGACTGCAAGATATTTGCCTCAGTTCTCTGCGGTGATACTGTCCTCTTTGACTGTCCAGAATTGGTTCTTCAGTCTATTTTTATCTATTCCTTGCCCCTCTTGAAATGGACCCAGTGGCTGCAAGCAGCATTGCTACAGGTTTGCTATGTTAAGTGTTTACTTTCAGTAGTTGCCTGTTAGCGTGACCGGTATATCCCACTTTGCTTGTTTATAATTCCAGTGATTAAATTATTTCTGCTCCCTTGGAACATTCCATATTAAAATAGTTACAAGTGGGTTGTAGTTATATCTGCTATCTGGTCCTAACACATGGCAATAAATCAACTTTGCAAGAAAGTCTGGGCCATTTGTTGATTATATATTAATTTCCCAGTTTCCCCACCTCTTTTGTTGTCAGTATCTAGGTATACACCTGGCTGTTATTCTCTATTATGATTTTCTTTAGTTTGCTTGGTTTGCTGCAATGTTGTTGCTTGACATTTCAGAAGATTCTCTCATTTCTTATGCTTGCTTGCTTTTGTTCATTGGCTTGAGCTCCAACGCGAAGTCCTGTATGTCGGATGAAGGCATCCTGTTGTCCAGCATCAGTGTGTCATACAAGACCTGAGGCTTGCGTGAGTATCCGTTGTCCCATGTCTGGCTTATTGGTGTGCAGACTGGTGGTTCCTCGCCGTACAGGCAGACACACTCCGACTTCGGAGGAATCGGCGATCCTACTGGCCAGGACCCCGAAGGGACCTGTTGCCCAGGACGCACGGCGTGGACGTGTCAGCAGGTCTTGGCCAGTATAGATCCCAGACCTGGTGCCTTGGAAACACCTCTGCGTCCCTCTCATTTCTTATGACATGTCCAAAGATTATGTACTTCTCATGTCTCTTGTTGGTTTCTATGAAATGACCCCATTTCTTTTTTAAATCTAAGGTATTCCCAGCATTCATGTATAGGGTAGTTCTTCTTTCATTCACTTGACATTTGTCTATAACTACAATTTTTGCTTGTTTATGAAGTTCAGTATTTTAGTTCACTTTGTTTAGTTTCTCTAGGTTTGCCTAGATCTGTTATATTTTGGGCAGTCTTAGATATTATGGATTTTATGGTATAATTTTCCACGCTTAAAAGTGATAAATCTTTACTTGCTGGACTGCATAGATTGTACATTTTTTATATTAATCTTATTTTGATATACTATATCATCATATGTGTCGGTCGCTCAGAAAGCAATGGCAAACTACTGAGCATGATCTTGCCTAGTAATCAACAGCAGCTGAAAAATGCTGGTGTTGACTGCAACGTCCTATAGTCTTGCCAGATAACGTGGGTGTTCATGGCTCTTCACAGATCTGTCTTTGGTGTTCTGGATCAACTCTTATTATCCATGCTACTTTCTCAATTTCTTTGGTCAGTCGTGAGGGTCTGTTCAAGGCACTAAAGAAGATTGGCTGCCCACCAACTCTTCTGTCCATTGTGGAATCGTTCCACACAGGCATGAAGGGTATAATCAAGTTTGATGGTGCAACTTCTGAAGAATTTGAAATCAAGAGTGGAGTTAAGCAAGGTTGTGTACTAGCTCCCACCCTCTTTGGAATATACTTTTCACTTCTACTGAAATATGCATTTCGTGATCAGGATGGTGGTATATACATTCACTCACGCTCAGATGGCGGCCTCTACAATGCTCAGAGATTGAAGGCTAAGACCAAAATTAGGAGGGTACTGATCAGAGAGTTGCTTTTTGCAGATGATGCTGCAGTTACGACCCACTCTGAGGAAGAATTGCAATGTCTACTATCTGCATTCTCCAATGCTTGTTCTGAATTTGGTTTAACAATTAGCAAAAAAAAGACACAGATTATGTCACAAGGTGCACATGGGGTACCATCAATCTTTATTGACGACGCCGAACTAGAGATAGTAGACCATTTTACATATCTGGGATCGGTGGTAAATAGCAAATTATCCCTAGATCAGGAAATCAACATCCGGATTGGAAAGGCAGCAACAACAATGAACAGGTTAAGAAAAAGAGTCTGGGAGAACAGGAAGCTTACTGCCAAAACAAAAGTCCTTGTCTATCAAGCCTGTGTCCTTAGTACTCTTCTCTATGGCAGTGAAACCTGGACAACTTACTCACACCAAGAGAACAATTTAAACAGCTTTCATATGCGGTGTCTGCGAAGAATTCTTGGTATTAAGTGGCAAGACAAAATCACAAATACTGAAGTATTGGAAAGATCAGGTTGTGTGACAGTTTATTCCATGCTCAGTCTTCGTAGACTTAGATGGATAGGACATCTTAGGCGGATGGATGATGGTAGAATACCAAAGGATATCTTTTTTGGTGAATTACAGATGGGTAAGAGATCTCAGGGTCGGCCTCTACTACGATACAAAGATGTGTGTAAGCGGGACATGATTGATACAGGCATTGATAATGCACATTGGGAGCAAGTCGCCGCTGAACGTGTTGCATGGAGGGCAAATATCAGAAATGGAATAAAGTCAAAGGAGAAAATTATTGCAGAAAAGTCACACACCAAGCGTTTGAGACGTAAGATGGTGCATGATGGTGGAAATGACCACGTGTTCACATGCACCCACTGTGAACGGACATTTACAGCGCAAATTGGCCTTATCAGTCACACTCGCTACCGCCATAGTTAAAAGTTATTATGCCTTTTTAAAGCACAAACTATCGTCTGTCAAGACGGCAAGGTGCCAATGTAATGTGTAACTTTCTCAATCCATCCAGCATTTCTCTTGGTCTGCCTCAGCTTCTCTTCCTCATTTCCAGTTGTCATAATGTTCTCCGATGCCACTTTTCTCATCACATGACTGAAGAAAGCTGTTTTGTCTTTCTTATGGTTGTATATAATGTTTTCGTTAGTTTCATTAGCCTGTTTCAGGCAATTGTTGCTAGTTACTCTGGCAATCCAAGGAATTTACATTTGTCTCAGGAACCACATCTGTCTCTTTTGTTCATTGACATTCCAAGATTCACTGCCATGCAGCAATACTGGTCCTATACATTCTCTTTCTTACATTGCATAGTGACTTATTGCCTTATTGCATAAGATACTCATTTTCTGAAAATGGCTTTTGCTTGCCCTATTCTGCTCTTCTCTGTTGTACTTGCCCTATTCTGCTCTTCTCTGTTGTACATCTTCCATCTGTTACAAATGCCCCTAGGTATTTACAATTATCCACTTGGTTAAGAATTTTCCCTTATATTTCTGTCATATTTTGGTTTCACAATTTTCTTTGGTATCACCATTGTTACCGTTTTCTTGATATTTAAGGAGAGTCCTTTCTTTGCACTCTCGTGTTACTGCAGTGTCCAACACTTGTAGGTCTGTTGAATTATTCGCCACCAAAACTAATCTGCATAGTGTATATTATATTATGACCTCCGAATAGCATTCTTGGTGTCTCTTTATCTCTCATTATTACTTCGCTATATAGGGAGAAGAGATCCAGTGACAAGACGCACCCCAATCAATCAATCATGTGCCATGCCAGAAAGCATGGGCTGTCATGACTCGCCATTTCACTCGATCACCAGGATCAGCTCAGTGTTCCTGTCTCGACCATGCCATGTGGCCAAGCCATCCAGGTATTTTCTTCTCGGTCTTTCCCTTGGTCTGTTCCCTTCGATCTTGCCAGTTGCCACCAAGTTCTCCGATCCATTTCTTCTCATAACATGCCCAAACAATTGTGACATCTAATTTCTCTAATCATGTATAAGATTTTCGTCTCCTGTAGTACTTGGTCATTGGTTTTTCCATCTGTCCATGGTATTCTTTGTATTTTCCTCAGAAACCACATTTCTGCAGCCATCAGATGTTTTTCAGCTTGACTGCTCATTGTCCAAGTTTCACATCCATAGCAAAAGAACAGGCTCTATGTAGCCCCTCAACTCTTTTTCTCGTTTCAGTTGACATCTTTTTATTGATCAGTATGTTTTTCATCTTGCTAAAGGCTACCTTCACCATGGCGATTCTTGTTCTAATCTCAAGACATCTCCCATCAGATGTTATGACTGTTAGATTGTATCGATTCACTTGTTGAAAAATATTCCCATTTACTTGTATATTACATTGTGGTATTTCATTCTTCATAGTGAGGACCATGTCTTTTTACAATTGAATTCTAACCCCTGTTGTTCACTGTGCAACAACCACATCTACTAATTGTTGCAGATCCTGCGCATTGTCTGCAATCAATACTGTATCTGCTTATCTGTTGTTTTGTCCTCCAATGCTGATTCCATTTATATCTTCTACAGTTCTCAAAATATTTTCACTGTATAGGGAAAAAAAGATATGGAGATATTACACATCCGTGCCTGCTGATATTGTCCCACTTCAAAGGTTTTCACATAATCTGACCATACATGTAGTGCTAGCTTTATCTGTTCGTATCTGCCCTCATTTCCCATTTTAATTGCTGCTACCCAGTAAATATTCTTTAATATTAAATCTTTCCCATCAATGTTATATATTTTAAAGTTTGTGTTTTACTTTATCGATTGCCTTGGTATAATCTATGAAGCACAAATGTCTTCTGTCTCTCGTGACCTTTCTATTAGTGTCTGTAATGTATATATTTCATTGTTTGTACTTTCTTCCACAAATCCGTACTGTTCTTCACTAATTTCATTTTTATTTTTTCTTCTTATTGTAATTCTGAGAAGCTTAGTGGTATGGTTTGAGGTTAATTGTACGATAACATTCACATTCAATTGCTCTTGGTCTGTTTGTTAAGCTATAAATACAGATTTCAGCATATCACTGGGTAAATATCCACTGCTGTAAATATTCAATATTTTCGATCTACTCCCAATACTTTTTCTTTTATTGTCTGGCCCAGCTATTTTTCCTTTCTTCATATGTTTGACAGCATTAGTGACTTCTTCTTTTAGAATAGTTGGTCCTTCTAAGTTACTTTCTTCTGTTAATTCTTCCCTTTCTCCATCATATAATTCTTAATTTTTCTTCCCAATGTGCATACTTTTTGTATCTTTAATGGCATTTAATTCCACTTTTTTTGCACTGCTAATTTAATCAGCCTTATTTTGCCTTCACACATTTATCTCTTATATCTTTATTTATCTTAGCATATTCTTGTTAGTCATTTTTACTGTCTTTTGTCCATCAGCATTGTCTTCATTCATCCATTTTTTTTAAAAATAGCTTTTTGGTTTCTCTCCAGTAATATTTCATTGCTAGTTTTATGAATGGAGTCCCTTAACATTTCCCATTGTTCATTTATACTCTGTATTTTAGCTATTGCATAGTACCTATTTTTCAGTCACTCTGTATTGTTCTTGAATTTATCTACTTTCAGAACCTCTCACTTTCTCAAGTCTCACTTTCTTAACCATTCTTTTCCATCTCTTTAATCTTACTATTATTTGTCCACATAGTGGTACTTGATCACTATTAGTCAGCGCCAGGCATTGTCTTTACATTAAATTAATTTCTAAATCTTTTATGTAGTAAATTTGGTTATATAGTTTCTTATCAGGGCTTTACCATGTGCATAGTCTTTTATGGTGTTTAAACGTTTCCTATTATCATGTCATTGATATTTGCCCATTCTATTCAGTTTTTCATCTTTCATTTCTTGTACCTAAACCATAATTCCCCACATCCTCCTTCCCATTCATATAGACCAGGAGTATAGTTGGTTGTATAATCTGTTAGGCATATGATAGTTTTGATAGTTAAGATCTGCAACTATTGGGCATTGTGCAAAGTAGAAAACAGAAACATTGGTTATATTGACACCTAAATGTGATCTTGAGTTAACTTATCAGTAGATTATGATCCATGATCCAAATTTACACCTGCACAGGTTTACATCATATTGAGATCTAAATTTCTTATACAATTTTGATAGTTTAGTTTAGTTTAGTCGATGGATCAACATCACGGCGCACGGGTGCAACCCATAAGTGCTCTGTTCTCCTAACTCAACTTGAAATTTTGATTTCATTCTGTAGTCTTGTGATGCCAATGTTGCTTTATGTATTATTTATAAACATTCTGGCCTATGCCATAATCATTGTGGGGCAAAAACACCATTTAGTATCCCTAAATACTGTTTCAAATAGTTCATATGCTTGTACATCACTGAGGTTCGTATATCATGGCTAGCTGATCTCCCAGAAACTGTTGGTAGCCATTTTATGAGGCAAGTGGACATTTTGTTCAGTGTAAAGTGCATCTTTATGGACCAATGTTTAGGATGTTTTCTCTGTGGGCCAATGTTTAGGATGCTTTGTCTTTATGGGCCAATGTTTAGTCAACTGACTAAATGTTGGGTATTTGTTGCTGTCAAGTGGTTATGGATCATATTCCACAAAGGGATGTAAACCTAAGACTACAGAACAAGCAGGTATGTTTTCTAACTAGTCACCAACTGCTAAATTAGGTAAGAATATCAAATTGAATACATTTACTTTGTATATAAAAGGACTTTATTTTTTCTTGAATGACAGAAAGCAGAGAATCAGTGTGGCAGACACACGGTAATCCCGTATTCTTGTACATTCGCTCATTGGCGACCTGTGACATTTTTTTTCTAGCAATAAAAGAGATATCGCATACACAGATCAATACCAGAAGACTTCAATTTAGATTTCTGAAATTAGATTGTATGCATTATTTCACTAAATTATACTACATATATTTATGCACTGCTTAAGACTTGAATAACTACCAAATTAATGCAATTTTATAGATGTACACAAAATTAAAAATAAATCTTTAATTACCTATATAAATCGAATAAATATTTTATCATATAGTATTCTTATGGTTTACTATAAGTGGATAAGAAACTAACAACTTTACATCAATATTGGCTGCTCCATTATGTATGTTTCAGAATAATAATTCTGGCTGTTTATCACATGTTTTATGAAAGAGAAATCACACGTACACATGAACTAAACATCTACAAGCATGAATCTGTGATATATAAATGTGGACAATCTTTTTAAAATATTCCTTATAAATAAACATGCACAAATATATCACATCACAAGTTATCCTAGCTTTAAAAATGATAAAATGTATAAATATGAAAGGAAATATAAACAGAACGGAGTCAAAATAATAATTTCAGCGTGACATGTGCATTTGCAATCAGGAATGGAAAGGATATAAAATATGAAAAAGCAGGCTTACTGGCAACAGAAATGCAAATGTTTAAAACTTTCTTGAATACCATTTCCATGAATGTTTTACAGCAGTTGTTTGTATACTTCTGCTATAGCATTTCACAGCTAGATCCCATACATATGATGCAGTCTTGACTTATTTGTTTGTTGAAACTAATATTCCTCATTGTCCATTTACCCATGCATGAATAATTGTATCTTTAGTGCATGAACTTTACAGGAAGTTCCACACCAGGTTGATTTAGTAGACAATTTTATGTTCAGTTTGCCATTTATTTCTGAACGAGAAGTCAATATTACGTCCAGCTGACTCGTATGTGGACAGAACTCACTACCCCACAAGAAGCATAAGTCATCTTCTTCTTCTTCAGCGTTCCGAGCCATTGAGGTTCTTTGCTGCAGATACAATCTGTCTCCATTTGTCTCTCTGGTTGACCCTCTTGCCTGTCGTTGATACATACACAGATACATAAACCATCTTAGCTAAATAAAATACTATGACTGAAGCTTGCCTTTTTATAGCATGATGAGATGTGTTACAGCTTGATATTACCTCCCCATGCCTTAGGAGTATAACAAGACATTTAAAAATGAACAATTCAAGAACAGTGCCACTTGTTGCTATGAGCTGACCGTCATGAAACGTGACAATTTATCCATCATGTTGTATCTGCTTATATTGCAAGCATTGTATTCTCTCAGGGATGTATAATTTAAAGTATACAGTTTGAGAAAGTACCCAAACACCTAAATTTTCTGGCCAGATGACCATTGTAACCTAAACCAGGCTCTGCTGTTTGCCTCTATATAGACAATACAATGACATCCAGGTGCAGAGAGGTTTTTCTTTATTGAAATGTCTCTATAATTGCAATGTTATCTCTTCCATTAATTTAACTGTCTTTTTAGCTCACTCAATGGTCCATATAGTTTTATCTTCCATTTCTCTAGGTCAGATTGTAATTTGGGCAGCCTTGGTGGAGTATGTGATCTCCTTCCTGTCTGTGGCTCTGATCCACATGTGCAAGATTTGCCAATTGAATCTGAGTCTTTAAGGTGAGTCTTAGACATTGTTCAAGCTGCTTTAAAATTCTTTCATTGGTTAAATAGCCATTGCAGTATGAAGCGTTGCTCACACCTCATCAATGTGCCATCTGAAGTGGGAGTGACCATGTGCAAATGAGTGGCAGAATACTCCTCCAATTACTGAACACAATACACCATGACTAAAACTGTCATTGACTAAAATTAACACTAAAATAAAAATGTAATGGTGTAGCTAATCAACACACAGAATGGTACTGTGACATCCATTAGTTGACTTGGCATTTAATAAACCAGAAATCAATATTGTATTTTTTCCCCGCATATCCTTTACAGGACATCACTGTCAACATCAGCATCTTTCAGCTGATTGTTGATTTTTTGGCAAGATTACGCTCAGTAATTTGTCATTGCTTTCTGAGCGACCGGCTAACATCCCCCCGTAAGTTGCTGATGCAGAGAGAACTGCTACCGATTCTTGTGCAACGTCACGTTACTTACGAGAGTATGGAGAAAGTCAATATTGTATAACCAAGATAAAAGATGATTATTAGACATTATCACTATGAGCTTGTCTTTGTCTTATGCGATGGCACATATTCTGCTCCGGAGTTGTGAATTTACATGCACCAAATTGAGATGTTTCATGACCAAATTCTTCACCAACATACCAACAACCAAGCACCATTTCAGATCCATCCAAGCATCATTTCAGATCATGTATCACAAATAGTCACAAAACCATGGTAACAAGTGAAATCTAGTTCCCTGAAGAGTTGCATACATTAGCCTTTCTAGACTAGAAAATTGCAGATCCATCCATCCATCATGTGCCATGCCGATAAGTGTGGGCGGTCATGTTTTGCCATCTCACTCGATCACCAGAGTCGTGGATCAGCTCCATGTTCCTGTCTAGGCCATGCCACACAATGGCCATTTCTTGTCATAACAAATTGCAGGTCGACATATGCTATATTTTGAGGACAGAAAAGTCTTGTATGCCCCGGTCTTTCAATATGTAACTAGCATGCTGGTGTGTCAATATGTAACTGGTGTGTAAACAATATAATGCTCATTACATTTGTCAATTAAACAAGTCATACACTGTACTCGTATAAATATTAGCACCATTAGTTTCACAAAGGATAAAATGGGAACTAGCACAAGAAAATACATCCAACTTTACATCGACTCTTTTTGCATGTGTTCCGAAATACAAGGCTAAATACGTCTACTTAACATGTGTACACCATACAGCGGCCACATATTTAGAGGCATAAAATGTATAATATGGGGGGCTCTTCTACATGTGAGGCATACAATGTATTTGGTGCTAGCCCTATATTTCTATGGAAAAATCCGCACTTGATGGCTGATGTGAATATCAAGCTGTCATTTCCTGGGACATGTAAGCACCCACTTTCCAGGATATGTAAGTGCTCACTTCTGGGACATGTAAGCGTCCTCTTCCTGGGACATGTAAGCACCGTCTTCCTGGGACATGTAAGCACCCACTTTCCAGGATATGTAAGTGCTCACTTCTGGGACATGTAAGCGCCCTCTTCCTGGGACATGTAAGCACCGTCTTCCTGGGACATGTAAGCACCCACTTTCCAGGATATGTAAGTGCTCACTTCTGGGACATGTAAGCGCCCTCTTCCTGGGACATGCAAGCATTTAAAGCTGGGGATGACCTGGAAGTCTAGATCAATTAACATATTTCCACCAGGCGGATTAGAACACCAGACCAGAGCCATTGGGCAAGCATACTAGCCACTACACTCTACACCACCGCAGCTTTCACTAATGGCTGTATATTAAATTTATTATTCTAATCTCATAAATCCTATAAAACATACAAACAAATATCTCTACCCAATACTACCAATAGAAAGAATAGAAACTACATTATTACATGCTGACATGAAGAAAACTCAATACAAGATAACAAAGAAGAGAGATAGAACCAGTTTTATAAATTAGAAAATGTATTCAGTAAATGTAAAATATACCTTCAATACAAGGTTGAATTCAGCATATCTGAGAATATATCACACTCCAAAATATATGCACAATGTTAAGTTCCAGAAAAATTTGAAAATTTAAGTCCTAAAGATATTCTTTAAATAATACTAGAATATTTAAACAGGTTCAATAACCTATGCCGACTACTGGACCTCCACAGTGTATGGGCTCCCAGGAACCTCCTGGTCTCCCCATCTGATGACCATTGTGTAGCGGCCACTGTCCTTGACGATATACTGGACACCATACTGGAGGTTGCCCTGGTGTTTGACCAGCAGTTCATCACATGGTCCTTTAGGGCCCAGCATTCCGATAAACATCATGTTGTTACCTGTAATCCGGGAAAATAGACAAGGTTCGTGTTATTACCTGCAATCAGGGAAAAAGACAAGGTTCATGTTGTTACCTGCAATTAGGGATAATAGACATGGTTCATATTTATAGGTGCATAGAGCAACATAACACTTTTAACCCTTGTCATGGTTGTTATGCCAACTCACATTGATAACTACACCAACCCACGTTAACTCTTGTCATGGTTGTTACACCAAACCACATTAACTCTTGTCTTGGTTGTTACACCAAATCCCATTGATAACTTTTGTCATGGTTTTTACACCAACCCCCATTGATAACTCTTGACATGGTTAACACCAACCAACTTTGATAACTCTTGTCATGGTTATCACCAACCCACTTTGATAACTCTTGATATGGTTAACACCAACCCACTTTGATAACTCGTTGACATGGTTGTTAACACCAACCAACTTTGATAACTCTTGTCATGGTTGTTATCACCAACCCACTTTTAACTTTTTGCATGATTGTTAACGCCAACCCACTTTGATAACACTTGACATGGTAGTTAACACCAACCCACGTTGATAACTCTTGTCATGGTTTTTAACACTAACCCACTTTGATAACTCTTATCATGGTTGTTAACACCAGCCCACTTTGATAACTCTTGACATGGTTAACACCAATCCACTTTGATAAATATTGTCATGGTTGTTACACAACCCATATTAACTCTTCTCATAGTTGTTACATCAACCCACATTAACTCTTGTCATGTTTGTTACACCAACCTGCATTAACTCTTGTCATGGTTGTTACACCAACCCACTTAGATAACCCGTGTCATGGTTGATACACCGACCCCCATTGATAACTCTTGTCATGGTTGTTACGCCAACCCACTTTGATAACCCTTGTTAATGATTGTTACACCAACCCACTTTGATAAAGCTTCTGCTTGCGGAGAGTTGCGTTTTTCGCTTCCTAATTTCTGGCATTGTTTTCTTCTTTGCTGCTGCTTGACATGTCTGGCCAGGTTCGTGCACTTCTAAGGCTTGGCATGTTAGGTTCCTGCCCTGTCCCATGGTGTCCTCCTTCCAGGGAATGCTTCATCTGTAGTCTTCCCAAGTGCGACTCCATCCGCACCTTGCCCCATATAATAGCCTGTTGTTGTATCTTCGTGTTCTCCTCCTTGGCCGTGCATAGTTCATGTCTTCACTCTCTGACTCTTCTGTTGCTTTATTTTATGCTTGGGACTTGTTAGTGCCTTATCTGTTGAGGCTGTTTCATTCTTGGTTTGTTCCTTGAGCAGTTCAATCTGTGCTCTTTCAATTCTTGAATTTTCTTCAGGGTTTCTTTGGTTTCCTCTAAAAATTCCGCCATCCAGACCATATCCCGTTCCATAATATGGTGTGCAAGTTTCAGGTTGTCTAGGAGGCACTGTTCTTGAATTTTCTTCAGGTTTTTTTTTTTCCCCATTTCCTCCCTAATTTCCACCATCAGGGGCATATCTCACTCCAAGCTCTGCTGGACAAGTTTCACATCATCCAGGATGTGCTGTATCGCTGCTATTTGCGGTTCTTGAGGTTGCTAATTTCTTGCAGCCATGTTGTCTACTTTCAACTTCAGGTCCTTCAGTTGGCTCTCCAACTGTGCTTTGTCTGTTTGTCATGTTGGCTTGCTCACAGCTTTAATACTACAGGGTGTATTTTTAATAACTGTGTAATGTTTGAAAATATTGCTTGTCCAAGTTTTGTATTTACCTATTATGTTGCATGAACTTCAGAGGGTGAATAAAAAACTTGGAACGGCAATATTTTCAAACACTGCACAATCATTAAAAATACACCCTATACTAGTTCATGAAATAAAATCTCTGCTCACAACACTCCATAGCTTGGCAGCAACATGTGATATGTAGACTGATAATCTGTCAGGTGCCACTTCAGTTCCTCAGACTGACTTCCATTATGTTAATTTATAGTCATAACTGCCGCCTGGAACCACCCTAGCCATTAGCACATCCAGAAATTTGTAAAAACACTGAACACTTGTTTCCAACAGAAAGAGGTGATGGTTTCCATAGCTTGTATGCCATTTTTCTAATGTGATTTTTCTGTCCTACTGTCTTCTTGTGTACTTTATGACCAGCATTGAAATGGTGAAAAATGACTTTAATATATCCTGCAGCTGATCATGTGTTTTATATTTCTTCATTCCTCTCTTTCAGGGCAGTTCATCACACCTATTTGTATATCACACTCAGAAGTATATCTTACATTGTACATCACATTGAACTGTACATCACAGCTATCTATGCACCTCTAACTCAAAGAGGCGTCTCCAACTAAGAGGTATAATCCATTAGATCAGTCCATGCAAGGTTATGAGCTCTATACTCCTATGGCACTCCCTACACCCATGCCACTCCCTTCACCCATGGCATTCCCTGCACCCATGGCAGCGGCATCATGGCAGACTCCTTGCAGTTTCTAACTAGCATGGAGTTTTTTTAATGTACACAACTTGCATGACATTTTCCACCCATTTTCCAATATCCCTACCCAACAGATCAGGGGTGTGTGATATATTAGAAATTGATGGCTTTGTAAAAATGACCAACCCTGAGTTGGATGGGCACCTGGTAACTTGAGTGAGGAGCCAAACACCAAAACCCTTCAGCCATGATAAGCACCCATGTGTTTTATATTACATATGATGCTTACAATACCCACCACAAAGGGTTGAAAAGGCAAGAGGTGACTTGACTGCACCGTGTTTGATCTGCAGGGTGCCCTGCTGAAAGCACCCACAAAGCTAGAACTCTATAGCTATTATGACAACTCCCAGAAGTCTGAGAAGATTGCTCTTGTGAACCAAAAGATGTGGTCTAGAATTGAACTCACAACATTCAGAGTGTGAGGCAGGCAGCATTAACCACTTCGCATTGATACCACCAATGTTCTTCATATCACAGAAAAGCTTTGCGTCCATCATGAACATTTTTTCCCAATAGAACTACGAGACCCGGAAAGGTTAACCCGGTCAACAAATGCCCGTAGAAGTCGAATGTGTCGGCCTAACAGCGCAAGAACGCAGCTCTGCTGTAAACAGGCACAACGCAATCACATCCGGAAAAAAAAACTCCGGATGAACGCAGAAGAAGAACTATGAGACTATGGAAGAACAACTGGTGACTGAGGCCACTCACCTGCATTAGCAGTATCCACGGTGAATGTGTTGGGCTGCCCTCTGACAGCCTTCGTCAGGCCAGGACCCTGGACCCGGACTTTGGTGGCGTCTGAGGTCAGCCTCTGAATGCCGCTGAATCTGGTGGTAGTGCTCGTCTTCGTGACAGTCTCAACGACCACCGAGGCATGCTCCTGCATGGCACTGGGCTGTCCTTGGCCTGCAGAATTAGTCATCAAATTATTCTCAACATAAAAAGCTTGAAGTTTACATATTAATACTTGTCTATAGAGTACTATGAGTGGATTGACAAAAATGAGGAGAATCAGTAAGCTTTCCTAGAATGCAATAACAAGTGAGACAATGGACGTTGCGGTTAGACCCTTCACTAGCATACAATCAACAAATATACACTGATACAGCTACATAAACAAATCTACATAGAATTAATCATTAAAGTGAGGGATACTGTTCCTGTGTGCCTCCTGGCCCAGTATTGATATTTTCATCTCTTCAATGGGAGAGCAAGCTCATCCCTGTCGAATCTGGCTGGGAAAACATTTTGCGTAAACATCGCCTGCCACATCCAGTTGCCTGCTAGGGATTGAGACCGTAACCATCCATCTGGATTAATGGGAATAACAGGATCCACCATTTGTGAGTGGGTAGACTTGGGCATGAGTATTTGAGACGGTGAGTCCTATGTCTTGCATCATCTCCAGTAGGACTGTTGAACCTGTACTGCAGGATAAAACTTTGTATTGACAGCTGGGAAATATATTCTGGATCATGTCATTCTTTTTTTTTTCACAAGCTGTAACTATCATTTCTACTTCTCATTTTCTTTAGTTTAATTCCCTCCTATTGTTCATATCAATGGGTTATGTGAAAGAACAAGTTAGCACCAAAATGTGATTTTACAATAGGAGGAAAAATGCTAAACCAAGTCAAATTCTGATATTTAGGGATGCTCATAACATCAGAGGACAATGTGACAGATTAACTGCAGAAAAAGCCAATCAAAATATGCATATCTGATGTTAAAAGGTATCTATGTAAAAGTTGCTTTTTTTTGAATTGTTTACTGTACAAAAGAGTACCTAAATGTTAACATCAAACGTACTCTGTTGCATGGTAGTGAACCTTGGAATGTGAATGAACAAATTATTTAAGAGTTTGAAGGCAGCAGAGATGTACTTTATTAAACGATTGTTGTGAAAATCTTCATCTGCTACAGTAACTAACACTGATTACCTGCGATAGACCAATGGAATTAGAATATTACAACAGTTGATGTTAGCATGGCTGAATGGATAAGAATGCTGCCTCTTAAACTTTTAGTGTGCTGATGTCGAGGTAGCAGACTCAACCCCTAAACTGATCATTTGGACTAAAATGTCGACTTCTCGTCCTTGACTTGGGGACATAAATTACAAGTACCTCAGAAGTTGGAATTGATTCACCTGAGGAACATTGGTAATAAGAAAATATAAAGCGCACACAAACATCAGTCCAGTGGACTAGAAGCAGTAGCACGGGTATAGACTAAGTTCAAAGTGACTGAACACACACACAAAAAACAAGAAAGAAAAAAAAACAGTTCTGTGGTCATAAAATTAGAAGAGGGACATTGCGGCAACCAGACAGATCAGTGACACAATGAGAGAAATGCCAAGATGGCAGGCATGGTGATCAGTGACACAATGAGACAAATGATGCTAAGATGGCAGCATGGTGATATATAACTGGCAGAACTGATTCAGAACACCAAGGACTGAGATCCTGCATTTTTTGGCTGTTTGTGATTTCTTGGCAAGTTCAGTAGTTTGCCATTGATTTCTGAAAGACCGGCATTCATACCTGTGTATGGAAATCAACGCAAAGAGGCCTGCTTCCAAATCGCCCTCAGCTGTGTTTCAAACACACTATGCAGGATTACCAATTGCATTTGTAACTCTTAAAAAGAAGTTTAACTCTTTTGCCACAGAGTTGGTTGTTCATATCGACTAAAGAAATGCATACAGGTATCCGGCAGTGTGTACACACTACCCAATGGTAAAGAATTCACAAAGAACAAAATACCTTCAATTTTAGCCTTGAAAGGACTGCCAGCAATGTTGACTCCAGCATACCTGATACAGATCAAGTAGTCACCAGGGGCAGTTGGGCTGTAGCTAAACTCATAGCCCTCCTCAATCTATGAACAAATCATTGACACAATTTACAATGTTAGTTCCAAGATTTTTGAGTATCCAATAACTGCACCATTTCAATTGCACCATTTCAATACCATATTTTAGGTTGATTTTATACTCTACAGTAGCCCACATGGCACACTGGTTAGTGGACTGGCTGATCAGTATAGCGGTTAGTGGACTGGCTGATCAATATTTAGGTTAGTGGACTGGCTGATCAATATAAAGGTTAGTGGACTGGCTGTTAAATATAGTGGTTAGTGGATTGGCTAGTGTCTTGGTTTCTAGTAGTTTTAGGACTGGGTTTTCTCCTAATCAGCATGACTTTGGAGTCATCCTAGCATCATAAACTGGACTAGTAAAGCTTTAAGGTAAACCAAGTCTGGTTAAATGGATACCTAATATGCGTTGGCCAGTCTTCACAGTGATGGCGTTGCGGACGCATTTCGTAATGCCGCTTACCCGCACTCGAAACACAGCGGTGACTGATTTGGCAGCAGACAGTGTCTCGCTGATTTTAACTTGTTGGTATGGGAGCCGGTCGTAGAGTAAACAATGGCAAACTACTGAACATACATCTTGCCAAGACATCAACAATGGTAGTAAAATGCTGGTGTTGACTGCAACGTCTTGTAAAGGATATGCAACTTCCATACATGCTTCTGCCTCATCTACACAGACAGTGAAGAGTTCCAATAATAATGGCAGTAGCAGTCTGATTGTGTCCACCTGACCTTTCCTCGGAGTCCCGAGTGTTGGCCAGATCCTCTGGTCACTTCTTGCAGCACCATTCTCTCCAGGCCATGATCTATCTGTTCATCTGCACTATACACACAATCGCAATAGGCCCTGACCAAGTCTGTCTTATCAAGCACCAATACCCCACAAAGAGGTGCAGACCCAGCCTGCTCATTTCCCACTACACCAGCATGTCCTAGGAAAAGAATCCAACGGATGCTGTCTATTTTTGATTGTTGAATTGAAGCCTGTCATTCTTCCCAAAGCATGCCTGTCATTCTCATAATACTTTGTGAGTCCATTACAATCATACCTAGTATGTGTGAAGGCAGTTTTAATCATACCTCCACAATTAAACTAACACAAATGTTGTGTTTAGCTCATACGCTATTCAATAAATATCAGAATGAAGAATCAACAGACAGATAAAAATGTTTCCCTAGCATACTTTAATCAACATGAGGATGCATAATCTCATCTCAGTCAGGAAGTCAGATTAGCTAAATCGATACGAACATCGTCCTTAAACATCTGGTGTGCTGATGCAAAGTTGGCCGGTTTAACCCCTAAACCGGCCAACTGGACTAAAATGTTGACTTCTCATCCTTGACTTTGTGGGGTAAATTACAAGTACCTCAGAAGTCGAAGTGGGTTTGCCTCATGGTGAGGGACACTGCTAATAGGGAAAGCTAATCAACATGCAAAAATCAGTCCATTGGACTAGATGTAGTAGCATGTGTGTGGACTACGCTTGAATTCAAAGTGAGTGAATGTAAAAAAAGGGATTATTGAGGGATAATAAAGAGTTAGTAAAGTAGCTCAGAAGACAATCAGTGGTCACACCGCTTTGTGGATGTACAAGATCACCTGCTCTGCACGGCACATGATGCTGAGTTAATTCTTTCACTTTTAGACACAAAGTATGAAGTTCTTGACTTGTAAAGAAGGGATCGTTTGTGGTATGAGGTATGTATATAGCTTGTAAAGAAGGGATGGTTTGTGGTATGAGGTATGTATATAGCTTGTAAAGAAGCGATTGTTTGTGGTATGCGGTATGTATATAGCTTGTAAAGAAGGGATCGTTTGTGGTATGAGGTATGTATATAGCTTGTAAAGAAGGGATTGTTTGTGGTATGAGGTATGTATATAGCTTGTAAAGAAGGGATTGTTTGTGGTATGAGGTATGTATATAGCTTGTAAAGAAGGGATCGTTTGTGGTATGAGGTATGTATATAGCTTGTAAAGAAGGGATCATTTGTAGTATGAGGTATGTATATAGCTTGCCTTTGATTTCATGGCTGCATGTTCTTTGTTTAATTTTTGACTTTAGAAACAAGAAGCATGTTTTCCAATGGTAGACTGAACCTGTGTCTCCAGATTAGGGAGATGAATACTCTATTGAGGGCTACCAGTTACAAGGATCTTGTTAATAGATTACAAATGAAACACCTGTTAGTTTACATCACTTTGCAGCATAGGGCATTAGAGACTAACAAGTGAATAATGGCAAAATCTTTGAGCACAGTTCTGCCCCTCAGAGACCCCAGGTATGGGGGTCTCAATCTGCTCAAAACATTACAACATCATTACACTTCATTTCTAAAATCATAATCAAAGTCTGAGAAAAACTGCAAGAAGAAGAAATACCCCTGCATGATCTCTGGGTAGTGGAAGTGAAAAGGAGGCATTTCTTTCCAATGATAGTCATAGAAAATAAGGATGAAAACCTGAAAATGAAACTGAAAAGAATGCACAAATGGGCATGAGAAAAAGAAACAGATAGTACACAGGGGTGACCAGATGTTAAGTACTAAAGTAATGTCAATTGGTTAATAATGCTGTCTGGTAGTAAAGAATATAATCAGAAATATGTGGCTGAAAAAAGACAATGAACAGCTCACCAACTTGTTCTCTATCTTTCAAATGACCATGAGAATGACCAGTGGCTGTTATTTACATTCATTCTAAACCAAGAGCACCATGATAGCTAGTTATACACACAAAAACTGATGCTGTTGTCATCTCACCTCTCTACACTCCAGCTTCACTTTGGAAGGACCTTCTACTGTCACGGCTAGAGAACCAGAACCTGCATTGACTGTGTTGACAATGAACTTGGCCACTTGACCTGCAAGGGGAAGAGATCATGTGAGTATTACAGAAACTTCCTAGCTGATTACACAAGTTACGTGATTGTCTGATTATTCACACCTATTATAAAATCTGGCCTATTCAATCAGAATGAATTAGAAGAAAGAATTTGCTGAAATTTACTATAATATTATAAGGCACAATGCATGTGTAGCATCAGGATGTCAAACATCTTGTTTTCCTGTTCAAATGTTTGTGTATTCAAGTTTCAAGTCATTGTTTTTAGTTAATTAGTTGACAGATCATTCTCACAGCATGTGGAACCATTCATCAAGTGCAAGGAACCATTCATCCACCAGTGCAAGGAACCATTCATCCACAAATGCACGGAACCTTTCATCCACAAGTGCACGGAACCATTCATCCACAAGTGCACGGATCCCCTCCTCAGTATCTCCCTCATTGTGTAGCGGCTGACAACATCATTCCTGTGTTGGTTTATTATTTATCTTTGGTCCTCCTGCATAGCAAACCTGTCTGGCTTCACCCCTTTTAACATAACATTCTTGTAGTCCGGACAAGGTTGCAGATTTACAGTCACCACTTGAGTTGTTTAATCTCCTTGCATCTCTGAAGACATTTAGTGTATCAGCTCAGTACATTGCTCATCCACTTCCCACAGTAGCTCAAACCACAGCCTATCAGCTCGTTCATTTCTTCTGATACACTCTAGTACTGGCACAATCATAAAACTGCCAGCATTGATCTCATCAGTCTCCACTCACAGGTTTTGAACAGTCTGGAGTGTTAAGTCATTGTTGGGTTGATTCTTAATATTTTCTGTTTGCCTGCATTGTTTTCATTTGTTTAATTAAGATAGCTTGGGAATACATAGCATGACATACCATTTAGAAACATCTGTATTGGCAATAACTGACTACATGCATGACAGAAAGCTGTGGAAAAAAAACAAGATCACCAACACCTTACGGCATTTATAATAAGGGACAGCTCCTAAACTACCCTATTCAAAATTCAAGATTGGCGAATCAGCCATGTACACATTTGGATTGGCGCCACAGACAGCAGGACACATATTCCAAGGCTATCCAAAATACATGTCAAGGCAAACCTTCTGGTCTAGAGAAACAGTGGATGATAAACTCTATGGACCACTGAGTGAACTAAAAAAGACAGTCAAATTTATACAAGAGACAACATTACAGGTATAGACCCATTTCAAATAAACAGAAGAAGAAGAACTCATAGATAATGCTGGGAATACATTGGACAGATACAAAAATGAATCAGATAATTTGATAGAAACCAACTTGTGAAGAGAACTGGTGACTTGTATGAGAAGTAGATTATCTGTAATCATAAGAAAGGATATTGATAATCTCTAGTCTTTAGACAAGTCGTAAGAAATTGTAAACTGAGAAATGTGACAATAGGAAAGCTGAAGGGGAAGTAAGACAGAGGAAGACCCAGAAAGAAGATGCTAGGCAACTTGGCATGGAGGAAAATGTTATAGAAAATTGTCAGCACCAGACAGACAAAACAATAATTGCACATAACAACACCACAAAGCATACACTACCTGTTCTACACATCTGTATTTTCAGTACCATGTTTTTATATGGACTAGAGAAGAATTGTTTGTTAACAAATGTATCTTTTAGTATTCAACCAACCTGTCTTTCCAGTTTTCAGACCATCACCGTAAGCAGTGACCTTGCCAGCATCAGCATCAACCTTGCCTACACAGATTTTGAAAGGCGAGCCAGGGATGTGGTAGTTGTCAAACAAAACATGGACAGTGTGAACTCCATTTTCACGAGGGATAAACCGGACAGCATACCTTCCTACAAAAATGAAATTAAAATATTTAAAACTTAATTGTCTTATATGTCAGCCACAACAAACAGTATATGTATTAATTATATGTTTGTGTTTACTTTTGTTACAGTATCCATACTATATACAGCAATAAGAAAGAGACAAACAGCTTCCTTTGTAATGTGATGAGAAAAGAGGCATTAGAGAACATCGTGATGACTGGAAAAATCAAGGGGAAGAGAGGCAGGGGCAAGCCAAGAGAAATGATGCTGGATGGATTGAGACGGTGGCATGGAGGTATATCATCAACAGAGTTGATACAAAACACCAAAGACCAAGATCTGTGGTGAGACATGAACGCCTGTGCCAGTTGGCAGTGCACATGATGATGGTGGTGATCCACACAGTTGCTGGTGTGTTCCCAGAGAGATTCTTCCTGGCAGAGAATAAGATCGCTTCTCTGAGTGAGGAAAAGAGTTCTTAAGAACTATATTGAGCCAATTACAATGTATAGAAGCGAATCATTGACACTCAACAAAGTGAGGAATTATGCGAATGCTGTGGAAATGTGGTTTTATGGAAGAATGATAACGCCATTGATAGATAGAAAGAGCAATGCCCCGGGAAGGTTAACCCAGTCAACAAATGCCCGCAGAAGTCGGATGTGTCGGCCTAAAGGCACAAGAACACAGCTCTGCTGTAAACAGGCACAACGCAATCACGTCTGAAAAAAAAACTCCGGATGAACGATGAAGAAGAAGAAGAAAGAGCAATGAAGATATCTTGAAAGAAGATAACTCACAAGAAACTAATAACTCACATCAGAAGAAGACAGTCCACATTCTGTTGGCATGTCATGAGAAGGGGAAAGCAGGAGTATGTCATCACAATGAGAAAGGAGGATTGATTGATTGATTGATTGATTTAGGAATCGACATCACAGCATTCGGGGCATTCCCATAAGTGCTCCGTCCCCATCCCCAGCAGCCAGCGAAGAGTTCCAACACTAATAGTACCAGTAGCAATCTGATTATAAGTCCGTCTCTCCTTTCCGTTGAGCGTCGGCCAGATCCCTTCGTCACTCCTCGTTGTCTAATTCTTGCCAGACCATGGTAATCCATTTGCTCCTCCGAGGTGTGCACGTGCTCCCACAAGGCCGCAACCACGTCTGCCTTGTCATGTAATCAATACTCCACCAAGTTCTGCAGAGCCAGCCAATCTGTCCGCCTGTTCATTTCCCAGCACACCGGCATGCCCCGGAGAAAAGATCCAGGCAATGCTTGTCACCCGTGACCTCCGAAGCGAAGCAAGCCACTCCGCACGAAGTCTGCCCGTCCTCACCCTCGTCAGCATGCTTTCTGAGTCAGTTACAATCACGATGTGTGTGTGTGTCATATTCTCCATCCAGCGGAGAGCTGCAGTGACTGCCTCCACTTCCATTCTTAAGCTGGATGTTGTGGTATCATATGCCAGGCTCTCCTGCCCCAAACATCGACCATTAGCTTTGGCTATGAAACCCCAGCCACTTCTCTCACCTCTTGACACTGAACTATCTGTGTAGATAATCACATCACTCGAGTGAGCATTGCTGGCCACTCCCTGCACTCCCGGCTTAATGTGATTATAACTCTGCACAAGTCTGACTGCTCCGCTGGCACTCTGACCCACTCCTCTCCACGCCTAATGTTCTCCAGGGGGCACACCTGTCCGATCGTATCCTCAGCTTGCGCCATCCATGATTTTCCTCTGATCAGTCGCTAACCCTTAACTGTGTCCAGCGCCTCATGCAGTGGGTGGTCTGTGTCTGCAGCTACTCTGAGGTATGCCTTCGCCTGCATCACCTTGAGCCTACCAGCAACAGTCGGCAGACCAAAGATGTAACGCATACACACTACTGGGGTGTCTCTAGTGCATCCCAGAAAAGGAGGAGGGAAGGAAAGGCAGGGAAAGACCAAGAAAGAAGAGGCTGGACATAATGGCATAAAGGAACAACAGTATCAGAAATGAACGACAGTACACAAGACAGAAGGCTGTGGGCAGACATGTGATAACAGTCCAGGACTGAAGAATGTGTATTTAAAATATGACTTCAGCAACATCTAGAGACAACACAGCAGAACCTACTGCTTATCTCCAACTTATGGCTTTCGTACGTAGCTCAAAGACTACAGCTGATGATAGTACCATGCGGTAGATTTTCTCACTATGATACAAGTCTTCAAAATGTCACCCTTACATGTTGTTTTCTCTAAAAATGCCGCCCCCTGATGAAGCCCCCTTATGGTGCCACCTGAAGCGGCTGCCTCTCTGTATCATAGCACGGCACAGCCCTGGCTGACGTATCTTAAAATTCCAGCATTTTAATTATGTGCCTTTCTGTATTATATATTATCTTGCAGAAATTATCTTGTTTATTATCAATTTCTTGAATGTCTGTAAAAATTAAATAATGTGCGTTCATATAAACAATGGCTGAAGCTGGGTTCATGTAAACAATGTGCGGAGCAGGGTTTATGTAAACAATGGCTCAAGTAGGGTTCATGTAAACTATTGGCGGAGCAGGGTTCATATAAATAATGGACGGCACAGGAGAAGTTGGTGTTATTTGCTTCATGTTTCCATGATTAATTCTTTGATAGAGAAAACTGCTTTACCTTCATCAACTTCCTGTACGAGAGCCTCTTCTTCTGAACCAGACGGAGACACCACTTTGGCTGAAAGTCGGCCCTTAGCACCATTGAAGTTGACAACAATAGCAGCTGGCTTACCAACCTGGAAGTAGTAATGAGAAAACATGATCAAGCTGACAATAGTAGTAGCTTCCCCATCTGGGTAACAAATAGACAACATAATAAAGTTATTATGTGATGTATTATAACCATGCTTTTGCTGTGCTTTGCTTTTGTATATTCAACTGTTATAATTTGCCTTGACCTTTCCATATTGTACTTTTAAAAATTCATCTTCGCATATTAAAATAAAAAAAAAATTAAAACAAAGAACACTTCACAAACACTTCATGTCTATGGTCACAACCCACTCTGTCTACAGGATTACAACCCATCTTGTCTACAAGATCACACCCCACTATGCCTATAGGATCACAATCAACCCAGCACAATTCACCAGAAATTATCCAATCACACAACAATTCACCACACATTAACCCAACAAACAACAATTCATC
Source organism: Cepaea hortensis (assembly GCA_963921405.1). Classification (NCBI taxonomy): domain Eukaryota; kingdom Metazoa; phylum Mollusca; class Gastropoda; order Stylommatophora; family Helicidae; genus Cepaea; species Cepaea hortensis. The sequence goes on along the minus strand of OY992882.1, from coordinate 118,931,663 downwards.
ACAAATTAACCCAACAGACAACAATTCATCACACATTATCTCTACACACAATTCATCACAAATTAACCCAACATTCAACAATTCATCACAAATTATCCCAACACACAACAATTCATCACACATTAACCCAACAGACAACAATTCATCACAAATTACCCCAACAGACAATTCATCACAAATTAACCCAACATACAACAATTCATCACAAATTATCCCAACACACAACAATTCATCACAAATTAACCCAACAGACAACAATTCATCACAACATCTTTCTTGATGGACAAACAACAATCCTAACACACAACAATTCATCACAAATTAACCCAACATACAACAATTCATCACAGATTAACCCAACAGACAACAATTCATCAAATATTACCCCAACATACAGCACTTCATCACAAATTAATACAACATACAACAATCCACCACAAATTAACCCAACACACAAAAATTCACCACAAATTAACCCAACACACAATTCACCACAGATTAACCCAACACACAACAATTCACCACAAATTAATCCAGCACACAACAAATCACCACAAATTAACCCAACAACTCACCACAAATTAACCCAACAATTCACCACAAATTATCCCAACACACAACAATTAACCAACAAATTAACCCAACACACAACAACTCATCACAAATTAACCCATCATGCAACAGTTCACTATAACCTCACCTGTAACCCTCTGTCTTGCAGCGACTGCACTGAGAGTTTTCTGGCATCACCAATAGATGGAGTGATACTCACACGGAAGGGGGAGTCTGGGATATGCTCGTCGTTGAATTTGACAGATACATAATATTCACCTGTATGAATGTAGATATACACAAGACATATACTATCTGTATCTAACATATTCTGTATCTAAACTTATATATGCTTTAGCGAGTATAAGATTTACTATATTTTTGTTGTTGCGTTTGTTCGCTATGAATTCAAGTGTAGTCCATACAAGTGTTTCTATTTCTGGTGTGCTGGATTGATTTTTGTGTGTGAATTAGCTTTCCATGTTACCAGTGTCCCTCGCCATCAGGCCAACCCATGCCAACTTCAGAGGTACTTGTAATTTACATCTCCAAGTTAAGAATGAGAAGGTTACATTTTAGTCTAATTGAGAGGTGTAAGGGTTGAATCCGCCAACCTCGGCATCAGCACAACAGATGTTTAAGAATGAGCGATCGTATCCATTCAGCCATGCTGACCTATTTACTATATTTAATATATACACTTATATTTAATCATTATTATTTAATAAGAATAGGGAATGCCATCTCTGCACTGAATGCTGGCTAATGAGTTCCAATATTGGGCATCTCCATGACAAAGTGGTCAAGTGATCCTCATTGCACTGCGAAGGTCACCGTTTCATTTTTGGACTCCATTTTGATTAATTACTGCACATTTTCAGAGGTCCCTGGGAGATGGTTGCTGAAGCTGCAGAGTTTGTGCTCTGTGTGATATTTTGGGCATGCTGCTATACAAAAAAAACATCTGAGCCTTATGGGATAGAACCCTTATCAATGAAATTGATTCTCTTGCTTTAAGCCAGTCTATCCCTTGATGTTGTCTCCACACATGAAGCAGTGTCCTCTCCACACATATAACAGTGTCCTCTCCACACATGTAGCAGTGTCCTCTCCACACATGTAGCAGTGTCCTCTCCACACATGTAACTATGTCCTCACCCACATGTAACAGTATCCCCTCCACACATGCAATGGTGTCCTCTCAACACGTAACAGTGTCCTATCCACACATATAACATTGTCTTCTCCACACATGTAATGGTGTTCCCCTCCACACATATAAGTGTCCTCTCAACACGTGTAACTTTATCCTCTCCACACATGTAATGGTGTCCTTTCCAGTTTCTCTACAAGCACTTTCCTTTCACAAAGAGCTGTTACTCTTCACATATCTGAAGTAATTTAATTATCTGACCTTGATCTTCATCAGTAAAGTTTTCTTCAGTTCCAATTTTGTCATTGTTTGTTTTGCATTAAATATATATTTTGGTTTTTACCTTGTTCTTGCACTGACATAATTTGTTTCTCAACTCCAGCTTGTCGTGTTGATAATAATATTGTGTCATCAGCATACTGAAATTCTGATATTTCTATTCCCCTGATTATAAAATAATGTCAGTCTTTGTCAGATATGACTAAGCTACTCTATGACAATAGATGGTATAACCTGTTTTGTGTTAGCACCACATGTTGGGCGGTGTTCACCAAATCTGACACCCCCACATTGTGCTAACAACTTTGGATAGAGGAGCGCAATTGGGAGGGTACAGCCTTACCCTAGTGCAAGGAAATGCAGCCTAAAGGCTAAATGTCATGGCAGAGCAAACCAGGCCCTAAGCTTTTGTTGGCAACTGGTCTAGGACGGAAGCTCCGACAGGCAGACAGTTAGAACATTGATTTGCTGATCCAGCAGCTTCTGCAGCTTGTCTTGTTCCAGTCATATTAATGTTACCTTTCCTCTGGAGTAAACTAGGCAGGCTGAGAGAGGGATCATGCTACATGGGCAAAACATGGTCTCTAAATTCAGCCCAGGCTCTGTGTTATGGAGAGGTATAACTCCATTTTTACAAACTATCATCTGTCAAGACGGCAAGCTGCCAGACAATGTCATCAGCATACTGAAATTCTCATATTTCTATTCCCCCGATTATAAAAGGATCATACTGTTCCTTATCTGTATTTTCTCTAACATTCCTCATTCAGTTGTCAGTATGCAATACTGATAAAGAAATAACAACATGATAATTGTGAAAAATATGTAGACATCTGGTTAAAAATTTTAAAAAATAACAGGATAGTAATAAAAAGATGCAGACACCAGCTTAAAGAAATAACATAATAGTGAAAAAAAATATATACAGACATCAGGTTCAAGAAATAGCAACATAATGATAGTATAGAAATTTACAAAGTATGCAGACAGCAGGTTAAAGAAAACATAGTACTGGTATTTAAAACACATGTCAACAAATAAAAAGACACCACAATCTGATAATGGTAAAACTATGTAAACATCAGAACAAATGACTACAGATACAGAGACATCACAATCTGATAATGATAACATCATGGAACACACCTTCCTCCCAAGTCGGAGAGTGTCTGCCTGTACGGCGAGGAACCACCAGTCTGCACACCAATAAGCCAGACATGGGACAACGGATACTCACGCAAAACTCAGGTCCTGTATGACATCACACTGATGTTGGACAACAGGATGCCTTCATCCGACATACAGGACTTCACGTTGGAGCTCAAGCCAACGAACACAAGCAAGCAAGCAAGCATGTACACACCAGATTCTGTAACTCTGTGTGGTATTTAGAGCAAATGACTACAGATACAGAGACATCACAATCTGATAATGATAAAAACATGTACACACCAGATTCTGTAACTCTCCTGTATTTAGAACAAATGACTACAGATACAGAGACATCAAAATATCATAATGATAAAAACATGTACACACCAGGTTCTGTAACTCCGTACGATATTTAGAACAAATGACTACAGATACAGAGACATCACAATCTGATAATGATAAAAACATGTACACACCAGGTTCTGTAACTCCGTACAATATTTAGAACAAATGACTACAGATACAGAGACATCACAATCTGATAATGATAAAAACATGTACACACCAGGTTCTGTAACTCCGTACGATATTTAGAACAAATGACTACAGATACAGAGACATCACAATATTATAATGAAGAAAACATGTACACACCAGGTTCCGCTACTCTGTATGAAACTTGGCATGACCCATCTTTCTTGTCCTTGAAATCAATCTCTGCTTTTGAAGGACCTTCCACTGCGATAGACAGACCTCCGGCTCCGGCTTCTCGTGTATAAATGTTGAATTCATCTAATTGATGAGAACAAAATTATTTATGTATGTAATTTAGCTGTCATTACAGTCAGTGTATAATTAAACTATACCAACATCATTATTTATTTTGTATATTTTTCCATTTCAATGTTTCTATGTTGCTTTTTTAAAAAAAAGAATATCTCATTATCAGTTTTGGACAAAATAATTGCACTTAAAGATGATACTATTATATCAGTTCATAAAACATATGTATTGTTTGACACTCACAGAAGTAGAAGAAAGGAGTATAGACTAGAGGAAGCAATAGACAATATGTTTGTGTGTTTGTTATTTGACCTAAGCTGGGTTTACATACAATTCTGAGACCTATGGTGCTATTTCAATGGTTATATATGAATACTGTCCTTATTCCATAGTTCTGGGTTTATGTCTATGATAGACCTGTCTTAGGTAAACACCTTTTCTAGGGGTGTCTAGTTGGTCATGTGTCAAAGTACACTTGTTCCTGCAGGGAGGCACTGCTATCATTTAAAGATGACAGGTTTGAATCCAGGTCAATAGATATAACTTAAAATTGTTATGTTGTCTAGTGCATCCTGTCTCTGCTTATTTCTTCTACTTCTGTGAGTGCCAATCAATACATGTGTGTTTAATTATGAACTGTCTTAGTGGCCCAAAGGGTTCCCCTATTGATATTTCTGTGTAATACTATATAAAACATACTGAAACCAGGTGAGATATGAATATGAGGTTACGGTGTCAACTTAATGTTATATCAAATATACTGAAACTAGGGGAGGCATGTATGGGTTATGGTGTCAACTTAGTATTTTATCAAATATACTGAAACTAGGGGAGATATGAATGTGAGGTTACGGTGTCAACTTAATGTTATATCAAATATACTGAAACTAGGGGAGGCATGTATGGGTTATGGTGTGAACTTAGTATTTTATCAAATATACTGAAACTAGGTGAGATATGAATGTGAGGTTGCAGTGTCAACTTAATGTTATATCAAATATACTGAAATTAGGGGAGACATGTATGGGTTATGGTGTCAACTTAGTATTTTATCAAATATACTGAAACTAGAGGAGATATGAATGTGAGGTTACGGTGTCAACTTAATGTTATATCAAATATACTGAAATTAGGGGAGACATGTATGGGTTATGGTGTGAACTTAGTATTTTATCAAATATACTGAAACTAGGTGAGATATGAATGTGAGGTTGCAGTGTCAACTTAATGTTATATCAAATATACTGAAATTAGGGGAGACATGTATGGGTTATGGTGTCAACTTAGTATTTTATCAAATATACTGAAACTAGGGGAGATATGAAAGTGAGATTGCAGTGTCAACTAAGTATTATTTCAAATATACTGAAACTAGGGGAGACAGGATGAGAAGTGTTTTCTCTTCTGCCCATCATCTCCCAATGCAGCAAACGCACTTAACCAACTCCTGTCAAACCCTTTGTAAGAAGCACTGGATTTTTCAGCTAAAGTTTTTTTGTGGCATGAAGTGGCCAGTTTCATGCTAATCTTCCTTAGTTTTTATCTTGTGATATGCTTGGCAAGTTAGATTGTAACTATTCTTTGCTTTCCTTATGTCCCCCAGGAGCAGACAGTCAAATTTAGAAGTTACCAGGTTTGAAATCCAGCATCAAGTTGGGGCATTTTTAAAACAACCATTGATAGTTTTTTTTTTTTTGCGCTCGCTTAGAACTCAAGCGTAGTCCATACACACTACTTGTAGTAGCACTGGACTGAATTTTGCATGTGGATTAGCTTTCCCTCATTACCAGTGCCCCTCGCCATCAGGTGAACCCACTCCAACTTCAGAGGTATTGATAGAGTATGAACAACAATCTTTGCTCCATGTCCGTTGCTGCGGTGATCTTCGCACACCAAGTGCCTTCAATTCAATAACAAACAATAAAGAGAATTTATTGGATTTTCCCCCCAGGACATGCGTCTGCACCGCCTGGTGGGGTGTTGGTGCTTGGTAAGGGAGACACGGTCGAGGCCTTTTGGGATCGTGTGTACAGTGTAGAAGAACAGATAGATCATCATAGCATAGTGAGAATGCTATGGAACTCCAATATTCTCTGCTTTTTATCCTGTTGTACATTCTTACAGATTGTTGTTCATCCATCTCTTGTTTTCTTCCTACTTGTATCACTTTCAATCTATTGCCTTCAACTTATCCTTCCCGAATGGATTTTACAAGAGTGTCATGTCTTTTAATGGGGCCAAAATATTTATATTGTCTCTTTTTTATTTCCTTCATGAACTCTCTTTTCATTCCCAGCCTCTCTAGAACCTCTGAATTTGACTGTTTTTGTTTCCATGTAATACAAACTCTTTGTATGCTTGCTTAAAATTTTTATTTTCACATGGTAATTGTAAGCTGTAAATTTACAGGCAATATCACCTTTAATAATAGTTGCTAAGAGTCTATATGATGAAGTGGTCATGCTGTCTGTCTTACTCTAATGATTGCAACTTTTAGGGTGACTCCTGAGGGTTCGTTGCTTAGGCTTTGTGCAATGCTTTCAGTAGGCAGTTAGCCGGTCTATGGGGAGAGAATAAGCCAGATGGGATACAACCCAATGTAATAACATTGATTTTCTTGCCATTTAAACTATTTTCTATTAATTGCTGCTGATTTTTTCAACTGATACCATAAGATTTTATAATTAAAACTGTGAAAAGACAGTTGGAATGTAGGGCCACTTTAAGTAGCTTCTGGGATAGTTGAGTAGAAATACACACCTCCCCCGATGTGTCTCCACCTTGCCGTGGTGGGGGAGCTTGCGTGTCCCATCGACCCGTTTGCTTGCCGATGGGTGAAAAACTACATATCGGACAGCATATGGGATAGGGACCAGACTAAGAGAGACACAACCTGCTGCTCTGCAGGTGAGACTGAGGATAGCAGTCTAAAATTTAAATCAGGCGCACGAAGGCAGAAGTTCTTGGTCCGGACAAAACACTAAAGGCTCCCTGTCGAGGGCTGTGGCTGAACGCCTCTAAGCCACAAACCCTCGGACCTGAGAGCCGGGCCGATAGCCACCTTTCGAAAAATAAAGGCGTGATACTGAGCAAGCTACATGCTCAGGTCTAATAGAAGTTCGAAGACTCCCAGCTGGGGGATATGAGAGATTCCCGTATGAGAGGGCCAGGCCGTTTCTCGTTCACCGCTGCACGAAGGTAAGGTGCTGAACTGGCAACACAAGTAGCCTACCTCGTGAGCGAGTACAAAAAGTAAAAAAAGTGCCCCAGTCGAAGAAAATGGCTGCGAAAACTGTACCTAACTCATAGAGTGTAGACAAAAGTGGAAGAACGTCTCAATGACGCAAAATGGAACGCACGGCGAGCGAACCTATTGCGTGGTCCGAAGTCAAAAGCAAAAGCCTACCGAGTGGGTGTCGCTTGCAGTCTGACCGTCCCTGGTGTGTGCTTGAGCGATCAGTGGCAAACGAGTTGCCCGACACATGGAAGTGAGGAACTAAAGCAGCCATGAGCAGGACGTGGCAACTTCTCGGGTGAGCCCAGTCACAGAGCAATATGTGCCGGCTCTGCAATTATGGAAGCCTCCTTGGATAGCGAGGGAATGTTCATGGTCTGCCCCTGCCTTCCCTTGAGGGCCGACCACGATGTCGTTCATCGTTCTGTCTTGACCAGCTGAGATGTTAGCGACATCACAACAGTCCAACGTGCCTCGAAACCAGAGGAAGGCTAACTTCATTAAAAAATGCCTGCTGAAGCCGGAAGTGTCGTCCTACGGGTGGCAAACTAAAAATTGACACTACGCAATTACGTCCGAGTTAAATGTCTCGTCCGAATGTCTCTCGTGCTAGGAACAGCTCTGACTACCTAGTTTCTGAATACCGCTCTTGTTCGGAACAGCTCTGACTGGGTAGTTTTCCAAATGTCTGTTGAGCCTGGAAAAGCTCTGATGGGCGCAACGACAAGCACATGTCTGAAAACTCGCTGAGTGGATGCCGTCTGCAAACCTGTCTGGTTTGTGCGGGAATGACCCGGGGAAACGAAATGACCAATATATTGAGGTGAGGATTTAAAGCAGCCATGAGCAGGACGTGACGATCTCCCTCGGTGAGCCCAGATCCAGGGCGTTATGTGTCGGCCCTGCAACTATGGAAGCAACCTTGGATGGCGGAAAATGCTATGGACTGTCCCTGCCTTCCTTTGAGGGATGACCGTTGTCTTCGACCGTTCAACCTTGGCCAGCATGGTTGCAGATGGCACCACAAAAGTGAGAGTCTCCCAGGAATGCTACCTGGTCAAAAATGCACGCTAAAGTCGATGTGTTGGCCTACGAGTTTCGGCCCAAGGGCGCATAACAGACACACCGCAATCACATCTGAAAAAACACTCCGGATGAACGAAAAGAAGAAGAAGAAGAAATACACACCACTTCAACATGGGTATAGCACCAAATGCTCAATGGCTTCTTGAGGCATGTAAAAGAGTTCTTTACTTTGTTCTGTACACCACATCTAGTGCCTTGCAATTTACTCAGCGTTAAAGAACAGTGAAGTTCTTTACCCATTTCTCTTTAGAGATTCCTTTGGTTAGTGCTTTCACCCTTTTGTGAAAGACTGCAAAATTATTCAATATCAAAGAAAGCTTGAAGGTATAATTTATAATCATAGAACCTAGATTGGGAGAGCCACCAGTTTTCTTTGTGAAGACATCACAAGTAAGATTTAACCACAGATGAACTATTAGAGCACATCAATACCATTCTAACTGGGGCAACTCACTTGGCACATCCACCTCTCCCCTCTCCAAGCCTTGTCCAGATGCATGGACCTTGTGGGCACCTCCTCCAGCGATGGGACCAACAGTGAACTCAAATGGGCTGCCTGTATAATAAAATAATAACAGTGAATTCAAATGGGCTGCCTGTATAATAAAATAATAACAGTGAACTCAAATGGGCTGCCTGTATAATAAAATAATAACAGTGAACTCAAATGGGCTGCCTGTATAATAAAATAATAACAGTGAATTCAAATGGGCTGCCTGTATAATAAAATAATAACAGTGAATTCAAATGGGCTGGCTGTAAAATAAAATAATAACAGTGAATTCAAATGGGCTGCCTGTATAATAAAATAATAACAGTGAATTCAAATGGGCTGCCTGTATAATAAAATAATAACAGTGAATTCAAATGAGCTGGCTGTAAAATAAAATAAAAACAGTGGGCATAATAATTGCATAATGACATGGCTGATTTTCCATTTATATACTGTATACATAACCATCAAGAGCTTTACTGATTGGCATGGGTGATCATGCTTCTCCATATCTTGAGAACTCTGACGGCATGTATCAATTCATGTGCCTTTTCATATCATGACAAAGGGAAATGTCATGGAAATAACAGGCGGATGGGCAAGCTACTGACCAAATCAGCCATCAAGTGCAAATTGTTCTGTACAAATATGAGGTTAGCACCATATACCCAACATGTCTCAAGGCGTGGAAATGATTTCTTACTTTTGTTTTAATAAAACATTTCAACCAAACTTCACACAGCCATACAAGACAACTTCATACAACTAATCAATACACTTCTACCTAACTTAATATGACCATACAATAAATTTAAATCTAACTTCATATAACCATACAGTACATTTCAACCTAACTTAATACAACCATACAATACACTACAACTTGATTAATACAACCATACACTTCAAAAAACATAATACAATAAATCAATACACTTCAACCTAACTTAATAGAATCAGTCAGTACACTTCAACAAACTTAACACAACAAATCAACATAATTCAACCTAACATAACACAACCAATCAATACACTTCAACCATCTTTATGGAATCCTGTCCAATGGTACTCACCAGGGATGTGCATGTCCTTGTGTTTGACACTGACAGTGTGTACACCCATCTCCTTGGGCACAAACTTAATGCTGTAGTGTGAGTCATCAAGACTGACCACATCACAAACCTCAGTAACTCCTGAGGGACTCTTCACAGATGCTGTCATATCATAAGGCGTGGTTCCTGCAGGCATAAATTATTATATATGCTACTTTGTGGGATTCAAAATTCACGAAAGGAGATTACTACACAAGTAAGAACAAGAAGCAGGTGCTTTGGTTGCATGGTTACGATGTTCCACTCACAATGGAATGAGTTTGATCAGACAAGGATTTGATACTAGCTCTCATCATTCGCTACAGGAGGGACAGAATGGCCACCTATTCAATCCATGCACTCAGACTTACAAAAATGTGATGGTTCTAACACTTCATATACCCACAGCAAGTTCTTGCTACGGGATTGTTTTGTTTGTTTATAAGAACAAAATAATCACCATTTGTTGGTTACATTATGAGAATGAACATTCACAATGGCAAATTATTAAACATGTAAGAATACACCAATCATTATTTGTTGATCACATTACAAAAATGAACATTTGTAAAGAAAAATATATTAACCTCTTGAGAATGAGAAAACCACCAATTGAACGGTTGCATTATGAGAATGAAAATACATAAAGGCACTAAAGGTATTATATACATGAGAATAGGTCAACATTGTCGAATGGATAAGAACACATGTTCTTAAACATCCGGTGTTCTGATGCCGAGGTAAGAGGGTTCAACCCCTATACCGGACAGTTGGCCTAAAATCTTGACCTTTCGTCCTTGACATGGGACATAAATTAAAGTTGGAAAATAAACTTGACCTGTCGTCCTTGACTTGGGACTACATTAAAAGTACTTTTGAAATCGGAGTGATGGCGAGGGACACTGTTAATAGGGAAAGATAATACACACGCAAAATTTAGTCCAGCACTACTAGAAGTAGTGTATATGGACTACGCTTGAGTTCAAAGCGAGCGAGCAAAACAAAATATATGTAAGAATAAGACAATCATTCATTACGAGAATGAACATTCATAAAGACAAATTATTCAACACAGGAGAATGAAAAACACCGCTAATTGTAAGGTCACATTATAAGAATTATGACAGAGTAAGAGAGAGAAAGAGGAACGAGAGAAAGAGAGAGAGAGAGAGTGCGAGTATTTGTGTGTGAGTAATTGTGATGGTAAGTGTCTGTAAGAATATATATGTATATATTTGTATGTGTGTGTAAGTGCTATAAAAATACATTACATTCAATGTAAGACAGCAAATGAATACAAAATATAACTAGGAAGATGAACAAAGTGAAAGATGCACACAGATACAAGCAAACATTTTTACAAATCCTTATTGTAAAAACAATTAGCCACAAAACTGAAATATCACAATCACACATAAGAATTTAACATGTCTGAACCGATAAACACAATTAAAACTATAAGTTCAGAAAAAAAAGTATACTGAAAGGTAGAACAAGATAGTAATTTAAAACAACATAATAAATGAAAGTTTTAATAATGAACAGCAATCACTCTTATTTACAGTATCAAATGTAAAAGATGATAGACAAAATAGAATATGAAGCCATACAAATAAGTCACAAAAGCAACAAAGCAACAGACCTGGCCATGATGCAGGTGTCTGTATTATTATTGGCACCTCAATGGGAATAAACATGTCACAGACGGTTCAGTATTCCAAGGCAGATTGTTTACTAAAATCTAATTCAGTATTCCAAGGCAGATTGCTTAATAGCATTTAGTTCTATATTTCAAGGCAATGTGTTTATTAAAATCTAGTTCAGTATTCCAAGACAGCTTGCTTACTAAAATCTAGTTCAATCTTCTAATGCAGTTTGTTGACTAAAATCTAGTTCAGTGTTCTGAAGCAGTTTGATGACTACAATTTAATGTTTCAAAGCAGCTTTTTTTTTTTGTAAACTAAAATCAATATTATAAAAAGACAACAAGTATTCCTATGGTAGTTGATGCTCTGACAGTTGTTTATTTACACACAGCTCTAGTTAACCACACACTGTAGCAGAATATACTTCTTCAATCCTACACATCAAGTAACACAAGCTCAGGTGTTTAGAAAGCACCAGTCTGTATCTATCACCTACAATCTCACTTGCCCCAGGCTCCTGGAAGGGTATTCAGTTTGCCCCTACCTGAGATATAATTCTACAGGTAAGATTGTCATGGAGGGGAGGAGGAGGAGGAGGAGGAAGGTGTTATTTGTTATCTAATCAGTTCAGGTGAAAACGGAAATGTCCCAGATAATGAAGATGTAGTTGCTGGCTGCATTCGGGACAAGTGGGATCATAAGAGTGACTATAACTGGAATCCAGGAGTCTATTTTAGTCTATCCTCAGCTCCCCTCACCTTTAGCAGCATCTGACCAATAAAGTGGCTAATGTGAATACATTACGGAACGCTGGCCTAGCATAACCAGTGGGCATGAAAGCTTACTTATAACAAATGGTTATTTTTCCTTCAAGAGTAAAAGCAATATATAACCTTTATGATTTCTAACTTCTATAATATATATATTTTTTAAAGTATAATTAAAGTAATTATGCCAATAATGTTTAAAATGACTGTGTTTTTACATTTATTTCTTGTTTGTGTATGTGAATTTTCTTATCTTTCTTTCCTTCTTCTGCTGAATTTTATTTTCCAATTTTAATTGCCACCTTTCCTTCATTGTTTATATACTAATAAAATATTACAGCAGCATTGTTAAAATGGTCACCACACAAGAAACATTATTTTTTGAACAAATGAGGAGGATGAGGAGATTTCTCAAACAGCAGATAGATAACCACCTTCAGGTCAGATGGTTTTAAACTAATCAGATAACCATCTATATGTCAAATAGTTAACCCAGGTCACATAACTATCTACAGCTCAGACAGTCTTTCACTGATAACAGATCAGACAGTCTTTCACAGAGCAGGTAGCCACATACAGGCCACCTAATATAAGCCCACATGCAGACACCTTTCCACATTCCACACCCAAATACGTTTACACAGGCCTGGTAAGAACTACTCACACATATCTCAGACTTGGGGTGGAATGGTCTCAGAATAGCTGTAAAAGAATCTCAGAACAGATGGGGGTTCTCAGAAGGGGTTGAATGATCACATAACAGGGGTGGAATGTTCACAGAACATGGGTGGAATTTTCACAGAACAAGGGTAGAATGATCTCAGAACAGGGGTGGAAGGGTCTCAGAATGGGAGTGGAATGATCACAGAACAGGGGTGGAATATTTTCAGAACAGGGATGGAATGGCTTTGAGGTTACAACTCTACCACTGGCTCATGGCTACCTGGTTTGTTTCACAGTCTGGACTTTTGATTTTTTTAATAATGAAATAAGAATAGGGTGGTATATTCCCCTCTCTTTCTGGGATAATGAATTAGATATCTAGCCATTTCAGACAAGGTGAAAACTTAGTGGAACTGTGTGCACACTGCACAGGTGAAAAGTGCGTCAGCAATTGGATATAACAAAGAGCAGATAGGCCGCTATCCTGGACTAAATTTCAAAAAGAAAATCTGCCCACAAGAAGAATATTTATAGCACGTGTGCTTCTGGTATATGTATGTTGCCATGGAGTTTGTGCAGTGTGCTGAGATTCTCCTTGTATGGACTAGAAGAGGAGTCTCGAGCTTTTAGAGATATCCATATCCAATGGAAATGATAATTAATGAAAACAAAAATCAAACCACTTCAAACTGGCAACACAAAGTAATAATTTTACCCTAGTTTTCCCAAAAACACAAAATTGTGACCCATTGACAATTGTTGAGAAACAAAATATTTAAACCAATACCGGCATCTAACAATTCGTCATTTTCTTTTAAACCTTTACCCTGCCAGATCTGCAGTGTTGTCAACAGAATACACTATATACATGTTTGCAGTTCTGGTTTGTAACCAACATTAGTTGAGAACAATGAGGAGGGTTATGAAAATGTATAACTTCTCAATGTTTTGTGTCGTTTGCTTGCTTTGAACTCAAGCCTAGTCCACACATGTGCTACTACTTGTAGACACTGACATGATATTTAAATGTCGGTTAGCTTTCGTTATTATCAGTGTCTTTGACCATCTGGTGAAACCATTACTTGTAATTTATGTTTTCTAGTCAAGGACGAGAATTCAACATTTTAGTCCAACTGACCTGTGTAGGGGTTGAACCCGTTATCTTGGCATCAGCACGCTGAATGTTTAAGAGCAAGCGGTCTTATCCATTCAGCCATGCTGAGCATCTAACTTCTCAATAATGTGTATTATGTTTGTGGTATAACCAATTTGTGATTGTGACGTGGTGCATGTCTCACATGTGTATTATGTTTGTGGTATAAACAATTTGTGATTGTGACATGGTCCATGTCTCACATGTGTATTATGTTTGTGGTATAACCAATTTGTGATTGTGAAGTGGTGCATGACTCACATGTGTATTATGTTTGTGGTATAACCAATTTGTGATTGTGAAGTGGTTCATGACTCACATGTGTATTATGTTTGTGGTATAACCAATTTGTGATTGTGAAGTGGTGCATGACTCACATGTGTATTATGTTTGTGGTATAACCAATTTGTGATTGTGAAGTGGTGCATGACTCACATGTGTATTATGTTTGTGGTATAACCAATTTGTGATTGTGAAGTGGTTCATGACTCACATGTGTATTATGTTTGTGGTATAACCAATTTGTGATTGTGAAGTGGTGCATGACTCACATGTGTATTATGTTTGTGGTATAACCAATTTGTGATTGTGAAGTGGTGCATGACTCACATGTGTATTATGTTTGTGGTATAACCAATTTGTGATTGTGAAGTGGTTCATGACTCACATGTGTATTATGTATGTGGTATAACCAATTTGTGATTGTGAAGTGGTGCATGACTCACATGTGTATTATGTTTGTGGTATAACCAATTTGTGATTGTGAAGTGGTGCATGACTCACATGTGTATTATGTTTGTGGTATAACCAATTTGCGATTGCAAAATGGTCCACACATTTATACGTTGCCATAGGAACGATGCATGTTAGAAAATGTTACTTTCACTTGTTTGCTGGTGTTGTATAATAGGGTCTTAATACTATTTATCCTTGGAATCTCAATGGGGAAGTGGTTACGCCGCTTGCCTCGTGCTCTGAAGGTTGTGGGTTTGATTCTGGCTTACGTCGTTCGGTCCACAAGTGCAGTTTTCTCAGAGAGTGCTGGAGGTCATTGCTGGAGCTATGGAGTTTGCACTTTGCATGACGCTTTCAACAAGTGAGTAGGTACAATTATCTCGGAACAGTAATAACATCTGATGGGAGATGCCTTGAGGAGATTAGAACAAGAATCGCCATGGCAAAAGTAGCCTTTAGCAAGATGAAAAACATATTGACCAATAAAAAGATGTCAATTGAAACGAGAAAGAGAGTGTTGAGATGCTACATAGAACCTGTACTTTTATATGGATGTGAAGCGTGGACAATGAGCAGTCAGGCTGAAAAACATCTGATGGCTGTAGAGATGTGGTTTTTGAGGAAAATGCAAAGAATACCATGGACAGCTAGAAAGACCAATGAACAAGTCCTTCAAGAAACAAATGAAGATCTTCATTTGATTAGAGAAATTAGACGTAGACAGTCAAAATTCTTTGGGCATGTTATGAGAAGAAATGGATTGGAGAATTTGGTGACAACTGGTAAGATCGAGGGGAACAGACCAAGGGGAAGACCTAGAAGCAAGTACCTGGATGGCTTGGCCTTGTGGCATGGTCGAGACAGAAACACGGAGCTGATCCATGACTCTGGTGATCGAGTGAGATGGCAGAACATGACCACCCACGCTTACCGGCATGGCACATGATGGCTGGATGGATGACGCTTTCAGCAGGCCATCCTGCAGAAATAGACCTTTTTGTATTTTTACTATTTATGCTTTCCAGGATAAATAGTGCTGTGATCTCGGATCTCGGTTCCATACTCAACTCAACTGACTGCCTTGAGTCTACCTTTGCAAGGCAGCAGACAGCTGTTTTTCTTTTTCTCTGATCCCTACCCACTAACCTATAAGGCATGGGACACCCTGCTAGTAATTACGCCACTGTCAACATAGCTCTTAGGGTCAATGAGACACACAAGTCACAAACACTTCTACTACTTCCAGGTGAAAAAACAGAAGAGGGGCCTACCTGTCATCATAACAAACATTATATACTCCATAATCTTCTTCCCCTTCTTCAATCCACTTTCAAGGAGAGTGAGTCACACCCAGTTACACACCTCAAAGGTTGATGTGTCAGACTTCAGTGTGTATTGTCCATCATTTACATGGTCAGCCTCTTCTTCTGGTTCCATTTGGTCATTTGGTCTTTACATTGTTTCTTGTTATAATATACTGTCAGTAAGTAGCCTAATTATGTGGCCGAACCATTTCACTGGCTGTTTTCTAATGACATCTAGAACTGCTATTAACTTTGTAATCGCACTGATGAACAAGATTGATGTTATTACAAGACCATTAACCCACCTGGAATCTTCAGACTGAGTTCGCACTGACTGCCCACATGGGTGATATCGGCTGCCTCCCTGTGGTGTGTGATACGTTCAGTAATCTTGGCTGAAGGTTCGCCTCCAATCTTCACAGTGAAAGGGCTTCCTGCAACAACATAAACATGTTTCGTTTCTCATTTACTGTCTGAATTCAATATATAGTTTAGGTTAATTTAGTTTAGTTTAGTCGACGGATCAACATCACAGCACATGGATGTAACCCTTAAGTGCTCCTTTCTACTCTTAACTTAAGCCCAAGTCCGGAGAATCTCAGCTCAGTGCATGAACTCTGTAGCACCGGTGAGGATCCTGAAATACTTTGGGTAGATTTTTAACTCAAAATTTTGCCCGGGCAGTGCTGTTAGAGTACTCTTTTTCGATTTCCAACTGCCAAGGGATATTTTATGTGTGCAACAATACACACGGGGGTCCAATCTCACTACCCAGAGACCAGGGGAATAGGTCAATATAGTCAATAGTCAATATATACAACAACATAAACATGTTGTGTTTCTCATTTACTGTCTGAAGTCGATATATACAACAAGAAGAGAGCACCGCTGAGAGGTTATAATGTCTACCCAAGGCTCAGAAGGTTCAGGGTTCAAATCCTGGCATATAGCTGGATATTTTTTACAAGAGCCATAGGTGTCTAATAATATCTCATGCTCTCTGACCTCTTGGGTTGTGAGATTGCAAATCTAGCTTTCTCAGATTAGGGTGAATAACAGGAAGTCCTGTGCACATTAATAATCCAATGGCAGCTGGAGATTGCAAAATTACAGACTAAAACCACCACCCTGGCAAATGTTTACCAAAACCTGCCCACGGGAAGAGCCCACGATCTTGGATGGAATCTGTCTGGAGGATACAGACCTTATACAAATGCTGGCTAAAGTTGACATACAGGTCTTAGAGGGGAATGCAGAAGAGGAATATACAAATGTGTGTTGTGTTATAAAAGATATTCAAACTTATTTTGCTGCCACCACCACAAATTTCATTGCTGCTGCTGCTCCTGCTGCTACTACTACTACTGCTGCTGCTACTACTACTACAACTACTACTACTACAACTACTACTACTACTATTACTAGCACCCTCATGCCCACAATGTCTGCAATGTACAACGTTCATCTTCAACCTGGCGATCCTTATATCTTCTTTCAGAAACCAGGCCTCCCATCACTGTACTCTCCAAACCACTGTGATGTTTAATTAGTCCAAAGTATTTCAGTTTCCAAGATTTGAAGCTGTTTAAGAGTCTGTTTTCTTCAATGTCCAGATTTTATAGAATGCCAGAATTGTTCTTCTTCATGATCTTTATGGTATGAAAACTATTATGTCAATTTAAGTTCAAAAGCTCAGACTTTCTTCTTTAGAGATTTGAAGATGGTCAATGACTCTCATCCATATATAATTGTATTACCACAGCTCATTATAAACATTTACATCGCAGATGCCTGAATATCTTACCTGGCACATGTTGATCGGCAAATTTGATATTGATGATATAGTTGCCAGGTTCTGTGGGTTTGTAGGTGACGCGACAAGTGCCGTCTTCATTGTCATGACACTCAATGTCAGCCTTACTTGGACCCTCAATGGACAGTGACATACCTCCATAACCTACAGAAGTTCAAGATCACACATTTCATGATTTATATACACTTGTAGTTTAAACTATGCTCAGTTAATCACTGAATCAGTTAAAAGACATGGCAGATTTACAAAATTCACACTAGAAGAAAATGTTTAAGGCAGTTAAATTAGAGGGTGACAGCAATACAAATGCTGTGATCTTGAATGGAGAGTTAGCAATATGAATTCCGTTTCTGAAGACATTGACAAGGTAAGCAGTCTGTCAGTCACCAACAAAGCAATAGACATAAAGTGTTAGAGATCCACTGGAGCAAACCTTCTATATGGAGATGGCACTTGATCAAAAGGTTGACAGCCCAGCTATGAATATCTCAACTACAAACCACATGAAATATTCAAATTGGCAAGTACCTGCTTCTCGGGTGTCCACGATGAACTCATTGACCTCATTGGCCGTGCCCTCCTTGAGACCTTTGCCATAGACCTTCACCTTGCTGGCATTGCCTATCTCACTTTCACCGACTGTGATCTTGAATGGAGAGTTGGCAATGTGAACTCCGTTTCTGAATACATTGACAAGGTGTTCGCCTGTTTCACGAGGTGTGAAAGTAATGCCTGCAAAACAGAAATAGAAATGTATATATTGTAGTAATATTATAAATGTTGCATCCATTGTACATTTGCACTAACTTCAACATTATGAATTATCTGTTGTAGAGAATATGGACAGAATCATTTCTCTTCTTTAAATGTTTGTTAATATACTGGACAGCATTACAGCACAATGTGTTTGTGTTTGTTATTTGACCTATGCTGGCCTAATATAAAATTCTGAGACCTATAGTGTTATCTCAATGGTTAGATACAGATTCTGTCCATATTCCATAGTTGTGGGTTCATGTGGATGATAGACCTAGCTAATAAAGGCACCTTTTTTTGTTTTGAGGTGTCTAGTTGCTCATGCGTTGAAGTACACTTGTTCCTGTAGCAAGGCACCATCATCATTTGGAGGTGGCAGGTTTGAATACTGATCAATAACTAAAGCTTTCAATTTTTAAAAATCTAATGTGTCTTCTAGTCTCTACTTCTGTATTCTACTACTATGAGTGACAAACAATACGTGTGTGTTTATTTATGAAGTCTTCTAGAAAAACCTGCTTTCCTCTAGACTGGCTTGGCTAATCTTTGTTCTTCATCTTTAGACTTGTTCATGAATTTTGCAACTTACTTTTTTCTATAGAAAACCCAACCCTCCTTTGTTGCCTCTTATGACCTGTATAGTAGGTTACAGTGCATTACTATCCTTTACTTCCCCATAGAGTGTCAGTAGCACATGGGCAGAAACCTCCTTAATCGTATGTCAAGCATGGTAGGTTATAGTGTTAACATTCTTTGCTTCTCCTTAGGGTTCTGTTACTACATGGGTGATTTGAATGTTACATTTCTGCATTTCTTTGTTCTTGGAGACAATGCTAATTTATTTTCGCAAACTCCTGTCACACACCAATATAAAAAATTGTTATAAATGACTTCTTATTATTTCCATGTTAAAGTCTTACCTAGATGACCATTAGCCAAACGTTTCAGGAAGCAAGGCTCCTCTCTTCCAGAAGGAGATACAATTGAAGCTGTTAAACTCTCTACATCTTTCTCCGTGACCTTCAGGGACACCTCAGAACTACTGCCGACTAGGATCTGGTTCTTTCTTCGAGCTTCTCCAGCTGTAAGAAAATGATGAGAAGTTCCATGACGCAAGGGAAGGAAATCTAATGTAATTAGCTGATTAAACATTTCAGAGATTATTCTATAATTTTGGTTTGGTTTGCTTAAAGTATTATCTGTTGCAGAACTTTTTAAACTGTCCACAAACATATTTTTATGTCTTCCATTGTTTCTGATATTTTAATAAAGCTGATATTGCTTATATTATTATCTGTTGCTGAGCTGTTTAAACTTTCCCCAAACATCTTTTGTGTCTTAATTTGCATCACTTACCCAGTATTTTCCTATGTAAGACCAACTTCT
This sequence comes from Cepaea hortensis, assembly GCA_963921405.1. Lineage (NCBI taxonomy): Eukaryota > Metazoa > Mollusca > Gastropoda > Stylommatophora > Helicidae > Cepaea > Cepaea hortensis. Next base: position 118,911,616 of record OY992882.1, on the reverse strand, counting down.
CTATTATCATGACACACCCCGAAATTTCATATCTCTTTACCTTAAAGTGCTGATGAAAGATTTAGTAACACCTACATTTGTCAATATCTCAATGTTGTTTCTTTCTCTGTTTGTAATATTCTCAACAACAATCTAAACAATTAAATCATAACTACATCCTATGTCTTCATCACTTTATTATCAAGTGACTAGCGTTCACAGCTGCTATCATATCTTATTAATTTCCAGACTTTATGTTCTATGGTAATCATATCCTACTAATTTCTAAACTACAAGCTCTATGATAATATCCTACTAATTTCCAGACTTTATGTTCTATGATAAATATATATTAAAAATTTTCAGACTTTATGTTCTATGAGAAGCATACATTATTAATTTATAAACTACAAGTTCTATGATAAACATATATTACTAACTTCCAGACTGTATGTTCTATGAGAAACATATCCAACTAGTTTCCAGACTTCATGTTTCATTAAAAACATGTCCAAGTAATTTCCACAGATATAAATTCATTTTTCACATGAAGCAAATCCTACTAATGTCCAGCCTTCACATTTCAAGAAAACCTGTTCTACTAATGTTCAGAGTCACAACATTATATTATATAAAACACAGAATAAAACATTGTTAGCCAATTGTTATAATCTTCTAAAAACATTATGTAAATCAATACAACTGTATCTGTATAGAACTTTACCTACCAAAGCAACACTACCAAGAAACATACTGATGAAAAAAAAAAAAACTATATGAGTCTTAACTGATGAAGTGCCATGGAATGATTAATCATCTTAAGCGACTTCCTGTATCTGCCATGGGCTCATATATCTCCAAAATGTTGTCACTGCGTTATAATACAACATGTCTGCTACCATATTAACAACTTTAAAGTCATAACTGTGACAAACCCCTACTTCACATTTTCCGCTATCCATGTTTGTTTGGTCCAAACTACATTTTGCTTGGCACTGAATTTGTTAAATGCCTGAATAAATGGAAACCTACATTTATTTACAAAGCAACCAAAAAAATTGTATAACATGACTTAATCAAAAATATGTACTGCCAGAATTTTCCACACAGGCAACAGAATTTAATATAATAAAGTCTACCTGGAATTTTATTACCAAAATATCCCATACTGCTGTTGGGGTGCTAAGTGATAGTCATTCCGATATTCTAGACCATCGCACAAGATATCTATCCTTTCCAGGGATAAGACCTATCCTTTCCAAACAATTAACAGAAAATTCTGAAAATTAGGTAGCCATTCTATGAGGAAGGGGTCAACCCCAGAGCAATTCTGGTCAGAAAAAGATAATCTTGCCACTACTGCTGAGAATTGAACCTAAACCATTACAATGATAAGCAACAACTCTATCCACTAGGCTAGCATGCTCCTATTACTAAAGCAACACTTAAATAAAACTAACTGACCAAATGCCATAATATCTGTCTATTTCTTGCTTTTCAATTTGAACATCCGGTGCCAGTTATCTTCACAAATAATTCTGAATCTATCACTTTTATGTTGTATCCAGCGGCTAAAATAAAACTAAACTTTCTGGCTTTGAATTCCAGAAACTGCTTATCTGGCAACACACACAGTTAACATCCTGCTCTACCTGCAAGACCCTAACAAATAGGATCGCTACATTTTAACCCGAAAAGTATAAAAGTCTTTCCAAAATAACTGCTCACACATAAACCATCACCTGGTCTGTCTTGTGAAAGTGGCTGCCAGAGAGGAATTAAAAAAGAGAAACTTAACCCTGAAAGCCAATTTTCTAAATATAGTCAACTGTTATCTCCCTTTTATCTAAGAATGTCAGATAACACCTGAGAACTTACGTGTAACCTTGGCAGTGAAAGGTGAGCCAGCAATGTGCTTGTCTGCAAACTTCACTGTAATCTGGTACTCGCCAGGTGCTGTGGGCAGGTAGGATACTGTGCAAGTTCCATCTTCATTATCCTTGCACTGTATTTCGGTCTTTGATGGACCCTCGATTGCCAAAGACAGTCCTCCTAAAATTAAATTTAAATAAAACGTTTAAAAAAGAAATAAGTAAATGTTTCTTGGGGAAAAATGGGGTAATAAAATGGCATATGTTATTGTAGGCAATAACAAAATGAGGAGTCTCGACATTTTGAGAGAGGTAAAGTCGCAAAGACAACATCACTAACATCAGAAAGAGGCAGTCATCATTTTTGGCCATGTTAATAGAAAACAAGCTGGTCTCCGTGGCTAAGGGCTTATGGACACGATTCATAAGCCCGCTTACCTGCATTCAAAACACAGCTGCGACCGATTTGGCAGCAGACCATGATGTGCTGGCTGTTAACGTGTTGGTATGGGAGCTGGTCATTCAGAAAGCAATGGCAAACTACTGAATGTAAACTTGCCAAGACATCAACAACAGCATTAAAATTCTGGGGTTGACAGTGATGTCCTGTAAATGGGATATGCACCACACAAAAAATTCAGAAGACAAAAACTGGTACATGTTGTGGCAATCAGAAAGATTTGAGGGAAAAGAGATAGAGGAAGACAGTAAGAGAATAAAACACCCCGGGAAGGTTAACCCGGTCAACAAATGCCCGCAGAAGTCGGATGTGTCGGCCTAACGGCGCAAGAACGCAGCTCTGCTGTAAACAGGCACAACGCAATCACATCCACACAAAAAAACTCCGGATGAATGAAGAAGAAGAAAAAGAATAAAACACAGAACAGATAGACATACCTGCACCAGCATTCTTTGTGTTGATGGTGAAGACCGCTTGTTCGTAAACCACACCGTGGCTTAGACCAGGGCCGTAGGCCGTCACATAACCTGAGTCTACAGCCTCAACGTGGAACAAGAAGGGACTTCCTGTCAACATATAAACAAATACAATACACATTTGAGAGTCTTGGCTGTGTATACAATATGTTTTAAAAAATGTGTCAAAAGGGTTATGAACAAAATTTGCAATCCCACATACCACATTTGAAACACAGTTGCAGGCCATTTGGAAGCAGACTGCCTTGTGCTGGTTTTTATACAATGGTATGAGTGCTGGTTATTTCAGAATGCAATGGCAAACTACTGATCGTAAAATTTGCCAAGAAATTACAAACAGCCAAAAATGCTGGGGTTGACTGCTACATCCTGTAAAGGATATGTAGCTAACTTTAAACTACACATAACCAAACTAAACCATCATGATGGATGCTGTTTTTGAGTGAATATTGTTTTTTTCAAGGGAAACTATGACAGCGAAGGTCATGGGCCAACGGGGCTCTGGCTTGCCAGTGGCGACGGATTCCCTATGGTCAGATTTTTCTGTCCTAAGCCTGCGACTGGTCTAGCAAACAGGCAGGGGATTTTTCTTACTGCTCAAAGAAAAAGAAAGAAGCTCCATGGAAATCTTGATGTATGAAGCCCATAAATGGGCACTCTCCCATTGTTTATGCTTCATCTCAAATCCACAAAGTACAAGAGGAACAAGATGAGATGATTAGTTTCATGAATGATGGTGTAGTTGTATTATCCTAAGTGATGTCAGTGTGATGCTGATTCAGCCTACACTACATTTCCAACTGAAAATGATTGATTTAACTCAATTAAATGGGCTAATGATTTATCTCAGTCAAATTTACCACTGATTTATTTTGACCAAATGGTCCACTGATTGATTTCAGCCAAATGGTTCACTGATTTATCTCAGCCAAATGGTCCACTGATTTATCTCGGCCAAATGGTCACTGATTTATCTCGGCCAAATGGCCCACTGATTTATCTCAGCCAAATGGTCCACTGATTTATCTCAGCCAAATTGTCCACCGATTTCCACTGATTTATCTCAGCCAAATGGTCGACTGATTTATCTAGGCCAAATGGTCCACTGAGTTATCTCAGCCAATGGTTCACTGATTTATCTCAGCCAAATATTCCACTGATTTATCTCAGCCAAATGGACTACAGATTTATCTCAGCCAAATGGACCCCTGATTTATCTCAGCCAAATAGACTACAGATTTATCTCAGCCAAATGGTCCAATTATTTATCTCAGTCAAATATTCCACTGACTTATCTCAGTCAAATGGACCACTGATTTATCTCAGCCAAATGGATCACTGATTTATCTCAGCCAAATAGACCACTGGTTTATCTCAGCCAAATGAGCCACTTATTTATCTCTGTCAAATGGACAACCAATTTATCTCAGCCAAATGAGCTATTGATTATCTCAGCTAAATGGATCACTGATTTATCTCATCCATATGGACCACTGATTTAAATCATCCAAATGGACCATTGATTTATTTCAGCCGAATGGATAACTGATTTAGCTCAGCCAAATGGACCACTGATTTATCTCTATAATATGGACTACAACAGAAAATGATTTATTTAACTCATTGGAATGGGTCAATTATTTATCTCAGCCACATGGACCTCTACAAATACCTGGGTACAATCTTCAACTGCTCCAACATCATAAGGGAAGAAATACAAACTAGAATCAATTCTGGAAATAAGATATACTATGCACTACAACATCTACTAAAATCAAATGCGCTATCTCGTAACACCAAAATCACAATATACAAAACACTGATCAGACCAGTTGTGCTGTATGGCTCTGAAACCTGGAGTACAACGAAAGGAGACAAAGCCTTGTTACAAACCTTTGAGAACAAAGTTTTAAGACGCATCTTTGGACCCATTAGGGATACACAAAGTGGAGAGTGGAAAAGAAGAAGTAACAAAGGCATTTATGATCTGTTTAAGTCCCCGCTAATCACTGGTATCATGAAGGCTAATAGACTACAATGGCTGGGGCATATAGAAAGAATGGAAGACAATAGGGAAACAAAACTCGCTTACACTCAGGAAATAAATGACATTAGACCCTGAGGTAGACCAAGAAGACGGTGGAGAGATAATATATATACAGACCTACAAGCACTTAGAATCAACGACTGGCAAGAGAAGGTCAACCAGAGAGATGAATGGAGACGGATTGTATCTGCAGCAAAGAACCTCAATGGCTCGGAATGCTGAAGAAGAAGAAGAAAACATGGACCTCTGATTTATCTCAGCCAAATTGACCACTGATTTATCTCAGCCAAAAGAATTACTGATTTATCTCAGCTAAATGGATCACTGAGGTCGCAAGACAAGAACGCCAGGTTTCACATTGGCCAAGATCTTAGGGCACCTCTTCATGGTACTGCCTATCCACAACCCCTAAAGTTGCCATGCTTTGGCCTGAGGAAAAGAATGATGATCTGTCCCTGATGACAAAGAATGTGGTAACAGTGGTCAGGACGATACTGTACCCCTCTTATGATCTGGAAATCACTCTTTTTCTCAGAGTTTGAGTCTTTGTTAATCTCCTGCTCACATTGTTCTTTCTGTTTTGCAGGTTTAGCTGCTTTCATTTCCGGATACACCACATTAGGGTGGCAAGTGTAGCCGAGGACACTTCTGTCCTTGTCTGTGAGGTATGTTGGGTGTATGGGGCTATTTCAACATCTATAAGCACTAATCAATGCTTGACGGGCCATGTGGTCAATATTACAATGGCCATCTTGACGGGCCATGTGGTCAATATTACAATGGCTATCTTGACGGGCTATGTGGTCAATATTACAATGGCCATCTTGACGGGCCATGTGGTCAATATTACAATGGCCATCTTGACGGGTCATGTCGTCAATATTACAATGGCCACCTTTATGGGTCATGTGGTCAATATTACAATGGCCACCTTGACTTCCCAGGGTAATTCCTGGTACCCATTGTAGTGGGTGCATTAGTGTAATGGTTAGGGGGTTATGCTGACAATGGCATGAGCACTGTCAGACAAGGGTTTGATGATGGCACTCGCCACTTGCTACAGGAGGAAAAGACTGGCCACTTATTCCTCCAGGCATTCAGGCTTAAAAATTGAGGTCAGCATGGCTGAATGGATAAGACCGCTGGCTCTTAAACTTCTCATGTGCTGATGGAGAAGTAGCAAGTTCAACCCCTACACCGGTCAGTTGCACTAAAATGTTGACTTCTCGTCCATGACTTGGGGATGTAAGTTACAAGTACCTCAGAAGTCAGAATGGGTTTGCCTGATGGTGAGAGACGCTGGTAATAGGGAAAGCTGGCCTATGATGGTCCTAACACTTCACTTACTCCAAGTGAGTTCCTAATGGAGAGGGACACTAGTAACAGGGAAATCTGGCCTATGATGGTCCTACAACTTCACTTACAATGAGTTCCTGATGGAGAGGGGCATTGGTAACAGGGCAAGCTGGCCTATTGATGGTCCTACAACTTCACTTACTCACAATGAGTTCCTGATGGAGAGGGACATTGGTAACAGGGCAAGCTGGCCTATTGATGGTCCTACAACGTCACTTACTCACAATGAGTTCCTGATGGAGAGGGACATTGGTAACAGGGCAAGTTGGCCTATTGATGGTCCTACAACGTCACTTACTCCAAGTGAGTTCCTAATGGAGAGGGACACTAGTAACAGGGAAATCTGGCCTATGATGGTCCTACAACTTCACTTACTCACAATGAGTTCCTGATGGAGAGGGACATTGGTAACAGGGCGAGCTGGCCTATGATGGTCCTACAACTTCACTTACTCACAATGAGTTTATGATGGAGAGGGACACTGGTGATAGGACAAACTAGGTATGATGGTCCAACACTTCACTCACAATGAGTTTATGATGGAGAGGGACACTAGTAAGAGGGAAATCTGGCCTATGATGGTCCTACAACTTCACTTACTCACAATGAGTTCCTGATGGAGAGGGACATTGGTAACAGGGCGAGCTGGCCTATGATGGTCCTACAACTTCACTTACTCACAATGAGTTTATGATGGAGAGGGACACTGGTGATAGGACAAACTAGGTATGATGGTCCAACACTTCACTCACAATGAGTTTATGATGGAGAGGGACACTAGTAACAGGGAAATCTGGCCTATGATGGTCCTACAACTTCACTTACTCACAATGAGTTCCTGATGGAGAGGGACATTGGTAACAGGGCGAGCTGGCCTATGATGGTCCTACAACTTCACTTACTCACAATGAGTTTATGATGGAGAGGGACACTGGTGATAGGACAAACTAGGTATGATGGTCCAACACTTCACTCACAATGAGTTTATGATGGAGAGGGACACTGGTGATAGGGCAAACTAGCTATGATGGTCCAACACTTCACTTACTCACAATGAGTTTATGATGGAGAGGGACATTGGTAACAGGGCGAGCTGGCCTATGATGGTCCTACAACTTCACTTACTCACAATGAGTTTATGATGGAGAGGGACATTGGTAACAGGGCAAGTTGGCCTATGATGGTCCTACAACTTCACTTAATCGCAATGAGTTCCTGATGGAGAGGGACATTGGTAACAGGGCAAGCTGGCCTATGATGGTCCTACAACTTCACTTACTCACAATGAGTTTATGATGGAGAGGGACATTGGTAACAGGGCAAGTTGGCCTATGGTGGTCCTACAACTTCATTTACTCACAATGAGTTTATGATGGAGAGGGACATTGGTAACAGGGCAAGTTGGCCTATGATGGTCCTACAACTTCACTTACTCACAATGAGTTTATGATGGAGAGGGACATTGGTGATTGGGCAAGCTAGCTATGATGGTCCTACAACTTCACTTACTCACAATGAGTTCCTGATGGAGAGGGACATTGGTAACAGGGCAATTTGACCTATGATGGTCCTACAACTTCACTTACTCACAATGAGTTCCTGATGGAGAGGGACACTGGTGATAGGACAAGCTAGCTATGATGAAGCAAACACTTCACTTACTCCCAGTGAGTTTCCGATGGAAGATATTTTGTTTTGTAATTTAGGCTGGATTGGTCTGGAAGTCCAAGTCAGTAAAACAAAATCCCCATCTTGAAGGGGATTTGAACGCACGACCACCAGGTCAGTAAGCAAGCAGGCTAACTACTACCCTACTGGTGTTTCCTATTCAATTATAGGTATTTCAAAAACTATGATTCATAAAAAAGAATACTCCACAAAAAGACCACTATAATGTGGTACATTCAGTGATGACATAGAGACATACCCAGTAGCAATAAGAGAACCCTCACCTTCAATTTCTTCATTATTGTACTGCATGTGAAGCTCATGCAGTCCCGTTTCTGTGGGCTGGTACCTCACAGTCACCGTTCCGTCCTTGTTGTCCTCAATGTTGGGGTAAGCTCTCTTTCCAGATGACGTGACAACAGTGGCTGTATAATAGGCGATGATGTTCCATTTTAATGATGATGTTTATGAGTTTTAGGTTACAATGGCATATAATTAAGCAAGATGTCAACAGAATTTAAACACAATTGAATCCGGAGTTCCTACTATCTATAAGATTGTTTACCATCCAGTTTCTGAATGCCAAGCACTTGATAGTAGGAAGATTTGTCCTTCTTCACAACAAAAGAGACTAAACACTTTATATGAAGCAAACGGTATCTTATAAGTACATGAAAACATGATTATCTTCTGATGTCCATTCACTGCAGCATTATTATTAACAATAACAACAAGCACAAAAACAACAATATGTTTAGATACTTATCTATGTGAGTTATGTAGTTAATGTTATTTTACAAGAATCGCCATGGCGAAAGTAGCCTTTAGCAAACATTCTGACCTATAAAAAGATGTCAATTGAAACGAGAAAAAGAGTGTTGAGGAGGTACATAGAGCCTGTTCTTTTGCATGGATGTGAAACTTGGACAATGTGCAGTCAAGCTGAAAAACATCTGATGGCTGCAGAAATGTGGTTTCTGAGGAAAATGCAAAGAATACCATGGACAGATAGAAAAACCAATGACCAAGTACTACAGGAGACAAATGAAAATCGTAGATTGATTAGAGAAATTAGACGTAGACAGTCACAATTTTTTGGACATGTTATGAGAAGAAATGGACTGGAGAACTTAGTGACGACTGGCAAGATCGAAGGGAACAGACCAAGAGGAAGACCGAGAGGAAAATATCTAGATGGCTTGGCCACATGGCAGGAACACTGGAACACTGAGCTGATCCACGACTCTGGTGATCGAGTGAAATGGCGAATCTTGACTGCCCACGCTTTCTGGCATGGCACATGATTGATTGATTGATTGATTACAAATGTGGTATATGTCAATGATTGTAAGTATACTGTATTCACATTTCGCAACGGTTCCATTAGCGTAGTTGATAGAGAGCTACACTGATAATTCCATGAGCACAGTCAGGCGAGGATTCAATATCAGTATTTGTTGTTCATCAACAGAAGAACACCTGGCCAATTATTCCTCTGTGCACCCAGGCCTACAAACTGTGATGGCCTTATCACATCACCGACCAACAGCAGGTTCCTGGTTCAGAATACATGCTTGTTGTTGTATTCATACATCTGCATATTTATTGTGGAAGTGGCACTTGTTTCTTTGACTGCACACTCATTTAGTAATTTACTGTGTTATTAGAAAATAAAAATTCTAGAATATAACAAACACTACAGGGCAATATGAAGATTTTTTTTATATTAAGCTGACGGTAAAGAAAAGAATAATAGCAAAATAATAATAATAAGTCTGAAACTATGTCTGAAAAATAACTTTGACAACCAGAAGACAAAATGTGTTCTTACCAGAGACGAAGTTAAAGATAGGGCCAACTGGCAGTGTGAAGTCCACAGGTTGGAACAACCCTGACACTGGGGCTGACCGCAAGGAGTCAATACGGTCAGCAGTCAATAATTCCTCACCCACCTGGAACCAAACAAGTAATATTGTTCACCCACGTATGTATGAATTAAATTGTGTAAGATAAACATGAAACAACTGGAAAATTACACTGACATAAAAATGTAAAATTAATATTAATTTAAAATATACTTAGCTACTGCAAAATGTTGAACTACAGATAATTAACATGATAATTATATGCAAAGAATAACCCCATTGAAACAAAACAACAGAAGTAAAGAAGTCTAGAATAGCTTTTTCGATAAACTTGAATTAACTCTTTGAATACTGTTAAAACATAAGAAGTTTGAGATAGTTAAACACCCTTGTTTCTATGGTAATGGCTCTGTTGCAAAACCTTCTCAGTTAAGGACAAAAAATAAGTAGTCCTAAATGCATACTGTAGGTCTCTCAGAAGCTGAAAATATGAAGAGTAAATCATAACTGACCTCTGTTAAATTTAAAAAAAATGTGATATGCTGCCCTGAATAGAATATTTATTTATGTAAATCTCTTTACATGGATGTGGAATCAAAGGGAAGACCACCACATTAATTTCTGAAGAATAAATGTCAGGGTGTCTATGGCATAGGAAAAAATGATGAACTTCAAATGAATTGAACTATTAAGCACAGGCAGATGATCAGCTTTAACCAAATCTACCATTTAACATAGAAACATGATCTGTTTTAGCTGCATATAAGCATTAAATATATACAAATGATCCGATATAACTGAATCAAAATATTAAACATAGACAAATTATCCCACTTAACTGAACCAAAACATTAAGGATCCCATTTAATTGAATCAAAACATTAAGCATAGTCAAATGATTCACTATAACTGAATCTAATCACTAAGAAAAGAAAAAAAATCTGCCACAGTCTTTCTCCATGACGTAGACTTATGTTGAAATCAAAACTTATTGTCACCAGCCACAACACACCTCCCATATCACAGTGGGACTTCTTTCAGGTCAAAGTATGCTGTCATAAGGCAGTCTTCTGGCTCCCCTTTTTCAATGCCGAAGCTGCCAGAAGCTGCTCGAACAAATCTCTCGCAAACTGGAATGGTTCCCCCATGAAAGAACTTCTCTCGTGTCTTGCACATTGTCTTTCTGTTCCTGCAGAGCTATTCTGCTAGACAGAGGATGCTTACTTTTGAGGTGCTGCCACACCTTGCACAAGCTTTCTCCTCTTCACTCTCATTGATTGTCTTGAACTGTTTCAGAGCCACACTCTTTGTACTCTAAATTCCATGATGAGTTTCTGTCATCTGCTCTAATGTGGGCTGGTGACTTCCTCCGCTCACTGCATCCAAATTAATGTTGACCGTTGGTTACACAATCTCTCCCAACCTTCTTAATTTCTTTTCTAGCAGTATGTGCTTCAGCTCAGTTTGTAGCATTAGGGAGCTGTTGAGTTGATCTTATCTGAGAGGTGTCTGAATGCATCTCTGAACTGATTGACTTCAACATTTTCAGCTTTATGAGGTTGTCCCTACTGCGATCTTCTGTTGACTTCTCTATTGAGACGGTGTGTTGTTTCTCATTCATGATGTATCTTTTATTTGGTGTGCCAATTCTTATTTTCCTCTGTGTGGAGACAATTTTAACACAAATGCACGGACAGCCTGGTTACTGGGCTGATGTCAAAGTCCTTGTATCATTTGATTTGGATGCCTATGGATCCATATTTCTCTCTTAGTGGCTCTTGGGGATATTTGTCTCTGTTATATGCTGAAACTAATGTGAACTGAATGTTGTAACTAGAGTCAACTGACTGTGATGTAACTAATGTTAATCATGAAGCCATAAGAGACTGAAAGAGACTGACTCCAGCCTAGGTGTCCCTCCACTCACCTTGGTAGTAAACGTCTGGTACTCCTCTTCAAGGACGGCCTGGGTGAAGACACAAGGGGTACAACTCATCAACCACATGCAAGACATGCAGTGAAAGAATGGAAATGGCAACGTGAGAGGAGAAGAGGGGAAAGGAAGGCGACAAACACAGTAGTTTTTTAATTTGAATTTTTATTGTGTAATGTTTAGTACATAGTTTAGTTTGGGGGAAGAGGGATTTGAAAGGTTGCTATGTCACCATGGGCTCAGAAGATATCAGGTTCGAATCTCACCAGAGGTCTAGGAAATTTTACAAGAGCAGGTGGTCTCAATATTACACACTCTCTGATATCTTGGGCAGTGTGATCAAATGTCTAGCCTTCCCAGATAATGGCAAAATACAGCTTCGTGTACAAGCTGGGCATATTAACAATCACATGGCATTTAGAAATTGCAAAGAGTAGACTATAAGACATCTGCCTTGGCAAACAGTTAAGGAAAAACCTATCTCTGAGTATGATGCACTCTCTTGATCTGTTATGGAACCTTTCTATAAGAAATAAGCCGAATATATTTGCATGCTGAAGTTGAACGCACAGATCTAGTAGAGGGTGCATAACTAAGTAGTATGCACTCTCCTTGAAAGAGAAAAGAAGAAAATGAATGTAGTAAATGCACTGGCATGTTATAGACAAAGCCAGTTTGTCTCGCAATCTGTCCATCTCAGTTAATTGTTAAATCTTTCTTTCTGACAAATTCCTAAAATAATTGGCTACAGTTGGCATGAACACATACATTACAAGTGTGACATTACAGAGACAGGGATCTTATAAATAACACAAGCTAAATGAGGGAGACAGAGAGAGACAGAGAGAGACAGAGAGACAGAGAAAGGCAGAGAGAGAAAGAGCCACAGAGAGAGGGAGAGAGAGAGAGAGAGAGAGAGAGAGAGAGAAAGAGAGAGAGAGAGAGAGAGAGAGAGAGAGAGAGAGAGAGAGAAAAAGAAAGAGAGAAAAAGAAAGGGGGAGGGTTAGAGTATTTCAATATTTAACGTGTTAAATCCTGAGATATGTGATTGGCTCTTCTTTATGTATATTATGTCCCAAAAATTGTACTATGCACTTTCTTACTTTTTAAGGTTTGTCAGCACATACCAAAGAAATCTGATTAACTCAATGACAATTTCCATTCCCTTTATAATTCAACAACATTTTGTGGCATACATTAACTTGTTTCTGTTATATTTCTTTAAACAGTCCAACCTTCATTGGTCATTAGGAACAGATGGTATACTTCTAAACCACTCCTATTGCCCTCAGTCTAAATCAGATCTCCTGGGACCACTATCAATTTCTTGTGTGTAAATCTGGTCACGTATAACATCTTTTTGAGAACTGAGGTCGCCCAGTGGCTAGTACACTTGTGTGTAAATCTGGTCCAGTATAGCATTGTTGTGGTCATGCAGTGGCTAGTACACTTGTGTGTAAATCTGGTCCAGTATAGCATTGTTGTGGTCATGCAGTGGCTAGTACACTTGTGTGTAAATCTGGTCCAGTATAACATTGTTGTGGTCATGCAGTGGCTAGTACACTCGTGTGTAAATCTGCTCCAGTATAACATCTTTTTGAGAGCTGAGGTAGCCCCAGTGGCTAGTAGACGTGTGTAAATCTGGTCCAGTACAACATCTTTTTGAGAGCCAAAGTAGCGCAGTAGCTTGTACACTTGTGTGTAAATCTGGTCCAGTAAAACATCTTTTTGAGAGCTGAGGTCACCCAGTGGCTATACACTTGTGTGTAAATCTGGACAAGTATAACATCTTTTTGAGAGCTGAAGGCGCCAAGTGGCTATACACTTGTGTGTAAATCTGGTCCAGTATAACATCTTTTTGAGAGCCAAAGTAGCGCAGTAGCTTGTACACTTGTGTGTAAATCTGGTCCAGTAAAACATCTTTTTGAGAGCTGAGGTCACCCAGTGGCTATACACTTGTGTGTAAATCTGGTCAAGTATAACATCTTTTTGAGAGCTGAGGGCGCCAAGTGGCTATACACTTGTGTGTAAATCTGGTCCAGTATAACATCTTTTTGAGAGCCAAAGTAGCGCAGTAGCTTGTACACTTGTGTGTAAATCTGGTCCAGTAAAACATCTTTTTGAGAGCTGAGGTCACCCAGTGGCTATACACTTGTGTGTACATCTGGTCAAGTATAACATCTTTTTGAGAGCTGAGGGCGCCAAGTGGCTATACACTTGTGTGTAAATCTGGTCCAGTATAACATCTTTTTGAGAGCCAAAGTAGCGCAGTAGCTTGTACACTTGTGTGTAAATCTGGTCCAGTAAAACATCTTTTTGAGAGCTGAGGTCACCCAGTGGCTATACACTTGTGTGTAAATCTGGTCAAGTATAACATCTTTTTGAGAGCTGAGGGCGCCAAGTGGCTATACACTTGTGTGTAAATCTGGTCCAGTACAACATCTTTTTGAGAGCCAAAGTAGCGCAGTAGCTTGTACACTTGTGTGTAAATCTGGTCCAGTAAAACATCTTTTTGAGAGCTGAGGTCACCCAGTGGCTATACACTTGTGTGTAAATCTGGTCAAGTATAACATCTTTTTGAGAGCTGAGGGCGCCAAGTGGCTATACACTTGTGTGTAAATCTGGTCCAGTACAACATCATTTTGAGAGCCAAAGTAGCGCAGTAGCTTGTACACTTGGCTGCTGGTCAGGTGTTTGAATCCCCATCGAGGCAGAGATTTAAAAAAAAATTGTCCTTGCAGATCTATCCAACTTAGGTACCAGAAGATGGCCTGGGAGATAAAGCTGGCCAGCCTGATATTGACCACATCGTCCATCTATTGTCAGTTGGTCTATAATAATATAGGAATAGCTCCATTTTTTTTGACTCGCTCACTCGCTTTGAACTCAGACGTAGTCCACACACTACTTCTAATAGTGGTTGACTGAATTTTGCATGTGGATTAGCTTTCTTTATTTATGGTGTCCTTCACCATCAGGCAAACCCACTCCAACTTCAGAGGTACTTGTAAATTACGTCCCCAAGTCAAGTATGATAGGCCAACATTTTAGTTGAACTGTCCGGTGTAGGGGTTGAACTCCTTATCTTGGTATCAGCACACCGGATGTTTAAGAATACGCATTCTTATCCAATCGGCCATGCTGACTTAGCATAATTCAACAGATATGATTCATTACTAAATGAAGAAAGAATGAAGAAATTACTGGGTAAAGAAAGGATGAAGAGATTATCGGATGAAGAAAGAATGAAGAGATTACTGGATGAAGAAAGAATTAAGTTATTACTGGACAAAGAAAGAATGAAGAGATTACTGGACAAAGATAGAATGAAGAGATTATCGGATAAAGAAAGAATGAAGAGATTACTGGATGAAGAAAGAATTAAGTTATTATTGGGTGAAGAAAGAACAAGAAGAACACAATCCAGAACGATACCATCAAGATAAAACAAGACCACACACACACCACGTAGCCTCCTGTCCCCCCATAACTAGTCACACACAGGTTTAACAGGCAACACCATCCCTTTTACTATATGGAAATTTTTTTTTAGCTTCAGTTAATACCACCTAGTCTGAATGTATATAAAATAGAGATACAAGTAGATAAAAGTAGGTCTAAAGACAAAATAATGTGATATAGAGATAGAAGAAGGGAGAAACAGGGAGAATAATAAAAAAGAGAAATAGACATTAACAAAGGGAAGAGAGAAAAAAAAGAGAGTGAAGAGAAATGGAAATGCAAGGTTAAAGCAATGTAATGAAAACAGATGTTTTTTGAAATGCAAATGGTAAACACAAAGTTAAAAGATAGGTAAACTCATTCAATTCAAGAATGGCAAAGAGGAAAAAAA
The DNA here is from genome assembly GCA_963921405.1 of Cepaea hortensis. Classification (NCBI taxonomy): domain Eukaryota; kingdom Metazoa; phylum Mollusca; class Gastropoda; order Stylommatophora; family Helicidae; genus Cepaea; species Cepaea hortensis. Next base: position 118,896,108 of record OY992882.1, on the reverse strand, counting down.
GCAGGTTTTCAGCCAAAGTTCTGAAAAATTAGTATGACCTGGTTAAATAATATCACTGCTAAAGAGAAATAAATAAGCAACACTCTCTCCTTGTCTCTCTCTCTCTCCCACTCTCTCCCACTCTCTCTCTGTCTCTCCCGCTCTCTCTCCCGCTCTCTCCATATCTCCTACTCTCTCCCAGATGTAACATACCCCTATGTGGATGTAGACAGTCACAGAAAACTACCACACGATCTTCCCTAGATTTCATGGAACTCTCTACAGATCAGAGTCAAAGAATGACCACCGAAGACTGAGATGTGTGAAGTACATGAACAGGACATGGCAGGGCACATGATGGGTATCAGTGATTTCATGCCAAACACTGAACTACATACAGGAAATGAGACAGCTTCTCTAGATAAGGCACTCATTGGCAGCTCAGAACAGCTTACTTGAACTGTGCAATATCCTATGATTGTGCTGTAGTTGCTATAAGCTCACTGAATAGTACCAATAAATGAGGTTGACTGCATTCAGGGTAAGACCAAAAACATATTAATGCAAAATATGGGAAGAGAGGTTGACAAATGAGAGAGACATAAGATTGAACCTCTCATTATCAGTGAACATAACATAAGAAACAACACCAACAGAACATGAAAAAAGTAACTGATAACCAATGAATAACATCTAACTACAACACAAAACAGCTATTCCAAATGGTTCGAACTTGTAGGAGCTGTTTTATATTGTTTTAAGATGTACCAAATTGGTTATTAAACATCAGGATATTAACTGGATGAAGTCTGTATGAATGCACCATGAAGTGTTTGATGGTGTTGAAGGCTCACTACCACCAACCTTCAATGTAGAGCTGGCACTTTATAATAATGATGATATGAACACAAAGAAATGGTTATTTGGGAAAAAACCTGGCTCACATCAGCCAACACAAAGAGAGGGTCACAGTGTAAGAAAAAGTTTTCTTGTAAGTCTTGTCACTCAAAGACCAAACAGAGTTTGCATTTTAGCACGGGCATGGCTGAAGGCATCACCACAAACTTAGGATTCACGCTTAGTAAACAACACCCTACATGCAGAGCACACTGTTTGACCCAAATGAACTAACTGCCACTTCTTGTGGGTTCTATATAGTTTAACTTTTGACTGATAGTTCTAAACGCTCTACCAAAACGTATTTACACTGCTCCTCCATTTCTCATATAATTTATGTATACAACAGGTACATTACCCTCTTTGGACAACAATCACCTTCAAATTAATATCCTGTTCACAGGATTATTAATCTGAGCCAGTGATGGACCCTAATATAACTTCTATTTGGGGAATAGGCCCCCAACCAACTCACTCCAACCCCCCATATATTTAGCTATCCCATGAAGCTCTGTCCTTGCCCTTGCCATCTTGTTCATTTCTGTTTCAACTTCTTTTTTCCCCAAGGTTTTCTTCTGTGTCTTTTGCCTTGTGGATTCCAAACTCAATCTTTTCTAGTTATACTTTATATCTTTACTGTTACCTGGATATTTTATAGTTTTAATTTATATCTTTGGTGTTACCTGGATATTTTCTTGTTATACTTTATATTTTTATTGTTACCTGGATATTTTCTAGTTATACTTTATATCTTGACAGTTACCTGGATATTTTCTAGTTATACTTTATATCTTTATTGTTACCTGGATATTTTCTAGTTATACTTTATATCTTTGCTGTTACCTGAATATTTTCTTGTTATAATTTATATCTTTACTGTTACCTGGATATTTTCTTGTTATACTTTATATCTTTACTGTTACCTGGATATTTTCTAGTTATACTTTATATCTTGACAGTTACCTGGATATTTTCTAGTTATACTTTATATCTTGACAGTTACCTGGATATTTTCTTGTTATACTTTATATCTTGACAGTTACCTGGATATTTTCTAGTTATACTTTATATCTTTACTGTTACCTGGATATTTTCTAGTTATACTTTATATCTTGACAGTTACCTGGATATTTTATAGTTATAATTTATATCTTTACTGTTGCCTGGATATTTTCTTGTTATACTTTATATCTTTGCTGTTACCTGGATATTTTATAGTTATACTTTATATCTTTACTGTTACCTGGATATTTTCTAGTTATAGTTTATATCTTTACTGTTAACTGGGTATTTACTTTATGTCTTTACTGTTAAATGGATATTTACCAACAGTACTTGAACCACTTAACTTACTAATGTACATCAACGTGTGAAAATATGGCTTTTTCTGGAGCTTGTAAACTAAGAGTAAAGAACTGGTTAAACTTCACCCAAGAAACAAACCGGCACCACTAGCACACTGATTTACCTGTACAGTGTAGCTTCCATTGGGAACCAGCTCGCCGCCAAATTTAATTTCGATTGTGTACGGCCCTGGGAACTGTGGGGTGAAGGAGATAGAGAATGTACCATCACCCTGGTCGATGATATCAATGTCAATGTCGCTGCCACTTGGAGATCGGATGCGACAAGTGACTTTCCCAACACCGGCCTGGGCAGCGTCTACTGTGATGATGGTCTCTTTGCCAACTGGGATGGTTCGGTCATTGCCATCTACAGAGGAAATTAACAGTAGGTGAACAGGTTAATGTTGTCTCATAGTAAGTACCCTTGCTGGATGTGAAGTATTAGTCACATATTCTAGGCTAGGATTATGAGGTGGGTTGGCCAGTTCCATTTCTCATCACCTTTCCACTTCAGATAATTTCCAGAGGACTGTTGGGAAACTAGATCTAATATCTGAATATTATTAGGACAGTTGAAGGAAAAGAAAATGTGGTGTTTGAGAAGATTAGTTCAGAATATTCTGGAAACAGAAGAAAACTAATGCTATATAGGTATTGATGACTGCAGGTGTCACTAGATCGCTAATTAAAACTGTAAGGATTTATAGAAATGAAGTTTATGGGGCAAATCAGCACACACAAAACAAGAACATAGAATAGAGAAATGAGTGGGATAATATGAGGGAGCTTCAAATGAAAACCTTAAATGGTTTTGTTTTTGGGAGGAGGGGGGGGGGGGAGGTGAATGTATTCTGAAAAAGTAAAGAATAAATGTACCATTTTTCGATGTAGTCACCGCTGTGTTCAATGCAAGTCCTCCAGTGCAGATAAAGTGCTTGGATTCCTGTATAAAAATTGGCTCAGGGGTCACTACTCTGTGTGCCTGACCCATACGTGAACAGTCTGTCATAGAAGTCAAACTGTTTTGAAACTTTCTAATCCACTCATACACTTGCTGGACTGACAGGCATGCATCATCACACTGGACCTTCATTTGTCGATGAATTTGTGTTATAGGTTTCACCCCTTCACTAATAAAAAAAACGGATAACAAAATGCTGCTCCTCTTTGGTGCATATCAAAAGTGGGGGTGGGGGGCATCTTTAAACTATCCTTATGACAGTCCATGTTTGTCTGCACCATGATGTCACGCACTTAAAACTCTTGACATCCTTAACAACAATATTGACAAGTTACAAGACAAAGACACATTGCAATTTTTATCTCACTTTTAAGGTTTTAATTTGAAGCTCCGCTCGTACTAGGCAAAAGAGGCAGAAGAAGACATAGAAAGATGTACATGGAAAACTGGGCTACAAATACTAACATAAACAACATCAACTTCTTAAATAAATCAGACGACAGAGAGGACAGGTGAGACATGACCTCAAATGTCTGCTCCATGCCAGAGACTTGTGTCAGATAACAGTAGTGATAATCAGAGTTTAATTAATGCTGTCTCAGTTTGAATTGTCAGGCCTTGGTATAATAACCTGGTCATACAGGGTGCATTTTTAATGACCGTGCAGTGTTTGAACATACTGCTGGTCCAAGTTTTGTATTTACCTATTATGTTACATGAACTTTACAGAGGGTGAATACAAAACTTGAACCGGGAATATTTTCAAACACTACACAGTCATTAAAAATACACCCTATAGTAAACTAAAGCAAAGGACCCTTTTACACACATTAAGGGCATACTGGGCATTAGGTGCTAGACCCATATTTGTATAGACCATCTCTGGGAAGGTTAACCCGGTCAACAAATGCCCGCAGAAGTCGGATGTGTCGGCCTAACGGCACAAGAACGCAGCTCTGCTGTAAATAGGCATAACGCAGTCACATCCGAAAAAAAAATCCGGATGAACGCAGAAGAAGAAGAAGTATAGACCATCTGTCATTCTGTGGCTGATGTGGTCAGTATCAGGCCGGCTGACTTGACTTCCCAAGACAATTTCTGGTACCCATTTAGGGCTTGGTAGATTTTTAAAATCTGCCACCTTAATGCAGATTGAACCCATGACCACCAAGCCAGCAGGTGAGCATCTAGCCACTACACCACCACAACTTCCAACCTGGTCATGGTATGATAATAAGATGGAGTGGCCAGCTCCCTTTTTCAATGTCTTTACTTCCAAAGAAATTGTGAACATTCTGTCCTCCATGCTATAATTCTGAGTCAACCCCAGGTAGAACCAACATCTTTATTTGCAAGGAAATTGTGAACATTCTGTCCTCCATGCTATAATTCTGAGTCAACCCCAGAGCTGTAATGGTGAAACCAACATCAAATCCTGACACTACTGGAGATTTAACTGTGGACCACTGTGTTTGCAGGCAAATGCAATAACCTTTAGGCCACCATTACTCCTCATAAACACAGGCACACATGTATGCAATTGTGCACTTATGCACAAACATACACACACACACACACACACCAACATATAAAGCAGCTACAAACCTGTAATTCTACATTTGCTAGCATCTCCTGTGGGTGTGGCCTTGACATTAAAGGGAGATCCTGGTGCATTCTGGCCACCATACCGGACAGCAATATCATACACGCCTTGATCCTCTGGAGTATACACCACATCATATGTCCCATCTCTATTATCCTGGATAAATGGACGGATGAATGTGTCGTCTGGACGCTGAAAATAGTAAGACCATAATTATTTAATACCGATCTCCCTAGCCAAGGTTTTAACGACATTGTTTGTAATCCTGTATATCCATGTGGGAAAAACAGCAGCTGCGAGAATCGGCAGTGGTTCACGCCACGCTGGTAAGTTACGGGAGTATGTGAGCCAGTCGTTCAGAAGGCAGTGGTAAACTACTGAACGTAAATGCTGGTGTTGACTGCAACGTCCTGTAAGGGATATGCAACATTAAAAAAAATATTCAGTATCCAGACATGGTAAAACTGTAGTTGGACTATGGCTGGAAACAGTACAAGCAGTTACAAAACATTGGAAACATAAAAACCTCAACTAACGAGTGCCTGAATACACAGAGACTTTGATTAAGGAATATTTGGAGACAGTGCAGATTTGATAAATTAATGTTTGGAGACAGTGATGATTTGGTTATTGAATGTTTTGGGACAGTGGAGACATGATTAATGAATGTTTGTAGACAGTGAATATCTGATTAATGAATGTTTGTAGACAGTGAATATCTGATTAATGAATATTTGTAGACAGTGAATATCTGATTAATGAATGTTTGTAGACATTGACTATATGATTCATGAATGTTTGTAGACAGTGAATATCTGATTAATGACTGTATAGAGACAATGAAGATTTTATTATTGAATGTTTGGGGACAGTGGAGACATTATTAATAAATGTTTGTAGACAGTGAGTTCATGATTAATGAATGTTTGGAGACAATGAAGATTTAATCAATGAGTGTTTGGTGACAGCGAAGATTTGATTAATGACTGGAAATAGTAAGGATTTTATTTATGACTGTATGGAGACAGTCAAGATTTGATTAATGAATGTTTGTAGACAGTGAAGATTTGATTAATGAATGTTTGTAGACAGTGGAAACTTTATTAATGAATTTTTGGAGAGAGTGAAGAGAAGATTTACAAATGTTTATAGACAGGGGAGATTTGATTAATGCATGTTTGAGACAGTTAAAACTTGATTAATGAATGTTTGGAGACAGTGAAGACATGATTAATGAAAGTCTGGAGACAGTGAAGACATGATTAATGAATGTTTTCAGACAGTGAAGACATGATTAGTGAATGTTTGGAGACTACGAGGAATGGAACCAGTGCACAATTGTAATGTGTATAAGTTAAAGAAAGAAAGAAACAAACAAATAAACAAACAAACAAATTAAACTACAAACCTTCACAAAGACTTCAAGGTTTGATTTGCCAGCTTGTCGTGTGTCTACATTAAACGGAGCTGGCAAACTGGCAGGTGTGGTACCAGATACACCTGGTCCTGTCACTCTGACCTTACTGGCATCTACTCCTGGTCCAGCATTCACACGGAACGGGCTGGAAATTTAGTAATAAGGTTATTTTGTATGTGTCTGAACAACAGCTTGAATGATTGATGCATAGTTTTGTGTAGAGTCCATGTAGATAAATGATGAGGAAACAGGAGGATATGGAGATACAGTATTTGAGAGAAATATTGAGAATATCATGGGCAAAGAAGAAAATAAGCGCTGAGGTACTGAAAGCTGCAGGGATTACAAGATCACTAATCAAATCTATCTTCTTCTTCTTCTTCTTTCTCCTCCTCCTCTCCTTCCTGTTCTTCTTGCTCCTCCTCCTACTTCTTCCTCTTCCTCCATTTACCCAAGTGAAGTGTTGGGGAAGGGTGGGAGATGTAAAGATCTTGCATGTGCTTTTTCTAATGTTCTTTGTAAGTTGGTATTCATTTCCCTAAGGTTGTTCTTGATACCATCACTACATCTTTTACATGGTCTTCCCTTTGCTCTGTATCTATTTCATGTTTTCAATGTACCTCTTTGTGGCAGATGGTTCCAGGCCATTCTATTGATGTAACCAGACAAATTTAATTTGTTGTTGTTCTTTAATGAAGTGCATGACTGGTTTCAGATCTAGTCATCCTCTAATTTCCTCATGCCTAGTTCTATCTCTCACAGTTATTTCTGCAGTTCTTCTTAGGCATCTCATATCACTGTGGTTTAGATTTTTGTGCTTATTAGTTGCTGTAAGTGTTCATGTTTGACATCAGTAGCATAATGTTGGCCAAAAATGAGTACTTATGAGATTTATTTTTGTACTATAGGTATCTTTCTATGTTCAAAACAATGTTTTCCCGTAGTGAATTTGAATAACGAAGACACAAACCATAGATTGTACGATTTATTGCTTGGCATATTTCGCTGCTTCTCGTCAGGTACATATTGCAGAATTCACATAACATAGAGTAAAATAATTCGATACATTTAAAATTACCAAGGTAAACAATTGATATTACTGAGCGATCATATGTATATTTCAGCTTGGAAGATGTATCTAATTATTTTACTCTATGTTATGTGTCTTCTGCAGTATGTACCTGACGAGATGCAGCGAAATATGCCAGGCAATAAATGGTACAATCTATTCGTTATTCAAATCTTTCTATGTCATAAAAGTGGCAATCGTTGTCCCAGTACCTCATTTGAATTGCACAACAAATGTTGATTTCTCTATCCATTCCCCCATCTGAAGTGAACATTGACACTAGATATTTAAAACTAACCATAAGGAAAGGAAACAAAAATTAAAATTTATGAGTCATATCAACATTAGAGATGGAATAGAGAAATTAGCTGTATGTTGGAAAATACTAGACAATGGAGGCAGAGAAAGACAGAGAAAGATGCATGTGCAACGCTTAAACGGCTGGACAACAAATAATAATGTAAGTAATATTATCATCAATCAGTGTCCTATCTTGCGTAGAACTTTGCCCAAATAACAGTCTTTCCCCATAATTTCCCTGACTGCTATAGTTTTCTAGGCATCTGTACAGAAGGTAGTCTGCCATTGCTTTCCTCTTTGGTAGTGACCATACCAGCCAGTGACCATAGTCATTGTCTCTATACAGAGATCCTCGGTCTACTGTCATGAAACTTGAGGCTATAACCAACAACTGTCTGTCAGCTGTTCTCAAGCTCAGTCCACCACCTGCTCTATGGTTTCACAATGTCCTGTTTTGGGTGGGGGATAGATACAGCACATCAACTGGGTATAGTTTTGAATACCTTCATCATCACGTGCCTTGTCGGCTGGCGAGGATTTTTTGTTGTTGTGCTTGCTCGCTTTGAAGTCAAGTGTAGTCCATTCACATTATGTATAGTAGTGATGGACTGAATTTTGCGTGTGGATTAGCTTTCCCTATTAACAGTGTCCCTCGCCATCAGGCAAACCCACTCTGTCTTCAGAGGTACTTGTAACATCCCCAAGTCAAAGATGACAGGTCAACATTTTAGTCCAGCTGTCCTGTGTAGAGGTTGAACTGCTAACCTCAGCATCCTCACACCAGATGGTTAAGAAGACATGTTCTTACCCATTCAGCCATGCGGATCTGCGCTGGCGAGGATGATCATGCTTCTCCACAAATTGCGATCTCTGAAGGCATGGGTCAATTTGTGTGTTTACTCCTTTCCATGCCATGACACAAGATTGTCAAGAATTTTCCCTCATTGTCTTTCTCTATCTCTCTTTCCACAGATCTTTCCAGTTGTCACAATGTGTTCCAGTTTTTGTCTTCTCATAATGTGGTCCAAAAAATATAAATTTAAAATGTCTTTTTCTGATGTTTGTGATAAGTTGTCTTTGCAACTTAGCCTCCCTAAAAATGTCCAGATTCCTCACTTTGGCTGTCAAATGAATTTTCAGCATTCTATAAAAACCCCATTTCCAAGTTTTGAAAATAACTTTACCAAAACATTAATGCTGAAAAAGAGCCAACATCCTGCATTCAACATGAAAACTTGCATTGTTCATTATAAATAAACTTCTTCCATGTCTCCCCAAAGCTGCTAGTGTATGTTTATTGTTCCCTGGAAGGCAGCTGCTACTTCCTGTGCTATGTGTGCGACTTGATTGTTTGGGGATCTATGTTGTCTGAAGCCAGCTTGTTGTTGCAGAATTATTTGTGTACCTTTTCAAAGCCAACTTAATCTGGGGTTAATTATTCACTTTCCAAACTTTCCTGTGCTACAACTGGTTTTCAATGAATTCATTAATTCAGTGACCAAATGAAAGTGTAAATATAGTAAAAATAAAAATGTCATCCCACCTGCCAGGTACATTCTGGTTTGCATGTTTAACCTCCACCAGGCATGGTCCCTCTGCTGTAGGCACATAGGTAGCCTGGTAAATTCCATCAGCTACAGGCACAAGATTTGCTGGACGCTTCGTACCTGGGGATTGGGATTTGACAAAACCAATAAAGTCCAAGTGCTACATTGTTACAGAAAATGGTCTGTCTAATGAAAATGACAATTTGACTAACTTATTTTAGAAATCATCATCATCATAATTATCACCATAAATATCATGCTGATAAACTTGAGCAATCATGATTCAGCAAATATACAATCCAAAACAATGTTTTCCCATAGTTAATTTGAATAACGAAGACACAAACAATAGATTCCACGATTTATTGCCTGGCATATTCTGCTGCATCTCGTCAGGTACATACTGCAGAAATCACACAACATAAAGTGAAATAACTAGATAACTCCTTCAATCTGAAATATACACATATTCGCACAGTAATGTCGATTGTCTACCACAGTAATTTTAAACTGACTAACATGTCTTATACAATATATAAAATATATATGAAATATACAATCACGAAAGTCTCAGATCAGGTCTGTGTTATTGTCGTGCTTATGCCATGTGACCCATCCATCCATATATTCCACTCTTTGCTATCCACTTTTCCATCAAGCTTGCCAGTAAAATCACCTTATGTAGACAACATCCAAGGGTATTTGGGGTAAGGGACAACCATCACAATGGTGGATAGAGCACATTACAGACATGCTGGGCATATACATACACAAGGGAGGAGACCTTGTGAAGAATCACAAGTCTTTGTGGTTTACCGTTCTAAGAGAGAGAGAGGGAGAGAGGGAGAGAGGGAAAGAGAGGGAGAGAGAGAGGGAGAGAGGGAGAGAGAGGGAGAGAGAGTGGGAGAGAGAGGGAGAGGGAGGGAGAGAGGGAGAGAGAGGAAGAGAGAGGGGGAGAGAGGGAGAGAGAGAGGGAGAGAGAGAGGGGGAGAGGGAGAGAGGGAGAGAGAGAGAGAGAGAGAGGGGGAGAGAGAGGGAGAGAGGGAGAGAGAGAGGGAGAGAGAGAGGGAGAGAGAGAGGGAGGGAGAGAGAGAGATGGAGAGAGAGAGGGGGGGAGAGAGAGAGAGAGGGGAGAGAGAGAGAGAGGGGAGAGAGAGAGAGGGGAGAGAGAGAGAGAGAGAGAGAGAGAGAGAGAGAGAGAGAGAGAGAGAGAGAGAGAGAGAGAGAGAGAGAGAGAGAGAGAGAGAGAGAGAGAGAGAGAGAGACTGCAAAGGACTTGCTACAAAGGATGAAAAAAAAATAGACATTTATAACTGCTATCGTTTTTACATATTAGAACTTAAAAACACTTATGTTAACACACAAGTAGTTTGGCAACAAATAATTACAAGCAATATTCTTAAATTGCGATTAGGGGATTAATAATTTTTTCTAGTTTTGGCAACTCATTTTAGTTTATTTAACTCTTAATACATGATAAAAACACCTGTTTGATTACAAAAGTTCTCTGATCATTCCATATTAGAAGAAATTCTGGCCTTTTCATCTCATTACGTAACAAGTCCTTTACAGAATGAAGCTCTCATTACAATCCACAGGAATGCTTCTCAACCTTTCACCAGTTCCTTCAATTCATGAATGTTCATACACAGGGTGTCTTTAATTTTCTGTGTCTACTGTCATGTTGGTGAACCCCCGCCACGTCTTCCAGCAACCACACCTTCTACAGGGTGTATGTTAATGACTGTGCAGTGTTTGAAAATATTGCCAATCCAAGTTTTGTATTTACCTATTATGTTGCATGAACTTTACAGAGGGTGAATACAAAACTTAGACAGGCAATATTTTCAAACACTGCACAGTCATTAAAAATACACCCTATATCACTGTTTTTTTTTTAAACATTCAATTTCCAAGGTATACTACCCTTTAGCCACAATGAAATCAATTCAGCATTAGCTATCCTTATAGATATGCTTCAAGGAAATTATTATCATCTTCAATTAGCTTGCAACACACACAACATAATAATAATTCACTGTTTACACTTATCCAAGTTGAAAAACGTACCAAAATATTAATATCTACCTGTTCTATCAGTGTAAGTGACCTCCAGGGGTGCCTCTCCAGCCTCTGAAGCATCAACTGTGAACACAGCTGGAAGTCCTGCCTTGACATTGGCACTATCAAGGCCAGGGCCATAACACTTAACCTTGGCTGGTTTCACAGGGTTCTTGATGTCCACACGGAATGGGCTGCCTATCAAGAACAAGAACACACAAAACAGGGTTTTTATAATCAACAGTGAGGTTGTGAAACTCTCAGTTAAATATCTTCAAGCTACAGCCTCAACAGCTATTTGAGATCAAGTTCTTGAGACAATAGGAGAAAATCAAGTTTTGACAATTAAGCTGGAGCTGAATATGCAGCAGAAAAAAGATAAATGGAGTCAGAGATGCATAGCTTGACTGACTGCTGCATTCTCTCTTTGGACACTGGGACAGAGTAAGTTGACTATAAGATGCCAAAATATCAACCTACCTACCAACCAACAAACCGCCAACCAACCCACCCACCCACAAACCACCAACCAACCAACCCACCCACCCATCAACCAACTGCCAACCACCCAACCTACCAACCAAGCCACCCACTCACCAACCAACCAACCAACCAACCAATCACCCAGCCAACCAACTCACCAACTAACCAACCATCCATCCCACCCACCAACCAATCAAACCCACCCACCCACCAGCCAACCAACAAACCAACCAACCAATCAAATCCACCAACCAACCAACCAACCAACCAGACAGACAACCAGCCAGACAACCAACCAATTCATACATGATGATGATGAACTGTTGCAGCATAGTAATTAAGTTTGATTGCTTACTAACACAGTAGCCTGGAGTTAATTCAGAGGGGTGGCAGAAAATATATTTTGTATGTACCAGTATAAATCTGGGGTTGAATCAGACTTACAAAATAGCACCATAAATGTTTCTATTATTATTTTGAAATAACATTAATGAGTATGGAACTGCTAAATCCACTTCATTATGCCATGATCTCATATGTGCAAAGGCCAAACACCTCAAACCCCTATAGAAGTATCTCCCATGAGCTTACCCGTGAACAACATCAAAAGGGAATTTAAGAACTGCTTTGTCCGGTAGGAAACAGCATGTTGTAAAGATGCTACTAGACAGTCATCCCAATACTGTATGCAAATCAAGCACAGTGGATGGGAGGAGAGATTGGGGAGACGAAGAGAGAGAAGATGGCGGACAGTTTGACATCTTGGCATGGAGTTAGAGAAGTAGCACATGGGATGGGGGGGGGGTGGTGTGTGTGTGTGTGTGGGGGGGGGGGGAGGAAGACATGATCAGGAATGCCACACAGCATGGACTATATGAAGAAGATTTGTATTAATCAGAAATTACATATCTGCCATTACTGTTTAATTACTGTTACTGCCATTATATGTTTCTGTTTTCATCTGCCTTGAAGAACTGGCATGGGTGATGATGCCTCCACACAAGATGTATTTTCAAATAATGTTTTTCATGCCATATGCTGCTACCTTACAATACTATGATGCCAAACTATCTAGCATTGCTTTGCACTGCTGTTCAGAAACCCCTTTTCTAGGAGTCCAACCAGTTGTCACAATGCGTTCCTGTTGTTCTCTTCACAATGCATGGCCAAAGAATTTTGACTGGTCTAGAATTTATGTTTAGAGGAAAAAGACTCAAAAATAATAAAAAAATAAAAATGTAGAGTAAAGGACCCTGTCACATGTACCAAGGTATATATGGTGCTAGACTCATTGTTTTGTTTTTGTTAGCTCACTTTGAATTCAAATGTAGTCCATACATGTGATAGTACTTCTAGTGCACTGGACTGATTTTGACATGTGGATTAGCTTTCCCCATTATCAGTGTCCCTCACCATCAGGGGAACTCACTCTGACTTCAGAGGTACTTGTAATTTTTATCCCCAAGTCAAAGACGAGAAGACAACATTATAGTCCAACTGATCAGTGTAGGGGTTGAACATGTTACCTTGGCATCAGCACACCGGAAGTTTAAGAGCGAACAGTCTTATCCATTTAGTCATGGTGACCTCCACTAATATTTGTATAAACCAATCAGCACTCAGTGGGTCATGTGGTCAGTATCACACCAGGTGCTTTTACTTCCCAAAACATTTCTGGTAGCCATTTTCTGCTGAGCTGATCTGGGTGCCCAGGTTAATTAAAAAATGTGAATATACCGCAATGTGGATTGAACCCTACACCACAGGGCCAGCAGACTACAGCTGCTCCTATACTGCTTCATCCATGACAGACACTGACACTCACCAGGAATATGCTTGTCATTGACACTCACCAGGAATATGCTTGTCATTGACACTCACCAGGAATATGCTTGTCATTGACACTCACCAGGAATATGCTTGTCATTGACACTCACCAGGAATATGCTTGTCATTGACACTCACCAGGAATATGCTTGTCATTGAACTTGACAGCAATATCATAGGGTCCTGCCTTTGATGGCTGGTAGACCACCTGGCAGGTTCCATCATGGTTATCCTGGCATTGCATGGGGGTTTCAACTGGACCTTCGATGCCCAGTCCGAGACCTCCCTTTCCAGCTCCTTTCATGTCCACTGTAAACACTGCAGGCTGGTCAGTCAGTCCACCTTCTAGACCTGTCCACAGAGAAAAGATGTGAGGTTTATTTGTTGGTTATAGGCTGTGCTATGAGGCAAAGAGTGTTGAAATGCTGCAGAGAACCTGTACTGTTGTAAGCATGATACAGTTCCACAAGAAAAACAAATGATACAGTTCTAAAAAAAAACAAATGATACAGTTCTACAAGAACAACGAATGATACAGTTCTACAAGAAAAACAAATGATACAGTTCTACAAGAAAAAAAAAACAAAAGGATTTAAAAGATAAGAGCATCAACTTCATTACACCGGGTTGTATCCCACATGACTCAGTCTCTTTCTGCAGGATGGCCTGCCAAAAACGTCACACAAAGCATGAACTCCATAGCTCCAACAACAACACCCAGGTGTCTCCAAGAAAACTGCACCTGTGAACCGAATGAGGTAGGCTGGAATTGAACCTACAACCTGCAGACCTCAAAGCAGACGTCATAACTACTTCACCATGGAGACTCCCTACAAGAAATTAATGAAAATCATAAACTGATTACAGAAAGTAGACGTTGAGAGTCCAGATATTTTGGGCATGTTATGAGCAGAAATAAACTGGAAAACTCAGTGACAACTGGCAGACTTGATGAAAGAAGAGCAAGACAACAATAAAGAAATAAATACCTGTGTGACATAATCAGGGTAAGTACATAGAACTAACTTGAGACTATTGGGACAATGTGGAATGGTTTATCTTCTTATTCTTTTATTTGAAGGAAATTTGTCTATAACTGCAATGTTGTCTCTTGTATGAATTTCACTGTCTTTTTAAATTTACTCAGTGGTCCATAGAGTTTATCTTCCACTTTTGTTTCTCTAGGCCAGAAGGTTTGAACACATGGCCAGAAGGTTTGAACACATGGCCAGAAGGTTTGAACACATGACCATCAAGGCATCAGGCAGTCATGCTAACCAGTGTATTACCATGGCTCCTGCACTAAGGATGATCTTTCAACAACTAAGCAGCCTCAAGTTACTTTGTCACAACTAATACATTATTAATATGGAAGATGACATTGTGACAGACATATGAAACTATTCAGTTGCAATGTCCCAATGGCTTTTTGTGACCATGCCCTTGCAAAGTATGTTGAATATTTCGGTAATCACCATGTTTAGTGAAACATACTGGCCAGTGGTGTGACGGTTTGTTCCATGCTCAGCTTTCAAAGACTTATATGCATAGGACACATTATGAGGATGGATGATCGTAGAATACCAAAGGACATCTTTTTTGGTGAATTACAGATGGGTTGGCCTCTACTACAGTACAACCATGTGTGTAAGCGGGACAAAAATGATACACGTGATATATTGATATTGCACCTTGGAAGCACGTTGTATTAATCACATTGCATAGATTCACAAGATCAGGAATGGAATACAGAAAAAGGAGAAAATGATTGCAGATAGGTCACACACTGTGCATGTGACATGTCACATGGTGCGTGACTGTGGAAATGACCATGTGCTCACATGCATCCATTGTGGACAACCATTTATTGCATGAACTGGTCTGATCAGTCCCATTTTCTACCAACATGGGTGTCGTTTTTATGCTTTTTTTGAAGCACAATGTAACAAATTATTGTCTGTCAAGATGGCAAGGTGCAGCACTGGCCTTTGAATGACCAGCAGACTTCATAGTATGATTCTTATACAGCTCAAACTGGCCTACTAACATAACTCACTTGAAAGTGAAACTTGAAAGCCATAAACTGTAAAGTTTCAAAAATATTTTTTTATTACATAAAGCTACCCAAGATATCTGTCAATATCTTTTGTTTTAATTTTTATGTTACAGGTTTTGTAACTAAAAAAAAAATGCCTGCTTGTACATTGGTCAAAATTACCTGGTCCATAAGCCTTGACTTTGCTGGCATCACTTCCTGGCACAGCTGTCACATTGAACGGAGACTTGGGAATTGGCAGATCCTCATAGGTGACCTCAATCTTCTGTGGACCTGCCATCAATACAGGGTAAGCAGACAAGTGAGACAACTCATTATATTGTATAGCATATTGCATATCACCATCAACATACATCTTGTCAGTTGGTGTTAGCGTTGTTGTCTCTTCAAAGATCAGTCCATGGTGCACACTGCACAGCTCCAATGTAAAAAAAATATTGGAAAATACAATGTGTAGGGCAGCTTTACAAAATACAATTTAAAAACAATAATCAGCAATCTTTGTAGGGAAAAGCCTTCATCATCAAACAAGAAAACACAACACATAAACAACAAAAATTATACAGTAGGACTATTTGTAGCCTTTGAATTAAGTACCATAGCTTTTTCCGTGTTAACTGTTCATATTTATTTCACATGATACCGTAATATTATACCCAAGTGTAGTCACTGTAGTGTCATTTCTTTGTTTTTGTGTTGTTCTTTCTTGTTTGCCAATGAAGGCTTATTTTTTGGAGGATTATTTGTTGTTGTTATTTTGGGCCGTCTTGGAGTATGTGCTCTGCTGCTGCTGTTGATGTACTAGGCAAGATTAAGCTCAGTAGTTTGCCATTGCTTTCTGAGCAACTGGCTCACATACCCCGTAAGTTACCAATGCGGTGAGAACCGCTACCGATCTCGTACAGGTTACGTTACTCACGAGAATATACAGGATTACGGAGAAAGACATTAACCCCTAGGCCAGGGAGATCAGAGAAGGCTTATTACCACCACTTATCTGTTATCTGTATTGCGTAAAGCTGCCCTACACTTTGTGTTTTCAAATTTTTACATTTCCAAAGCTTCATCGCTATTTAACACATTCAATTTGTGCATAGAGCCAAGGGAGGCAAATGTAACAAACAGGAAAAGACAATCTAATGGTAGAAGTTGCATATTAGGGCTCAATGCTAATGCGTTCACATATCCTGTGTTATGACATTGTGAGATTGTATATATGAACTGTTATTAGTGTATTTGCTTAACAAAACAATGGTCTGGGTTCAATCCCTTGTAGTGGCACAATTATCCTGGTCAGTATGCCTTGGGGACTGAACACCTCTTGTAACATGAGTGGCAGATTTGTTTCAGGATGGAAAGATCATGGTGAGCTCATCAAGCCAACTCAATATGCTGAGTATATGTGAAGGATTAACACTTTATAACTTTATGCAAGGATCTGCCATAAAATTTCCTTTGCATACCATATACAAACAATGTGCACTCATATACCAGTGGATAGAGCACTGGTTTTACAACACTATGGTTCAATCCCCAGCTGAAGTAGAAACTCATTTTTCAACCACATACAGTTCTGAGATTGACCCAGCGAGAAAGGGAGATGGTTTTCACACCTCATGGTACCATGGCCTAATACATGTAGAGTTCTATTATTTCATATTGCAATGGCAGCATTTTGTCATTTAACTCACAGCAAAGTTAAGACCTTTTTAGAGACCAGCAAGGAAGAGAGATGATTAACTGACTTCATAATACCATGACCTTATTCACTCACTCACTCACTCACTCACTCACTCACTCACTCACTCACACTCACTCACTCACTCACTCACTCACTCACTCACTCACTCACTCACTCACTCACTCACTCACTCACTCACTCACTCACTCACTCACTCACTCACTCACTCACTCACTCACTCACTCACTCACTCACTCACTCACTCACTCACTCACTCTCACTCACTCACTCACTCACTCACTCACTCACTCACTCACTCACTCACTCACTCACTCACTCACTCACTCACTCACTCACTCACTCACTCACTCACTCACTCACTCACTCACTCACTCACTCACTCACTCACTCACTCACTCACTCTCACTCACTCACTCACTCACTCACTCACACTCACTCACTCACTCACTCACTCACTCACTCACTCACTCACTCACTCACTCACTCACTCACTCACTCACTCACTCACTCACTCACTCACTCTCACTCACTCACTCACTCACTCACTCACTCACTCACTCACTCACTCACTCACTCACTCACTCACTCACTCACTCACTCACTCACTCACTCTCACTCACTCACTCACTCACTCACTCACTCACTCACTCACTCACTCACTCATTCATTCATTCATTCATTCAGTAGCATGTCCTTCACAGAACTTTGCTCCCATAATAAACGTCTGGAAAACTTCTCGGTCATAAGCAAGATGTCCCACATCCGATACACCTATCTGGAGATCATCCACAACAGCCTGCGCCCATCTTCTCTTTGGCTTTCCTCTTCCTCTTTTCCTAGACATATACCCCTCCATGACTGTTCTCTCCAAACTTTCATGACGTTTCAAGTGACCAAAATATTTTACTTTAGCCAACCATCTTCAATATTAATTTCTTGTTGTATATTTTCATTTGTTCCTTTCTGTATGCAAGATATTCTTAGAACTCATCTATAACATTTATATTCAAAGGCATTTATGCGCTGTTCAGCTTGTTTAGTAAGTGTCCAGGTCTCATAGGCTTATGTTGCAATGGGAAAGATGCATGCTCTTAAAAATCTAATTTTTGTAGTAAAAAGATGTGAATGTCTGGAAAAGAAACTATGGAGGGAAGTGTACAGGGGATGCAGAGAAGAGGCAGACGACAATGTAGATGGATTTAAAATGGGATAGTTCATTTACATATGGCAGCAACACAGTCTGGACATCTGGTTATAAAAAGTAATAAAAGTAAAGTAGTGTATTCATGAACAGTGAATATATTAAGGAACGGAAAGAATCAATAGTTATCTGCATTCAGTAATGACATGTAGATATCGACCATTACTGAAACTGAACCCATACCTTGTTCAAATGGTGTGTAGAGCACATTGTATGTGCCATCACCGTTGTTTTTAACCAGTGTGTCATTTCTCTGACCGCTGGGACTGGTCACAATGGCCTTGACTTTGCCTTGAGCATTAGGTGACACTGACCTGGCATCCACGGTGAACTCATTGGGGCAGTCCACGAACACTCCTGTTGGAATTAGAGACACAGGTGTATATACTCACACATATATGTACACATACACACTCACACAAAATACATTTTAAGAAAAACAATACAAATCCAGAAGCAGCGACCTGGTATTGATCTGCGATATATTGGGACTATCACAATGTTGTAGACCTGAATGCCCGGAGCAATGAATTATACTTCGGCTGGAATACCTAAGACACATAGTCACTGAGTGGGGATAACTAATGTTCCAGATTAAAACAATATCAATATTTGTTTTAAGTATTTCAGCCAAAGTATAATTCATCTCATCTCATCATGTTCCTCTTCTACCTTGCAGTGTTGAGGTGAAGTATAAACAGCTGGAGAGTGCCCGATTATGGGCTTCATGTATCGATATTCCCATGGACTCTGTTATTCCCTGCGTCCATCATTTACGTGGTCGACCTCTTCCTCTGCTTCCCTCTGGTCTGTACATCATTGCTTGTTGTGGTATACTGTTAGTTGGTAACCTACTTGCATGGCCAAACCATTTGACTTGCTGACTTCTAATAAAATATAGTGCAGCTATAACCCCCACTTTAGTCCTGGTTTCTTCATTTCTGACCTTATCTGCCAAAGTATAATTAATTAATTCAATTCTTATGATATTTAACTGCAATATACATTTGATATGATGCCCCAAAACATGCCAGGCAATAAATAGTGCAACATAGTGTTTGTGGCTTCTGTGCTTAAATTATGTTAGTGATAACCACTGATCCGTAAAGTCATTGTTAGTGCACTTTTGGTTTATTAAAGATACAGAAAAGAATCAACACATCCACAGATTAGTTAGCAAGTGGCATAAATAACAGAAATATCACAAGTACAGAAATCTTACTGGAAATTGGCCTGTTTTTCTGTGTGGAAGTGAAATTTGGATGATGATTAATGAAATAGTGAAAAAACTGGAGGAAGATTTGGTTTTTGAGCAGAAAGTTGAGAATGTCATGGACAGAAAACAAAAACAGATGCTGTGATATTAAACTGCTGCGGGTGTTACAGGATGACACAAGATCAAAAGGAAAAGACACATGAAATGTATGGGACAAATTAAAAGAAAATTTGTCTGGAATCCCCAAGTAAAAGAAATAGAGGAAGACCTAAAACACACGGAGAAGAGAAGTAGAGACAGAAATTAATAATTTGGGGATGGCATAGATGGAGCTGTATAGAATAGCTAAGGATAGGAGGCTTGGAGAGAGTTAATTGAGGACCTATGCCAAAATGGGGGATAAGGGTGAAAGAAGAAGATAAACAGAAGAGGTGGAAGAGAGAAATTAGCCTTATCTGGAAAAATACTCGGCAAGAGACTCAGAGGAAGACAGAGAAAGATGTATATGGAAAGCTGAAACAGTTGGGCAACAAATAATAATATAACCAACAGCAACTTTATCAAAATATGACCTGGGCAGTCATGATCACCAGCATCTGCTTCAGACCTGGCTTCTGAAGATGAAGAATAATTATTGAAGATTTATGTTGGTAGAAAAGCAACTAGACAGCTGCCTTGTGTGGGGGTTTCATATTAATGACAAACATTATTCACATATTAAATGTTGAAATCTAAAGTTATTGTTAGTAAATACATTCACAGGAATTTATCTGCACTTATAGAAGGAAAGGAAAGTAGCAGAGATTAGAGGACACACAAGACAATATAAACATTGAAAGCTAGTATGAATAATGGTCATTTATTTGCCACAAGACATATTGGGTTAGTCAGTTAGTTAGTTGACAGATCATCCTCTTTGCACATCGAACCATTCAGTCCATAAGTGCTCGGATCCCCTCCTCAGTAAATCCTGCAGCTTGTAGCGGCTAATGACACCAGTTCTGTGTTGGTTTATCAATCTTCTTTGGCTTCCTGCATAGTGACTTCTGGTCAAGATGACGGCAGACAGTTGAGTTTTTTGTAACAACTTCTTTTTCACATAGGAGATGGATAGTTTAATCTCTTGCATGTAATTATTTGTGCCAGGATGTAGGCCAGGAGTTTCCTTTTTTTCTCAAGATTTTTGCAGGTGCTACGGCTTTGTGCATCTAAGCGAATCTATCCTTGAGTTTTTGCAGACATATTGGGTATATGATCTTAGGTCTCTAGTTTACATAACTGAACAACATGCATGGGGTAACATGCTGTTCATCCATCTCTTTATAGTATCTTCCCACTTGTGTCGTCGTCTACCTCTTGATGGTATCTTCCCATCTTACCCTCCAGTATGATTTTTATAAGAGTATTATGTCTTTTAATGTTGCCAAAATATTTCACTTGCCTCTTTTTTATTTCTTTCATCAACTCTCTTTTCATTCCCAGTTTTTCTAGAAATTCTGTATTTGATTGTTTTTGTTTCCATTAAATACGACATATTCTTCTGTACATCCACATCTCCAGGGCCTCTATTTGACTTTCTTCTTCTTCTTTCGTTCGCTTGAAATATGTCTATATCTGCAATGTCGTCTCTTGCATGAATTGAACTGTTTTTTTTCAGTTCACACAGTGGTCCATAGAGTTTATCTTCCACTGTCGTCTCTCTAGGCCAGAAGGTTTGCCTAGATATGTTATATTTTGGGCAGTCTTGGAGTATGTGCTCTGCTGTCTGCGACGCCAATCCACATGTGCACATGGCTGTTTCACCAATCTTGAATTTTGTATACATGTGGTTGCGTAATCTATTGTGTCCTGTTCTGAGGCGCAGAATAATGACTTGTTCTGGTCTGTCCATAATGTGGTAGTCATCTTGAGCAGGTTTTGGTGGCTTTCTGACTGATTTGATCATTCTTTTCTTTTGGTGGTATGTAACGGGCACATCAGGCTGTTCCTCTTTGGCTCCTTCCTTAGCCAATTGATCAGCTCTGTCGTTTCCGGGTACTCCACAGTGGGATGGTATCCACTGTATGGTGACTTTATGCTGACTGCTAAGTTCAGAAAGTAGTGTCCTTAGTACTGGCAATTTCCCAGAGAGGAGCGCCTTGAGTACTGATTTTGCATCTGTTAGTAGCACCACAGGTTGAGTACCATTGCTGTTATTTAGTAATTTCTCTGTTGCTATCTTGATTGCCTCAATTTCGGCATCATAGTTATGGCAGTACTTTCCTGTCGGTACTCTGGCTGTGTCCCTAGTATTATTTGGGTATTCTATGTACACTCCCGCTCCTCCATTTCGAACAGCATTTTGTGCTGACCCATCTGTGTAGACTCGGATCCAGAGGTCCTGTGGGTATTCTTCATCAAGGAAGCTGAGAGTGGCTGTTCTGCGCTGCACACTGTTCTGTTCTTCCTTGTCAAATATTCCTCTCACTTTTGTCTGGATTTGTAACGATAGTCTATGCTCATCTTTCCATGGAGTTCGCTCTGGAATAGTTGTTAGGGGGATACCAACTGTGGGCAGATCAGTGGTTTCTCTGCAGAGTCGTTTGGCCTGGTGGATAAAACTACTTCTTTTCAACCGCCCCATAGCTAGGTTTTCAAATCTGTTCTTCATAGGGTGGCCTGGCAAGCTGAGGAACTTTTCTGCTTGTATTAGCGTTTTCGTATCTCTGCGCTCACTCAGTGCCTGTGTCCTCCCCATCTTCTCCATTTCCACTATAGGGGTTGATCTCATCCCTCCTGTGGTGACGCTAAGTGCTTGATTTTGCACCTTGTCCAGCTCTTGTAGTGTGGTATTTGATGCTGAACACCACGCAGTTGACCCATATTCCAGGTGTGGTCGTATGCTCTGTTGGTAAATTTTGCTAAGTATTTTCGTACTGGCTCCCCATGTGGTTCCACTTAGCTTTCTCAGGATGGCTATTTTCCTTCTGGCTTTTGCTACTGCTTTGTTGATGTGCTTTCTCCATGTCAGCTTGCCATCAAATGTTACTCCAAGGTATGTTGGTTCTTTATCTTCTCTTAGGGGTGTTCCATTTATCTGGATGATCCCTGCCTTTTTTTTTGGAGAGAGGGTAAATAGGGTTGTGCTGCACTTGTCAGTGTTTATGCTGACACACCATCTATTTGCCCATGCAGCAAATGTATCTACAGCTCTTTGTAGCAATCTGGTGGCCACTGATGCATGTTCATTTGTGCTCCATAGAACCAGGTCATCGGCGTACATTGCCGCTTTAATTCCATGAGGTAGGTGAGCAACAAGATCATTGATGAAGATTAGAAAAAGTGTGGGGGACAAGACTCCGCCCTGGGGGACACCGTGACGCAGTAGTACTTTCTTGCTCTTGAGTCCGTCTATCTGTACTCGGGCTCTTCTGTTGTGCAAGTATGCTTTCACCCATTTGTACATTCTTCCATTGACTTTGCAGTTTCTCAGTTTCTTCATCAGACCTTCTTTCCAGACTTTGTCAAAGGCTTTCTTCAGATCTATCCATGCCGCAAGCACCAGCTTCTTCTCTTGGAATGCATCCTCAATTTCTTGAGAGAGGTAGGTTGTCTGATCTTCTGTAGAGTAGCACTGCCTAAAGCCAGCCTGCTGTGGCACAAGGATGTTTTTACTTTCAATGTACCACTGCAGTCTGTGATTGATGATGCGCTCCAGTGTTTTGTAGAGACAGCTGGTGAGGCTAATTGGTCTGTAGCTAGAGGCAATGGAACCATCTTTCCCTGATTTTAGGAGGGGTATCATGATTGCTTCTCTCCAGGCTTGTGGAACACTGCCTAAGGTCCAGCTGTTATTGAAGATCTGCAACAGCTTTGTTTTGGCCTCTGTTCCTAGGTTCCTGATCATTTCATTGGAGATACCATCAGCTCCTGGTGACTTTCTCATTTTCAGTTTTGATATGGCTAGCTCCAGTTCGCTGATTGTGATGGGTGCCTCCAGAACCTCATGTACTATTTCCTTCTGTCCTGTATGTTGTCGTTTCTCTCGAATCTCTTGTTGTTTCTCTGGACTAATTTTGATATTGCTATCTTGTGCGAACGAGTCCACAAAATGGTCAGCTGCTTGCTTTCTTGTTAAGATTTTTCCATCTTTATGTAGTGCAATTTTTGAGTTTCTCCCTGTGCCCTCGTCATTAAGCTGTTTTATTAGCTTCCACAATTTCCTTGTGTCTCTTTCAAAGTTCAGAGACTCTGTTTTCTCCTGCCAGCTTTTCCGTCTAGCCTGCAGCTTGGCCCTTTGAAATTTGGCTTTTGCATGCTGGAATTTATTGTGGTGCTCTTGGCTGGGTGTGGCCTCTGCTTGCTTTCTACACACTTCAACATCATTATGCAACTGTTCCAGTTCACTACTCCAGTAGGGTTTATATTGTTTACGGGCTCCTCTTGGTACTGTTTCTCGCGCTGCCTGTAGTATGCATTTCCCAAACTCTTCAACTGCTTTATTTATGTCTTTCTCAGTGTTCAGGTTTCTAACCAGTATGCTGGTGCGATGCTTGTACATTGCCCAGTCTGCTTTCTTGTAGTTCCACCTCGAGAGGGTGCTGCTTTCACTTACAAGCTCATTTTCTACGGTTAGAAAGACTGGCCGATGGTCACTGCCACCAAGTTGTTTCCCAACAGTTCGTGTAATGTTCCACTCCAGGTCTGGTGAATGAAAAGCCAGGTCAGGTGTAGTTGTAGAGTGCCATGATCTCGAGTAGAAAGTATGTGGGTCGGACGGCTTGTTAATCAACATGAATCTATTCTCATCCTGCCAGTCTTCCAGTCTCTCTCCTCTCTGGTCCATGTGATCATAGCCCCAGCTCTGCGAGTGGCTGTTGAAATCGCCACACACAATCATTTTTTCTTTTAGTGGTAGAGTGTCCAGTGCCTGTGGGCGGTCACTTGGACAGTAGTAATTGATCAGATGTAGATCTGTATTACCTGTCTTAAGTTTAAGTGTCTGATACTCAGCCCCTTCCATGTAGACTTTGATTTGGGAAGCCATGATGTTATTTCTTACAAGGGTCAGTATCCCACCTTTTCGCCTGTTCTTTCGGTCAGATCGGTAACACTGGTAGCCTCTGATTTTGAAGGCTATATTTTCATTGAGGTGAGTTTCTTGCAAGCAACATATGCTTACTTTTTCTTGGTCCAAGATTTTTTCTAATTCTATTTTTTTGTTGCTGACTCCCTCCGCATTCCAGTGCATTATTTTAAGTCTTCGTTTAGTATGGCCAGTCGTCCTATTCTCATGTCCCCTGGCTCCACAGGACATCTGAGAAGGACCTCCAGTAGTTGGGGTTGGACCCTTTCGAGACATAGGGCCCGGCACTGCACCTGCCTGGGGGTCCAAAGCAGGGCGAGCACCATAACGATTAGCAGTAGTCGACATATTCCATTTTGCGTGATTGCGTGGCATCCTGATTTCTGTGGTGCGCCTCTTGGCTGGTTGCCTCCGTCTTCAGCACCTTTCTTTGCTAGAGCAGACTGTGGTCTCACTCGAGTGTAGATGTGTACGCGCGCACACACCTGTCTGCGCATGCATGTACGTGCATACACATCTAGAGCATACTGGTTATTTTCCGGCGCCAGAGACTCGCCGTCGCCCCTTCTCCTGTTAGTTTAAACAGGTCCGCCACGTGAAGGCCAGGAGTTGGACTTTTGCTGCATAGGTTATGTATTCACGAGCCATTGAGGTATTTGAGCAATGTTGAGCGCTCACCCCAACACCGCGCCTCGGCTACATACAGCAACATTTGGAACCCATTTGACTTTCTAATTGCTTGTTCAATGTCCAGGTTTCCGCGCCTTATAGTAGTGTTGAATATACTTAACATTTGACAATTCTCTTGTTTTAATGAGTTGTTAATCTCTCTAGATGTTAATACTGATTTCATGGCGTTGAAAGCATTTTTCACCATTCCTATTCTCTTTTTGATTTCTGTTTCACTTCTGCCATCATCTGTTATTACATGATCAAGGTAGGAGAAATTTATTGTAAGAACTGAGACAACAAATTTGTGCTGACAGCTGAAATAAGTGGACAACTATGCAGCTGAGCCAAGCAGGGTTTCCACTTGTTCTACAACTGAAAATTGCTGCCAAAGCCAAGGTCACAAACCATCCATGTGGATGTGGGATCACAGGGATAACCACCATATTATCTTCCCAAGGATGAGTTTATAAATATTTCACAAATCTGAAGTGGAGTATTGGCTTATAAAGCTCTCCTAGACTTCATGTTTTCCAATTGCTTACATTTCCACAGCTCTACTGTAGTTAAACACATTTCATTTATGTTAGTAGTGATTTGTATTAATAATATTTTGAGGTTTAGTCAAAGGCATGCCATGCCAAATCATGCTGTGTCAAAGTTACCTGCTGGATTCAAACCAGGTCCATAAGCGCGAATGCCACTGACATCCACAACAGGTTTCCCAGGCTTGATGTTGGCCCTGAATGGAGATCCTGGTATTGGGCGGTCTCCATAAGAAATGTTGACATTGTAGATTCCTGGCACTGGCGGAGTATAGGTGACCTCACATGTTCCATCCTTGTTGTCCTTACACTGGATTGGTGATTCTGCAGGTCCCTCCACAGTCAATCCCAGACCTCCGGGTAATTTCTCTTCCCTGGTGTCGATCGTAAACACGGCTGGTTTATTAGCCTCACCGCCTGTCAGTCCTGGACCATAGGCTTTCACATTAGGTGGGCCCAAGATGGCATCCACACGGTAAGGTGAGTCTGACAGAGGGATTCCTCCGTAGCTCACGTGCACCTGGTGAGGACCTGGTTCCAGTAAAGCAAAAGATGCCTTAGCTCCGTCTCCAGTTACCGTGGTAGGGACATCCACAACTTGGTTTGTTGGAGATACAATCTTGATCTTGGACTCTGCTTTAGGCAGACCACGGGCGATGATGCCAATGTCTCTACGTTGTCCAATTGGTATCGCTAAAACAGTGATCAGTTAAAATAAGTTACCTGATTTTGTAAATAACATGTAACTATATTCAGAATAATTATAAATGGAACTCTTAACAATTTCATAGAGATATATAGCCTGCTATAGACATAGAAAGCCAGTCTCCCTGGCCTAGGAGTTAGCGACTTTCTCTGTAATCCTGTTTATCCACGTGAGCAAACGTGGCTGTGCGAGAATTGGTAGCGGTTATTTACGGAATATGTGAGCCGGCCACTCAGAAAGCAATGGCAAACTACTGAGCATAATCTTGCCAAGAAATCAACAACAGCAGTAAAATGCTGGTGTTGACAGCGATGTCCTGTAATAGGATATGCGGGGAAAAAAATAGACATAGGGAACTAAAGGCACGCTAGGCATGGAAATGCATAAGGCAGGGGAACCAAACATGTATTGAGAGCCTTTCTGGCAAGCTGTGACAAGAACAACATTCAGCACAGGATTTGCTAAATGATCATATCTCCTTCTTTTTCTTGCAGTTGCTGTCTTTGATGATTGCACATGCAGCTGAGTTCTCATAAGAAAAAAAACAAGTCTTGTAGCAGCAGCCTGTTGTAGGGATGTGACATGTTAAAACTGTCACATTTTTGTAGCAGCAGCCTGCTGTAGGGTTGTGACATGTTAAAACTGTCACATTTTTGTAGCAGCAGCCTGTTGTAGGGATGTGACATGTTAAAACTGTCACATTTTTGTAGCAGCAGCCTGCTGTAGGGATGTGACATGTTAAAACTGTCACATTTTTGTAGGAAGGAATAGGTGGCCAGTCTTTCCCTCCCATAGCGAATGATGAGAGCTGCATAAAACATTTGTGCAACTGTGCTCATGCCATTGTCAGTGTAACATCCTAACCATTACACCAGTGAGTCTGCTAGAGTTTTTATAATGAACTCAAATGTTTTTTGGAGTTCTCCTTTTGTTACTTGGGATTTTGTGTCAATTCACTGAGTCAGTATATCTCTCTTAGCTGAGGGATATATGTGTTGATTCACTGAGTCAGTATTCACTCTTAGCAGAGGGATATATGTATTGATTCACTGAGTCAGTATATCTCTCTTAGCTGAGGGATATATGTATTGATTCACTGAATCAGTATATCTCTCTTAGCTGAGGGATATAAGTGTTGATTCACTGAGTCAGTATATCTCTCTTAGCTGAGGGATATATGTTTTTGAAAATGTTCACAACTGCCAGGAAATCAAATTATCAGAACATAATAAAGAATACATAACACTTACAAATATGTGATGCACACGTTAATTCATGGGTCATATTGATCCTCTTTTTGTCTACTCTTAGCAGTCCACTGCCATCTCTTGGGGTGTTCACTTGCTTTGAACTCAAGCGTAGTCCATACACATGCCACTACTTCTAGTGCACGGGACTGGTTTATGCATGTGGATTAGCTTTCTCTATTACCAGTGTCCTTCACCACCAGGTGAACCCACTCCGACTTCTGATGTACTTGTAATTTATGTCCCCAAGTCAAGGACGAGAAGTCAACATTTTAGTCCAACTAACCAGTGTAGAGGTAGAACATGCTACCTCAGCATCAGCACACCGGAAGTTTAAGAGTGAGCACACTTATCTATTCGGCCATGCTGATCTCCCCTGCCATTCTTATGAATGGTGCAGGTCTTCTGCAGCTGTTCTAGAGACCCACAGAATGAGTTAGTAACTGTTGCAATGACTAGAGTACTCTTTCCCTGATGCTTGAAATCACAGGACACTGGAAAAGAAGATGGTCAATTATTTAAATGTTATGAAAATTTAAAACATAACTTACTTGGCTCCAGTCCAACAACTCTGACCTTGCTAACGTCAATGCTTGGTTCAACTTTGACCTTGATGGGGCTCTGCGGCACTTCCTTGTTAGCAAAGTAAACAAGCACAGTGTAGACGCCGGGTGTTTTGGGTTCATACTGGACTGTAAAGGTGCCATCTTGATTGTCAATGGTCTTTACTGGGACATCCACACCTCGTTCATCAGTGAGGCCAACAGCAACATCACCTAATGACAACAATGTATGAATTCAGTAAAAGCAAACTTTTGCTTTTGTAAAAGCAAAAGATCCTCTTTACACACATTCAGACATATTGTGTATGCGGAGCAAGACCCATATTTTTATAGACCAGTTGGCACTTGAGGAGTGATGTGTTCAATATAACACTAAAATTAGAGAAGGTCATGGGCTTTTACGACTCAGGCCTGCAAGAGAATTGTGAAGGAAGATTCTGGTGCTTTTGCCTTGACCACAAGGAGTCTGACTATGGAAGTCATGGCAGTAAGTAAAGCAATAACATGGCTCGAGATACAGACATTCACTAGGGCATGTTTCCTTAGTGACTCAATGAACATGCTCAAGAAGGTAAAGATGGGGTGGGTCTAAAGACAGTGGTTGTTGTCTCTGGAGTGATTACGTCTAGCTAAGATTAATTTCATTTTCATGCCAGGGCATTCAGATGTACATGGAAATGAGCAAGCTGATAGGTTTGCAGGTAAGGCTACTGTTGAGAGCAAACGAGCCATGGACAAAGCTGATATTCTGAATGGTCTACGAGAAGTAAGTCGTTTGCAAGAACCAAATGATGACTGTGAAACTACAACCAAGGGCAGGCTGTCAGAACAGCAAGTTAAAAGAGGTGTGGCCAAACAAGAACACTACGCAGGAAGCCAAAGAAGATTAATCAACCAACACAGAACTGGTGTTGTTAGCTGCTACATGCTGCAGGATTTACTGAGGAGGGGATCTGAGCACTTATTCATTGAATGGTTTGATGTCCAAAGAGGATGATCTGTTTACTAACTAACTAATATAACATTGCCTTCCTTTATTTCTCAAAAAATTTGTAAAGTCAAAAGAAATTAAGCGAGTCGCCAAATTTATAATATTTAACCCTAACATTAAATCAGTATTACTGTATGGATCAGAAATGCAGAAAACAGTAGTTAATAAATTAATTTTTATCTACACAGAATAGAACTAAAATGGTATGACAGAACCACCAATGTGGAGCTTATTGTACAAACTAAATAAACACCTGTGAATCAAGATGTGAGGAAGGGATGCTGGTATTGAATAGCACATGCTTTCAGAAAACATGAGAACTGTATAAATAGAAAGGTTTTCTCTTTTTTTTGGAGAGAGAGAGAGAGAGAGTGAGAGAGAGAGAGAGAGAGAGAGAGAGAGAGAGAGAGAGAAAGAGTGAGAGAGAGAGTGAGTGAGAGAGTGAGTGAGAGAGAGAGTGAGTGAGAGAGAGAGAGAGAGAGAGTGAGAGTGAGAGAGAGAGTGAGTGAGAGAGAGAGAGAGTGTGAGAGAGAGAGAGAGAGAGAGAGAGAGAGAGAGAGAGAGAGAGAGAGAGAGAGAGAGAGAGAGAGAGAGAGAGATGCACTGAGTTCACACCTTTTCTTCTTTTTTGATTTCCATAATCATCATTATCATCATCATCATCATTATTATCATCATAATTATCACCATCATCATCACCATCAAGTATTTCAGCCTTTGATGAATCCATTCCATAGATGTGTGTCTTGTGCCACTCTCTGAATTGTCTCTATATGTCTGCATGGACAGGTCTATGCATGTCTGTTAATGAAGACTGTAGGAGTTGAGTCAAGAGCTGACATAATTGCACTTCAGACACTCCCACATGTGCTCTGTCCTCATCTTCAACAGCCAGTGAAGAGTCCCAACATCAATGGTATCCGTAGCAGTCTGATTATATGTCTGTCTTGCCTTTCCTCAGAGTTTTAAATGTTGGTCAGATCCTCTTTAGCCCCATTCTCTCCAAGACATGATGATCTACCCAAGCTTTTGCACTTCACACACGATTCCAAAGGGCCTCAATCACATGTGCCTTATTATGCACCAATACACCACCAAGCAGTGCAGTCCCTGCAAATCTCTCGCCTGTTCATTTCCCACCAAACCAGCATGTCCTGGGAAAAGTAGAAGAATGTAGGGAAAATAGAGAGATGAGCAAACTAAACAAAATCTAGAGATTGTTGATAACCTGGTCCCGCCTCCTTGCAGTCCACTACAAAGTATGTTGGAGTGAACGTCTTGACACCTTTCTCCACTCCAGGTCCATAGACCTTCACCTTGGCAGGGTTGCTGGGCTCTGACACGTACACCTGATGTTGATTATAGAAAATACTCTCAAAAATTTTGTAAACAAAGACTAAATATCTATAAAAAGTTACATTTGAGAAAACATACCGACAGACATAATTCAATACTGGAAACAATGCTCATTAATATGAAAACAATATTATAATATTTCATTCTAAAGAGAACTATAGCTTGGAACTATTATATGGAATTGTATGAGCCACTGTTGTGTGTCACTGGTACCCTTGCTTCCCATCCCAGTGCCCATGGTATTCAATGAGTAGTCTGGCTCTGAGGTCAACCCAGATTAAGAAGATAAGTGTGATTATCAATACAGAGAGAGGTTGATCAAACAAAGCGTAACTGGAATAGTTGTTATTGAATGCTGATGGATTTGGTCCATCCAGTTGGTTCATAGTTGCTGATGGATTTATTGTGGAGGAGATCAGCTCGTCTATCAACATGTCTGGATGTGCAGTGCTGATGGATTTGGTCCATCCAGTCGCTTAACAGTTGCTGATGAATTTATTGTCGAGGAGATCAGCTCATCTATGGACATGTCTGGAGTGCAATGATGATAATCAACACAGAACTGAACTAAATATTCTGGAATCTTTGTGTGTGAAGAAAAGGCAGACAGTTACATGAATTGCTAGAGCAATCACAGTGTCTGATTCTCATTCTGCACCACATAAAGTTAAAAAAGTACAGATGTGGCAAGAGTGGGTGCCAAGTATAGACACTTCTCCTGTCAAGTATATGAACATACTTCCAGGTCATGCTGGAGTGTAGGGCAATCAGCGAGCAGATCTGTGGGCTTCAAGAAGTCCAGTAGTTAGAGCACTCATGATGGACAAGAGATATATTCTACATACTATCTATGAACCAGTGCTGGTTGAAGATACAACAGCAGATAAAACAATATATTGCTTGAGTTTGGAGCGAACAAACGAATGAACGAACAAAGTTTATTTTCAAAGGGTCACAAATTGGACACACAGCACCTTACAGTACTGGTTTAAATTTGTAATGGTTTTGTATAACTGCACACACATTATATTAACAATCTTAAATAATGCCAGTGAAATGTCTCATGGGTAATTAAACCTTGGTCCTCTCTAACAATAGATGGATGTTTGGAGATGTCATGAACCTGAAATTACTACTATTTTTAGTGAAGTCAATAATGTTGAGGTGTGGGTGTGAGGAGGAAGAAGAAGATGGATGTGATACTCCTCGACCACAACAATGTCCTGCAACTGAAACGCTAGAGAACTATCATGGCTCTTACCCTGAAGGGTGCCTTGGGGATGATGACACTACCGTATGTAATCGTGACTGTGTGCTTGACATTTCTGGTGGGGAAGTAGCGACAGCTGTATGTGCCATTACCATTGTCTTGTACCTGCCAGAAAGAAGATCATTACATCAGCATACTTAAGTAAACAGCATTACATCAGCATGCTAAAGTAAACATTATTACACCAATATACTAAAGTAAACATGATTACACCAATATACTAAAGTAAACATGATTACACCAATATACTAAAGTAAACATGATTACACCAATATACTAAAGTAAACATGATTACACCAATATACTAAAGTAAACATGATTACACCAATATACTAAAGTAAACATGATTACACCAATATACTAAAGTAAACATGATTACACCAATATACTAAAGTAAACATGATTACACCAATATACTAAAGTAAACATGATTACACCAATATACTAAAGTAAACATGATTACACCAATATACTAAAGTAAACATGATTACACCAATATACTAAAGTAAACATGATTACACCAATATACTAAAGTAAACATGATTACACCAATATACTAAAGTAAACATGATTACACCAATATACTAAAGTAAACATGATTACACCAATATACTAAAGTAAACATGATTACACCAATATACTAAAGTAAACATGATTACACCAATATACTAAAGTAAACATTATTACACCAATATACTAAAGTAAACATGATTACACCAATATACTAAAGTAAACATGATTACACCAATATACTAAAGTAAACATGATTACACCAATATACTAAAGTAAACATGATTACACCAATATACTAAAGTAAACATGATTACACCAATATACTAAAGTAAACATGATTACACCAATATACTAAAGTAAACATGATTACACCAATATACTAAAGTAAACATGATTACACCAATATACTAAAGTAAACATGATTACACCAATATACTAAAGTAAACATGATTACACCAATATACTAAAGTAAACATGATTACACCTACATACTAAAGTAAACATTACATCAGCATGTCTACCTCATGCTCTGAAGGTTGTGGATTCGATACCATGCCATGTCGTTCGGTTCACGGGTGCATATTTCTCAGAGACCCCTGGGGTTCGTCACTGGAGCTACGAAGCTCGTGCTTTGTGTAATGCTTTCGGTAGGCCGTCCTGCGGAAAGAGACTGAGCCATATGGGATAAAACCTGGGGCAATGAAGGCGATCCTCTAGACTTTAAAGACATTTTTATCTGATTAAAGAGGCAGCACTAGACCCCCCCCCCCCAAAAAAAAAACCACCTTGAAACCCGATTTACATGCAAATTATTTCTTTCGCAGGAAACAAATACACCCTGAAACTTGATTTACCTATACACAATTCCTTTGACAACAAAAAAATCAACCATGAAATTGATTCATTCACACAGTTGATTCCTTTAGTAGAAAATCAAGTAAATAATGAAGCTTGCTTAATATACACAAATTATTAGAAGGAAAACAAATAAACCTTAAAATCTGATTCCATTACTCATGATTCCTTTGGAAAGAAACCAAATAAACTTTGAAACTTATATTGAAATTATTATTTTATTAGAGATTAAATATATCCTGACAAATGATTTGTAAACATACAGCTGGTTAGTTAATTATTTGACAGGTCCTTTCCTCCTGAGCACGTATGGGAATGTCCTGAGTGCAGTGATGTCGGTTCTTGACTCAACTCTACTCAACTCGACAGATCATCCTCATTGCACATCGAACCATTCAGTCCATAAGTGCTCGGATCCCCTCCTCAGTAAATCCTGCAGCATGTAGCGGCTAACAACACCAGTTCTGTGTTGGTTTATTAATCATCTTTGGCTTCCTGCATAGAGCTCTTAAACATACAGCTGTATCATGACAATCCTACCCACCTGCACGTCCAGAGGCTTATAGTCCACATCCATACAGCTGATGTGGAGAGGGGCTTTGCCAGCAGCTCGTGTGTCCACTGTGAACTCTGCCCACTTGTTGGGTGCCAAACCAGTCTTCTCCAGCCCAGGACCTTTAGCTACAACCTGACAGGTGAAAGTACAGAAAATTGTGAATCTTAAATGAACAGTCTACCCACAGTTTTCTGGAAATATTAATGTAACACCAATAAACTGGTGGATAGCGTGCCAGCGAAATTGATACAGAACTGTGTTGTTAATGTCATGATGTGGTCGGATGTGGGTTCAATGACTGGGTTTGTGGTTTGTCAAAGTGAGGACAAGATTGGAACCTGTTCCTCCTTCCTCTCACAGCTACGAAATGTGTGGAAGCTGCCACATCACATACCTACAGCAGGAAACTGCATTTGGGACAATTGAAGAAATAAAAAAACAAACTGGAAATAAGAAGAAACAGAGAATTAATTATACAAACACAAATAACTGTTTTAGAATCAGAAGAACAAGAAATGATAGACAGACAGATAGACAGACAGACCAACAGAGTGATGGATGGATGGATGGATGGATTTGATGGTCTAAATAAGCATGAATATGATGCAACTGGGGCAGGTGCTATGGCTTAGTGAAAGTGAACATGTTTCACAATTTCCCGACATAGTAAGTTGAAGGTTTAAAATCAGCTGTGGGCAATTTGGAGTAGATCTCTTTGTATGGATTTCAATTGTATGAGGCGTTGATCATTCAGAAAGGTATGGTAAACTACCAAGCGTTAACAAATTGCCCAGAAAATCACAAACAGCCAAATAATGCTGGGGTTGATTGCAGAATCCTGTAAAAGACATGCAACTATCTTTAAGGCAACAATATAGCATTGGATAGAGAATTTTGACTCTACCCATGGATATGTTTAACAGCAAGTGTAGATTAGGAAAAGAGATGGCATCCACTTGGGGTTAAATAATAATGTGGACTCCACACTTGAATCCTCACTACGATGATTTAGAGTGTGAAGGCAAAGGTGAAGACTGTGATGATTAAGATAATGATTACAAATGTGAAGACTGTAGTCATTAAGAGAATGACAAATGTGAAGACTATTGACAAGGTCCTGGACGTGACATAATAGAGGACAGAGGACAGACATAAGGACATGGGGAGAGTACGGGGGTAGTAGAACAGTCCAGACGTCAAGACAGTAAGTTAGAGACAGGACTGTACCAGGACAGGTTCACCTTGGACAGAATGACGCAGTAGGCCTGGCCTCAACAGGCGAGTGCGAGACAGACATGACAGTACGACTTTCCACGGACTGCACAAGGGTCAAGTACCTCGTGGCCACCGGACTGAGTAGGAAAGGACAGAAGAGACTCGGACACGAATGAGAGAGGATGTGTGACTGTGTGGAGAGACAGGATAGACTTATACTTAGACTTTCAGTGCGAATGAATGTGACTGCTACGTAATGTGTGTTGGTGTGCATGGCTAGACACGAGTGCGCATAGCTTTGATAACAGCGCAAGAGTATTCTGAGAGCTGGTGCGAGAGCGAGTTTTGGAGTGACATTAAATTAAGTCTGTGATATTTATGATGTTATGATGTTGAGATGAGGATCTTGTAATTAAAATCATGTAGAATATATTCATTGGTTTCATGCCTCATCTGTGCTCGCACCATCTGCCTGTCTGAACCCACTTTATAAACCCTAGACGTTGACAACTATCATGGTTAAGAAAATGATGACAAATGTGAAGACTGTAGTCATTAAGAGAATGATGACAAAGTTGAAGACTATGATAATGGTGATGACAATGTACTGTAATTGTAACAAACCTTGCCAGCATTGTATGCTTGGGGAGCAATGATGTCGGCCATGTAGGGAGATTTGGGAATGTCCTTGTCGTTACACAAGATATGAACCGCATACTCTCCAGCTAGAGTGGGCCAGTAGGTCACATCGGCAGAGCCATCACCATTGTCTTTGCAGTCAATCTTTGCCTGAGATGGGCCCTCAATGGAGAAGCCTAGTGTTTGTAAAAACAGAATGCATTTAGAAGTCTACAATGAAACAAACATAATATATTATTTACCCTCGGTATAAAAACACAAATTAAATGGATTCATTCATCATCTTTCCCCTTTTACCACTGAATATTAGAATATCTAGCAGTCCTTATAATCTTTTTCACATGCAAACAAGTATACATATCTGGACTGGGGCATATTGGCGAAGTGAAGAAGAGGAGTACTACATTGTCAATGGATTCAAGATATGATAGATAATTTACATATGACAGCAACAGAGGCAGGACATCTAGCTTATGGTAGAAAACATTTGGAAGACTGGTTAGGGGGCAAAGTTCTGCACAGGACAAGCCACAGAATGATTAAAGCAGTTTCCTGCCAAAGCTTTGTGATGTGATAGAACAAACACATTTTGTAGGAATAGAGCCAGGAACAAGAGGCTGCCAGTCTTTCCCTGACAGTGCAAGCGACGAGTCCAGGTGTCAAACCCACATCTAACTTTGCTCATGGCATTATCACCAGAGTTCACTATCAGCTTGGCTAGCTTGCCCATCCACTGAATGATGGTTTATGATAATACAAGAAATTAAACTGTCTTGGCTTGATCATATCATAAGACATGGAAGTTTATTATAGAAAACAAATAGGAAAGGCAAATTCAGGGGGAGAAAAACAAGATAGGCAGGATACAACTACATCACACAAGCCTGCAAGTTCAGTGTGGTTCTGACTTAAAGCAGAATTGATGAGAACTACTGAGGAGACAATGAAGTTACATGACCAGATGACTTCAATACCAGTCTGAGCACTGACCTGATGATGATAAAATATGAATATTATTAACTTAATTCTTTTTGTCTCAGGCAGCTTCTAGTTTAAACAATTTAACAGTCTGGGCCAGAAAGAATTTATCTGGAACACTTATCTAAAGTAACACCTTCTGTTTCTACAGTAAAAACAAACAGAGAAACAATAATAAATAGTACTGCTACTTCTTCTGTAGTTAGTACATTCTTTCTTCTTCTTCATCTCCTTCTTTTTCTACTTCTTCTTGTTCATATTATTCTTCTTGTGCTCCTCTTGTTTGTCACAATGTACCGTGATATGAATAGAGGTGATGACAGAGATGAACAGATAGTTAGTTATTTAGTCGCGGTTATAACTTCACGGCAACGGGTCGTCCCCATTATGCTCTGTTCCTGTGCCAGTGAATATCACACAAAATGCTCCTCACTGCCCTATGTGAACAATGGAATAGACAGGATTATCAGCAAGCCAACAGCTCGCACAGGTACACTGTGCATGAACAGAGATGAACAGAGGTTAAAGGAAATGAACGAGCTGATAAACTTGCTGGCTCCGCATCCCCTGTTGAATGCCAGCCAATGGATCGTGCCAATGTTATTAATGTCCTTAGAGGGATGTCGAGAGAGGAGGACTTTTGATGTAAGTGAATTCACATTGCCCAGAATGAGAGACTCGGGAGCAAGAACTGGCATGGCCAAACATGAGAGGCATATCAGGAGAATGAGGGGCTCATCAACCAATATAGAACTGACACTATCAACCACCAGATGCTGATGCATATGTCAGTGGGAGGATCTGAACGCCAATGGATTTGTCCAGAGTGCAAGGATGATACTCTAGCAGATAACAGATAAGATGAATAGAGGTATGTAACAGGCTGAAAAACATCTGATGGCTGTAGAAATGTGGTTTCTGAGGAAAATGCAAAGAATACCATGGACAGCCAGAAAGACCAATGAACAAGTCCTTCAAGAAACAAATGAAGATTGTAAACTGATTAGAGACATTAGACGTAGACAGTCACAATTTTTTTGGCATGTTATGAGAAGAAATGATTTGGAAAACTTGGTGACAACTGGTAAGATCGAGGGGAACAGACCAAGGGGAAGACCTAGAAGCAAGTATCTGGATGGCTTGGCCTTGTGGCATGGTTGAGACAGAAACACGGAGCTGATCCACGACTCTGGTGATCAAGTGAGATGGCAGAACATGACCGCCCAAGCTTACAGGCATGGCACATGATGGATGGAACATGCTCTGGTGTGCGACTCATACACAATGATGTGTGTTGCCACAGTTATGCCACTGACCCGTCTATTGCAGCAATAGCCTTTTTCTTAATTTTATTTTCTTTCTGAATTATACTGCTTTACCTTTGTTATATCCGAGCAATGTTACACAAGCAACATTTACGAGCTGAGACACCTACCCAGAGCACCAACTTCTCCATTAGTTTCTACGGTGAAGACGGCCGGCTGGTTGACCACGCCCCCTTCCAGACCGGGGCCATATGCTACGATCTTTGTATTCCAAATAGGACCGACCTCCACCTGCAAAATAAATGAATAAATAAATAAATAAATAAATAAATAACTACATAAATAAATACATAAATGAATCAATCAATCAATCAATCACTACACTGTTATTACAAGATCATGTGAGCAGTTTGGAAAAACAAAGTTTATTGTATATCCTTTACAGGACTTGGTAGTCAACCCCAATGTTTTTTTTTTTTGCTGTTTGTGATTTATTGGCAAGTTTACATTCAGTATTTTGCCATGCTTTCTGAATGACTAGCACTCATATCTTTTAATGGGAAACCACTCATATCTTTTAATGGGAAACCACTCATATCTTTTAATGGGAAACCACTCATATCTTTTAATGGGAAACCACTCATATCTTTTAATGGGAAACACCGTAAGGTGGTCTGCTTCAAAATCAAATGCAGCTGTGTTTCGAATGCGGTATGCGGGATTATGAATCACATTCGTAACCCTTTCTCCATGGAGACGGTTAAATAAATAAATAAATATACTGTTACTACAGAATAATGTGAGCAGTTCTGGAAGCTCTTTCCATTAACACTGGCAGTCCCACAAGGCCTCTCACAGCAGACAACCTAATGAGGAGATAACCACTGTGAATAATTATGAGCCTTCTTCTTTGATCCTTTATCCCCCCTGGGGTTTAGGCCCTCAACTATTTCACCCCCAAGCCATTCTATCTTTAGCTATCCCATGCAACTCCGTCCATGTCCTCCACATTGTATTTATGTTCTGCCATCTCACTCGATCACCAGAGTCGTGGATCAGCTCCGTGTTTCTGTCTCGACCATGCCACATGTCCAAGCCATCCAGGTATTTACTTCTCGGTCTTCCCCTTGGTCTCTTCCCTTCGTTCTTGCCAGTTGTGACCACGTTCTTCAGTTCATTTCTTCTCATAACATGCCCAAAAAATTTTGACTGTCTGTATCTAATGTCTCTAATCAGTTTACGATCTTCATTTGTTTCTTGAAGGACTTGTTCATTGGTTTTTCTGTCTGTCCATGGTATTCTTTGCATTTTCCTTAGAAACCACATTTCCACAGCCATCAGATGTTTTTCAGCTTGTCTGCTCATTGTCCACGCTTCACATCCTTATCAAAGTACAGGTTCTATGTAGCACTTCAACACTCTTTTTCTCATTTCAATGTATATCTTTTTATTGGTCAGTATGTTTTTCATCTTGCAAAAGGCTGCCTTCGCCATAGCAATTCTTGTTCTAATTTCTTCAAGGCATCTCCCATCAGATGTTATGACTGTTCCGAGATAACTGTACCGATTCACTTCTTTAAGAATATGCCCATTTACTTGTATATTACATTGTGGTATTTCCTTCTTCCCAGTGATGACCATAATATGTGTCTTCTTACAATTCAATTCTAACCCTAGTTGTTCACTGTGTGCAATAACCGCATCTACTAAATGGTGCAGGTCCTGTTCATTGTCTGCAATCAAGACTGTATCATCTGCATATCTAAAGTTATTGATGTATCGTCCCCCAATGTTGATTCATGGTACTATCAATTGCCAGCGTCTTTTCTTCAGCTTTTGGTTCACAGGTGTTTGTTTAGTTCTTTCCATGAGCTTCACACTGGAAATTATTTCATACCAGATTAGTCCTATTTTTCATAGGCACCAGTTATTGAAAGACCTTATAGTCATACAGAGATACATAAACATAGCATCTTTCCATCAAATATATTTGCTTTCTCTACTGTAAGATATAGAAAAAATACTATCTTGCACATTACACACATATTGGGCTTGCTGGTGTAATGGTTAGGAATTAATGATGACATGGCATGAATGTGATTGGATGAGGATTCAATGTCAGCTCACAACGTTCGTTATGGGAGAGACAGACTGGCAACCTATTCTTCCGTGCAATCAGGCAATCAGCCTACAAAATGTGATTATCCTTACACTTCACATCCCCAGAGCAAGTTTCTGCTATGGAATATATTTTGTTTTGCTATAAAACATATATATCTACGTGACTGACAGAGTGAAAACCGACCTTGAATGGAGATTTATTTATGTGCTGATCCCCGAAAGTCACATTGATGATGTATGTGCCCGGTTTAGAAGGCACATAAATACACTCATAAACTCCCTGGTCTCCAGGCACCGGTGAAACCTGGCACTTCTCCTCAACTCCACCTTTGACATGTTGAAAACAGAAGCGAATGTACTTAGAATGTAATGTTTAATTACCATAAAATCT
The DNA here is from genome assembly GCA_963921405.1 of Cepaea hortensis. Taxonomy (NCBI): domain Eukaryota; kingdom Metazoa; phylum Mollusca; class Gastropoda; order Stylommatophora; family Helicidae; genus Cepaea; species Cepaea hortensis. The sequence goes on along the minus strand of OY992882.1, from coordinate 118,855,498 downwards.
CAGCTATAATGCACAAATGAATATAGTGTGCAGGTTTTACTGGTAGTCACATTGAATAATTTCATAAGTATAGGTAATTTCATAAATACAGGTACCTCAATTACTTGTAATGAAGCTAAAATGTTGCAACACAGCTGTTTAATTTGAACATTGAAAACACAAACAATAGATTGCATGATTTGCTGCCTGGTTTACGTTTGTAAGTGATCCAAATATTTTAAATTTTTTAAATTTCAGAATGTATGAGCTTTGAATGAATCCATGAGATTCCTATTCCTAAAATAAATTATTATAAATATGCGTATAGTCATAATATGATTACTTGAATGGACATTTCTGTGTTCACATACTAGCACCCCAATGTCATCTATATGTAGGTCAATAGCTGGCCAGTTTTGCAGCCAATAACTTAATTACAGTTTAAACACAGATGCCATAAACAAAATATTGCACAATTTCTTGCCTGACATACGAGTATTTCGCTGCATCTCGTCAGGTCCATACTAAAATAAAGTTAGTTGATACCCTTTTCAGGGTGTCACAGTCAATCCCAGTATTTTTTGTCTGTTTGTGATTTTTTGACAAGTTTACGTTGAGTAGTCTGCTATTGCTTTCTGAATTACCAGCATCCATACCATTTTATAAAAACCAACGTAATGCGGTCTGCTGCAAAATTGCTCGCAGCTGTGTTTCGAACACAGTATGCAGGATTATGAACTGCATCCATAAGCCCTTTGCCACAGAGCTGGCCAGGTGTATACTGCACTGTGATATATTACATGAAGTGAACAAACAAATAATACTTTGGCTAAAATACTACGTACAAAGTCATTGATATTATTCACTTGTCCACTTCATATAATACACTGGATATACCTCTGCAGTATGCACCTGACGAGATTCAGCAAAATATGCCAGGCAATATTTTGTTTATGGCATATGTTTTAAATTAACATTGTTTTTAAATACAGCTTCAAATAGTTGGTTCACAATTTTTCCTTTGGTATTACCAGTATATTTTAATTTCCTTTTTCGTTCAAGAATTCATATGTACTTACAGAAACAGACTATTTCACAGTTTTTGTTTTTGTGTGAAAAATCTAATGATAGTTATTGCTGACCCATAACTGACAGATTATGAAATATTTTACTTTCTGAATAAGATGCTATTACCGAACATTCAGATATTTCTGAAGATTTTTTAAGAACTGAAATCTATATTTACTGAATTATCTTTCCCAGTTTTATTATTTATTATTTGATTAAGGCTCCAAATAGGCCTGTCAGGAAACACTGACAAATAGTTACTCTGTGAATATAAATGCAAAATGGAAATTAGAGTTAAAAAAGTGTTCACTACATTCAACATTTTATTATAATGGTATGCAACAATAAAATTTGATACATTCTATTCATACAACTACAATACATATGCAACATATAAAAAGCATACAGAAATATAAAATTATATATCAACAAGCATATACACTGAATGACAAAATGCATCTTAGCCATTTATGGGAGGCTAACTAACAACAGATGAAATGTTTAAGGTAACCTCACAAGATGAATGAACCGCAGTCTGTTAGAACTAATTACTAGAGCAGGAAGCTGTAACGGTAAAGTAGCTCCACAATATGTGCTGCCACAGGGGTGTGGAGTGCTGGGCCTTTAAATACTGTTGTGCACCTTCGAGATGATATTGTAGTCTAAAAGCTGGTCATGACTTTGTTTTATCAATAAAAATGTATGATAACATGTCATGATAATATATATGAGGAGCAACTCACCGACTAACTAGAATGCTGGGTTCTTCAGGAGACCCAGGTTCAAATCCTCAGTAAGGTGTTTTTTTTTTCTGTCGGAGGTAAAAATAAAATCCTAACCTGCAGTTTGAGCTGACTGCACTAACCAGGCAGCCTTAATGCCTCAAGCTCAAAATCCCCCTGTTCTACACCGCAAGGTACCACAGGCAGTAGATGACATATGACAGGTTATATATATATATCATCATTATCATCAAGTGCCATGCAGGCTGACGATCTCTGTCTTTGGTTTTTTGGATCAACTCCGATGTTGATATTCCTCCATACCACCGTCGCAATCCATCCATTCCTCTTGGTCTGCCTCTGAATCTCTTCTCCTCAATCTTTCCAGTTGTCACGATGCATATATATGCATTATGGGAAGCAAAGGAAAACTACCACATTATCTATTGCAAAATATATCAGATAAGATAATGTAATATAACATACAGGAAAAGCCGGGCAGACTTTTAATCAAATTACTGCTGGAATAGGAATAATCAGCATCAGAACTCTATGGTGGCCTCTGATGGTGGAGACAGAGCTTTGTGAGAATGTTTCAAATTCAGCGAAGTCAATTCTTAAAGCAAGCATTAAATGTTATTACACTGTTACCATACTGAGTGAGTTATACCTGGTCCGAAGATTTGAACCCCAACCTGTCCATCACCAGCTCCCTTGGTATGCACATAAAATACGGCCTTATCTTTGACTCGGACACCTCGGGGTTGAATGCCTCTTCCTGTTGCATAGGCGGCTTTTGCATTGGATGCTGGGAATAAACAATGAGATGATAAAGATCAGAAGGCTAATTGTGTTTGAAACATAAATATACAAAACTGAATATACAACTTGACTGAGAATACACATAAAGATAATGATACTTTGAAGGCGGATTATGTTTGTAACATAAATATTTAAAAAAAATGAATATTTAACATGGTTGAAAATAAAACATTGAGATGATGAAAATTATAAGGCTGACCATGTTTGCAACATAAATCTGCAAAACTGAATATATATCATATGGAGTCTTACAAAATAAAGTTACATTTCTAAAGTTATGATAAAATAGTTGAAACAAAATAACAACAAAACAAGCTAAATTACAATTATGAGGGTATTAACACCTTGTATGGCATACATTGAACTGAAACGAGAAAAAGAGTGTTGAAGTGCTACATAGAACCTGTACTTTTATATAGATGTGAGGCGTGGACAATGAGCAGACAAGCTGAAAAACGTCTGATGGCTGTGGAAATGTGATTTCTGAGGAAAATGCAAAGAATACCAAACCATGGACAGACAGAATAACCAATGAACAAGTCCTTCAAGAAACAAATGAAGATCGTAAATTGATTAGAGACATTAGATGTAGACAGTCAAAATATTTTGGGCATGTTATGAGAAGAAATGAATTGGAGAACTTGGTGACAACTGGCAAGATCGAAGGGAACAGATCAAAGGGAACAGACCAAGGGGAAGACCAAGAATTAAATACCTGGATGGCTTGGCCATGTGGCATGGTCAAGACAGAAACACGGAGCTGATCCACGACTCTGGTGATCGAGTGAAATGACAGAACATGACTGCCCATGCTTATCGGCATGGCACATAATGATGATGATGATGGCATACATGCTACTTGATGTCAAACAATTATGAACTCATCTGGTACTCATTGGTTAATCTTCAAAGTATACAGGTATAAACCCATTTAAGACTTTCTTGGCGGTGAGAAATGCTACATATTTTAATATCTAATATGACATTTGTATGAGATTGTGTGGCCGGCTCTTTTCCTCCCACAACACAGAGTAAAGGTAAAAGTTTCTTGCATATCCTTTACAGGACGTCATAGTCAACCCCAGCATATTTTTGGCTATTTGTGATTTCTTGGCAAGTTTACTTTCAGTAATTTGCCATTGCTTTCTGAATGCCAGGGACTCAAACTTTGTATGGGAACCAACACAAGGCAGTCTGTTTCCAAATCACCCACAACTGTGTTTTGAATGCAGTTTGTCAGATTATGAATTACATTCATAACCAATTCGCCACAGAGCCAGCTTAGTAACGGACATTTTCCCTGCATTCAAAGCCAGGGCCATGCTGTAGATTTTCTCAGCATGATGCAAGTCTTCATAATGGTACCCCTTAAATGTTTTTTCTGTAAATATGCTGCCCCCTTACGATGCCGCCTGACGCGGCCACCTCTCTGTATCTCTATGTATGTCTCTGCGCGACCTTGATCAAAGCATTTCTAGGCCCATGTTTTCTCGAGTGAAATGGCGAGTCATGACCGCCCACGCTTTCCGGCATGGCACATGAGTGATTGATTGTTTTCTGGATAAGACTGCAACAGGTGGTGTGGTAAGAATCACACCAGCCATCAGTGTGCCAGATAAAAACTTTAACTGAAAGTGGGATTTGAACCCATGATTACCGAGTCATACAGTTAAAAAGAAATCACCATAAACCCACATCTAGCCTTATTTCATATTTAAGCAAATGCTTCCACACACACTATAGTTATTACCATGACATAAAACAATGATACATATAAACCCAAAGGAAATATGATGCACTGTTTATGCGTTTTTGGGAAGACAAGGAAAGAGTGTTACTGTGGATGGGACCAAATATATTTAACACATGGAAGATTATTTCTTAAGGAAAGGTATGATTCACTGTGACAGTGGCATAATTCACTGTGAGAGTGGCATAATTCACTGTGAGAGTGGCATAATTCACTGTGAGAGTGGCATAATTCACTGTGAGAGTGGCATACTATCACTCATACATTCCTTATCGAAGATTTATTTCACAGTGTAATTATTCAGTGTCAAAGGATAATATATCACAAAATGTGATCTTCCATTTGGACAAAAGGAGGATATATTAACATACTAGGGTTATCGTGTTATTAGCTTTGTTTTGTGGTAACTTTCGCAATTTCAATGCTCAGTGAATGGACATTTACATTATAATACTTGTTTATTTGATTGTGTTCCATGTTTGGTCCTAACCTACGTTTTGTTTGGCGCTGAATCAGTTTAAACAAATGAATAACACAGACACTAACACATGCATGAAAAAGACACACATTATATCACACACACACGCACGCACGCATGCACGCACACACGCACACACACAATCACACACACACACACAATCACACAAGTATATATATAATGAAATGTTAGAAAATCAGCAGTTATAAAGATAAAGTGTTAGCACCAATTTCGATGTGATGCAGGGAGTACAGAGAAAACACTGCACATAAAATCAGTCAGTGTTGATAAAGAGAATTATTTGGCTGAAGAAGAGTACAATGATGGTGAGGATGAGAAGGGTGATTGTCAATCACTGGACTGAACATCACAGTCTGGTCTGCAACCTTTTATTTAATATTCACGACAAACCTCCACATCTAAAACAACCTTAGATGGATCTCCTGTCCGGATCATGCAGGGGTTTAAGGTAAAGGGTGAGTTGATTTTCTGGGCTCAAGGGCATCAATCATGGGTGGACAAAGGATGGGCGAGGGACAGGTTGCATGAGTTACATATGCCAGTTTGCACTCAGCTAACACAGCAGCTGATGAACCAACTTGACTAAGACTTTCATCATTTGGAATAACTTGTGGGAATAGCAAGTGTAAATACAGGCAGGGATAACAAAGGTTTGTTCATAGTCATTGTGCTATGAAAACAACATGTGTCCCTACACTTCAACATGTGCCTATAGAGACTTAACACATATGAGTATGTTCTGAGTGCAATGATTATTATTTTTAATCAATAATCACTTAAGCCACTGTAAAACACTGCTCCACCATCTGCTGCCTTGTGGACAATTTTAGTAGGCTCTACACGAGATAAGCAGTAAAACTAGAAAGAGAAGAAACCATGCCAAAAATGCAACCAAACGAAGGCTAGAGATGGATGCGGGTTTGATCACATCTGTTTTAGCCTGACATTTCATGCTGTACTTACTTCTACTTCTAACTGATGGCAAGTATCAATGAAAAAATACAAAAAATAATAAGGTTAAAGTTTCTGTAAGCTGTATTAAAATGTTAATTACTACATCATTAGTGTTGTAAATAACAGATGCACACTCTAACAACACAGTAAAACCCACTAGTCATCAACTACTGTGGGCATTATGCCATGAGTTCTCAGAAGTGTTAAACCACTGCAGTGCGATGGCCATCACGCGTCTGACTTCTCTTGAACAGTTCCCCTTGTTGCTGATGACAACTAATGTACACAAAGCCTAATTCTAATATTACAACAACAGAAATCAGTTCAACCAGATTTTAAATGCATAGTAAATTGACTATAGTTGTTTAGAGTGTGAACATTATTCTTTAGGTTTCCAAGACAACTGCCTTAACTAATAGTCTTTGTCTAATTCCTACTGTAATACCAACGAATGAAACATGCTGCCTAAATAAAGCAACAACTAAAAGTCAACTACTGTGGACATCTAAGGTTAACTGATAATGTAAAATTATTTACTACAACCGAGCAAAATGATAAAACATCTACCACATGCTACACAATAAAATAATATCAACTGCACAAAATATAAAGTACCATTAAAGTAACATAATCATTTTCTGACTCTAAACAGAAGAGAAAAAAAGACTGGGAGGTTTTAGTGATGTGATATTATTACAGGATGTAAAGAACAAGCTTGACAAAACTGAGATCAAATGAACAAATTCTTAAAGACATTAGAGACAACAGACTGCTATTGAACATCATGCAACAAGATTTTCTTGGCTTGGTCACAATATGAGACTTGCAGGTCTATAGTTCAAACTACAAGAGGGCAGGATTCTGAATTAGAGAAAAAGTGAATGTCCTAGGAAAAGCTGCTTCACACAGGCATGTTGGGGCACAGAATTATGCTGAGTTGCTGAGAATAGGAGACAGTAGAAGGGCATGATCAGATGACATCACTACGAGTCCTTGGAATGAATAACCTAATGAATTATTTTAAAATGTCTGTGGATTTCTAAAATAATTAGTGTGGGATTTTAATTCTTTTATAGTCACAGTGTCAAATAATGTTGGGGTAAATCTAACAATGTACAAGAAACTGTAACTTTTGGGTTTAGTGAAATCGAAATAAGATGTAAGTCAGAATGTAATTATGACCTAAGATGAAATCTGACTGTGTTATAAGTTAACGTGTAACTATTAGGTATGGTGAAATCAAAATAAGATGTAAGTCAGAATGTAATTATGACCTAAGATGAAATCTGACTGTGTTATAAGTTAAAGTGTAACTATTAGGTATGGTTAAATCAAAATAAGATGTAAGTCAGAATGTAATTATGACCTAAGATGAAATCTGACTGTGTTATAAGTTAAAGTGTAACTATTTTTGTTGCGTATCCCTTACGGGACGTTGCAGTCAACACCAGCATTTTCAGCTGCTGTTGATGTACTAGGCAAGTGTTACGTTCAGTAGTTTGCCATTGCTTTCTGAACGACCGGCCCCTATACCTTTTTCGAAAAAACCAGCACTGCCGTGTTTCGAACCCGGGTATACAGGCTCGCAAACCGCGTTCGCAAGCCCTTTATTAGGTATGGTGAAATCAAAATAAGATGTAAGTCAGAATGTAATTATGACCTAAGATAATAGTGTTGTCAGACAGAGTGTAGCTATGATGTAAGCATAGTCTAGCCAAGTTACAAAGCAGAATCTAAACATTGTCACCTTGCCGTCTTGACAGATGAGAGTTTGAATAACGAAGACACAAACAATAGATTGCACAATTTATTGCCTAGCATATTTTGCTGCATCTCGTCAGGTACATACTGCAGAAATCACACAACTTACGTGAATTAACTAGATAAATCCTTCAAGTTGAAATATACACAAATTCGGACAGTAATGTCAATTATCTACCACAGTAATTTTAAGCTAACATGTCTTTCTGTTTGCACAATTCTGGCTTGCGTTAATTGATCATAATTGCTTCTGCAAACTTTAACAAGCGAGTATTTTGTGTGTTAAACAACACGCGAAAGACATGTTAGTCAGCTTAAAATTACCGTGGTAGACAATTGACATTACTGTGCGAATATGTGTATATTTCAACTTGAAGGATTTATCTAGTTAATTCACGTAAGTTGTGTGATTTCTGCAGTATGTACCTGATGAGATGCAGCGAAATATGCCAGGCAATAGATGAGAGTTTGTTACACTGCTCTTCAAAATAGGTGTCATAATTACAACCCATGAGGGTAGCGAATGTGACTGGACAGACCAGTTTGTACTGTAAATGTTAATCCACAATGGATGCATGTGATCACATGGTCATTTCCACCATCACACACCATCTGATGTTTCACACACTCCATATGTGACTTATCTGTAATCACTTTCTCCTTTGTCTTTAGTCCATTTCTGACCTTTCTCCTTCATGCAAAGCGATCAGTGGCAACTTGCTCTGAAGGTGCAATATCAATGTCTGTATCATTCATGTCTTGCTTACACTCATCTTTGTACTGTATCAAAATCTAAACAAGATGTGAATGAAAGATACATTTGCCAAAGTGAAATGAACTGAAAGGACATCACAAATACTTGATCAGAATATAAGATGAAATGTGCAATTGTCTTCGTCACCGTCTTTCCTTCACTTAATATCTGGTGCCTACTATTTGGTTGACCCCAAAGCTGCATGCAGTTAGACTAGTAATCCATCCCCAACCAGCTGGTGAACACTGAATGCTGTACTTTGTGGCCAGTGATTTTCCACTAGATCATTATGATGACTACTATTATCAATCATCACTCAGTAATGTCAAGTTCATCAATTTGAAGACTGACATGAAGCATTTTTGTACATGCCAGTCTACTAGACATCTAGTTTTCTGCTCGTAAAATTGGGAAATCAATGTGATGGTTCCCCCTTGTTTTCCATACACCAAATAAAGCGGTGTTTAATTACTTACTTGAGGCCACGTTGACGCCGTATGGGCTTCCTGGGATCTGGATTCCGTTGAAGAAAACATTGACGGAGTGGAGTCCCGGCACCAGGGCAGTGTACTCCACACGGTAGGTTCCTTCCTTGCCGACCACTGGATTGATTGTGGGTTTCACCTTGTCCCTTTGCCCGTTTGGATCCAGAATAACAATATCAATTGTGCCTCTACCAGCCTCTGAAGGAAGGTGATAACATGAAACATGATATACAATTATATCTGAAGGTGATAACATGAAACATGATATACAATTATATCTGAAGGTGATAACATGAAACATGATATACAATTATATCTGAAGGTAGTAACGTGACATATATACAATTATATCTGAAGGTGATAACATGAAACACAATATACAATTATATCTGAAGGTGATAACATGAAACATAATATACAATTATATCTGAAGGTGATAACATGAAACATAATATACAATTATATCTGAAGGTGATAACATGAAACATAATATACAATTATATCTGAAGGTGATAACATGAAACATGATATACAATTATATCTGAAGGTGATAACATGAAACATGATATACAATTATATCTGAAGGTGATAACATGAAACATAATATACAATTATATCTGAAGGTGATAACATCAAACATGATATACAATTATATCTGAAGGTGATAACATGAAACATAATATACAATTGTCACGAATTGGCCGCCTTAACATCCCAGAATATTTTCTCGGTCTCCAAATTTGAGAGGCCAAATTGAGAAAGAATGAATTAATCACGCTACTCCAAGGTTATCTAGTCGTGAGGTAAGATTATTCACAAAAAGCCTCTAGCCATGACGTAAGCTTGCAGATGGCAAGTAAAATGGGATACTTGAGATGGACACAACTAGATAATTTAAATTAGTCTACACCTTGGAAAACTGCTGACCCAGACGGGCTATGACACCACACAGACACATTGGCACCTTCTCGTCCAGGTAGACCCTGGCTGAATCAACAATGAACTGGGCCAGTGGTTGAATAAAGGCAATTAACGCCAGATGGAGATAATAGCCCCAGGGCTATAAACAAGCCCCATCCACTCTGACTGGCAGACCCAGGTAAGTGTGAAATCACTGATAAGACTGTGAAACTGATCTGGGGCTGGCAACGCAAAACCATCCAGGTGTGACACTATGGTGAGGGTTAGTAGATAAGAAGAATTTATGACGGGAATGCCAAAGAGATAATAGTGTCTCAGACACTGTCTGCTAGACTCAGCTTAAATAAGGGTCCCTAGCCTGTTTATGTCAGATTAAGTTTGACTTCAGAACAGGTGAGAAGAGAGAGTAAATGTAGATTTCTTAGTAACTAAGTATTTTAGGTGTATGTACTGAATTCCAGTCTATATCTGATCTAGGTTATTGCAAGAACTATCATTGTCATAGATTACTTGAGTGTTCTTTCTAAGTTCTGCGTTCAATATCATATTGCTTTAAAGTGTTATTCTTCTGAGAAAATAGAGCCTTATGTGAGACAGATCTTGTCTGGGTAGACTTTTAGGTGTCTTGGTAGATGCTTGTCATTTCTTTGTACACTATCCTAGTTGCCTTTTGGTGTGTGCATTTGTTGTACAGAATATAGTCAACTGACTATTTATTGAATTCTTACAACAGCAGTAACTCGGTGGTGATTAAACCGGGCAGCTCAGCAAATATGGCTGGTCTGTTTGGTCACTTCAATTAGACTTGTTGTATATCTCATTTTGTAGCTATACAATATTAGTACTCATTAATAATGCCTGATGCTATTATGTGAGTATCATTAGATGTCTATCTTGAAGTAATATAATGTTTACGGATATGTTGGATGTATGTATGTGTAATTTCATATGAATATACGATGCTAGGAATATGCTTCGTACATATTCTTTTTGTGTATATACATCTCATTTCGTATACCTACAAACTAACTAGTGCATTATGCTATTATGTTAAAGTATCATAATATGTCTAGTTTAATTAATGTTTTATGTGTATTTCATGTTTGGTATATTGATTTGTCATATGCTAGCCTATCAATATGACGTGTTATATTATGGTGTGCGCATTGGCACACTAACCATCGATTGCATTTGTAGCAGAGGTGTAATGGTACAGACATTACCCACAAGTGTTATGGGGTATATGGTGCTAAACTTTCTCAGTGTATTGTGGGCGTGCGTCCACGGTAATGCATGGAACCCTGGCACAGCTATTGGTCACGGCTTGTAAGCCCGGATGATCAGGCATTGTTATAATACCCTTACCGACCCTGTGAGCTGCTAAACTAACATTGGAGCGGCTGTACGACACAGAATTTCTGTATTAGCGATATGGACATGGGGCGGCAGAAATGTAACCATTACAGGCGTGTGAGACAATTGAAAAGCCCGTCCCAGACTAAAGACAGTAGGGAGAAGGAGGATGGTGAACACAGTAGAGCTGGAAGATAAACTTGGCCAGACTGGTCATTGTATATGTTTGTGTTATGATATGTTTTAATTAGGATTGCGCTGATGTAGAACTGATATAACACATTCTTGACTTTCTTTCAAGCTCTCACAAGGAGCACCTATGTTATAGATCTCAAGAACGAGTTATGACTAGGTAGAGCCAGGACTGGCAGACGTTAGAATACCGGCAAGCTGTTCTTTTTTGAGTCTACTGGAGAGTGGGGATCTGGACCACAGTTCCAGATAGATGAAGTAACAAGTAAAGTTACGTAATGTTTGTCATCAATATCAATATGTATATGATTTCATCATCCTCATCTTGAACCATCAGATGTCTATGATTATGATTAGTAAATAAATGTTGTAGTATTGTAACTCATAGTTCTGTCGTTATCTTTTAATTCCAATTGTGCATACGTGTTGTGTGTGTACATTGGTGGGGGTTCACTTACACACCAAGGAAGGGAGCAGTCAGGGAGAAAAACCTGTACTGAGAATAGTCGTCTATATTCATATATTTAGACTTAAACATCTATCTCAGCTAAACTTCTCTTTCCTGTTCCTTGGCGAATATTCAGCACAGTTCATTTCATTTTGTAACGAGCCACTAGGACTGTATGTTGGATATTCAAGGGCTTAATCTGTAGTTCAGCCATATAGATTTTGTCCCTAGTCAGTTTCTGACTATCTGGGGTTGCTCGCCAGTGAATAATACATTCATCTAGCCGGTGGGGCACCCCGACTTCTGACAACAATTATATCTGAAGGTGATAACATGAAACATAATATACAATTATATCTGAAGGTGATAACATGAAACATGATATACAATTATATCTGAAGGTGATAACATGAAACATGATATACAATTATATCTGAAGGTGATAACATGAAACATGATATACAATTATATCTGAAGGTAGTAACGTGACATATATACAATTATATCTGAAGGTGATAACATGAAACACAATATACAATTATATCTGAAGGTGATAACATGAAACATAATATACAATTATATCTGAAGGTGATAACATGAAACATGATACAACTCATGCCAAACCTTTATAGTATAAACTTTTTCATGATTGGGTGGATTCTTGCATCTCATTTTCTATGGGATGACACAACCAGTCTAAAGCCAACCCTCGTTAGTCACCTCCCGTGACCTGCATGGCAGGTTACAGTGTTGCTATTCTTTGCTTCCCTTATGGGCTCAATAACACATGGCCACTGTCTACCATCACCACTGGAAAGTTCTGCAACTCTTGCAGTTTCATGGCATGTGAGTTTGAGCCCTTGACAGGCTTCACAACACACTGGAGGCAATGGTCGATCCTCACTTGGTTAGTCAGACCACAAGGAAGAGCATAGAAGTCTTGATCAATATAAAACCTACTAAAGAACATTGGTGAGTCTTCACTCAATGCTCTAGCCAGTCAAGATCTGTTATGGCATGTTATGAGGAGGGATAAAGTAGAAAAATTAGTGACAACGGGTAAAACTGGTGGGAAAAGAGCAAAGGGAAGGCAGAGAGATAAACAGATGGATGGGTTAGCCTTATGCTTTAATCTGGACAATAACACAGACCTGATCCACGACTCTGGTGATCATGTGAGGTGGCGCACCATGGCAGCTAGGCTTATCGGCATGGCACATCATGATGATGGTATCATGCCAAATAGTCAAGATCATTTGATTTTATTGCTGAGTTTCCAAGACCACAAGGTCATATTGTCTTCACCACACTCAAGAGTATAAGAACGACATAGAAAAGTAATCATAATACAACAAACATACGTTGTGTGAAGACATCAAAGTAGGTCTTCTTGAGAACAATCACTCCAGTTTTTTCCAGACCAGGTCCAGCGGCCGTGACCTTTGTAGGGTCACCAGCAGCACCTTCAACCTTGACACTAAATGGAGATTTGGGGATCTCCTTGCCAGCAAACTTGATGATGATCTGGGTTTTAAAAAAATGATTCTTATAACATCTTTGTTATTACTGTAGGTTAAAGGTTCATTACTGTAGGTTGAAGGTTCATAACTGTAAGTTAAAGGTTCGTTACTGTAGGTTAATGATTCATAACTGTAAGTTAAAGGTTCATTTTTGAAGGTTAAAGGTTCATTACCATGGGTTAAAGGTTCATTTACTGTAGGTTTTCCCCCGCGCATATCCTTTACAGGATATTGCAGTCAACACCAGCAATTTTCAACTGCTGTTGATGACTTGGCATACTGTAAGTTAAAGTTTCATAATTGTAAGTTAAAGGTTTATTACTGTAGGTTGGAGGTTTATTACTGTTGGTTAAAGGTTCATTACTGTAGGTTAAAATTCATCACTGTAGGTCATAGGTTCATTACTGTAGGTTAAAGGTCAAGAGATCATCAGTGTAATTCTACAAACTGAGACTGACATTGACACACAGTCTACAATGGTTTCCGTATATATTAGATTTCATATGATACAGGAGCTACAGGAGGTATGCATGGCCAAATGGATAAGAGCACTTGTTCTTAAACATCCGGTGTGCTGATGTTGAGGTAGCGGGTTCAACCCCTATACTCTTCAGTTGGACTAAAACTTTGACTTCTCGTCCTTTGCTTGGAAACGTAAATTACAAGTACTTCAAAAGTCGGAATGGGTTCAATTGATGGCGAGGGACAATGGTAATAGGGAAAGCTAATCAATATGAAAAAATCAGTTCAACGCACCAAAAGCAGTAGCACATATGTGGACTATGGTTGAGTTCAAAGGGAGAAACTCTCCCCCACCCCACCCCCTAAAAAAAAAAAAAAAAATTAAGACACTAGAACAGACAGAGAGGAAGATGATTTTGATTTCAGATTGGAAGAATAAGACCATTCAAGATTTACTTACCCTGTAGGTGCCTTCAACATTGGGTACGTACACACAAGAGTAAGTCGCATTAGGGTCGTTGTTGAAAACCACCTCACACTGAAACAGAAGTGAAATAACTACAGTCATGGCTTTGTTTTAATGAGTATGTTATAATATTATAATATATACTTTATCTGCAGATAGGTCGCACACTGATTGTGTGAGACGCAGATAGGTCACACACTGATTGTATGAGACTTCAGATGGTGTGTGATGGCGGGCATGACCAGGTGTTGACATGGACAAACATTTACCATGAAAATTGGTTTGATCAGTCACACTTGCAACCACCATGGATTGTAGTTATTATGACTTTTTGAAAAGGGGACTGAGTGGTCTCGAGGTAGGGTGTTCGCCTCGTGTGCTGGAGGTCCCAGGTTCAAGCCCCAGTGAGGGCCGGCATTTTTTCACGTGGACTTCTAGTACCAAAATGTCCTCTGGTCTGTGGGTAGTGAGATTGGACGCCAGTGTATATTGTTGCGCATGAAAAAAATAAAATCCCTTGGCAGTTGGAAATTGAAAAAGAGTAGCCTAACGGCGCTGCCCAGGCAAAATTTTGAGTTAAAGATCTACCCAAAGTATTTCAGGATCCTCACCAGTGCTACAGAGTTCATGCACTGAGCTGAGATTCTCCAGACTCAGGCTTGAGTTAGGAGTAGAACGGAGCACTTATGGGTTACACCTGTGTGCCGTGATGTTGATCCGTTCACTAAACTAAACTAAAACTGACATTTTTAAAGCACAGTGTAACAAACTATTGTCTGTAAAGATGGCCAGGTGCCCGTACTATACTTCTTGAGATATATACTCAACACCACATGCTGGCTAAATGTGTTGGGTCTTTTAGCCTGTTCTTCATTATGTTGCACATGTGGGCGTGAAAGTGTGCAGGTCACGTACATATTCTAGATCTCCCAGGGTAGAGGATATTGTTGTCATTATTCCTCTTGTAGTGTCATGTGTTACTAGGGTGCACATGGGAAGCACAGAACAGTAACCCTGTAACTCACCATGCATGCTGTAGGAGGCGATGCCGTAGTGTGTGTGGGAGACTGGCTGTCTCATCCCGTAGAAAACTGCAGTTGCAAACTGCAACCAATCATGAACAAGTCTATACCTGGCGTGGTGTAGTTGGCTGAGGGTCAGTGCTTCATTGGGAGGAAAAGAAGAAGGAGGAAGAGGAGGCAGCAGGGGAGGAGGAAGAAGGGAGAAAGGGAAAGAAGAAGAAGAGGCTGGAGGAGGGTGAGGAGAAGGACAGGAAGGGGAGGTGAAGAGGAAGAAGAAGAAGGAGGAGGAGGGGGCAGCAGAGGAGATTGAGGAGGTGAGGAAGACGAATAAGAAGACGGAGGATGAGGAAAATGAGGAGGGTGGGGAAGGGGAGGAGGAGAAGAAGAAGGATGAGGAGGTAGTGGAGGAGGAAGAAAAAAAAGAAGGTGAAGAGGCAGGAGGATGAGGAGGAGGACAAGAGGGGGAGGTCAAGAGGAAAAAGAAGAAGAATAAGAAGAAGGAGGAGGCAACAGAGGAGAATGAGGAAAGGAGGAAGAAGAAGAAGAATAAGAGGAAGAGGATGAGGAGGGGGAGGAGGAGGAGAATGGGGAGCAGGGGAGGAGAGGAGGAGGAGAAGAAGAAGGATGAGGAGAAGGAGAAAGAGAAAGAGGATGAGGAGGTAACGGGGAGGAGGAGGAGGAAAGGAAGTATAAAAAAGGTGGAGGAGGAGGAAGAGAAGAAGAAGAAGAAGAAGAAGAAGAAGAAGAAGAAGAAGAAGAAGAAGAAGAAGAAGAAGAAGAAGAAGGAGGAGGAGGAGGAGGAGGAGGAGGAGGAAGAGCAGAAGAAGAAGAAGAAGAAGAAGAAGAAGAAGAAGAAGAAGAAGAAGAAGAAGAAGAAGAAGAAGAAGAAGAAGAAGAAGAAGAAGAAGGGAAGGGGAGTAGTGGGGAGGAGGAATAAATTGCAGAGGAAGATAAAGACCAGTTGAAATGGTACTCACCGGCAGAGTTTTCCCTTTGGGATTGAGAACCAGCACATCAACCTTGCCCGGCGGAGCACCTGCAGTGTCCACGGTGAACCTGGCCGGGGTATCAACCTGATTGCCAGTCGGCTCAATGCCAGGCCCGTATGCCCTGACATTAGCTACATTCACCACGGCTACCGCGGGGGGTGGTGCTGCGGCCAGGCGAGGAGGTGCTGCGGTCTGTTGTATTGGTGCCCCAGGTGCCTTCTTGGCTTTAGGAAACTGTGACAAGTAGGTCATCATGCTAAGGTCATCCACCTTGGGGTTGGTCATCTCTTCGGGGCGGATGAGCTGTTGATAATAATATGAAAATTAATATATAATATCAGACGTTACTCATTCAGTTGAAATCTAAAGCTCTATAGAAACAATGAACGAATCAACAAAAGACGAGAAGTGTTATCTAGAGCACGATCGCAAGTGACAAAATGGAGGTTGCAGCTACAGCCTTTTGCCAACACACAGCCAACAAACGGGCACTGATATGTAGAAGCTACAGCCTCCGTCAGCACACAACCAACAAACGGGTACTGATATGTAGAAGCTACAGCCTCCGTCAGCACACAGCCAACAAACGGGTACTGATATGTAGAAGCTACAGCCTCCGTCACCACACAACCAACAAACGGGTACTGATATGTAGAAGCTACAGCCTCCGTCAGCACACAGCCAACAAACGGGTACTGATATGTAGAAGCTACAGCCTCCGTCAGCACACAGCCAACAAACGGGTACTGATATGTAGAAGCTACAGCCTCCGTCAGCACACAGCCAACAAACGGGTACTGATATGTAAAAGCAAGCTGTCTAAAGTAACGGGCAGTATGTGAAATACCATCAAGACCTCTGCTGTAGCATGAGTGGATACCGAACTTTGACAGTTCTATCTTACAACGACTTAATGAGAAAACTGCCCTGGTCATGAGTGGAAACAGAACATTGGCACTTTGTCTTGATATTAAGCATTGACACTTCTGTCTTAACAAGGATTTAATGGGAACACTGCCCTGACCATGAGTGGATACCAAACATTGACACTTCTGTCTTAATACAAACATTGACACTTCTGTCTTACAAGGACTTAATGGGAACACCGCCCTGGTCATGAGTGGATACCAAACATTGACACTTCTGTCTTACAAGGACTTAATGGGAACACCGCCCTGGTCATGAGTGGATACCAAACATTGATACTTCTGTCTTGATACCAAACATTGATACTTCTGTTTTACAAGGACTTAATGGAAATAGGGGAAGAACAATGTGGGTTTGTAGAAGGAAAGGGTACAGTAAATGCTGTGTATATGCTGCGAACAGTTATTGAACGTGCTATAGAAGTAAACAAGGATATACATCTTTGCTTTATTGACTACACAAAGGCTTTTGATAGAGTTAGACATGTCAGCATGGTGGATATGCTTGCAGATCTACAAATTGATGGGAAAGACATTAGACTTATAAAAAACATATATTGGAAACAACAAGCTGCAATAAGGATTGATAATGAAGTGGGACAGTATCAGCCAATTAAGAGAGGTGTTAGGCAGGGATGTGTGATGTCTCCAGATCTTTTTTCCCTGTACAGTGAAAATATTTTCAGAAATGTAGAGGATATAAATGGAATCAGCATTGGAGGACGAAACATCAATAACATTAGATATGCAGATGATACAGTATTAATTGCAGACAATGAGCAGGACCTGCAACAATTAGTAGATGCGGTTGTTGTACACAGTGAGCAACTGGGGTTATAATTAAATGGTAAAAAGACTCAGGTTATGGTCGTCAGTAGGAAGGAAGAAGTGCCACAATGTAATATACAAGTAAATAGAAATATTCTTCAACAAGTGAATCGGTACAATTATCTTGGAACAGTTATAACATCTGATGGGAGATGCCTTGAAGAGATTAGAACAAGAATCGCCATGGCGAAAGTAGCCTTTAGCAAGATGAAAAACATTCTGACCAATAAGAAGATGTCAATTGAAACGAGAAAAAGAGTGTTGAGGGGATACATAGAGCCTGTTCTTTTGTATGGATGTGAAACTTGGACAATGAGCAGTCAAGCTGAAAAGCATCTGATGGCTGCAGAAATGTGGTTTCTGAGAAAAATGCAAAGAATACCATGGACAGACAGAAAAACCAATGACCAAGTACTACAGGAGACAAATGAACATCGTAAACTGATTAGAGAAATTAGACGTAGACAGTCAAAATTTTTTGGACATGTTACGAGAAGAAATGGATTGGAGAACTTAGTGACAACTGGCAAGATCGAGGGGAACAGACCAAGAGGAAGACCGAGAGGAAAATACCTGGATGGCTTGGCCACATGGCATGGACGAGACAGGAACACTGAGCTGATCCACGACACTGGTGATCGAGTGAAATGGCGAGTCATGACCGCCCACGCTTTCCGGCATGGCACATGATTGATTGATTGAATGGAAACACCGCCCTGGTCATGAGCGGATACCAAACATTGATACTTCTTTCTTACAAGGACTTAATGGGAACACCGCACTGGTCATGAGTGGATACCAGACATTGACACTTCTGTCTTACAAGGACTTAATGGAAACACTACCCTGGTCATGAGCGGATACCAAACATTGATACTTCTGTCTTACAAGGACTTAATGGAAACACTACCCTGGTCATGAGCGGATACCAAACATTGATACTTCTGTCTTGATACCAAGCATTGACACTTCTGTCTTACAAGGACTTAATGGGAACACTACCCTGGTCATGAGTGGATACCAGACATTGACACTTCTGTCTTACAAGGACTTAATGGAAACACTACCCTGGTCATGAGTGGATACCAAACATTGACACTTCTGTCTTACAAGGACTTAATGGAAACACTGCCCTGGTCATGAGTGGATACCAAACATTGACACTTCTGTCTTACAAGGACTTAATGGGAACACCGCACTGGTCATGAGTGGATACCAAACATTGACACTTCTGTCTTACAAGGACTTAATGGAAACACCGCCCTGGTCATGCAAGGATGCGAAGTAATAATCCAGCTGATTTATTAGCAACTAGCAGAGGTCCGTTTGGCCGAGAAGTTTAAGAAGCACACGCTTAAACTTCCTCCATAGCACCGTAGTGAGTTCATTCCACACACTGGTCTGCTGGGATTTAAACGTTGACTTGTCGTTCAGAACGCAATGGCAAACTACTTAATGTAAATTTGCTTAGAAAATCTATCTGTTGTTGATCGCAGCGTATTGCAAAGATCATGCAGCATTTCCTGCGCAATGACGGCCGGGACTGCGATGAAGGTGTTACGAACGCGATTCGGTTTCCCCGCGTTCGATGCACAGCTGCAGGCGATTTGGAAGCAGACCGCCTTGTACTTGTTGTCAAGCGATGGTATGATCGTAGGTCTTTCTGAACGTAATCTTGCCTGCTAAATCAAACACAGCCAAGAATGCCGGGGTTGACGGCAACGTCTTGTAGAGGACATGCAAATAAGGTTTTCGTTACCCGCGGCACTCACGACGGATAAGGCAGAATTCTGAAGATGACCAATTTTTGAATGCTGGGGGAAGATACAACGACCGTCAAATACTGTTGAAGACGAGAAATACCATCACAGTCTCTGCCACAAGAAGGGGAACTCCCAGCTGTAACTACGAGTGGTAGAGGAAAGGTAATGTGCTTCAGAGAATCAAATATCTAGCACAAAAAGTGGTCACCTCTGTACCTCCTGGCAGCTGGTCATCCCTGTCAAACGTGCAGGTTATAAACCACCGATGTGAGTGTGGAAGGTAAGAGGAAGCCATCACAGCATCTTGCCAAATAATAAGTGTACAAGGATGCTACAAAGCTAGAAATGAGAAATGAATTGTTTAGAAACAGCATTTAAGTTTTGGGTCTGAATAACCGGATAAGAAAATACTTTGAAGGGAGGAAATTGTAAAGTCATGTCATTTTCCCATTACTTCTACCCCGTTCAACCTCAAAAGAGAAGTTATAATTAAGGCCCACCCCAGTCTCAGATTAATAATCCTGAAACAGAATCGGCCACATTTCGGATGTTTTGTTTACAAGGACTCGCGGTTCCCCAGTAGCCGAGGCCGGCCCATGAGGTTCCACGTCCCGGTGTGTCTTTGTGATGATCACCTCTGCAGCGGCCCTGGTTAGATCAAGATGAACCACCCACTACGCTTTGATATTAGCCAAAAGGCCGATATTTTTTTTTTTAAAGAACTGACACACGTTTTATTTTGTATGGTGGTACTGGATCTTATGCAGCTTAGAACATAATCATCTGACCCTTTCTCTTCTTATCCACTCCTAACTCGAAGTACTAGCATCGCTTGGTGGGAAGCTGTTTTCTGTAGTTGCATTCTGCGTGTTCCATACACAGCACAGTCTTTCTTTTGGTCTTAACCTTCTTTCTAAACACATGCTTAGATTGAAAACCGAGGAGCGATCATTTGAACGGGTTGTTGTCCTTAGGAGGTAATGAATTGTAAAGTCGCCCATTTAACTTCTTATATGGCAGTGACAATAATTTTGGTTGGAATATAAATCATTATTCACCCTGTCTTATGTATGTTAATTACTTGAATAAGGTAATTACGTGTTTAAAGATGCCATCTGGATGTAAAGTGGTCACCGTTCACACATACAAAGTAATAACGTCGTTATGTCATTGTAATCTTTCACATAAACAAAGTGAACATTTCATCAACAGGGTAAAAAAAAAATCTTTATGTCCTTGTAATCGTTCACATGACGACTATCAATTGCTCTTCAAAGACTAAAACAACTGAATAAATTATGGAATGGGACAGACAGAACTAAAAAAATTAGATTTTTAAGAGCTTGCATCTTTCCCATTGCAGCATACGCCTATCCGACCTGGACACTGACTAAACAAGCTGAACAGAGCATAAATAAATGCCTTTGAATATAAATGTTATAGACGAATTCTAAGAATATCTTGGGTAAAGAAAAGAACAAAACATCCATACTTCAAGAGCTGAATATTGATGAGAGCTATTAAAGACGATAAAACAAAGAAAACTGAAATATTTTGGTCACTTGAAACGCCATGACAGTTTGGAGAGAACAATAATGGAGAGGTATATGTGTCGTGTCCTCCTTTAAAGTGTCGTCCCTGGAGTGAGGAGATCCGACACCCACATTATAATATTTTTTTTCTCTCAATATTCTGGAGAATCCACCAGCTTCCGTCCAACACACTCCATCAGCCTATGGACACCTTTTCCTATCACTCTCTCACTGTCGTACTATGCCCCCCTTCTCATACTTCCCCAACGCAACATACTCAACAACTCTTGCTTCTAGAAATTAATAAAGATTAATTTATTAAAATAAAAGTGTAACGTGTATGAGACGTGTATGCGAAGAAAATGTGTGACGTGTTCTATAAAGTGTGTAGACTCTGACTCTCAGACAGCAACCCAGTCAGCTGATCACAGCAAAGATAGACCACAGCACGTTACGTCAGAACAAGTACGTCTCACCCGTTGCCGGAACCATCTTGCCGGATAATGCTTTGCCTCTGTAGACCTCTGGTAATCCAATTTCATGAACATCCGAAATAGACACCGGTGGTATTAACAGTTAATCATGGACCGGTTGCCATCTACCCAATGTCCGTTCCTAATGTTCCTAAACAAACTGCACAAGTCTTTTGCAGTGTGTACGCAGTTAGTTAGTTAGTTAGTTAGTCGACAGATCATCCTCGTTGCACATCGAACCATTCAGTCCATAAGTGCTAATTTCTAATGTTAATTGTTGCTGTACTAACACTAGGTACTCTTAGCCGGTTCTCGGTTCGTTACTACTGTCTAATGCTGTGTGGTGCATCAATATGCATCACTCTCTTTGATGAATCAATTTCCTTCTAGCGTAAGTTATGTTTCTGTATGCAACTCTAGTGACTCTTGAACTGGTGTTCTTCCGAATTGGATGTAATTCTTTCCCAAAAAACTTGTTGAGTTTCCTTGGATCTGGTAGGGAACCTAGGATAGAAACAACACATCTGGTGATAGTACTAGTCACTGATCCTTTCGGCTGAGTGTAAGCCTATCACCTTGCTTAATGATCTTTAGCTAACTAGAATTAGTCATAGAGCAGATTAGCTACCCACCTAGAGTCGAATCAGGCGATGACAAAGAAAAAATATCAGCGAACAGAATGCGGAACCCCGCCCACCAGGGACACCTACGGGAAGATCCCAATTATCCCTCATTACTCAATTCTCAACTAGTAAAGCTTATCAACACTTCACTAATCTATTCTAAACTAGCAGAGTTAATATCACTATTCTACTCTAACTAGTTTCCACTAACAGTGCTAATCATCACACTATAGTTTAACAAGGCCACAGTCTATATTAAGTAGAACTAATAGACTATATTGACTACCTTATGTAAAAACCGCCTCATTCCCGGGATGGCTACTACACTTTGCCATAACGGCACATGCTAGTTAATGTTAAATTAATCTAACACTGTAGAGCTCTCCCACAAACACGTCCATCATAATCCACGGTTCTTGGTCAACTCCCCCCTAGTTGATCCCAACTCGGGTTTATATGGCAAACTCCTAAAATTGGTCACGTGATATGGGTGACGTCCTGCAGGTGTTATTTGCGCATATCATCCATTGTCAGGAAACTATTTTCCTGGCTTAAGTCCTGTCAAAGTTGTCAGTAATAGTTTAGATTCTCAAAACAAGCCAGCGAGTTGCTGTCGAGTTCCAACAAAGAGTTTTCCTCAACAAGCTGTCAGTAGCAATCTGCCCCTCTGAGTGATGTCCGGAAACTATATGACATATGGACTGTTTACTTCCTTGCTGAGTACTTCCGTTTTCCATCTGACTTGTCAAAACGATGTAAGATTCAGCGCACTCACTTCCTCCTCACTCACCACCAAATGTGTATATGGGCTGACCCCACGGCTTCCATTTGTATTCAAATGTTGACAACCTTGTCAAGGCGATGTCGGGATTCGGCTCCCGCACTTCCGACAGTGGCCAATCCGTCAACCAGATGTACAAGTACAACTGTTATTTCTGCCCGACCTGTTTTGGAAACACGTGTAGCCACAACTATGAATGTTTTTTCTGTATTCGTTGAAACCCTTGTTGCTTAGCAGATAGTCCGGTTAATCAAAAAATCCTCCCTAACAATTAGCTGGGTAAACGCACGGTTTCATTTTGTGACATAGGCCCCCTCTTAAGAGAGTAGTCCATCTCACTCTTCTCCACCGTGAGTTTAATCCAGATGATTCATTCTTCTTCTTCAGGAGCTGGGTGTCTTGATAAGAAATCCGCTCCAACATTTTCCTTCCCAGGAATGTACTCCACCGTGAAGTTATATGGTTGAAGTAACAACGACCACCGCATCAAACGGGCGTTGAGCTTCTGAGAAGTAGCCAGGAACATCAGGGGCTGATGATCCGACTGGACCCGAAACTTAACTCCATACAAATATGGCTGAAATTTTTGCACTGCCCATACGAGGGACAAGCACTCTCTCTCGACGGTTGAATAATTCCTCTCTGCTTGTAGAAGTTTCTTACTTGCGTATGCTACAGGTTTCAAAACCGAAGCATCGTCTTTTCCTTCCTGTAACAAAGCGGCTCCAATTCCAATCGCACTTGCATCCGTTCTCAACACAAATTGTTTGGAAAGGTCAGGGAGCTGTAATACAGGTTTGCTGACCAAGGCCTCCTTTAACTGACTATAGGCATTCTCACATTCTGGTGTCCAATTGATTTGGTCCGGGAATCCTTTTTTCAAGGTTTCCGTCAACGGAGCTCCCAGTTCAGTGAAATGTGGGATAAATTTGTGGTAGAACCCACACAACGAGAGAAAAGATCGCACATCCTTCTTCGTTTTTGGCCTTGCTGCATTTCTGATTTTCTCCAGGTTCTTCTCTTCTGGAACAATGTGTCCTGGAGTGATGGTGTGACCTAGAAATTCCAGAGTCTGGTAACCAATCATGCACTTGGTTGGACGAGCAGTAAGCCCTGCTTCCTTGAGCCTCTTAAACACTCTCTCCAAGGATTGTAAGTGGTCATCCAAGCTGTCACTGGAAATCAGAATATCATCCATGAATGAGATGATGGACGGATCCTGTAACGGATCTAGTAAAGTCCTCATCATGCGTGTAAACACACTAGGTGCATTGCTGAGTCCAAAGGGCATGACCTTGAATTCGTAGTGTCCACTGGGTGTACTGAAAGCTAACAGTGGTCGAATCTCCGGTTTGACTGGTATCTGATAGTACCCCCGACTCAGATCCACCTTTGAAAAGTACCGAGCCTTATGGAGCCTAGCGAATAGCTGAGTTGGATTCGGCAAAGGTTCCACCTGAAATTGTGTGTGACTGTTCAGCAGTCGGTAGTCTATACACAACCTGTGTTCTCCACTTGGTTTGCGTAACAAAACTACCCCCGCATTGTATGGCGATGTGGATGGTGCAATCACGTCATCCTCCAGCAATTTTTGTATTTCCTCCTCCAGGGCCTTTTCTTTAGAGAATGGCACTGGGTAAACCTTTTGGCGAACAGGCTCCTGTGTGGTCAAAGTCATCTCGAACTCAACCAACCTCGTTCGTCCTGGTTTATCAGTCAGTATCTCCTTATGAGACTTGAGAACCTGGGTTATCCTTTCCCTCTCCTGGGAGGTCAGATCAGGGTTCACTTTCACATCCCTATAGGTTTCCTGGTGTACCAAGGGATATTCCCTGCCCTCACTGGTTCCCACTTCTGTCTCCACTGCAACTGCCATTGCCATGAGGTGAGCTGCCTTGTCTCCGGGTCTCTCTTCGTATTTCCGCAAGAGATTGATATGGAAAATCTTCGACTTTCCCCTGATCCGGATCTGATAGTTGGTTCTGGATATCACCCTTTCCACGGGAAATGGTCCTTGCCAACCTATCTCCAGTTTGTTGTTTCCCGTTGGGAGTAGCAACAAGACTTTATCTCCCACCTCCAGAGATCTTTCTTTAGACCTACGGTTGTAGTAAGCCGCATGTCTTTTCCTGGCCTTTTTCAAGTTTTGATTTGCCAGAGTCCATCCCTTATGGAGTTTTTCTTTCAGTTCCTCCACGTATTGATAGGATGAGATCACTTCTTCTGACGTCCCCTCTTCAGTCCAACTCCTCAACATGGCTTCCAACGGTCCTTTGATTGGACGACCAAACAGCAACGTAGCGGGTGGTAGTCCTGTTGAGCCATGAGGAACTTCCCGATAGGCAAAGAGTGCTGCTGGGATATATTCATCCCACCTATCAGGTTTTTCCTGCGCTAGTTTCCTGAGCATTGTCATCAACGTGCCGTTGAAACGCTCTACTTGTCCATTGGCTTGAGGGTGGTAAGGGCTGGTATGTATGTGGTTAGAGTGAAACACCCTAAATACCTCCTCCATGAGTTTTCCACAAAACTGAGATCCATTGTCCGTCAGAATTTGATCCGGAAAGCCTAATCTGGTAAAGGCCTCCATCAGTGCGTCCGCCACTCTTTTCGAGTCAATCGTGGTCAACGGTATAGCCTCACCCCACATTGTACAGCAATCCACCATTGTGAGTATCTACATGTTCCTCTTCCTAGTCCTGGGAAGTGGACCCACGATATCGATGGCTACCCTCTCGAAAGGAGAGTTCATGATGGGCATCTCACCCAACACCACCGGTGCTGTCCAGTGTTTCGGTGCCACCCTCTGGCACTCAGGGCAGGACTTCACATACCGACGCACATCATCTGTCATTCCCGGCCAATAGTAATGGCAGGAAATCCGCTGCATGGTGGCGGCAATACCCATGTGTCCACTAAAGGAGATGGTATGCCCCATATGAAGAATCTGGGACCGGTGAGCTTTCGGGACGACCAACTGACCGTATAGGTTGTCTCCCCTTCCTGCTCTCCTGTAGAGTATCCTATTCTTCATGTAGTACTGCCCCCGTCCTGGTGGATCAGCACTTTTCTGCAGCTTTTTGTAGCAAGGACGTAAAGTATCATCCTCACTCTGGGCAGTTCGTAGCTCCCCCGGCATTGGGTTAGTCACAATTGCGTCTGCCTCTTCCGTTTTCGTCTGAGAGCGAGTCTGCATTGCTCCCATATGGATTGGCTCGCTGGGCATTCCCAGAAAGACATACCGACAACCTAGGATGACTGGAAAAATGGGATCGGTCAATACAGCGGCCTTGATGGTGCCGGTGACGTACCTTGACCGAATCTCCACATTAGCAATAGGCAACTTCATGGGTACAGCACTTTTCTGTGCAGGCTGTATATCCAATGTTTCACCTGTGAATTGTTCTGGATGTACCAGATCCGCAGAAATCACGGCCTCCCCGTCCAGTCCTGTGTCGTATAAACACTCCACTTGACGACCGTTAACCTCTACCAATTCCACTACAGGTGGTTTTTCCTGGTCTGGAGTCTCTTCCTCGGCCTCGACCTGTTCAGTGGGCTCCACCTTAGGTTTCCCGGGGCACACGACGAATTGAGTGTCTCCTGACTTTCCCTTGCAGTCAATAGCATTGTGCGTGTTTGACTTGCATTGGTTGCACCATTTCCCTGTCCTAGATTTTCTATTGTCGGACTTGAGTGAGCTCTCCTGGTGGCGAGCTTCCTTGTTGACCTTGGCATTTTCCGTGACAACCTCCTTGGAAGTCACTTGACATGCTGCGAAGTGAGGGTTCTTAGCCTTCGATTTGCAGTCCCTCGTATTGTGAGAGGGTGACTTACAAATTGAACACCACTTCTCCGACCACGGTCGTTTAGGTGTAGAGCTTGAAGTGCTCTTGCTTCCCTCCTTCTTCTTCTCTGGACTATCCTCTGATTTTTGCACATAAGGTTCCCACTTTTTTGTTCCTGAGTTTTTGGTTTTCTTCTTGTCATGTTTCTCTTGACTTTTGGTGTTGGTGGAAAGGTTTTCCCCTGCCTCCCCATGTACCTCGACGAACCGTTCTGCTAATTTAGTCACGAGGTCAATACGTTCTGCTCCTTGTTCTCCCAGAAACGTCCTGAGAGGTTTAGACATTTGCTTCTTCAACTGGTCGACCACCATGAGCTCTTCCAGACTCTCATAGTCATGTGCGAACCCAGCCAAATCCATCCACTTGTGGAGATAAGATTTTAGACGCAAACTGTAGGCGGCAAACAACTCTCCCGGTTCTCGTTTCGCTGCTCGAAATTTTTTCCGGTAGGTATGTGACGTAACCTCGAATCGTTTCAGCAGAGCCGTCTTTAACTCATCATAATTGTTCTCATGTCCTGGTGGCAGGCGAGTATAAACCTCGTAACCGGTCCCGCGTAAACCCTGGGATAGCTTAAGATTCCATTTGTTACGCTCCAGACCCATAGCAACCGACATAGCCTCGAAGCGTTGAAGGTACTGGTCAATCTTCTCTTTGTCCTCCTCGTAGACCGCTAAAGGAAACTTCATAGCATGGTACCCATGTCCACCTACTGGTGTTGATCCTGGGATGGAGGAACCTCCAACTGCTCCCTCAGTTTCTCCATTAGATTGACTCTTGAGCTCGAGTTCCCGCATCCGGTACTCGTGCTCCCTTTTCTGTGCTTCTTGTTCAGCTTCTAATTTCATAGCTGCTTGCTCAGCTTCAAATTTCCTAGCTGCTTGCTCAGCTTCCCTTCTCAATTCCAACTCGGCCTTTCGCTCTTCCCGTTCCGCTTGACGATACTCTCTCTCCACTTCCTGTATGTAATCCGTTAGAGAAGACCCAGCCAATCCCATTTCTTCCCCCCTGGCCTTTAATTCTGCTGTGCTAAGTTTAGGGGTGGCCATTATACAGAGAGGTAAGCTAGCAGGTCTAGTACAATATAACTGCAAATTACTATACAGATATATGAACAAGTACTATAAATCTAGATATTACCACACACAGCACATTCACTCAGTGACAAGAGTAGAATCAGGACCACAGACCTATGCAGACGTGTGAAGTGTGAACAGGTAAGATATTAATTAGTCCTAACCCCTATCCACATTCACTCTAGCTGGATTCTCCAAAATGATATCTCCCTCTTATAACTAAGGATCCCGTGTCAAAAGACCCCGTTGTCAGAAGATCCCACTGTCAAAGGTTCCTGCTTGCAGGAGATCTCGCTGTCCAAGGATTCCGTTTACGGGAGATCCCGCTGTCCAAGGATTCCGTTTACGAGAGATCCCGCTGTCCAAAGATCCCGTTATCGAGCCCCCAATAATGTCGTGTCCTCCTTTAAAGTGTCGTCCCTGGAGTGAGGAGATCCGACACCCACATTATAATATTTTTTTTCTCTCAATATTCTGGAGAATCCACCAGCTTCCGTCCAACACACTCCATCAGCCTATGGACACCTTTTCCTATCACTCTCTCACTGTCGTACTATGCCCCCCTTCTCATACTTCCCCAACGCAACATACTCAACAACTCTTGCTTCTAGAAATTAATAAAGATTAATTTATTAAAATAAAAGTGTAACGTGTATGAGACGTGTATGCGAAGAAAATGTGTGACGTGTTCTATAAAGTGTGTAGACTCTGACTCTCAGACAGCAACCCAGTCAGCTGATCACAGCAAAGATAGACCACAGCACGTTACGTCAGAACAAGTACGTCTCACCCGTTGCCGGAACCATCTTGCCGGATAATGCTTTGCCTCTGTAGACCTCTGGTAATCCAATTTCATGAACATCCGAAATAGACACCGGTGGTATTAACAGTTAATCATGGACCGGTTGCCATCTACCCAATGTCCGTTCCTAATGTTCCTAAACAAACTGCACAAGTCTTTTGCAGTGTGTACGCAGTTAGTTAGTTAGTTAGTTAGTCGACAGATCATCCTCGTTGCACATCGAACCATTCAGTCCATAAGTGCTAATTTCTAATGTTAATTGTTGCTGTACTAACACTAGGTACTCTTAGCCGGTTCTCGGTTCGTTACTACTGTCTAATGCTGTGTGGTGCATCAATATGCATCACTCTCTTTGATGAATCAATTTCCTTCTAGCGTAAGTTATGTTTCTGTATGCAACTCTAGTGACTCTTGAACTGGTGTTCTTCCGAATTGGATGTAATTCTTTCCCAAAAAACTTGTTGAGTTTCCTTGGATCTGGTAGGGAACCTAGGATAGAAACAACACATCTGGTGATAGTACTAGTCACTGATCCTTTCGGCTGAGTGTAAGCCTATCACCTTGCTTAATGATCTTTAGCTAACTAGAATTAGTCATAGAGCAGATTAGCTACCCACCTAGAGTCGAATCAGGCGATGACAAAGAAAAAATATCAGCGAACAGAATGCGGAACCCCGCCCACCAGGGACACCTACGGGAAGATCCCAATTATCCCTCATTACTCAATTCTCAACTAGTAAAGCTTATCAACACTTCACTAATCTATTCTAAACTAGCAGAGTTAATATCACTATTCTACTCTAACTAGTTTCCACTAACAGTGCTAATCATCACACTATAGTTTAACAAGGCCACAGTCTATATTAAGTAGAACTAATAGACTATATTGACTACCTTATGTAAAAACCGCCTCATTCCCGGGATGGCTACTACACTTTGCCATAACGGCACATGCTAGTTAATGTTAAATTAATCTAACACTGTAGAGCTCTCCCACAAACACGTCCATCATAATCCACGGTTCTTGGTCAACTCCCCCCTAGTTGATCCCAACTCGGGTTTATATGGCAAACTCCTAAAATTGGTCACGTGATATGGGTGACGTCCTGCAGGTGTTATTTGCGCATATCATCCATTGTCAGGAAACTATTTTCCTGGCTTAAGTCCTGTCAAAGTTGTCAGTAATAGTTTAGATTCTCAAAACAAGCCAGCGAGTTGCTGTCGAGTTCCAACAAAGAGTTTTCCTCAACAAGCTGTCAGTAGCAATCTGCCCCTCTGAGTGATGTCCGGAAACTATATGACATATGGACTGTTTACTTCCTTGCTGAGTACTTCCGTTTTCCATCTGACTTGTCAAAACGATGTAAGATTCAGCGCACTCACTTCCTCCTCACTCACCACCAAATGTGTATATGGGCTGACCCCACGGCTTCCATTTGTATTCAAATGTTGACAACCTTGTCAAGGCGATGTCGGGATTCGGCTCCCGCACTTCCGACAGTGGCCAATCCGTCAACCAGATGTACAAGTACAACTGTTATTTCTGCCCGACCTGTTTTGGAAACACGTGTAGCCACAACTATGAATGTTTTTTCTGTATTCGTTGAAACCCTTGTTGCTTAGCAGATAGTCCGGTTAATCAAAAAATCCTCCCTAACAATTAGCTGGGTAAACGCACGGTTTCATTTTGTGACAATATGCCTGGGAAGAGAGGAAGAGGAAGGCCAAAGAGAAGATGGGTGCAGGATGTGGCGGATGATCTCCAGATGGGTGTATCGGACGCGGGAGGGAGGTTCTGCAAAAGACATGCTACTGAATGAATGAATCGTTCACATAAGAGGCGTTCATCCGAGTAACACACATGGGCCCGGAACTTCACTATGCGGCTCTTGCCCTGGGGAACCTGGAGCCCTTCACCCATGCGCGCGCGCGCGTGCAAACACACACACTCTCACACACACACACATGCACACAAACACACACACCCATACCACACAGAAGTAACAACTCCATCAACATCAACTCCATAACTCTATGTGCTAGCACCGTGCTACAGCGATGGTAGAGCAGTGCCACAAATAACATGGCTGTCAAATGAATCTCTCTTTTTATTGTGATATTTATAAAGAGCAGAGGAAGGAATCCAAGCAACCAATACTTGGTTTTTTAAATCTGTTTCTTCTTCAACAGCAACAGCAACAACAACAGCAACAACATCAACAACAACAACAACATAATCAACAACAACAACAACAACAACAACAACAACAACAGCAGCAGCAGCAACAACAGCAGCAGCAACAACAGCAGCAGCAACAACAGCAGCAGCAACAACAACAACAACAACAACAACAACAACAATAACATACTCCATCACATAGCGCTGACAACATAAGACCCTTACCAACCAGGATATTCAAATACAATTAAAACTTGGGCACGACGTCAGAACAATACACATTTTTTAGGGTTCAAACTTCCCCAGGGACCTGAGCTGTTCCCATGAGCCCCCCCCCCCCCCCCCCCCCCCCATTTCCCTGTGTGTCATTCGGATGACCGCCTCTGTCGGTTGCCAAGGTCTGATCAAAGTGCAGATGACTACACTCTGATCTTAGCCAACAGGCGGAGAAGCCATCATACAATTATAAATGATATCTCTAGGAAATGAAGGCAGTCTCGTGGTTGATGCCGTGAAGTGCTAGAGTTTCACATATACTAGGCTAGGACATAATGATGTGAGGTCACCAGCCACCGCCCTCATCGTATCTCTTTCCGAGAACTGCAGCAGGTATAATATATTCAAAGAAAGTTAGTTGCAGATCCTTTACAGGACGTCGCAGTCAACACTAGGATTGTTTTTCTGTTTGTGATTTCTTGCGATGTTTACGTTCAGTAGTTTTCCACTGCTTTCTGAGCGGCCGGCGCTGATACCATTGTATGAAAACCAGCGCATTGAGGTCTGCTTCCAAACCGCCCGCAGTTGTTTCGAATGTCTGGCAGAAAGGAAGTGTGATCCAAGGAAAATAAGTTTGGGGATCTCTGGCATAAGATAAATGTGATTCGGAGAAAATAAGTTTGGGGATCTCTGGCATAAGATAAATGTGATTCAGAGAAAATAAGTTTGGGGATCTCGATCAGAAGAGAAATGTAGTTCAAAGAAAATCAGTTTGGGAATCACTCGCAGCAGGGAGGGAAATCTGGTCTAGGATTTGTTTATGAAACTGGCTTTTTCTGTTTACACAACACTTCACAGCACACGTGCTACTGGGCTCGGTGTTTCTAATGTTGGTTGGGTTCAGAATTGTTCTGAAACTGCGGTTCTGACTATAAATAGCCTAATGGTAGAGGTTTTGAGAGGTTCGCATGGGGGTAGTGAGAAGTGATCACAGATGTATTTCTTCTGGCACTTTCAGACGTTAAATAGAATACGCTGAAAGAAAGCAGCAGTTCATTTGAAGATGTTGTTGGTTGTTTGGGCCAAACATGGCACACAATCAAAAGGACAAGTATTATATTGTAAATTTCCGTTAACTGAGCATTGGAATTGCAAAAGATACCACAAAACAAAGCAAATAACACGGTGATCCTACTACGGCGATATGTCGCCCTTCTATTTAAATGGGAGGTTACATTTAGCGATATAGTATCCTTATGAAAGTGTTAAGCAATGAGAAAGTCAAGTCGAAAAGAGGCCCCGGAGATGTGGATATACAGAAGAATATATCGTGTTTTATGGAAACAGAAACAATCAAGTACTGAGGTTCTAGAAAAACTGGGAAAGAAAAGAGAGTTGAAAGACATAAATAAAAGAGTCAAATAAAATATTTCGGCCACGTTAAAAGACATAACACTCTTATAAAAACTATACTGGAGGGCTAGGTTGAGGGCAAGCGAGCAAGAGGTAGATAACGATACAAGTGGGAAGATAACATCAAGAGGTGGACGAACAGCAATCTGACAGAATGTACAGTCAGGTCGAGAGACTGTTGGAGATCTACAGCAGCCAGCCTTCATTGTGGAGACGGCACCTGATTGATTGATTGTTACTTGGGTGTCCCTTGCAGGACGTTGCAATAAAACCCATCATTTATTGGCTGTGTGTGATTTGCTAGGCGATTTTATGTTCAGTAGTTTGCCTTTGCTTTCTGAAAGTTCAAGGCTCATCATCATCATCATCATCATCATCATCATCATCATCATCATCATCATCATCATCATCATCATCATCATCATCATCATCATCATCATCATCATCATCATCATCTTCTGTATGTGTCTTGCCAGTCAAGCACTATAACATTAGCCCCCCCCCCCCCACACACACACAAAACACACCCACACCCACACAACACACACATTGTCTTGGATGGAAAGTAAGTACACGAACTGAATGCTCTAATATATCTTTCTGTACAAGATAATAAGTTAGTTAAGGTTAGTTGCATATCCTATATCTTTTACAGGACGTCGCAGCCAATACCAGAATTTCTTACTGTTGTGATCTCTTCGCAAGTTTTCGTTCAATAGTTTACAAGATAATAAATGCATTACAACCTATATAACCTGTTGCACACTTTGCTGATGTAGCACACGGTGAGTACAGGAATGTGTCATCACACGTCGCGGACGAGCGTTGAGAATGTGTGTAGTGTTATTAGTCTGCATGTGTGCTTTTGCTGTGTGTATATCTGTGATCCTTATTTCACCTACAGGGGTCCGCGTTGTGGCGGGGCTACATGCGCTTGCTATTACACTTCCGGCATGCTGATGGCGGGGTAGTGGGGAAGTTCCCTACACCGGTCAGTTGTATAGGGTGTATTTTTAATGACTGTGAAGTGTTTAAAAATATTGCCGGACTAATTTTTGTATTCACCCTCTGTAAAGTGCATGCAACATAATAGGTAAATATAAAACTTGGACCGGCAATACTTTCAAACACTGCACAGTCTTTAAAAATACATCCTGTACCTACACGCTGACTTCTCGTTCAGAAAACTATGGCAAACTACTGAACGTGAAATTGTCTAGGAAATTAACCTGGGGTTGGGGTTGATAACAACGTCCTGCAATGTCATGCAGTTTGTCTTCGTCTTCGTGCCTCTTTCCACCTCTCGGTGATAGATTAATCACGGGCATGGGAGAGGTGGTCGGGCTCCTGTGGGATCAGGGGGAGAAGGCGGTGGAACAGACTGAGAACCCGTATGTGGAGAGGATGATATGGCGAGGGATCGGCAGGGGTTCTGCACGAATCTCAAAACTAAGAGGTAAGACCAGGAGAACTTTCAATCAGATAGCATTAGGAACGATTAGCAGCATGACTCTTCGTTGGCTGTTGAACGAGGGGACGGAGCGCGTGTGGGAATGTCCTGAGTGCAGTAATGTCGTTTCTTGGCTTAACGCAATTGCTCTTATGAGGGGAGAGCACCACACCTCAAAGGCCAGTGTGTCCAACTTTGGCACGCAATAAAGCAAGGTTTACCTCCTCTAGACTCTAGACAATTCCATCTCATGTAACAGTCTCTATCTACCCGAGGGTAGATTTTCTTACCCAACAATTTAGCTTGGACAATAGTCCAATATTTAATAAAAAAAAAAAACCAACTTTACCCATATTTGGTACATGTACATATTTCTTCTTCTTTTTCACTCGTTCTTTTTGCAATTAAGCTTAGTCTATATACGAGCTAATACTTCAAGTGCACGGGGCATATATCTGCATATAGATTAGCTTTCCCTATTACTAGTGTCCCTCGTCATCAAGCGAACTCTCTACGACTTTAGAGGTACTTGTAATATACGTCCCAAAGTTAATGACGAGAAGTTAACATTTTAGTGTGACCGGTGTAGGGATTGAAACCGCTACCGAACATCAACACACCGGGTGTTTAAGAACGTGCCTTCCTATCCATTCGGCCATGCTGACCTAATGTACATCATAGATCTGTCTGTAGTGCTATTTCAATGACTGAATAACAATGCTGTTTATTCTCCACAACTGTGAGTTCAGGTTGATGGTAGGCCTGCCGTATAAAAATACCTTTTGGCAGGGTGTCTAGATAGGCGCATGTCGAAGTATACTTATTACGTCAGCCAAGCGCTGTGGTCATTTCGATTTCTGGGCATGTCGAAGTATACTTATTACGTCAGCCAAGCGCTGTGGTCATTTCGATTTCTGGTTTGGTGACATTAGCTTTCAATTTTCATGTCTGGTGCACTCAATAATTTCTACATATTTCTTCACATCTATAAGTGCAAATCAATACCGGTGACATTATTTCGCAAACTTGTCCCTGCCACATCACCAGGACTGAACGCTACACTACCAGGGGAACAATAGGAGTTAGATTTAATTAGAAAGAGAATAATAGCGTTTAACATCTTTGAGAGTCAAAATCACGAAATACTGAATGCACATAGCAGAACAGGTTGAGAAAGAACGACACGGCACGTGCACTACTCATTATTTTTCTGCGTATGTATTCGTTGCTAGGCCGTGAGCACGCACGCGCCCGCGCACGCACGCACGCACACACACACACACATAAAGCGCACAAGAGACGCTGCTTTGCAGTTTTGCGAATTCCTTCGCATGCTGGCTCAGGTAAAAAGAACACGCCGGCGAGAATCTGGCTTATGTGTTGATAGTTACAGGTAAATCAGAAACACACGTAGAATTATACCTTGAACTACGTAACCCCAAGTGTTAGAAAGCACCGCTGGGGTACCTGGACTTACTTAAGTGGTAGATTGATGACAGTTCCAGATGTATTGGCGTTACCTTTTCTCTGGAGTAAACTAGGCAGGCCGGTAGAGGAATAATGTTGCATGGGCAATACATGATCTTTACAATTCAACCCAAGTTTTGTGCTATGGAGAGGTGTAACTCCATCGCTGGTCTCCACTATCGGTTGTAA